>OX454415.1:1399898-2091017 GCA_949715475.1 Microchrysa polita
TTATCAAATCATTTCTTCATTGGAATTTTTTTTCACGACAATAAAGTTGAAAACCAATGACGAAAACATTGGCAACATCATCAAAATTTTAGGCCGACATGCACCACGTGCAGATTAGCCAAACCATGCTAAACAGTTCGCTCGAACCTCATCTGTTTTCATATGCTTTTTAAATAAAGTTAAAATGCAGTGAAGTGAGAAAATGTTGAAAATTATCACATTACTCTGCTTAACGTACTTTTTCCAAACAAGTTGATGGTGCTCGACCTGCGGTGTAGGCACATCGCCCGTTTTGGCGATAATTTCTCAGCATATTTCTACAGGCAGCTCTATCTTGGATCGTGTCATCGCCGAGACCAATGCGTTGTTGTTGCTTTTTCATTTGACACATCCAGTTGTTCTTCGGTCTGCCTCTGGCCTTGGGTCCATCAAGTGGAACTTCCATTGATATCGCTCTCTTTGCGGGGTTCTCAGGCGGACGCTAGCCTAAAGTAAAATTACCGAAATAAGGCAATTGAGTGGCAAAAATCAAGTATGTATCTATGAAGCTATGCCAGATTGCTGGCGACGCGACAGCCTCCTGATAATGCAGGAAATGTTCTGGCCGATAGCGGATCCGCCCAAGGAAGAGGGGGGGGGGCTCATTTTTCAGTTTTAGTGATAATTTTACAAACGGTAGAAGTTACAAAAAAATTCGTAGGGGAACGAAATAAACTACATACAGTGAACCCCCGACATTCGCGAGGGATGCGTTCCACGAAAAATATGTTGAATTCGCGAATGTCGGGGCTCAGTGTCCTTATAGATAGTGGGAAATATGTTCCAAATAGTCATAAGATATGAAAAATGTTACATGTAGGTATACGCTGGAGAACATCACAGTTTTTAAATCGTGGAAAATGATTTCCACTAACACAAATTTTTATCTAGAATAGAAGAAGATTTACAGAGAAATGCAGCAATCTTTTATTCGCTAAATTCTATGTCCGATTGAAGGAGACACGTCTCGTTTAGAGCGAAAAAGCTGCTCTCCCATAACGTCATCGCATCGGCACATTCATACAGACCTCGGTCTAATTGTTAAAATTTAACTACGAGTGATATCGCATACTTGTACTCTAATAAACCAGTGCCGTGGTTTGACTCCCAAACATGACGTTTTAGATCAAGAAAAGCGGTTTACGTCTCTTGTTTTGCAGTGATTTTGAGATCCTATAATTTCAAATTTTTGGACGACCAGTCTGATCACTGTTAAACGAGAAAATTTTATTAAAAGTCTTCCTTTGCATTCGCGCGAAGCAATATAGTGTGAATTGATGTTTTGCGGCATTGAGCCCCAGTGGAATTTTTTGTTCCGGCAAAGGGCGATTTTAATCATGTGTCGCAAAATATGAATCGCGAATAAGCGAATGTTGGGACCGCGAATAACGGGTGTTCACTGTATACGTATACGTTAAATTTCCTTTGCATTAACATAAAATACCTTAGGTTTCCGTCGGGTGCACACGGCCTGACAGGCCAGCAAGTCTGCTCTCCGTTAGTAGAGAGGCCTAAAACCTTGCAGCTCGGTTTACTCGTCTAACTTTACTAATCTCACACGATGCATACCTCTAGTCTTTTAAGGTTATTTAGATAGTTGCGCGGTAAGGTCATGGCTTGGCAGGACGCCTGCGCCCGATAACGTCAATAATAGAATAGCCTACGTGAAAGCGCTGCGTCGAAGATATTTTTTCAGCATTTAATTTTGAGGCCTCAAGGTCCATTCCTAATAATGTTTATCAATGTAGACTGAGAGCCTTTCATTTATGTATTTCAAATTTACTCATAAACCGTAGATGCAGTTCTTTTCTTAAAATCTTCTTTCTGGGCTATTTTGGAAAATCGACAATTGGGTTTCTGTATTACACTATTTTATAAATACGTTGCTTAGTGCTCAATTTGAGTTTAATTACTCTCTTTAGATACTTAAACCAATTTTCGAGAAGTAAACGAAATTTAAAGTAACATGTTATGGAAAAGGAGCCAACATAGATGGGTGGCCTCTAAGGCCGGGTGCGCCCGATCTTGTTTTGCTTGGAGGTGCGCCGAACGGAGAGTTAAACAAAATATAAGCTAGACTAAAACAATAAAAGATAATTTTCAAAACACGCCATAACGCCAAAGGGACGGTGTCATTATTCTTTTCTCCAAAAATGGGCTTAATCGAATTTAAATTAAATTGAATTAAAATAGTTAAAACACAACTAAACTCAACCTTACTAACATTTAAAAAAATATAATATGTACATACACTGTTTCTTATCTTCCTTTTTCAATTCGCTTTGAATTTATTTCAAATCGATGGCATACGTTTCGAAATACACACAAATAGCTTCTTTTGATGGTATATTAAAATGAAATTTCGGAACAATAAAGATAATTTATTGAACTTCGTTTCCGTATCCGTACATTCAACCAATCATTCTACAGAGAGAACAGCGTTGTTCCCAAGAAACCGTTTCTTTTTGTGTGACCAACTCTTCTCTTTGCAGACAGGCCCAGCAGGATAAGGATAGAACTGAATTTGAGAAATCATTGCGTAATGACACTGTATTTCTTTACAGAAAGATAACAATTTGAAAAACTGCAGTCACTGTATCAAAATCAAGCACATAGTGCTTATAATACATATTAATAAAATGCCCTCGTAATACTGAACCCCTTTCTCTAAAAATTACCATTTACACGCTTTTTCTATCATAGCTGCTCTCTATCTCTACCACCCTTTGCGATATTGTTCGCCAACGAATGAATAAAACACTCGCGCAAAATAACGTAGTGTGAGTATTGCATTATGTTGACTTAAACCTTCCGCTTCCTTGTCGATGAGGGTGGTTGAAATTGAGCGTGGTCAAACTTAAACAACACAAACGGGGGAAAGATGAAAACACAACTTATCGGCAACTAGACAGAACACGCGGTTCTTGTATGAGGCCATTATGTGCACCCACTGCATATCTTTTTGAAACCACACCGCTTAACCGTCCCTCATATGGAAAATACAACACGGCCGGCGCGGCGCGCGCTTAAGATAATCCCAAGAAAATTATTATTGTGAAATTTTGATTGTTTTAAATTTGATTTATTGGTGTAGCAGAGGGTGCAAAATTAAAATTTTATTTGAAAAATTATTTTTTTTTATGAAGTCTACGTGCTTACCTATATAAATAGCATATGAACAATATGAGGCCTGGGATATTAAATGGAAACAATTGTGGAATAAATCAAAAAAAGGAAGAAGGGCGAGGAGCTATTACATTTTAGTGTAGTTATTGGTATATTATAGACAAATAAAATAGTAGTGAACGTACTGAAGTATAGGAATTGATAGATGGAGGGTTTATTATAATTTATAAGCGAAATTTTCATACTCAACACTAGTCCATCTATTATTCTAGAAAATATGGAGAGATGAGATCGACTGCCTGGGTGCGTGTAGTTATTTTCTTAGACGCTGAAAAAAAAATATATGTGAACAGTCGATTTGACTAGATATTTTCTCCAATGTCTAAATGGTTTGGCCAACGTAACGCACTCTGCCCCATAGGGAATTGCGGAGACTTGACATAATACATTGAAACATTTTTGTAATTATTTCCTGTAAAATGTAGGCCAAAAGAATATGCCAGAAAAAAAAACAACAGGCACGACAGTGTTAGAATGAACCTAGGCGACATCGCCCTTACAGTATTTTGAAGGCTGATTTTTTTTGAGGTGTTGAGATCAACAGCACCCACTGCCGAGTAATTTTTATCCCCAATATAGAAATTGACTCAACATCTGAGTGAGATCATATTCTGTTACATGGGTGGCAAACTCAAAAACCATCATACACCGAATCCTGTGCTTCGAAAGCGAGTTCGCTAGCTTCTATACCAATCAAACTAAGGATATGTCAAGGTGACTTGCCATCATTTAAGTCACATTTTATACCAATAGACGAAATTTTAACACATGTGAGTCTGAGTACGAGTACATGTTACAAAAAAAATCAACATCAATTTTCCAACCGAAAATCTATCGAAAATAAACATTTACTTTTATCGCTGTCTCTAGAACAAACATTAATTTCCCAGTTGGACAAAATCCAAGAAATTTTGCTGGCGCTGTACGTCTTTTGCGAAATATGTATATGAACGACTTTGGGAAAATCTTCTATGGCTTGGCTAGAGCTTCGATATCCTCTGCATATGGCGAGCTGTGTGTGTGGTTCTTTTTGATGCATGCTGCTATCATTAATTTTCGTCAAAGACTATAAAGACGATCGTGGATTTAAGTAGAGATGATCATGATCGAGTATTTCATGATTATTACGATCAGGGTGGTTTTTTGAACGAAATAAGAGATTTCCATCATTTGCTGGATATAAGGGGATTTGTGTACTGAATATTGATTTATTGGAAATCTTTCTATTTTCACTTCCGACCGTGTCAATTTTTTGTATGATTCTATATGTGGAGGTCATGTAGAATGTAAGAAAAATATCGTTGAAACGAGGACCAAATTTGTTTGTTATAACATAAGAATAACGTGGGTATCATGACAGCCCTTAAGCCTAGTCTAAAGCCATTCATATTACTACATATGTATATTCGGATTTTGCCCACGTAGGTTGTGTTTTAAGCTCCCGTTGCACCCACGCTTATTTTCACCGACATTAGAGCAGCATTTAGGAGTACACGATACTTTACGAGTAAAATAGGAATTTAGGCACAAACAAAATCCAGCTTATCGAAACAGGCAGGTGTTTTTTACGAAACCTTTAATTTGAAGATATCTTTGACACAACCCACTCCCACTTGCACGTTTTTGATGACCCTTTTCGAACATATATCTTTCTAAAATTCGGGTAACTTGTAACTTGCGCAAACCATCAAAACATATTTTTATAAAACCTGCAACGAAATGCATTGCTGCTTACTTAATTTTGCAATATGTAATTCCTTTCTCAATTTCTGGATCTGGGAGGGGATTTAGCCTCCTTAGCCCTTTCCGTAGTTGCGGCACTGATAGACGTTTTGTTGTGAGACTTACACTGGCATGAGTATAGTCAGGGTTCTATGTCGTTTTCCTACCATTCACGTAAGTTTGAAGGTAAGCCTGTCTGATTAAGATGAAACGAAATTCCTATTCCGGTTAAAACCGAAAAATTAAACAACCGTCCGTGTTAAAAACCGAAAGATGAGAATACCGGTTGTCCGTTCTCAAAGTACCGGTTTTCGGCATTCCTAGGATTTAGAGCGTTTAGATAAAAATTACCGTTTTCTCGCCAAAGGGTGACAACAACAGCTTCCGACCGATTGTAAATTTGTTTCGATCGGATTAAATGGTGTATGTGACGATGAAATCCAATTTTTCTGATTGGACGATCTGACGATATTTTCATGTAATTTTCAGACAATCTGTCATATAATTGATTGACAATCGTGTGTGTTGTCAGTTATTGATTTTTTCACATAAACTGGTGGTGATTCCCCATATTGTTCTTGTAGTGATCATTCTTCATCGAAAGTAGCAATGGATGTCCATCTTACATCACCACAAAATATATTATTTTCGTTGTATCGTTGTTGTAATAAGTTGTGTCGTGTGGATCGGCTGCCAATTTACATCGTACGATAAATTGAATAGTGTGTGTGATGTACGGGCGTCAGATATTTTCATTGCAATACATACATCGTCAGGATGATGCTACAATCGATCGCAAGTTGTTTGACGAGTCTAAAGGTACGTGTTCGTAGAGACGACTCATGGGATCATCGCTCAGCGATCGAAGTGAAACCAACGGTTTGAGCACTATATGGGTATATTTTCTATACAGACATGTTCCTTTAGTCCATAGTCGATACTAGGAAAGTAGAACCATTCAAAAAATATTTAAATACGGCTCGAAATTGGATGCAAAACTACGATCGCTGAGCGATGATCCCATGAGTCGTCTCTACGAACACAAACCTTAAAGGTACGTGTTCGTAGAGACGACTCATGGGACGATCGCTCAGCGATCATAATATTGCATCCAATCCCGAGCCATATTTGCATATTTTTAGAATGTTACTACTTCCTTGTGTCGACTATGACCTAAAGGAACATGTCTGTAGAAAAAATATACGCATATAGTTCTCACAACCCATGGTTTAAGTGCGATCGCTGAGCGATCATCACATGAGTCGTCTCTACGAACACAAACCTTAAAGGTTTGTGAGGCGACTCTTGTGAGGATCGCTCAGCGATCGCAATTAAACCACCGGTTCGGAACACTATATCCGCATATTTTCTATACAAACTTGTTTCTTTAGGTCATAGTCGACACAAGGAAAGTAGCACCATTCAAAAAATATGCAAATATCGCTCGGAATTGGATACAAAACTATGAGCCTAACCTTAAGCTAGTGATTTAGTTGAGTAACGAATAATTTATACAAACGTTTGAAGAGTGTCAAGTACCTCTGTAAATTTTGGTCTAAAATCTGCCGAAAATCAAATCATTTTGCAATTGGTGAAACTTATGAATTTACATACTTAAATTCCTTCTGAAAAAGAACCAAGCAATTGTACATGTATGTAGCGCCGTTAGTGTATGCAATGCAAAACGCATGCCGAAAACATAAATTCCAGAAAAGTAGATCATATGAAAAAAAAAAAACAAAGAACGAATAACAAATTTTACAAGAGGCGTCTGAAATAGCTTCATTCGAATAAGCACCTTGAGACGACGACGACGATCGCGATCGCATCCTTTCATAAACATCAGTTATATTTCTATTGATATATCGCGATTGTTGGTGATATTGCATGCATGTTTGCTCTAAAGAAGAATGTTACGTTATAGGTGGTATGTTTGTTCCCAGTTGGAAAATTTAGGAATATAAATATGTATATATGAAACAATTAGAAGTTTTTTTGATATAAAGAGGATTCGCGGAACGACTATAGCCCAGCTAAATATCAATTAGTTCATAGTTCATAACTCGGTTGTGCATGCTGTTGGTAACACTTCCTAAGGGCTCGATGACCCAATCATATTTACATTTTCATAAAGGCTCCAATGGACTTTCGGAATTCTGGCGTATATTATTAAAAATATGTGGCGATTCGCGGGTATGGCACCTGTGTGGTTGTATGGATATAAAAAGTCACTGTTTTCCGAAAACTACCGCATAAAGGCCTTTTAAAGATCGAACCACACTTTTCAGTTATCGCAGTCACAGTCAATGTCCATACAAGTTCACAGTCAATCAATTAACTAGCAATCTGACAACTTGTATGAAAACTTACTGTGACGGATGACTGAAAAGTGTGGATCGACCTTAAGTGGGTCCGCCTGTGATTGATAGTAACAAAAAGAGTCTGCGTCCAAAATATTAAACCGTTAACTTCCAAAAGGATCTTTAGCATCTGTTTGTGTGGATTGTTTGCAGATTCGTGAGTCTGCCATACCTGTTTGATTGTTATGTTTGCAGTTTCGTGATTCTGGCATTTGGTTTGTTTTGTTGAGTTTGTGTGGAGTTTCGCGAGTTTGGCCCTTGTTTATGGTAGAAAGAACGAATAACAAATTTTACAAGAGGCGTCTGAAATAGCTTCATTCGAATAAGCACCTTGAGACGACGACGACGATCGCGATCGCATCCTTTCATAAACATCAGTTATATTTCTATTGATATATCGCGATTGTTGGTGATATTGCATGCATGTTTGCTCTAAAGAAGAATGTTACGTTATAGGTGGTATGTTTGTTCCCAGTTGGAAAATTTAGGAATATAAATATGTATATATGAAACAATTAGAAGTTTTTTTGATATAAAGAGGATTCGCGGAACGACTATAGCCCAGCTAAATATCAATTAGTTCATAGTTCATAACTCGGTTGTGCATGCTGTTGGTAACACTTCCTAAGGGCTCGATGACCCAATCATATTTACATTTTCATAAAGGCTCCAATGGACTTTCGGAATTCTGGCGTATATTATTAAAAATATGTGGCGATTCGCGGGTATGGCACCTGTGTGGTTGTATGGATATAAAAAGTCACTGTTTTCCGAAAACTACCGCATAAAGGCCTTTTAAAGATCGAACCACACTTTTCAGTTATCGCAGTCACAGTCAATGTCCATACAAGTTCACAGTCAATCAATTAACTAGCAATCTGACACCTTGTATGAAAACTTACTGTGACGGATGACTGAAAAGTGTGGATCGACCTTAAGTGTGTTCGCCTGTGATTCATAGTAACAAAAAGAGTCTGCGTCCAAAATATTAAACCGTTAACTTCCAAAAGGATCTTTAGCATCTGTTTGTGTGGATTGTTTGCAGATTCGTGAGTCTGCCGCCTGTTTGATTGTTCTGTTTGCAGTTTCGTGATTCTGGCATTTGGTTTGTTTTGTTGAGTTTGTGTGGAGTTTCGCGAGTTTGGCCCTTGTTTATGGTAGTACATAGTAATTTAGTAGCTTTAAGGGGCTGTCATATTGGGGACGATATAATATACACAGAAATATCTTTCGAGCTACAATTTCATGTCTCGAACACTTTTATTTTCCAAATGGGATTTTATTTCCATTCGATTGTCAACGTACGCGGTGTGCCGACATTTTTCCACAATCATGTTCGAGATATTTTCTTTTTTTTTGTTTTGTTTTATTTTTCTTATTTCTCGTTGTGAAGAAAGATGTTGTCACTGTTGTCTCTTTGGGATTTCAGAAAGGTGATCGCAAAAGATATGTTTCTTTTAGCCATCTTTTAGAAGACTTTAAGGTCATTCCATCCATTGTCTTTCCATATACCGTACTCAATCATATTGATAGGGCAAAAAGGGGTGAATAATTTGATTTGAAAATTTGACGTTAAAATTAATTGATTTTAAATTAAACTTTTCGGTACAAGTGCGTGCTAGCGAAGCACATCTTCAGAGTTTGAATATTATAATATTTGAAAGTATGAAGACGGAAGTTAAAGTTGTGTAAAATTTTGACGGTTATACCTTGGAAAAACTCCCTTATGCAGGTTGACCACACAATAAACATTATCTTGTAGGTTTGTTGACATCTGCCTACTGTTCGTTCAACCAAGGTGTGCTGCATAGTGTTATCAGTTTGTTTAGACTCCTTATCTCAGACAGTAGAGTATGAAATGCAAATAAGGAAGAATAAAAGAAATAGAATTTCAGAGCCTTCTGAAACAGTTTGAAAGATATATGAAATGTGTTATCATCTGAGAGGGACCCAAGGTGCCCATCTTTCAGCTCTCATGTGTACATTACTTTTTTTCGTACCAAAACTTATCTTTACTGAGTTGTATATATAGAATATAGGTATAGGTACCCTGTGTTGTAGAAATACATACATATATGAAGGCGCATACTTTTATAAATATGTATGTAGAAAACCATCGAAGGTATGGATTTTTTTTGGAGTTCATCGCGCAGACATCTGCTTGGTACACGATCAAGGTGTAGTAGTCACCTTCGTTTGGCTTTTTGAGGCCGCCGTCCGTATGTGAAAACCACAACACGCAGCAGGTTACGTACTCGCGGTTCGTCTCGCGATAGGCAAATATAAGTATAAAATGTATGTACGTGTGGTGTTTAGAAGAACACATAATTTCATATAAAATGAACCATATAGAATCTTTTATAGGTACGATATCTTTCAAAGTACGTGCTACTCGATCACGAATGAAAGATCGTCTTTGCCCGCTTTGTTGAATCGCGTTATCGCACGCCGCTCCGGTCGGTATACGTGAACGTGCTCTGAGGTTTTCGCGAGTCTCAAGACAAAAAAAAAAGCCTAAACTCAAGAATACTTTAATATTGTGCTGTATGTATCTGCACTGTACTCTCAGATCGTCGCAAAAGTATCTCCTATAATACTCGTATAGTTGTGTATACGATCTTACGTTTTGCTATGTAGCAAAGCTCGTCTCCAGAAGTTGGATACCAACTTTGAATGAATAAAAAAGTCGTCGATGACGACAACGCGATGAGCCACGGTCGACGGCTTTTTGAAGTCATTAAAAAATGCCGCACAGTCTGGCCGATTACATTAGGGAATTTGGTGCATTGGTCCGAAATCGTTAGAGATAATGATAGGACAATTTCGTTCAATAGCCCACGTTCAAAACTTTAAATATTTCATTGGCATTTATATTTGCCCGTGGAGCTCTTGTTACAGATTCTGAGATCAGACCGCAATGGAGAGCTAGTTGCTGGCGACTCGTATGATGGGTTATGGAATTGGAATCTCTTCTGTACCTTAACTCCTTGCGGTCTTGCGCAGCATTACGATAATATTTCTTATCTTCTTCTGAATGATAAAGTTGCGACGGACCATGCCGAGTTTCGAAAGCTCGTTTGTCGTTTCTCTATGAATCTATATCACAGAGTGGCGACCGAACGTTCACGGAAAAAAATACCCAGACCGATATTTTCTTTATTTATAGATCTTTATACCAATTCACTTGATTGCATTTTTGCTCAAAAGAATTGCACTATCGACCCTACCAGTACTCCTCACCATAAAACCGCAGCATGCACATTACCATACACAGATAAGACAAATCAAGTGGTTCGTCACTTTGTTTTAAATTATGTACATACTTTTATATGACCGCTTTGATAAAAGATACCTCTTGCATTGAATGTCTCGCTGTGGTAAAGATTGAAGAACTCTTTGGATGAACGAAGCGGAAAGCTTGATGTTCACACGAACCCATTAATGTGTTTTCGGATATGTAGAAAACAATTTCCCCTTTACACATTAATGCTTTCGTGTGAACATTGAGCTTTCCGCTTCGTTCTTCCGAAGAGTTCTTCAATCTTTATCACAGCACGACATTGAATGTATCTACTATTAAAGCGGTCATATAAAAGTATGTAATTTAAAACAACCGATTTGATGAGTTATCTATGTATAGTAATGTGCATTCTGCTTATATTTATGGTGGGGAATACTGGTAGGGTCGATAGTGCAATTCTTTTGAGCAAAAACGCAATAAAGTGAATTGATATTAGCTTAATATCCAGCTATAGGTTTTTTTTTTGTGAAAATTATCAAGCAAAATTTAAATTTTCGGCCCTTCTTATGGACTTTATCCAAATTTTTCAGCTTTATGAAATTTCACTTAAACTGTTCCTTCTGCGGTTTCAGATATCAGATATCAGAGGTGGAGGAATTTACAGGGACACTGTAGCTTGGAGATTTTAGTGTCGCTTTTTCAGTTTGATGTTTCATTGAGGGCATATAAACATGGTTCATATGTTTCCGGAAACTAGTTAAAGGCTATGATTAGTTGGTCTATTATGTGCCATTAATCTGGTATTGAAAAATGTGGATCCTGAATTAAGTTCTCCGCATAAGTAAAAATGTTTATAACTTGAAAAAATATTTGCCCTGAATTGGCCACCCCCTAAAATCTGCAGCCTACTAGTGAATCCGCCACTGCACTCGTGTGTTCTTCTGGCATCCGGTTTGTTTTTTCCTACTCGAGTCAATCCTGCATCAATCTGCTCGGCCAAGATCTACCAAAATAAGGTAAACAGGACCTGGAAGGACACTGGAATAAACGTTTAACAGACATTTTATTGGAGAAGATAATTCGCTGTACGAACGACTGCTTCTTCTACAGTAGGTACATAAAAAAATAAAATAACAGTGAAATCGGCTATTTGAGATTCAGTCAACAACAAATCAATGATTGTGTGTGACTTTTGGAGAAATTTACCTTGCATTTTATGGTGCTAATAAAGCCTCACAGTTTCTTGCTAATTGTTCAGTTGTAAATTAGTCGCAATTTGCATAGCAATTATTGAAATTAGAACAATGAAAAATAATTGTAATTATTAGGTAGTAGCAAACTTGAAAAGATGTACTAAACAAAACAATTAGGGGAAAAAAATAAAATTTTATTTAAATTTACTGATTTTCGTGACTAATTTCAATTATGTATTGTATGAACGACAAGAATCAATTTGCAATGCTATCGTACATCATATTATCGTTTTGCACTATCCAGTACAGGACAGAACAGCACAACTCTCGTACAAATTTGACAGTTTGCCCTTCTATATAGAACAAATCGTAGCCAACTTCATGTTCAAATTTGTATGAAGTTTTGCTGTTCTGTCCTGTACTGGATATTGATGTCACTTGATATTTAAGGATGCATTCAGATGAGACCATTCGATATGCCTACTATGACATTTATGTGAAAATAAAGTTTTGCCTCGTGTAAAAATGGCAAACACTGGCACAATGGCAGTATTCAATAGTAGGCCATTCATAATCTTGCATTTCTGCGGGTGCCTTAAATTCGTCTCGATCGCATCTTAGTGACAAACTCAAAAGGGAAACAGATAGCTTTCGTATCGTGTGAACGCTTCTTATACTTGAAATTTGAACTATTGCTTCATAGCTGGCTGAAAGCTCGCAAAGTCCGCGAGGCGAATGGTCTCGTCTGAGCGTAGCCGAATTGTTAAAAATCGGGGAATGTATCCAAATAAAGCAAATAAAGAATCCTTCCTTTTTTATGCGAAAGTTTTTTGATGTTTTTTGGTACGAACCTGGAGTAAATAATTCAAATCATAAACTAATTTCTGTCCCAAAAATTTGAGCATAATAGCAGCTAACGTGGCGTATTGTAATTGTAACAGTGGTACGGAGAGCATCGGAAAGAAAGGAAATTGAAAAAAACATCAAATTTGTACTCTATGCTGTCAGGGGCGCACGCAGAAAAATATTTTGGGAGGGGTTACGGAGAGAGATTTCCCTGGGAGAATATAGCCCACACTACCCTGATGATTAACGACAAAGTAACTTCTAAAGTTTTGGAGTTTGGAGACGACATCATACTCAGCTGCCAAATTCTAAAAGCTCAATAAATTTATGGATGAATGCCGTGCCTTGTATCTTTTTGTTTTCTGTTGTCATGTTTCTTTTCTGGAAATAGTGAGATGTTGCATTGGGTTTTCTGTTTTTTGTTTGAAAGAAACGAAAACTGTAATTTAATATGAAGCCAAGATTACTCATAATACGGTGAACAGTAAATGTTCGTGCCTTGCGATATACTAAATAAATTCTAGCTGCGAAATGAAATTTCGACTGACCGGCTTGAAGTATGCCTGGTTTAGTGTAGTGACTTACAATAACAGGCTAAATTCAGAGTCAAGGAGTTTTTTTCTGTATCTAACTCTGTGAACTGTAAATAGACAACAGCAGCAGCTTTCTTACACAGAAGCTACGGAATGTTCTGTTTTTGCACAACGAAAGTAAACGTTGAAAAAATGTATAATTATGAAGGGTACTTACGAAAACCACAAAACAGAGGGAAGAATGCACCAATTACTTTTAATGACTTTTTATATGACCGCTTCAAGAAGACATACTTTTACCTCTATAATACAGATTAAAGAACGCTTAGGGCATACGAAGTGGAAAGCTTGAAGCTCATTCGTACGTTTTAATGGGGTTAATATAAAATTATCATTAGAGGTGAATAAAGGAAAATCTGTACTGAGTATCTCTTCATTTTCATCTTAAACTGTTTGACATTCTGCAGAACTTGATTGCCCTAAGTAAGCTACGCAAAGCTAAACGCCTTACCTATGGGATACGTCTTTTCACCAGCATACTTGTCGAAAGTCGATAGAGGCTGCAACAATTTGATAGCCTTCGTTAAGCGTTCATCGTTTGAAGCCAAGAATGAGTCGAGTCATTTTTGATACCTTGTTTTAAAGTAAAGCGTAATTCAATCAACGGAGCTTTCGGGTTGAGCTTTTATGTTAGCTCGAACCTTAAATGTTTAAATCGTACTTTTTAGTGACAGCTATGCATAGGGGCCTATAAACTAAATTCATGTTCATATACTCTATCAGAAGTGTCTTTGCGTTCGAGAAGACCCTTGCATACAGACGTTCTACTTTTAAAAAAAGTGCTAATTGCCGATGACGCCAAATTCGGCCAAAATACATTAGTTTAATGCTAATCGTATAAAATAGTTTTTAAAACTCTCACATTTAAAATGTATTTATGTATTTAGTGAATATAACTATGAATTTACCTTTCGTCTCGTGCAAAATGATCAGCGCTATGCGGCATGTGTCCACACTAAACCATAATAAAATACATTCCACTTTAAAATAGAGCCCCGTGCATGAAATTTACATGATAAAAATGAAAATCTGTTTTCATTTAAAAAAAAAGTGCTAATAGTATTCAACACATATTTTAAAAGATCCAATTCATATAAACAATTTTAACGTGTTAAGTTGATAGTCATAAATCAAGCAGATAATCTGGTTATCACCTTTTGGACAAAAAAAAAACATTTTTGTTTTCAAACAAAGTAAAAAAACGTTTTTTTTTTTTCAATATGTAATTTATAGTTCCAGTTGCATTTGGAAGAATAATATGATGGTAGCATACTTTTATCACATTTGAAAAGATAAAATTATATCTGAACGAGGTGTTCGTGTGAAATGTGTGAGGCCTTGTACTCGTATGTAGGGTATACATAGTTTTGTTGGGGACATGCTTACAATCAGACTTCACTGGATGATACCATTTCAATGGGGGATTGGTGTGAATATTCTTTTCTTAATTGATAAATAGTCAATTTTTATTAAGATTTATGTTCTCGTATTGTTGGTAGGTGGTTTTAATAAAATAATTGTTATTTCGAATAATTTTTTTCTGAGTCGCTTAGAGCAGCTCAATTAGATAACGATCGTTGATGGTGGAAGTCCTTGATATTTAAGTAAGGTTGATTGTTGAATTGTATAAAGAAGACTTGAACAACTCAATTCGACTTTTTTTTTTCTGAATATGGCTTTAAAAATCAAAAGTGTAAATTCTAGTTGTAAAGCTCTGTATAATATTTAGAGATCACTCAACATCAATCTAGCTCCATGGCGCGGAGGCGGAGTCGAATTATTTGTGACTTATAAAAGATTCATTAGAAAGGAAGTCCTTCCAGTAAATCTCCCTTTTGTACCTATCAAAAACAAATCCCCTAAATCAAAAACAAAACCTCCTTCACATAAAAATACATCATCAAGGTGATACATGAATTCATTTTTTTGCAATTTCCCGTAATTCTTTCCAACATCCTTGCGGGGCGCGTACAAAAGCTAACCATCATAAAATTAGCCCTATCACCCCGACGAGTGTGACTGACTCATTGACCACTCCACATTGTGCGACCTCAATCATTTCAATACACCGATCGGCCGACCAAAACGACCGGTTAGACGGCTAACTACTCTGGCTGGGCTGTGTTGGGAAAGCTTTAGCTGCACTATACTTCAATGGGTTTGGTTTCCTTCTTCCATGTCCATCCAACCGTACCATCCATCAGCAACGTCATAGCCAGACCAAACCAACCAGGCCAGAGTTGCGCTGCTGAAGTGTACGTGGTGGATGGAAGTCATTCAAGTCTTTGCAATGAGAGCTCAATCCAGGATAAAAAAAAATTATTCGAAATACAAAAGCAAAAACGGCAACAAGAAACGTTGACGACGTCGTCGTTGTGGCCGTGCGTGATTAAAAAGTGAATGCAATCGAATTTGGGTTCACAGATAATGAGGGTCAATCTATATGACGACAATGTGTTGGTCTCGATATACATACACAAACATATATAAATTGTATGTGCTCGTACATGCAAACCAAATTGTAGTAATGACGATACTACAAGCACGGGACAGCTGTTGATATCATACCATCGAAACCGCCATATTATTTTTATCATACAAACGGGAAATGCTTGTGAATATACAACGAACGATCTCTTTGAATGAAACCCAGACCCACCATCGCCATTGATGCAATGAAAATTTTCCGGAAAAGATAGACGACCGTGGTGGTCTAATCAAATTATCGTGGCAGAGTAATTAATTAGCGGGATGAGATATTATCTGAACAGATGGAGACCAACACAAAAGTTATGACGACGAGCGACGGATCAAATGCATCAGCACAGCACCCTAAACCACCCATCCACCCGTCGTTCTTCGGAAATAGACTTTCCGACGATGATTTCGCATAGTACCTACATACCTACTGTTTCGAATGTTTCGAGTCGTTTTTCTTCGTGAATTTCGTCCTTTTTGTTTCACACTTGACAGCAACAGCAGCGCGAAAGGACGACGATATGCGAAGACACAATATAACATTCCTACAGGCAGCACACAATTGTTTCTTCGTCCTGAGCTGATAGTTGCTGGCAGATTTTACTCCTTGCCGCATTTCCCGATTCCTATATATGGCGCGTAACTCTTGGCCGGTTGCATTTATTATTATCGCCTGGTACGCTTTCGTATTCGTCTCCGTTTGTCTGCCTATGTCCCTTCGTCGTTTCATAGGTCATCACACGATCGACGAGGTCGACGACGACGACGACGAATGTCCCTTCAAGGCATCATACGAAGGACCTCGCGTAATTAAATTCCCTGCTTCCATGCCGGCATTGTGTGCTGCTGTTTTTTTTTTTGTTCGTTGTCGTGTCGGTTGCTCTCGTTGTTGTTGCTGTATATCTTTTATTGTTGTTGCCTTGTTGCTGCTGCTTTAGCAATAGATGTTGATTTTATTGTTGTTATCCTTGCCGTTTAAAAGAGAGGCGACATGCCGTTGCCACTATATGTATAGGTATGTATGCGTGTGTGAAGGGATGTGCGATGTCCTCCTCGCATCCCATATCGTTCTCATCAGACACATCTTGTGCAGATGAGATCCTTATACGAAGGGATGATGATTTTCATCATAGTTTGACGAGGTATTATTTGTACACCTTTAAAGGTTCTACATATAATTAATTTTCATTACAATGTTCAATTAGAGAAATTGAATTAGATGTTAGAAGGGGGAAGGGTGGGACGATTATAAATAAATGAAATTTAACTGAGCCCATAGTTTATACGTTGCCAAATGAAATACGTAGTACGAATAATGTATTATCCTAATTTGATACCAGCGGTAATGAAGGGATATTTAAACATTTCGTTATTGCGTTTGCTCAAATTGCAACAGGTATGTATGTATGGGAGTTAAGGAAAATTCAGTGTGATTTCCATTTCAATGGCAAATCAGGATTTGGCAGAAAAATGGATTTCAAATGTATCTATATCTTTAAGAGAGATGTGAGTACATATTTATACGATTGACTCCAAAGCGGTCGGTTTTCTAGTTCACTTTTTTGTTTTAGATGATTTTGCTGACTATCCGTTTTTTCCAAAAAATGTATTTTGTGGATAATCAAGTCCATTTAATTCAGAACCACAGGAGCAGTGGTACCTAACTTATGCAACCTATTCTCTCCCATATGCTGCCTGAGATTATTTGGGCCGGGGAGACATTACACCATTTGTATTTTGTTATTATCATCAGAAAATGAATGCTAAGAATCTCTAGCAATATTCATCAGAAGTATTGCCCACAAAAGTATCGCTTCTTATCCATATCATTAAGCCGCGTGCAGTCCGAATAGACGCAACCAGGGCGTTCGGCTGTCAGCTTGGATTGGTATGAACAATAAGGTGTCATTATTTCTCTAATTTAAGTTTTGAGGTGTAAAAATACTTTTCGTAGTTATCACCTATGTAGTCTGGCTGGTCTAGCGGTTAGTGCGCGTACCTTCGGTGTACAGGGTCATGAGTTCGAATCTCACCGTGGATCATGGTGTTTTTCGAACTCACGAGCTTGTGACGGACTATGATCTAACTCAGATGTTAAACGAGTACCCATTTATAGGGATAAATAACACTGCTGAGCGTGATGCTGATCTCATTACCTCAATAAAAAGCAGATAAGATCTTGGAAATAGGATGTCACTAACACATCCTGCGGCCTTAGTCCAATGCTGGATTGTCGCGCCTGTTATTTTTAGTTATCACCTTAAAAAATTCAATGATCCTAGCATAAGCGAATGATCTTTGGCGATTGGCGGATTGCTTAAACTGTTTACAATTGCATTTAAGCTTTTAAGCTTAAAAGCTAAAAAGCAATTTCAAAATTGACCAAAATAAAGCCCTCGAGCGGTAAAAAAATAGTCCCCTGCTCATGGAAACAAAAGTCCGCAAATTGGGCAAAAAGTATTTTTTTCTGTTATTGATTATTATATAAAAACTTCACGGTAAAACGGAAAAATGGTCTGAAAATTGTGCGTTAGAAATAAGCATAAACTCGCCATCAAAAAATGCGAATTAGGCCATGCATTTTGTTTTTATTAGTATAAGATTAGATTTTTGGTGAAAATGCAGTTGCTTCAATCAATTTAAATTGAACAAAACAGGATGCCCACAACATTTGTAATGCCCAGCTGTGAAAATAAATGTCAACCCTATACAGTAGACAATCTGGTCGTTGGTTGGTTCTGTTAACGTTGTAGACCAGTGGTGAGCAAACTTGTTATCCAGAAGAGTTAAATTGGAATTTATTCATTATTTATTATTTATGAGCCAAATATTTTTTTTCTCAACGGTACGGGTTGCCAGAGAGAAGCTTAGATCTTGAAGATGGCATGTTTTTTTTTTAGTGCAACAGTGCATAGAAGACACACAATTCTTATTAAAAGGAGTATATTCTACAGTGGCGCCGGAACGAATTTTTTATTGGGGGGGCAAGATATTTTTTCTCAAATTCATATTAAATTAAGCGGTTATATACCGGACCTCTAGCTATAGGACCGGCTCTACTATATGTGCAGAATGTGCATGTGGGATATGCAACAGGGCGCTTCATTAAGTGAGGCAAACACACAATTTCAATTTTTGAATAATCTCAATTGTCTCATTTTTTAAATCAAAATTTTGTAATTTTTAATGTTTTTTAATCGGAAGTTTGAAAAACTTTGCCCTTTCATATTTTAAATTAACATTTTCAAAAATTTTTTAAATCTAGATTTGAAAAAACTGAGGTAAAAGTTTGCACTTTTTGTGGAATTTTTGGGCGATTTTAATTTTTAAGTTGTGATAACCTCTACATTAGGTCTCAAAGCCAAATTTTCGAAAGTTTCCGTTTAAAAACATAAAAATTCGAAATTATTGAAAAATTGGATTTGAAAATATAAACGCATTTTAAAGATTAATTGTGCGTCCGACCCGAAATTATATTTTTTCTAACATGTTCAACGACAGGTTATCGGTGAAATGTATAATTTCGGAGTTTTAAGCCCACCAAAAAACAAAACAAAATTTTTTGGGGGTTTTTTTCCGCGGTTTCGATCCTGATTTGAAACGAAATGTTGGTGGCAAGCTCAGGATTCAAGCTCAGCACTCTAATAAAACATAAGAAAAAACCAAAAAAAAATCTCCACCACACTTTGCAATCTGAAATCACCAAATAGTATATAGTCTATTAATAATTTTGTGAAATACTCATTTCTAGACTAGAACCGCTCAGGAAAGTGGAAAGTCCGCTTTTTCTTAAATGACAACAATCTAAAAATGAATATCTATCGAATTCATTAGAGGAATTATGTATGTTCAAAGAATAGCTCATACTGAGGTGGTGGCTCACTTAGACTGTAACTACGGATATATCTAAAATTGAAGAGAAATAGAGTTTGACATACAGATAAAAAAAGGAGCAAAAAAGTAGAGAACAATAGCGATCGGAAACCACCTATAGAATAGTCTTCAATATGAGACTAGCCTTTAAGTGTCTTTTTGTTACCCATTTTGATCCCATTGGAATTCCGAAGTGTTGTATGGATTATAAACATATTCTTTATTTTATATAGCTTTATAAAATTAAAGGTCAAACGATTTTCCCAAAGGTTGTTTTCTGGTTTCCTCGGGAAACGAATTCTTTCATGATTTTTGAGGAATCTAAGTTCCCTGTTCGATCCCTGTGAACATGGAGAAGGATTAGATGTGTCAGACGTTTTTGTGTCATTGTTGAATGTAGCCATGTTAAAGACGTCGTAAATCACTGAACGACCCTTCTGATGATGCCGCTGATGCTCAGAAATAATGTTACTAGCCATGTTAACTTGCTGTGCTCGATATACTTCGAAAGTGATCAGCAATTTCGGCGCAACATAGGTGAAGCTCCCGTCATACTCTTCAAAAGAGTTAAACTGTGAGCGAAGATCAAAAATATCGAAATCGAGCATAGCAACCCAATCTAACTGTGAGATTCTCTACCATGGGCACGGTTTTCTGACAAGGAGAATGAAAAACTTCCTCGTTTTCGTTGATCAACGGTCAATAGTATCGCTATGGTTGGCCTTGTCGTCGGGGTACTCTTGTTAACGAAGAAGAAATGAAAATGGAATGATCATGTACGTACTCGTAGTATACATGCACTAGATTCACGTACGAAACTTTCTGCGAACCAGATATCCCATCATGGAAAAAAAATATCCACTACTAGAATAATAAATTGAATATGTACATTGTATATGTATAAAAATATAAAATAAATTATTCTTCATTTTTAATATAGTGCAATATATGTAGTACTTATTGCCCCTTTAGCCAAAATATTGAGGGGGCAGTTGCCCCGCTGCCCCCCCTGTTCCGGCGCCATTGATATTCTAGCATGATAATATCAAGTGTAAAGACTTAGAAGCACCAACGTTCTTTGATGCTCAGCAATTCAATCTCAACTAAAATTAAGCCGTAATTTCCCGGGAGTCAAAGGACGACAATTAGGGAAACCTCTCACAATATAAATTTGAAAAAAGCAAGAGAAGTGATAAGGATTTTTCAGATGACGGTGTACTAATATGCTGACCTGAAATGCACAAAAATTCTAGAACCCAGATCACGATTGTCAGCCCAGCCTTTTTCAAGCCAGGATTAATGCCTTTGGTTGCGTGAGGGTATTGTTTTCTTTAAATTGCGAGGCACTCGCATCGTTATGTACGCTTTTTACTCCAATCAATAGAGACGAAATAATAGGGGTTAGCGTGCAAAAATTGGGGACTCCTCAAATTTTTGATATGTTATAAAGACAGGTGGGGTAAGTGAAATCCAAGTTTGCGTCACTTTCCCCCTGTGCTCCCGCCGCTATCTTCAAAAAACCATCTAAAATCGGCCCTTTCATCAGTTTTTGGCCTGTAACTTCTTTACAGTCAATTTGAGCACAAAATCTGCCTCCTCTGTATTTTAGTATAGAGTTCTCGAAGTATGTTTTGAAATTTGTTAGTAATGATTTTTGGAATTTTTAGCATATTCTTTGCGCTAAGACTTGTCGGATGAAATTTATAGGAAATTCTGTGCTCTAGAAGATTGTCTCGGCACAAGGAGTTACAGACCGCAAACTGATAAAAGATCCGATTTTAGATGGTTTTTTCAAGATAGCGGCGGGAGCACAGGGGGGAAAGTGACGCAAACTTGGATTTTAACTTACCCCACCTGTCTTTATAACATATCAAAAATTTGAGAAGTCCCCAATTTTTCCAAGGTAAAATCTCCCCGTTGATTGGAGTATTTACTGGTATGGATAATCAAAGCTGTTATTAAGGTATTTTTTCTTGTAAAGAATATCGTCAATATATATTGTGGGAAACACAGGGAGTGCCTGATTACCTTAGTTCCGTTTGGGTAAAAACCCTAATAGGAGAATGGGTTATCACCAAATTACTGCAACGCTGAAAATAACCTTCCAAAAAACTATATCACACGATAGCGCACTATGTTCCTTAAGAAGTTCCGTTAATGGAACACATCAATCCTCCTACCAGTAGAACGGATCTCTTTTACCTTAGCAGAGCTGATATGAGATTGCTTGTAAGGTATCTCTCGAGGATATCACTTAACTGCCCGAGCGTGGGTTCAAATCCAGCTATGACCATGAATGTTTGTACTGTATAAAAATGCTCCTAGCCAGTTGTACAATGTAAATCATAACAGATCAAATCCGTCATTGCAAAGTTCAAGAGCTCCAAAACCTCACAAAATTACTTGAACCTTTACAACAAAAGGAACAAATTGTTGCGGTTTTGGGTCATACTGTTAAAAACTGATTTTGAATTTTGAATTCTCTTATAAAATAAAACGAAAACCCGCTGCTAAAATTATACATATTTTGAAATGGCACTCATTGGTGCCGAAACGAAACTTTAGCTATACCTATGTGAGCCCCTATTGATTCTGGGAACAGTAAAGCAAACAAACAAACCCTTAGTCATTCAGGGCTATAGATTTTAAACAAGTAACTGTAAATTTTATTTTTTTAACAGTAATTTGTGCGATGATTTGAATAAGCTTTGACTTATTGAAGAGCCACAATAAAGGAGTCTAAAAGCGGCAAGTTGCTCGGAGTCCACAGTTTCTAAACTTCAACCATGCATTTGAATGATGGATAGATAATAATTTATAAACTCTACTGACACCTTGTGGAAGAAGATTAAAATAATAATATGAATTGAATTCGAGATTAACCGGGAAGTGCTTCAAAATGAAAATGACAATTAATCGAGAGGTACGTAGTCGGGATTTTGTACCGGGAGGGGTGCGACTCTCGACGTTAGAAACTATGCAGTAGCCATCATTTTTTCAGTAACTTGTTTTCATCGGTTGAATAGACTTTAAACATTTTTTCACAATTGTTACGATATTGTTTTAGCGAACGAATCAAAGTTATTTTTTTTTTGTCAAAATTATGCCATTCAATAGTCTACAAATAGAAACTCCGATAGTTTTATTTGTCCAATTTTTAATGTTTGACGTCTCTTTCTGTCAGATTTTTACTAATTGGCGTTTATATATGGATATATTTTTTATGGGGAAACATTACAGTGGTCGATAAAAGTCTACACACGACACCTATTGCCGCTTCTAAACGATCCCAACAGTATACAGTCAAAGCTGTTTAATCAGACCACTGACGGGGCGGTAAAAATTAGGAAAACTATGGAAATGTTGTATTGCAAAAGACTATTTATCTATGAACATGGACTTTGATAAACATCACCTATATGAACTGGGTAATTTAAAGTGTTTGGAAACAGTTCAAAATGGTAGCTGTTTCGCGATTCTTTTAAATAGCTTCATGCTCATGAACCCACATTCTATTGCAGCAAGTTACCACCAAACTTTTGAATATTCTTCAATAGTTGACTTTGCATTTATATAAAGAGAATCCAATGTATTTACTATTACCCAATATAGGGACTTATAATATGTTCAGAGTAGACGAAAACGCGTGATTTGGGCCTACTTGAAACCTATTTGTTTTTTTTTTTTCAAATGAAAACCCAGGTCGCAAACCTAAATGACCCTTTTCAGCATATTTCGGATTATTTCGATAGGGTAACTGATAGCAGATCAAATTGTTCAGTTTTCTGAGTTTGCCTATATTTTTAATGTCTCCAAAATAAGAGCATGAACGAAAAGATTTTAGTATCTGTGGTGCTAAGTTGCGGCGATAGCATTTGATTAATATTGGCCTAAAACGATCGAATCTGTAACGGTTCTCCAGATATTCAATGTTCAAGTTTGATATTTCTATGGGGTAGTTCAGTCGTTAATGTGAAATTGGGGGGTATTTTTGCCTCAGCTAGATGTGAATCAATGACAGGGCACCGGAAATAACCTTTTTAAATTTGATTGGCCTGTGCCTGGCAATGTTTATCAAATTTTACAATTTTTTCTATTATTCACATATTTCCCAATTGGTAAAAGTTACTAATCTATAGTGGGACTGATTTATATAAAACGTAAATTCGATTGGTTGAAATATCCCCCTTTTCCTATCTAACTACTGAGCTGGCCTCATAGAAAAGTCAAACTTTGACATTGAATATCTGGTGAACCGTTATAATTTCGTGTTAAAAAGGATTGCAGACCGTTTCAGACCAACATTAATGAAATGCCAACATCAAAATTTGACGCCACAGATATTGAAATCTTCCCGATATCATCATCATCATGCAGAATTACTTTTCGGTGAATTCTCATAGTTCCAAAACTTTGCTGGTCAGTTCTTATAGACAAATAAATCATGTTACGATGCGTACTATGCGAAAAGTAGATAGAGAATAAATTGATGTCACCACAACCAGTTCAAAACAAAATTCACCCGTTCAATTACTTCTTACACGAACCGTACTTTCTTCGTGCCCAAGCAATTTTGCCAATGTTATGAACATCGTTGGGATAGTACAGCACAAGAAGAAGTGCCGCATCGAATGGATGGACGACTTAGACGTCGACGAAGAACCGAGTAATAATAGAGGCTCTTTCAACAACATGCCCTCTTCCAATCCTTGGAAGTCTTTCACCCGGCTATTATAAATAATTGTTAGCCCACAAGCGCACCACGTTCTAATTAGAACAACGGAATCTTGTCCGAAGATAATGAACTAAAATTCTATTGTCGCGGAATAGAAACCCAAACCGAAATCCTATCATCCCGAACCCGGCACGTATCCCAACTTGGTGGATGATGGCGGCATTGGGTCTGGGCAATTGAACCGTATGTGTACATCCCGTTGGATAGTATTCGCCACCTTGTCTAGTACGAGTATATTCGTGCCGTAGGACAACTTGGCGGAAATTCTGCTAACCAAGGGTATGGTGAGGCTCATATGGTTTGGTTTTTAGGATCCTACGTTTTTTTCTCACACACTTAACGTGAAGTTCCTGTAGTATCCTTATTCAGGGACTTATGCTAGGGTATCCTCATAATACTTCTCTATTCATAGAGTGACATCAAAGAGAACGGAACCAGCTGTTTTGGCTTAAACGACCATAGATAGACGAACGAACACCGTCAGATTGCAGGATATCGTTCAAACGTCTAAAGGATAGGTAGGATCGAAAACGGATGTTTTCGAATGTTGGTGCTGTGGTATCTTTCAATCTAGATTCACCAGTCGCACCACTAAATCAATGACGGTCAAAAATCATCCATCGTCGTTATATCAATCGACATATCATGACAAAGAATTTATGTAGATATAAGCGAACTGAACGACCGCGAGTGCCAATTAAAAAAGAACCTGCAGGAATACCATGGGGACTTGAATATCAAGTTTCCCGCCATCGAAATGGCTTCTTTCTTACCTCGACAGAGAGACGTTAATCGTGTTATGTCTACTGCTGCGTCGTCCGTTGCACGTTGGATGTGCTGTTTTCGTGCTATCACCGTCGTTTTCGTTGCTGCCGCGCCAAATTGAAATTGTGTTGACGTGAAAGGATTTCAATGAATCCAATTTATTTCGCCGGGCGCGTTGAAGTCGCGGAGAAGAAGAAGCCTTGAAGTCCTTGATGTGAATCACTTTAATTTGAATTTCTCACCACTATCAATCACTTGGTAAATCACTCTTTTTTATCAACATACAAACAATAAACTAAAAACTATTTTTTTTTTAAACTTAAAATAAAATTTCAATCCTTTTTTATTGATTCAATTCAAAACGCGAAACGCCAAGTCTGAATATTCAATAAAAATATAATTAAATTCACTTAACAAACTCGATTGGTCCTTGGCAACACTCTGTGATCCTTTTTGACGTGCTATAACAACAAACGTCAGAATTCAACTTGAGATGAAAACAGTTAGATGCTTTTCAAATCAGCCGTTCCTGGATAGCCGATTCAGTATACGACAGTGTTGTTTGACGACCGACTACACCGTAATGATTTCGCGATTGTATATACCGGGAGACACGGAGAACACCGTTGCTTTTTTTGACGTTTGTCACGCTTGACGACACCACAAAAGAACAAATCACGTCCGAACTAATCATTGGGTAACACTGTACTGAAGTATCGGAATCGTACTGAAACTGGTTGATGCGCTTTTACTTCGGCATATCTACGGAAAAACACACTACACCGAAAATCTAAAGTCGCAATACGCGCGCCATTCAGCACTACTACATTGAAATGGGTAGAATCGCAACACCAATCCAGCGGCGAAGTGAGCATGCGCCAGTGTAGTGGTGTTAAAGGGGAAGTGTGTATATGACGAGTGTATAGAGCATTTAGAGTGTAGAGAGAACAAATACAATTTTAAACAAAATCAGGTTTCGATTTGAGTGTTTTCGTTTTGATGGTGCTGAGTTATTTTTTTTTTAAATAATGAATGAATTAGGTAAGTATTATTTAAATGTTATTTATCTTATCTTCTTTCTTGACCACTATGGCCGGCTTACTCACACATTTTATCCAATATATAAGCTTAAAGCATTCTATACTCTATGCTTTAATGCTTATTTATTGGCTAAAATGTATGAGTAACCTTAGTATAACAGTTGCCTTTATCGGCAATAGGATCAGTGAAGCTTCATTGGCTGCTGTGGGACAATATCGTATAACCCTCGCAACTGTGAGACATGCAATTTTTATGCTTAAATAAAATAAGTTTTGAATTTGCTAATTTCCTTAACATTTTCCCAGACAGTTTCGGGCATCTCCTTACTCGGCTCGCTACTTGTGCCCCCCTTTCCGTATCCATATATGTTCGTGAATTCAGAGCAGGGCCAACCGATGATGATGTAATTTAAATTCCAGTTTCTTTCTAGAGTAAAAAGAACAGAGTCTAGTTACTGGCATCTTTCCGCACTTTAAACACTACGGATTTATCAATCTCATCGCTCTTTGAGGCGCTCTTTACTAACGACATTTCTAAAGATTAATCGTCCTTTAAAGCCTATCATGGCAGGCATGGGCATAAAATCCCATGGTAATCTAGTAGTATAAGAATTTATTTCACAATATAATATTACATATTTTAAATATTACATTTTGTTATTTCTCTGTGCTTAAGACTGGAAGGATATTGTGAACCATCCAATCAGGAAAAGGAAACGCTACTGGCAGAAGCAACTTAATTATAATTTCTACCACATAGTACAATAAACTTGAAGTGCTTACTTCATTAGATCAAATTGCTTGAATCAAGATCAAATTGATGTTATTTTCGTTATCTTTTTTTTTTTTGCTTGCAAAAATTTATTTATTATTATTATTTTAGTTGGTAACACCGTCGACAAAAAATCCTCATACGAGAATGGGCAAAACTCAATCTCAACTAAAGCCAAAAAATACTCAATTCACCGTGGTATGAGGTGTTTCCAATTAGTTTAATTGAAATAGAGTGAGTCAACATGCTCTAAATGCTTCCCCTACACTCATGTCATCTCCGTCTTTCTTCCACATGTGTTTATCACATACACAAACGCACTTTGTCGTATAACAACAAAAGTGCAGTGCTATCCACACACGTTGAAATTTACAGTACAAAAATCTTCTATACATTTGATATAGAAAATAACGAAATAACGCATACATTTGATATACGGGACACAGATGTATGAAATGTGTCTTTTTTATATCTCATCGTTCTCTACAACATACCATTCTGACAACACACCATGCAGAAGAGCGATGTTGTTGCTGTATGACATACACACGACTATACAATGCTCTCTGTTGCGAAGAAGAAGAAAAAAGAAACGTGGTAATGCCCGGCCGGTTGCTCTAGAGCTGTTTTTAATTGGGACCAATTAATGAACTGTCTAATCCCCACTTGGTGTGGATAATTGGGCAAAAAAAGAGAGGCAGAGGACTATGCAGTGCCTTCACGGGGGATGAGATATGTTGCGTCGTCGGTTGGGTCGTCGGTCTGACTGTCATATCTTACGACACGGACGGGCAGCCGACGAACCGACAGGGACAGTTCCTTTTCTTGAGCGGATTTGAGAGAAAAATGCTTTGAGAGCATTGAGGGGAATAATTATTGTGGTCATAAAGCACACTTTTTTGGAAAGGAGGCTAATTAAATTACTTTTTGTAATCAATTTAATTGGAAATAAGTTCTTTATGCAGTATATTCAAATTAAAGTTTTATTGTTTTTTTTATATTTTTCAGAAAGTGATTTTTTTACAGTTTTTAAGGCGCTTATACAGGGTGTCCCGCAACTGGTTAGCCATAGATCAATGGTAGACTCTACAGGATGTTTTAGGAAAAATGTCGCCAAAATTATTTCTCTAGCTTTTACCGTTAAGGAGTAATTGCCTTTTTTGTGATTCTTGTCAAAAAACACGACTTTTTTCGAAAAACTCCTATTTTCGAGCTTCCACTTTAGCCAAATCAATGTTTTTCATATTCTTCTGAAAGTACATAAAATTTCCAATAAAAGGACATATCGAACGTTTCGAACGGTTTCGTATCTTCCGAAATACGACGTTTTGAACTTTGCAGAAATGTCAATTTCAATTTTTAATGTCAAAATTAAACCCGAATTTCGTAACGGGACATTGTAGTGGCAAATCTGCAAAGTTGACAAAAGTTGGCGTAGTATCTTAGCTTTCGAACGGCATATAAGAATAAAGCACAGAGTCATCCAGTTTCTGAATAATATGTCTAAATGATAAAAAAACATAGTCTGCAAATGTAATAAACCGATTTCAATCTTGAAAAGGAAGTAAAATTTTTACATCAAGCATAGACTTGGTTGTTATGCATTATGGAAAAATACTTTTCGCTACTGTTGTAGATGCTAATTATAACGGTAAGTATAAACAAATTTGTTTTATGTGTTGAATTATTTGTACGAAGATTCGCTGTGTACACATTAATATTGTGAGAGTATTTTTCATTTTGATCGTCTAAAAAAGGATAAACATTTTAATTTGTCAGGTATTAATTAGTGTCCTTTTATGTCCTTTTTCAGAGATCCAATTTTTCCTTAGCAAATTTAATGATAGAATCTTAGATTCTAAAAAATGAAAAAGGAAGTGGCAACTTGAACTATTCGCGTAGTTATGGCTTTGGAAAGATACAGATGATAACGGGAAACACGAAAATTTTCCATTCAAACGCGATTTATTCCGTTTAGGGTTCTTGAAATAGGAATCCAACACCGGATATGTAATGTACTCGGCGTCGATATGATACCCCGCAGGCCGACCTCCAGTCAAGGATTAAATAGTGTCCTTTTTTGTCCTTTTTGGGACCTTTCCGATCAAATTTATTTTAGTAAAATGAGTTTTAGACTCCTTGGCGTCCCACTTATTCAAGACCAAGAAAAAATAGCCTTACTGTATTTTTTCTATTGGAAATGCTTATATGACAGAACTATTTCCAAGTAAAAGCAAGATTTCTTCCACTTACGGACTATGTTTTTTTCCCTTTTACACATATTATTCACAAACTGGATGATTCTGTGATTTATTCTTATATGCCGTTCGAAAGCTAAGATACTACGCCAACTTTTGTCAACTTTGCAGATTTGCCACTACAATGTACCGTTACGAAATTCGGGTTTAATTTTGACATTAAAAATTGAAATTGACTTTTCTGCAAAATTCAAAACGTCGTATCTCGGAAGATACGAAACCGTTCGAAACGTTCGATATGTCCTTTTATTGGAAATTTAGTGTACTTTCAGAAGAATATAAAAAACATTGATTTGGCTAAAGTGGAAGCTAGAAAATAGGAGTTTTTCGAAAAAAGTCGTGTTTTTTGACAAGAATCACAAAAAAGGCGATTACTCCTTAACGGTAAAAGCTAGAGAAATAATTTTGGCGCATTTTTCCTAAAACATCCTGTAGAGTCTACCATTGGTCTATGGCTAACCAGTTGCGGGACACCCTGTATACGATCAGTATTGTTGCACAATATTCAATATATGTAATATAGTATAGTGATTTTAGCTCTTGACCCAAACATCCAAAAAAAGAGCTGACTTTTGATGCCAAATTGCTCTATGGTGTGGCCGCATTAGGCAGTAAAAAGTTACACTCTTTTACGCGCCACATTTGTGGGGGAGGGGGTGGCAAAGGAGTGAAATTATGATTTTTCGCAAATATCTTGTTAACTGTAATATTTACAGCAAAATGTTCTGAGGACAATTTAAATTACACAAAATTCCCTTTCTAATGATATATAATACCGTATACCTTCTCTTGGCAGATTATATACTAGACCTAAAAACATCCGATGTAGTTCCGATTTTTTGATACATAGTTACATTTGTCTCTCTAGCTCCTGAAGTAATTTAGCTGGAGCCATGGTCATTGGGATAACTATTCCTATCAATATATAGCTGCTCCACACGGAGACTCAGACTCCGACAAAGCATACCAATATTTCCCCTATTTAAATTTTTCAAGAAGACCTGCCTGCAACTTATCTCCAAATCACAGTAGGCTCGAAAAAATTTGGCAAACGTTAAAACTAAGTTCCATTAGACCCTCCACCAAATATTACTTCGATCGGATTAAACACCCCCTCCCCTCTAAATGTGACGCGCAAAAGGGTGTCACTTTTTACTGCGTAATGCAGTCAGACCATAAAACAATTTGGCATCAAAAGTCAGCTCTTTTTTTGGATGTTTGGGTTTCATCATTTTTCAGCTAAAATCACTATACTAATATTTGAATAAAATATTGGACAGTAAAATCAGGTAAGTATAAGTCATCGTAAAATTTTATTGTACAATTTGAATTTTTTGGGAAGAAAGTGAAGTGTTAATCAATTTGCAAAACTTTTAAATTGTTTTTATTACAGGGACTCGATAGTTTGAACTAATAAAAACCAAGTGAGTTCAAATGATCGAGGGTTTCAAATTTGTGGGGGAGCTTTGTTATTGAAAGAACTTGCAAAATATAGGGTTTTGTGTCTTGTGACTGCACTAAATTTAATCATTAGATTTCAAATGGTTCAAGTTCAAGTCTGCCATATGGTCGATTCTCCCGGACTCCTCTTATAGTATCCTGGAGTAATGACCGAACTGGCTGGGAAGCAGGGAGGAGAGCCTAATGTGGTAATTTTTTGAAATAATTAAAATTAATTTCGAATACGGAAAAGTACATCATAGTTAAGTTATGAACCTTTCTAGTGAAGGGTAACATATATTTTTTAAAAATTTGCAATCAAGTTGTCATGCCACTGGAAATTTAATTTAAAACCGACAGACCATTACTGCTTACTGGAAGAATAGTGTACCTAGATCCCTTGCAAAATATGTGTGCTGCTTGTTTTTTGTAAAAAAAAACTAAAATTAATTTTCATTTGGACCTCAGAAATTAGAAACTATTTACACAGTTTCTTCCATGTTACCTCGATTTTGACGCCCAAATTTCAATCGCATGCCATAAAGATTGTAAGATGCTCCTAATATTTCAAATACTCCATCCCCAGCGTCCATCATTGTCCACTTCATACCTGGTGAGACGCGAGAGAAGCTCCCAAGCTCGACGTACATCATCCAGCATCACCATACAATCCATTCCGTTCGTTCGTCCTTTCATTCATTCATGCTATACCGAGTATTCTTGTTCGCGAAAAAAGATAAATCAGGGATGGATGGATAGATTGGCAAATGGATGTCGTGGGTAGAAGAGAACTGAAAATGCGGCGGAGGCTACCGTCGCGTCGTCGTAAGTGCGGGTGGTATGCAAGCCAAAGCTTGAGAGTCTCTCTGTTCTGTGTGTGAACAACATCCAACAAAGCCAATTCGACTTATAAAAGCGTACGCCGGTGTCATGAATCTTTTAACTGCATTTAACGACACCAGGGGTAGAGATAGTAGATATAGATATCCGCGAAGAGATTCGACATCAGGACGATGACAACGGAGGAGGGCGAAGCCATCATGGGGGTAAGACAAACCAAGTTTGTTGCGTTGTTTACCAGAGCTTCTCACTCAGCTGTCCATTTGCGCTTCGCTCTTTTCACCATCGTCGTCGTCATGTCGTATGCAATGGACGAAGAATTAATGGTGAAGTGATTAGGCTAATGGAAGTGGTGGATGTGGAGTGGTTTGGTTTTTCGATGGATACGCGCCGTGCCGGAAGTAACGACGATATAATTTGATTTGGTGGTGTTTTTGGCCTGCCTCGCCTCTAATTGAGATTAGATGAAAATTTACATTAATTGTATTTTATGCTCGTCAGATTTCACGTAATTGAATCAGGGGTTGGAAAGGGCTTATTGTTTTCTGATTAATCGTTGACGAAATTGCGTTCAATTTCAGCCAACTATACCTTCTGCACTTTCCCTCGTTTTTTCAACACATTTCCTACACAGAGAGAAATAAATTTGCAGTACCAACAAATTATGTTTATTTGATGCAGGTTTTGTTGGTTTTAGCAATTTCTTTTTTTAAACCGTCAAAAAAATTTGTAATAGTAAATGCAACAATTTTTTGATACGACAAACCAAATTTTGTTAAGACTACTAAAAAATATTTGTTTAGAACGAATTAATTTTCTAGTTAAAATCACTAAAATTTTCGCTGCAGTAAAATGCACGAATAATACTGATAATGAAAACTGTAACATTTGTTAAAGGTAACAAATCTTTTGTTCAAATGAAAAATCAATGAAAAAAAGAACGCTGAGTCATTGCTCAATCAACATATTGTTTTTTAATATCAGCAAAAGCTTTTGTTGTAAATAAGGAAGCTTATTTATGCGAGTATAAACAAGAATGTCCATAACTATATCTTTTGTTGAAAATACGAAATTTCTACCCATTTTAACGGTGCAAATTTTAAACAAACAAATCTTTACACAATATAGCAATTCATTTGTTTGGAACTATCTAAAAGCATAGAAACATAATTCGCAAGTTGTCATTCTTTAGTGTATGGATTAGTTTGTTTTCGGTGTTTTGCGAGAAAGGTGATTCTGTGTGCATAAAAATATCGAGAAAAATGTGTAATAAGAACTTATTTTATCAAAAAAAAAATCATCGAATTTCCGGCCAGGTTGTTCGAGTGGCGTTTCTAAAAGGTAATTCGAATATTTTCTCTTAGATCGTTTGTGAATTATATTGTTTTTGTTCATTAAGTTTTCCAAGCCCTTTGGCTGGTAACGGCAGCAGATTATTATTTGTCGCACTTCTTACAAATCAACATTTGCTGGGATTACGGATTTGGCTAAGAGCTGTGATGACACAGGCTATCGCTTTTCATCGACATTCAATGCTGTTCCAATTGTAAGTCCAAGATGTATATAATATTTTACATAAATTCTTATAATTTGCCCTATCCAATTTTTAACATCTTACTTAAAGCTTTGCAAAATCAAATATATGTATATTATTGAGCATTCTTCTTACAGAAAAACTTATCTTGGCATCATAAGGAGAGATACTACAAACAGTGGCCTGACTTGACTGTCTTCTACATTATAAGTTTGTGTAATAATAATTATAAAAAATTATCTAGGGAATTCAAGCAAAAAAAAATAAACAAAATACATGTGAAAATAAATGGTTGTTGTTTTAATTAAGACATTCAATATGATGATGTGAATTACGAACTCGTTTTAATAAAAAACTCTTTCAGTTTTGCTAATACTGTTGGTATTAATCCCAAATTCCAAAAGACTGTTTATTGAAATTTGTGATTGATAACAACAGTATTAGCAAAACTGAGAGAAATTTTCATTAAAACGAATTGGGTCTACGGTATAATGTTTTCATTGATATTACAAGTCTCTTTTATATAAAACCACAAAACAGTTTAGTATAATTAACTAAAAAATTCTACATAATATCAATTGGAATTTAGTACTGACAACCAAAATATTTGTACAATTAAAAAAAAGATTCATTCAAACTAATTGGGTTATTCGGACAAATTATTGGTTGTTGCCACCAGTGGAAATTAATTACTGTAACCAAATATTTAGCACACAATTTGTTGAAATAGCAAATTGATTCTGTTAATATCATTTAAACTTTTAGTTCAGCTTAAAACAATCTTTATATGATTTTTCAAAATGTGTTTTGTAAATTTAAACAAATTGGTTTGGTAGTTTCAATTAAAATACACCTATGACTGGAAATTAACGAAGACTTGATATTATTAACAAATATTTTTTCTGTAATCGACGAATCATTTCTCTCTGTGTAGGAGAGAAGAGCTCAGGTCCAGCTCTGAATTTAATTACGGCCACTACTCGTACTATGATTTGCCTGTTGGATGTTCATTCCTTTCTCCATAAGTTTCTTTGTAGCAGAGAAACAAAACTTATTTCAGTTGCTGATAGGCTGTAACGAAATTTAAAATTTTTAATTTTCCATTGTTAACTTGATTGATATAATTGGCGATTTCATATTTTTGGGTCATCAGGGGATCATGCGTACCAAAAAAAAAAAAATCCAACATGGGGAGGATAATCAGATAATCTTACTTATTCGGGTCTCGTTTTTGTTTTGCCGGGCGAGAAGCTCTTGCGTCTCTTGATATGACTCACAATCTTCCAATATTACGATTACGTTTTTTTTAGGTTAGAGAGCCCCTAGTCGTGGGTGTCGGACATAGTGCATAACTACGTCACTGGCGGAAAGATTGGAACTTGGAGATCAGATTCCCTGATTGTAACTGACGTAACAGTCAAGATTTATAAAAGATTTTTTTAAGAAATAGTATGCGCACTTCTCTTTTTTTTTTGCAATAGTCTTTGAGATAAAATTTCATTCTTAGTTTGATTCAGTGGCGCAACCACGGTAGGGGCTAAGGGGGCTAAAGCCCCTCCCAGACCCAGAAATTAACAATTTAAAATATTACAAAATGAAAATAATGTGTACATACAAAGCAACTCTCACATAAGCAAATTTTTTACAAAGTCTTCTGTAGCAGACGACCAAAATTGTGTCAAAAACATTCCATTTCTGCACAAAAATGTTGTACAAAATTTTGCCATAAGCCTCATATTCGCAAAATTTGATTAGGCCTGCTGCTTCTCACAATTAATTTTACTTGTGGGTAAACTGATGAAGGTGAAGAATGCAGCATTTGTTATACAATTAATTTTACTTGTGGGTAAACTGATGAAGGTGAAGAATGCAGCATTTGTTATACAAATATTTTCTAGTAAAAAAAAAATAGCTAGATAAACGCGTTGTATTCTTTGATTTTATGCTAAAATGTAACATAACAAGTCGCAGTAATTCACATTGGAAATCAGTGGGCTCATTGCTTTGCTAGATAGACTCCTGTAAGTGATAACTATTTCACCTAAGAAGATAAGGTTCCCTTATTTGAACTACTTCAGCCAATCTACACCGCGATGTCACTATTTGTGTACCGGCAACATATTTGCAAAAGATTAAAATGACCACCCAAGGCGAAATGAAAGAAACCAATCCGCCCTAACGGTATTCTATGGAGCGACTTTTACGGAATCGGTTGATGCGCATAATTTATTGCATCCTTCCTTTCTTAAGCCGCATCTTTTTGTTTTAGCATTTACCAGTTACTGAAAATCCGTAAGGATCAGGAACATGATAAATTCAATTCAATTTGTTTATTCACAATATAGTTACATGATTTTCAGCTTACACTCTAATAACAATATATCTTTGTGTGTTCAAACTCCCTAAAAGCAGTGCGTGTGGTGGGAGTATGTTTGCTAATGTAATTTAATTAACACATCATTATAAATAGTTTGTTTTTTACGTCTTAAAGATCAGTTTAGTATTAATATTAACAATAATTTGAAATTATATGAAGTTAAACTTACATTACAGAATATGTACATATTTATATCTACGAGTAGTAAAAATTATGACTATAGTTATTTACAAAAAGTGAAAAGTCGTAAGAAATTCTTCAAAACTTAAATTAAGGAGCCATTTTTTAACTGTGTACTTAAAATGATGAAAATAGGTAATATTTCGTATTTCATCAGGCAAAATATTAAAACAAGCTGGCCCAATAAAAGAAATATATCTTTGCGCATGTGTTTTGTGATGAAGTGGGATATACAATCTTCTATTATTGTACCGAGTAGATCTGTTGTGTATAGGTGTAATTCTTTGATTTTTAAATGTTTAAAATAGTGCGGATTTCACGTAAAGTTGTTTTAAACTTAGTACTTTTACTATGTTAAACAAATCCGAGGTAGGGTAACGTCTTGAAAGTGAAAAAATATTTTTTAAAGTTACGCGCTGGGTTACATTAACGTTTTCAATATGGATACTGTAAGTCCCTCCCCACGCCGCTATGCAATACTGTATGACTGATTGTACTAATGAAAAATATATACCTTTAAGCTGTTGAGTGGTAAGAACTGTTTTTAAAATATTAAGCACAAAAAAGCTTTGTCTAATTTTTTTATTAATATAATCAGCGTGGCTATTCCATTTTAAGTGATTATCAATAATCACCCCTAAGTAGATGGTGGAAGGAACTATTTTGATAGCATCGCATTTATGAGTACATGTAAGCACATTTGTACAGCTGTTTTTAGGCAAGTGTATTTCATTCAGTGACGGTTGAGTTGTGGAATTGATAGAGAAGGTAATGGCTTTTGTTTTTTGGAGATTTAATTTTAGTCGGTGTTTAAATAACCATTTTTGAATTTTTTTCATTGCTATCTGAGCTGAATCGAAAGTTTGATCCCATGTATGCGATGAAGTTACCAGAACTGTATCATCTGCGAAAGCTATTATAGTGGAATTGTCGAGGGTAAAATTACATAATTCATTGACATATATTGTATAAAGAATTGGTGAGAGGACTGTTCCTTGCGGTAAGCCTACATCTGTATTATATTTCCACTCACTAAGGTGTTCGTGGACAAGGACTCGTTGTTGTCTGTTGTATAGGTACGATTTAAAAAATTGTTGTGATTTATTTTCGATACCTATACTTTTTAACTTACTAATTAGTAGATCACAAGAGATGGTATCGAAAGCCTTAGACAGATCCATGAATATTGCGAGAGGCTTCTGATATCTATCTAATCTTTCATACAATAAGCTTGTGACATTTAACACTGCATCTTCCGTACTGAGCCCTTCGCGAAATCCATATTGTTGTTTCGATAGTATATTATTTTCATTCAGAAATTTAATTAACCTTTTTTTGATGCATTTTTCAAAAATCTTTGCTAATGTGGGTAGGATAGAAATGGGACGGTAGTTGTTAACGTCATATTTACAACCATTTTTGAAAATGGGTACTACGATTGCTTTCTTGAATGCATTTGGAAAAGTTCCTGTTTGTATACATTTATTAAATAGTTTTACGAGGGGAGTTTTAATATCATTACAAATGGTTTTTATATGATAAGAACTAATTTTATCCCAACCCGAAGATAAATTGTTTTTAAGTTGTTTAATTGTCTCCACAATTTCTTCTTCTGTTATCTTTGTTAAGTGTAAATTGGTCTCTATATTCGACAAAGAGTTGTCTTCTGTTTCTATCTCAGGGTTAAAGTTTTCGAAAATATTCGCGCCTATATTTATGAATACTTCATTAAAGTGGTTCGCTAATAATTCCTCAGTTTGATCTAAATTGGAGTGAATATTTTTTACTATGTCTTTTGGAATGTCTGAACCGCTTTTATGATTGTTCCTAAGACTGTTAATTAATTTCCAAAGTTTTTTGTTGTTGGTGTCATTTTTTAATTGATTTTGGAAGAAATGTATTTTGGCTACTTTTTTCAAATCATTTATTTTATTTCTGTAATGTCTGTAGTGATTACGGAGATACGTATTAAAAGGTTCATTATTTAGCCTATGTTTCATTTTATCCCTTTTCCGTATTGGTGTTATTATTCCATCTGTTATCCAAGGTTTTAACGGAGAAAGCATGTTTTTAATGTGTCTTTTTGCTGTACAGTCTTCAATTAATGACCTTAATTTTTGAATGAATTTATTAGTCAATACATTAGTGTTATCTACTTCATTAATAACTTGATTCCAAGTTATGTTTCGAATTTCCAGTTTCAATTTGTCAAAGTTTGTTTTTAAAATTGTTTTGGTTTCATTGTTTTTGTTGATGTTGTTAGATTTTACGTTAAGTTTTACTAGTGTAGTGTAATGGTCAGTTGTAGTGTTTTGTAATATGATACACAGAGAGAAATGATTAGTCGATTACAAGAAAAACATTTGTTAATAGTATCGAAAGTCTTTTCTAATTTCCGGTCATAGGTGTATTTTTGTTGAAACTGCAAAACGATTTTGTTTGTTTATGCAAAATATCTTTTGAAAAATTATATAAAAATTGTTTTGACATGAACAAAAAGTTTAAATGAAATTGATTGATTTAATTTGAGATTTCAACAAATTTTGTACTAAATATTTGGTTACGGTAAGGAGTTTCCATTGGTGATATTAACTAAAACTTTGTATCAATAACCCAAATCGGCTTTAATTGAAGTTTTTGTTAATTTGACCAATATTTTAGTTGTCATTACCAAATTTCATTTGGCCATAATGTATAATTCTTTGATTAATTATACAAAACTGTTTTGTGGTTTTATATAAAACCTTTTCGTAGTACCAATCAAACATTTAATTAATGAATTTTATAAATTCATGTTAATCAAAATTTCTCCTAATATTGCTAATAGTGTTCTTACTAATCACTAATTTCAATATATCCTCTATTGAAATTTGGGATTAATAAGAACGCTTTTAGCAAAGTTAGGAGAAAATTTGATTAACACGAATATAAAAGTTTTTTTTTTTAATTAAATTTGAAACTCACCACATTTCAGCCTGGAAAAAATCCCTATAAGTCACGTCAAGCATTGAATGTGCTAATAAAAGCCACCACTATTTCCACATAATCCTGTTTATTAAAATTTAAATTTTCTTTTTAAAATTAGAAAATTATGACAATATAATAATCACACAAATTATGCTTTAATGTAACACCTATAGTTTAGTTTTATACAAAAACATAGCTTTCTAATGTAGAGGGTAGTGAAGTCAAGCCTCCATCGCCGCCACCGAAAAATGTATAAGCCTTGCCAAGTGTAGTTTTTCTATAAGAATTAACAAACAAATAAGAATTTTATATGAAAAAACTATGTTAGTTTGATTTGAGTGTGAAATGTTTTAAGTTATATTATAATTGCAAAAAAAAATAGTATATAAATACTGGACTTACATTTCGAAAATCAGAAATCGATGAAGATTGAAGATGAAATTTATTACAGCGTTTAGCTATTTCCAAAATCCTAGCGTTGTGCATTTTTCCCGTCCAATAGTCAAATATAGTTGGCTGCTTTGTTTAAATTGTGTCGGCAAATGTGTATATGTAAGACCGAATGAACAAAAATATTGAATTATCTTATAACACAAAAAAAAAATTAGATTTACCTTTTGGAAACGCAACTCGAATAATTAGGCCCGAAATATTATCTGCAGCGCTAATGTTTATTATAATAATCTATATTCTGCCAGAGTCTTACACTTTCTCACAAAATAAATCTTTATTAATTTTTACCGTAGTTATTGAAAATAAATACTTTTTCCACATTTTTAGCACACAGTCAATTTTTTACAACACTCGGGATACAAATATGTCCGTACAGAAGAGCTACTAAAATGAAAATATTTGATAGTTCCAAATAAATGAATAGCTAGATTGTACAAAGATTTTTTTGCTTTATCCAACCTATAAGAACTGTACCGTTAGACATGGTAAAAATTTCGCATTTCCGACAAAAGATCTAGTTCAGAACATTCTTGTCATCATTGCATATGTTGGATAACAAAAGGTTTTGTTAATATTGCAAAACAGTATGTTATATTGTAAAATGATTTAACAACATTTTTTTGTTGATTTTCCCCTGGCCAAAAGATTTGTTAAGTTCATCAAATGTTATAGCGTTCATTGTCTTCATCATTTGTAGATTTCAGTGCAGCTAAAGTTTTTGTTATTTTAGCCAGGAAATTAATTCGTTCTAAAAGAATATATTTTAGTTATCTTAACAAGATTTTGTTTGTCATATCAAACAATCGTGTTATTTAATAGTGCTAGTTTATTTGCAAATTTAAAAAAAGAATTGCCTTAAATTAACAAAACCGGCATCAAACAAACGTAATTTGTTGGTATTGCAAATCTATTTCTCTCTGTGTAGGAATATGAAGGAATTATGTTATTTGTATTTAGAGGTGCTTGTTGTTGTCGTATGAAAATGTGATCAATGCAAGTACGAGTTGTATTATCTATTCTTGTGTAACTATTAATCACGGAAATGAATCCTAAACTGTTCATAGCTGTGATGTATTCATTAGTTATCAGCGAATTGTTCATTAAGTCTATATTAATGTCACCGATCAACATATCGAATTTTGATTTTTTTGTAGATGGAATTATGTCGTAAAGCAACAAACAAATTCAGAGCTGTCAACTGACGGAGATTTATAAATAGCATTAATATTTGCAGTTTCATTATATGGAAGTTTCAATGTAACATTGAGTCCTGTAACTTCATCGGGAGTGAGCTCAATACAAGTATATATAAGGGTATTTTTCACAAAAACCATTACTCCGTCATTTTTATTTCTACACCTTGCAGTGCAATGCATCGTGTAATTTTGTATTTGTAATAGAGGCGAGAGTGATTCTATTTGCTGCATAGCTGCTGTGTTGAGTTTCTGTAAGAATGATGATTTCAATATTTTGCTCCAGTTCATGCAGTAATATTATTAATTCATCAAAATTTTTTTTAACGCTCCTTATGTTTAAGTGAAGAACTCTTATTCCTAAAGTTTTGGTAGTATTCATTAAAAGTTGATTACATTCAGTTGTAGTTTTAATTTCATTAGTTAGAATTTCCCCAAGATTTAATAAATTATTTGTATGCGTTGAATTTGACATTATTATTTACAGTTATAAACTATATACAAAATTTTTACTCTACTGCAAACAGTTACTTTAATGATTTCTTCTGAATGTAACGGAACCCAGAAATATTACCATATACCGTTATTACTGGCAAAAACCCTCAACACCAAACCTATGCGAAAGAAGCTAGCTCAATGTTCGGTAATGTAGATGGTCTTAGCCCCCTCCAGGACAAGAACCTGGTTGCGCCACTGGTTTGATTAGTTTTGATTTTAGCTTTTGAATCAAAATTCTGCCACCGAACAACATCTATATAGTTCACTTAGGCTGTGTATTAAATCCATTCAAGATAATAGCATAGATTCAATCAGCTGCTACTATCTTTCGTCAATAACGGATCTATTACGAGAAACTTCGTCCAGGTTAATTAGATTTTTATTAAGCAGTAAAACGAATAGGCTTAAGCATCATGTTCATTAAAACTAATCTCGATTTTACTTGCAAAATAATAGTATACAATTTAATGAACAACCTATTCAAACCGCCTCTAAATTAGCTTAGCTTAATTAAAACCGATTGAAGTCAATTTCATTAATTACCTTTGCGTCTTTCAGAAGCCATTCTTTTGGCCGGCTGCTGTCTCGAAGTCTTTTACAAAATGTCGAGACCATACTAGTCGATACTACTTACTAACAAGCAAACAATTTAAAATACCTTGTTAAAAGATACAGATAACAATCTTCCCATCTCTAAATCGACTTACACCAGATTTTACTTTATATAGAATCTGAGTTGCAGAGTCTCACTCAGCCCATGCAGCCATAGGCAATCAGGCTACTTAGAACTCAAGTTTATAAAATGTTTACTATCTCGTTTTCCAAAAGCATTACCTTTTTAATTAGGAAAAATCCAGTAGCCGCACCAAAGTCCAAACATTAACATAATATCGCGACTCGCGAGTTAATGAAGATCCGCGCGCGGATGAATGCTCAAAAAAAGCAAATGAACCCGCTAATGGATTAGATAAATTGCCATATAAAGAAAACGAGAACCGTTCTGTTGCATTCCTTCAGAGTCGTTGATATTGAAATTTCTTTGGACAATAATTAGCAGTTTGTCACAGATGAGTGAATTTGTTCTCCATAGTTTCTAAAGAGGTGTAAAGTTAGAAAATCAAACAGTTTGGCTTGTGGGTGTTAATGTTAGGGGTGTTACATTTGCAAAGTGTGGGTTGGTTGCTGTGAATTGGTAATAAAAAGTTAAAATTTAGAAACTAAACGAACCGAACGCAAAGTTTTTATTTGTAATTTAAAATTTTTTTAAAACCAATATGTTGGTTAATCTCGGCGATGACTCGACCCAGCCTAGTCAGAATTCGTGCCATAGGATTCAATTTGAATTCATTCAGAAAAGTTAGAAATTCAGTCTTATATGTAGGGGAGACTGGGGCTGGTTCTAACAAATTTTAAACAAAACTTCTTAGCTACCCAACCTTTTGCGTTAGAGACATGACTTTCTGCCATATAAATCGTCATTAATAGGACTTTAAATAGAAATTATTAAAATTATTGTAAACGTATTACATTCTGAATAATAAGGCTTTTTTCCTAAGAAACTCACAAGTTAAAACTTACCCCAGCCTGGGGTTGGTTCTAACAGCCCTGGGGTAAGTTTTAACAGGAAGGATAATCATCGAATTTGAACTTTTTGCAAATAATTAAACACCAGTTAATCTACAAAATCAAGCTTTATTTATTTTCAGTCTCATATTAATTAAATACAACGATCAGTATCATCATATTCAGTACTGAGTGATATTTTAATGCTAAAGATAATTAAATAACAAAACTTTAGCTTTTATAGCAGTTTTCTTAAACTCGAAAAATTTAATAAACATCTTCTTTGAAAAACAATCACAGGTAATTAAAAAAAATGGAACTCTAGCCTTAATATCCTAACACAGGAACTTAACTCGCGATTTGGGTAAGTGTTAACATGTTAGAACTTACCCCGTGTGTTCTGTTAAAACTAACCCCAAAGCCCAATTTTTCAGAAATCACATTGCACTATAATAAGTACGTAATTTAGCAGCAAGAAATTAGAGTGCATCCATAGCTGAATAAACGCTTTTTATATAAGTTAAAGTTTCACATCTTTGAAATTTATATTAAGATTGAAAATCAAGAAAATAAAAACGCAAAAAAGATCGTTTACCTGTTCATATGGGCACACCACACACAACTCGTTACTGCGACGGCGCAGACTAAGCTGACGAGTCTCGACACGTTAAGCATTGTGTACAAACAGGACAATCATTATTTGTTTGTCTCTCAGTCTGATAGTTTGGCGTCTATCAGCCTGTTAATACCTGCCCCTGTTAGAACCAGCCCCGGTCTCCCCTACTTATATTTAGGTGAAAGTGGATGGAATCAGACTTTGGGGTCATGGGGCTGCCATACAAACCCATTCTTATAAGAAAAACTTTTTTATTTATGCATCAATTCCAATCAAGGTTTATAAAAGGTGTCCGGAAACTGCCGCATAAATGCACCGGATTGTGATTCCCCATGTGATTGCCAGCAAAAAGGTTGTGTGGAACATACCCCCAATTCTTAACCCTGCCACAGGCATCTGAAGATTTTTGAAAAAATCATTTTGTTGCACGACTTAAACCCTAATATCTCCAAAGCTAGAATAGCGAAATAAGTTGCTTATTACACACTACACAGCCAACAAATTTACCTAAAACATAAAACTAACCACACCAAAATCGGATAAGGGGTTTTGTTTTTACAGAGCTTCAAATTCAAATTTTCGTGATTTGATCCAAAAACAATCTTTTTTCCATCTCAATTTTTACCAACTTCTGCCAGGGTGAGGTGCTTGTACGATTGTTTTCTATGTTATGTTTCTTACATCATTTTATTCTAACTCCATTATTTCTAACAGTTTTGGTACGTTAAGTGTAGAAAACTTGATTTCCATTCAATTCAATTCAAATTGCCCCTAAAGTTCTGCAATGATGTAAATTTTTTGCAAATGACAATAGACAATAGAACATACTGGTGAACATGGATTTCGACGCCTATGATGCAGCAAAATCACTTAAAAATGGCCACTCTACCAAGTTTTGTTACATTGTAGCCTTTACTGAGCGCCACCAGACGAGTGACCCGTATGTAAGGATGGCGATGGGTCGTACCACTGCTGTGTAAACCCAAAGTACCATGTTTGGCTTCAGACCCCATTTCTTGTTAAATACTGTCTGGCAGGCGTGAAATGCAAATACATACTTTTTAACGCGGTATTCAACGTTCAACTTCCAGTTGAGCTTTGAGTCCAGAATAATGCCCAAAAGCTACGAGCTGGGAGATAATTGCAGTTGATGCCCATTTAATTTTGGGAGCGAGAAAGGCGGTATTTTGGTTTTTGTAGTAAAGAGCATCAGTTTTGTCTTCCCCGGGCTTACACCCAGGCCACAGCTTGTGGCCTATTTACTGACCAAATCAAGGGTTCATTCCATGATCTGACTAATCACGGAGAGACACACTCCTGATACTACAATCGCTACATCATCCGCATATGCGACCACCTTAATCATCTCCCTGTCAAGCCTAGCTAGGATTTTGTTAATAACTACTAGCCACAGTAGTGGAGAGATGACACCACCCTGAGGTGTTCCTCTGCACACGAATTTAGTCTTCTCAAGTCACCATGGATTACTCTGGTCGTTAGTAGTGTCACCATCCACGACCCACACATAATCTATAATGAAAATACTTAACTTAATAGCGGAATCGACTGACATTGAGCCTTGACACACGTGCGTCGGGCCTCCGATTGTCACGGATAGTCCTCTTCCATTCATGGAAATAAAAGTACATAGTTCGTAGCTATCAGCTCACTTTAAAAAATGAGCTCCGTCAAGGCGGAGTAAAAACTACCGATACTTTCTAAATTTAAGAATACAAACCCTTGCGGAAAAAGTCCGACAAATGTCGGTAATTTTACACATTTTCTATTGATTTACATTCAATTTACTTGATTTTACATTTTTTGTTTTGGGTATCACGAAACCAATGTGATTTTACAGTATTTTATCTAATTTTCCTAAAGTTTTACTCATTACCATAGAAATGTATAAAATCCCCTCTTATCTATTTTTAAAGTTTTCAATAGTAAATTTTATTACATTTTAAATGGGAAATTCGACAAACTTTTTACAGTGAAGGAGAAGAAACTATTTGAACTTAACAAGTAAAGAATTTTATACAGTAGAGGCGCAGTAAGTCCTAACTTCTTATCTAGAAAGATACGTTAAATCGAAGAGAACGAATCCCCCAATTCAATTGAAGTCAAAGTGTTCGTACGAGAGACTATATAAATCAAAGTTTCCCTTGATGTCTTCTTTGAAAATATTTACTTCGCTAAAATAATTTCAAAAACAGTGATTCCTGATATTTATATCCATAAAAGATTACTGTAAATTTACAAATAAAGCGTTACGTTGCGTTGCAAAGTCTTTATGCCGAAGTTTGCTTGAAATTGAACTCGATAGCTCGAAAGCTCTATAAATCGAAATCTCTATAACTCGTAGTAAAGCAACTTCGAGTTATCAGTTTCCACTGTACCCTGATTTTGCAAAATAAAGAGCTATTGAAACCTAATTTTTCTAGCGAATCGAAAACCGTATTTTAAACGTTAGTGACCCGTAAGTAAAAGCCAGCAAAGTGGCAACCCTAAATGTGCATGAAACGGATTTAAAAAAAATGTTGATTTGAACCAACTTGCATCATCATAAATTACAAAGTTTTTTTTCGAAAAACTTAAATATTTTTATTTTTTTTTTCCCTATTTTTGAATAAATTGGAAAGATCAAAGGACAACAAGTTGATTCTCTCTCATTAAAATTGAGACGGACGAGTTTCATTGGGACGCCTTGAGACCAAGTGTAGTTATGACCCGTTATAAATAATCTTGCATTATCAGTTTTTACAATTTTACCTTGGAACATCACGGTCTGCGCGGATTTTCTAAGAAAGCAAACATCATGGAATGAGATCTTTTTTAAGAGTAGCTGTGCATCGATATACATATGAACTTGCAGACTTGTCAGTTTCGAATTTCGATGAAAACCCCATTTTGAAATGTCTGCAAAATTTATTGTTAAAGCTTATTTCGAGCGACGTTAATCATTACAACCACGGGGAAGTCATTTTATGTAGTTTCAAAAACATTTCATTAATTTACTATTAAGAATGGTAAATTTTCCCCTAATAGAACCATTCATGATTTTGGAAGACACGGTATAACGGTATTTTTTTCTACAAGTGCAAGTGTTTTTGTTCAAAAAAACTGTTCTACCAACCCATTGATCACCCAATGTATTTCTTGTATAGAAATTCGTGTGGTTCATTAATAATGATAGGTCGCGGATATGTGTTTTATGCCGTTGCGAAATTGGAACTAAGGTGATAGTTATCCCCAAATTCGGGCGAATTGTCAACAAGACAGGACCAGACAATTTTAAATGATTTTGATAAGGTTGGTCCCTTCCTAAAAAAAATTAAAAAAATCACCTAAAAAGAAAACTAAAAAGTGCTAAACCAAATCCTGAAATCAATTTAATGAAATGACCACAACAGCTATCCTCTGTCATCAACTCCTGATAAATTGCTGTCCATTTCCAAACCGACCTTTGATCGAGGCAAATCCGCCGCATAAGTAAAACCGCTCACTTTTGCGAGAAAACAACAAATATTCCATTAATTAACTCAACTTGAACCGCACTCGGTCACTAGACTTTCCCATAGTCATCAACCGAAAATCGTCTAATTAAAAACACTTCAAATACCAAAACTGCCAAATGAATTACATCAAGGTTTTCGATGCCCGACCTGGCCGTTTGGTCGTCTCACGAAAACCCATAAGACCGAGCCGGGCATCATAAATTTCCAATCCAGGAGTCCTCCAATCATTAGTTACTTGTACACACACAACCGCCGCCGGGGAGCCTGTGCAGCTGAGCTATACTACGTCCAGTGAATAGTTTAATTAAAATTCTTGCAAGACTGCTCCCGAACTGAGTGAAGGAGAGTGCGAGAGACGCGAATTTCTATGTTCTAACTTTGTCCATTACCGACAAGAGGAAGTGTAACCACCACTACCACCCGTTCCCGGACAATTCCTTATGGTGCGGGATGCAGCAGTAGCAGTAAACCTTTATTCATGTAAAATTGCCAATTAAGGAGCCTAAAATTCCACAAAACTGGCCAAAGGATGCATATCTCAGCGGGTGTGTTATTACGGAATCGGATATTGGATATGGTACTGTGCGGTGACGGGGTTTTTGGGAACAACATTGAAGCTGATTGGGCAAAGGTGGTCGGCAGGATGCAATAGAATGCAATTATGATCAATTGCAGAACTGGATGAATGGCAGTGAGAAAAGATTGTCGTCATATTGGGGTGAAAGGTCGTCGGTCTTGTTTGAGTCGAAGTCGGTATTTCTGACAACTGATGAGACTAAAACAAACTGGAGTGTTTTAAGAAGAATATGTGTGAACAATTTGTTATGGTCCTTTGTCAAAGAACCCTACGATATTGCTTTCCACATAATGTACAATCTTTAAATAAATATTGACAATTAACCATTCGACTCGGAGCATCTTAAAGAAAAATTTCTTTTCCGTGCATATCAATCGAATTTGTCGAAATTACGAGAACGACAGCAAGGTGAGACGAAATCAGTTAGTTACCTGTGCCTCGAGGCAAGAAAGAATAATGATTTTGTCGACATGCTTTTCATATATGATCGGCTACCCTTCATCTGTGCTGATCATTCATTCCACCGCATTACCTCAAAGACTCGCATAATTGCCGCTGGGGTTTCTCATTGAAATCCATCATTCATACAACATACGTATGAAATTTGACTCACCTCACTCACTCACGAGTGCTTGTGAAACCAATCAATCAAAATAATAAAATCAATTGTCGTTTGTGGCCGTTAAAAAATGACGACTTCATACAATGGTTTCCAACTCCATTTTATTGAATTACCAATTTTCTTCTTTCGCCTACTTGTATTAAAGACGAGTGAGTATGTGTGTTTGCTTGTGGTGCGTTGTTGTTGGTGCCGTTTCTCCTTTTTGGCTCAAAATAATTGCATGGAACAATGGCACCCATTATTGTTATGAAATGTCGATCAATCTGAAGGAAGAGGTAGAAAGATTGTTGACTCTAAAGTAGGTAGATATGTGTTGTAATTAGATTGAAGTGGGTTTAATTAAATGCAACTTGATTTGATTGGGAATTGTGTATAAGGAAATATTCTATGGTGCGACTGTTGGGCGTAAGAGCAAAAGGTTTGAGAGTCAGGTCAAGTTGCAAGCTTAAATATGGAACTAATTGTCAAATGGGCACCCGAAGTGATTATATATGTAGATTTTTTTGTAATAAAAAAAATCCCCTGCATTTTTCTAAAAATAGTACATAATTACTGTGATAGAATTAGTCGTAAACGCCGGGGTATTTTATAAGTTAAAATTCGGAGACATTAACAATTCGCACATTCCAAGATAGGATGATCAGTAAAACACGGATAAGTGCACGATTTGTTCGTAAACTTAAGCGTGTTTTGCACTTATCAGTACTCCGTACAACGTTTCTAATTTACGTAAGTAAATGAAAACTGTAGTGATATTAACTGCTTTCGTGTGAATTTTTAAGTTTGGAGAATTTTAATTATAATAACACAATTAAAGTTTTAAGAAATTTTATACTTAGTCGCAATATAATTGCGGATTCTATTCCGGGACACTCGTTTTACTTGCACAAGTGGCATACCCTAAATCAGCTCTACTCTAATTTTATTTTTTGAAGAGGTCTAATTTTAGTTCTAGACACAGTTTACTTACTATGTCTTACGATGATACGCCGTTTTTTTCGTTTCTTTAGACATAGTTGATATTTCGCCGAACGTTTGATCGCATTTGTGGCCGTCAGTCCCTTTGAAATATATGGCAAGGGGTGGAAAATATTGTTGAACGATATTTTTCATCAAGATATAGTACCAATGGTTTGTCTAGGTATATGTGCCAATCGAAGGGTTAATAATCACGTTGGCTTTTTGAGAGAGTAATAAATATTACGCGGATTTTATATTCTCAATTTTAAACAAAAAAATGACATTTGAATAAAATTTTCACACATACTATCAACTGCAATAGTGTGAAAACGGTGCCATTTTTATTTTCTGATGCCCACTCTGGACTAACGCATGCTTTCTCTAAAGTGCCGAGTTAGAATTGTGAAAGCGTTTCGAAAGTGTTTTAAATCTAATCAAGCAGATTCCAAAAGTTGTTGAACTAAGTATACCCGCGTTGTTAGGTAAAAGTTAAAGTCAAAGACGCAGGAATTCAATTGCTGCCATTAGGACGATGCGGCACCAGCTAAAAATCAAATGTAAATTTTTCATAATGCAAAAATGGGCTTAAAAAAACTTAATTAAAATTAAACTAATATTTGAATCGTCTATATTTCGACATAGTCCGTTTGATTTTGTTTTAGTTCGTAAAAGTTATTTTTAATAGCGCCAAATTATTTGTAAAGTAAAAAATTAATTTTCTATGGACGCTGATAACATTGAATTTGGTAGAGCACTTGCTTACTAAGTTTTTCCAGTATATCGTAACATATAAACGCTTCACTCGTCGTTTTTGTTAGGGTTTTTTAGATTTTACAAAAAACCCTTATGAAATCGATTTTGTCCGTCTGTTCACTAAATAACTCGCGAACGGCTACACCGATCGTCATGAAATTTGGTAGGAATGTGTAGAATGGTAACAGTCTTTGGCACGAAATACTTAAAAGTTGGTAGGACAAAAATAACAGGGTGTCCCGGACATTTGAAAATTTGTTCACTAAATAACTCGCGAACGGCTTAACGGATCGTCATGAAATTTGGTAGAAATGTGTAGAATGGTAACAGTCTTTGGCATGAAATACTTAAAAATTTGTATGGCCAAGATAAAAGGGTGTCCCGGACATTTACAAATTTGTTCACTAACCGATCGTTATGAAAATTGGTAGGAATGTGTAGAATCGTAACAGTCCTTAGCACGAAATACTTAGACGTTGGTAGGACTGAGCAAACAGGGTGTCCCGGAGATTTGAAAAAGTCGACTTTTTTAGTTTTTATCAAATCAAAGAACTCGATGGGTACATTTCATATCAGTCGCTTTTTTCCAGTTTGGAGTCATGGTAACGGCGTTACAGCTAATAAATCCAGTTAATATGTGGAGCCATGATACATAGTAAATCTATTTTTGGATTGGTCTAACTAAAAAGTGTTCATTCTGGAACGCGTTTATTTAGACCAATCCAAAAAATAGATTTACGAGAGGCATTTCATTAACATTGTGCATAATTCTTATTTATTACCTATAAAATATATGTGCAAAATTATTCACTATGTATGTATCCAAAATCTAAAAAACCCTCGTATTGCGGGCGCAGCCCTCTGTACGCCGGTATTTTTTTTCGATGACACCAAACGGTCGATCGCAGGGTAAAAAGCTGTAATTAGGTTCTAGTAGATGGTATTTTTCGCAACAGCATACAAATATTAAGAAGTGTGTTGTTTATTCTGGGCACTGCAGTTAATCGAAAATAAAGGCACTGCCTCAGCTAGGAAATTTTTGGGAAAATGATCTAAATGAACTTATCACTTCGTTGGGTCCTTTTTATCCCGATACTGTTGTCATACATATAGATCCCGATACTGTTGTCATACATATAGATCCCGATACTGTTGTCATACATATAAATGCACCCTTTTTTAGTCCTGCATTGATATATACAAAAGTTAAAAACCCATAGTTGGCTTTTGAACAAAACATCACTGGATAAATTTTGTTGATAATCGATGGTAATACGCTCTCCCTCTGGTTCATTTAAGGACATGCAGCTCTTTTCACATAAATCGTCAAAAAAAAACTTTAGCCTTTTTTCGTGAAGCTCTTTCTCAATCTTAATCTTATGTTTATCCTGTTCAGGATTGGCCGCTAATTTTTTTTTATAAGTATGCATGCTTTGCAAGTATTCATTCGAGGCGAGTCGAAAGACCGGTTAAAGTTGTTAACAAAATAGTCACAATAAATGTCCTAAGTTACTTTTGGTTTGGAACCTCCGTATATAAATTGTAACTTACTGTAAAAAGCTTGATTTCGAAATTTCCTCTAGACCCCGTTTTGTCATACACTTTTACGAAATGTAGCCAATTAAATTGCAAAGATCTAAATATAAAATAAAATGGATGCTGTACTGTACAGCGAAATTCTGCACGTCTGATCACCTTAAATTTACCGGGAGCCTCGATTTCGATCGATTTCTTTTGCTTTCAGTAAAAAAGGTAACCTACCTTTAAGTTATTCAGCAGTGGAATTTGAAAAAAAAAAGATGTGAACCCCCTGGCGAAATCGAAATGGCCCCTGTTTTTGGAAAAAACTGAAGTAGTAATCCCAAAAATGTGTACTCGATCGTAAACTAGGACAGAAGCATCCTCGTAACTGAATTCTATCAGTCAAACAGTTTTTTTCAAAGGATAAATGGGGATGTCAAAGCACATTGTGGGTAGTCAGATGTTTTTTGTTTTGTTTTTTTTTTGTGAATAAAGACTTTTTATTCTACCAACCTCGGGTACTTTAGGAGGCTTGCAGTCCAAATATCAGGAGCTCACGGTCAAGTACTCGTGTTTTGAAAAAATGGCATACATTAATTGTATTCGTTATGAATATGTTTCATATTACATAGTAGTACAGAATTACCCGCAAACAGAAGGGCATCCGCAACGAATGCTTTGAATGAAATGAAAAAAAAGGTTAAAAAAGTTGTCGCCTCTCAAAATCTGCCGCCCCGGGCAGTTGCCCAGGTTTCCCATATGTGAAATCCGGCCCTGATCATGCCAAGGGGTTACCGATTACAGCACAAAAAAAAATATGTTTAAAATGGAAACGTACGTTTTTTTTTAAATACTCGAAACAATAGATTTTGCATTCATTTTAAATGGATGCGCATTAGGGATGTCAAAAACCGGACGGTAAGTCCGAAAACCGGTACTTTCAGAACGGTTAACCGGTTTTTTATCGGTTTTTTCCTCCTCCCGGTTTTAACCCGGACGGTTGTTGGTCCATCCGGTTAAAACCGAAAAAAAAACTCTTTCAAAATTCATACAATTTTTTATTTTATGTTTTCTTGATTTTTCAGTGTGCAATTTTATTACTTATCTCCTATGGAAATTTCGGTTGCAAATTTCAGCCCTTTAACAATTGTCGAACACTCTTCTTTTTGCTATTACTCGTAGAACAATCGCTTTTTCAAATGATCTCTGCTTGTATCTTATCTCTTCCAAGGCAGATATTGTTTATGTTTACACTTACTCCAATCAACGGGGAGATTTCACCTTGCAAAAATTGGGCATGTCTCAAATTTTTGATATGTTATAAAGACAGGGGGCTAAGTTAAAATCCAAGTTTGCGTCACTTTCCCCCCTGTGCTCTCGCCGCCATCTTGAAAAAACCATCTAAAATCGGCTATTTCATCAGTTTTTGACCTGTAACTTCTTTACAGTATATTTAACCACGAAACGTGCCGAGACAATCTTGTACAGCATAAAATTTCTTATAAATTTATTCTGATAAGTTTTACTCTACAATCAAAATTGACTGAGTTAAGCGCAAAGAATATGCTGAAAATTCCAAAAATCATCACCAAAAAATTTCAAACCATACGTGGAGAACTCTATACTAAATGCAGAGGAGGCTATGAGTTATTGGTATACAATGAGTTTTTGTGAATTTGAAATTGGCATGATTTTTGATATTTTTTCCATTTTCTTGGCGCTATAACTCTGCCAATTTTGATTGTAGAGTAAAGCTTAGCAGATTAAATTTATAGGAAATTTTATGCTCTACAATATTGTCTCGGCACATTTCGTGGGCATTTTAAGCTGATTTTGCATACGATACGAACACCAGCAATACGAGTGTGTAAGCATTTTTATACCCTTCGCTTATTAAGCGAAAAGGGTATATTAACTTTGTCATGAAGTTTGTAACGCATTGAAGGAGGCATCTCCGACCATATAATAAGTATACATATATGATCAGCATTACATGGGGAGTCGATTGGGCGATGTCCGTCTGTCTGTCTGTCCGTCTGTCCGTCTGTCCGTCTGTTGCTACGCGTTTTACTCGACCAATTTAAAAGCTATGGAGCTGACATTTTGTACACATGCTTCTTTTTGTTGCAGGCAGTTTGTATGTTTGAATCGCTAAAATCCGACAAGGGGGTCGTGGGGCTGCCATACAAACCTACCCTCCAAAATTAGGTTCTTCTTAGAAAAACTTTTTTATTTATGCACCAATTTCAATAAAATTTCGCACAAATGTGTTTTCATTGCTGACACATAACATATGTAAAAATCGATCAAATCGAACAATGGGGTCGTGGGGCTGCCATACAAACTTAGTCCCCCGAATTAGGTTCTTCTAAGAAAAACTTTTTTATTTTCTCATCGATTTCAATCAAGTTTTGCACAAATGTGTTTCTAGTGATATCACAAAAGATATGTAAAAATGGACTAAATCGGACCATGGGGTCATGGGGCTGTCATACAAACCTAGCTCCCCAAATTATAAGTTCTTCTAAAATTTTTGTTATTTATACCCTAATTTCAACCAAACTTCACACAAATCTGTTTCTATTCATGACTATTTATGACACAAAACATATGTATGATTAGATGGAGTCGGACCATGTGGTCATGGAGCCACCATACAAACCTAGCTCCCCAAATCAATTTTTTCTAAGAAAAAACATTTTTATTTGCACACCAATTTCAATCAAACCTCATGGAAATGTATTTTTATTGATGTTACAAAACAATGCAAAAATGAATTAAATCGGACCATGGGGTCATGGGGCTGGCATATAAACCCAACCCCCAAATTAGGTTCTTCGAAGAAAAACTTTTTTATTTGTCCACCAATTTCAACCAATTCTTATAATTAATGCCTCAAACATACGTAAAAATTGATGGAAAGGCCATGCGTTCATTGGGTTGCCGTACAACCCCCCTCTCCCTTTGGTTAATCTAAGAAACCCACGTCCCCCGCTTCCCACACAAGTCATAGGTACGCCCGACAAAACTTTTAGCCCGAGGGGAGCGAAGGGTATCCAAATTTCGGCCGCGCCCGAAATTAGCCTCGGTCTCGTTTACTTTTATTTTAACCGGAAAACCGATACTTGGAGCCCGGTTAAAAACGGACGGTCTAACCGACAACCGGGTTATGGACCGGTTTTTGACATCCCTAATGCGCATATAAAAAATTAAACGATGTGCGTTTATATCAACTGTCAAATTCCTATCCTCATAATAAATGACTTGCGTTTCAATTGAATGAATTTTTTTTTGGCAAAATCAAACGCACAAAACTTTTGAATGAAATGTTTATGTTTTTCTCTCAGTGTAGAGCTCAGCTCTGTTGATTAACCTGTGATCTACTTATTTCAAAGAATCCTTTCCTAACAATTTCACAAATTTTCTTGTACATTTTTATTTTTTTATTTTGCCAAGCAGGAGCAGAAGCGTTAATTAATAATTCGACAATGTGATTGATATTATACTAATAAAGCAACACACATGTGTTAGAGTAATACTAACTGTAGTGTCCTTTTAAAGTGATAATCACATCTTGGCCGTTGCTATCCAGTACGCTCGGTCATGAACCTGTACTTCATACAATATTCCAAGGTAACAACAGTTCCATTTGAATAATCCTGAACATCATCCACTCCAGTTTCCGACTTAATTGTTTTAATAATTAACCATAATACTCGACTACAACTATTTGCAATTACCCAAATGATGTTCATTGTCTCTTTGAGAATATTTCGTTATCGTTAATTAATTATTGTTGGCAAGAGTTTTGCCATCAGTGTGTGCGTGCTAGTGCCATACTCTATCGACCCGTAATTCGGGCAAGGCATTGGAAGAGCAGCCTCCTCGATTTGGATTCCCTGATGTTGTCAGGCCCCGTTGCCTAGTTGCACTCGTCCCCAATTGGTACATGCCACGGAGATAGAGACGAGGAAGGAAAGACGGAAGAAGACTACTCTGGCATCGTTACGGTGATTAAGAAGGTATAGGGTCTGACGGGAGCGGATGAAAAGTGCACTCCGATCGGTATGTCTTCATCAGACTCATCATATATGCAATACCAGTAAAAGCCATTTAATTAAGTCTGAATCATGTACAAGCAGCATACAATTTCAAAATACCAGAACTGCCTTTGCCGCATGCATGCGTTAAAGGAGCCTCCTGATACCTCGTAAATTGAAGGTAGAGTTCACCAATATAGTGTATCCAACTAACCAACTATAGGAAGCATTCACGGCTCCTATTATGGTGAAAATGTAACGATAATGACTTTATTGCAAAATTGACGTCTATGGAATCTTTAAGTAGAATGTATGAATATTAGATGTAGATTAGATCCAATTTATATTAGAGAAGCAGCGCGGGCGAATAGTCTGAACTATTTCCAGTCCTATCGGCTTCAGGGAAAGGGCGGACGGCCATAGTGGAATTTTAAGTTTCGAATTGTGTCATTATTGCATGGAATATGGTGAGTATTTTCAGCAGAAAGTGATAAAATATTTGTAAAAAGAATCCTTAAAAATTCCAGAAATTTTTGAAAAGTAAATTTTCGATAACAGCTGTTTATTTATATTGTCTACTAGCGAGCTTCTCACTAATGTCGGTTTGCTGGATAAGTTTAAACGGTATAGGTAGGTTTTATCGGTTAACTGCAATTTTTTTTAGATACATACATACATATTTTAAGACGAATGACACCCAAAGAAAAATGCTGAAATCTTCCTTCATTTTGTTATTGCTATCGAAATGTTACTCTTAGAAATTTTCTTGTAAACTATGTTTGAGCTCCCAATATTTATGTACATATTGGTGTGTGAGCTTTGTCTGTAGAAACCCCTTCTAAATTGCGGGAATACTAAATTGTTTCAGTTACAGTGTAACCCCTATAATTACAACCTTCGATAATTGCAATACTCGATATTTGCAACTATAAAGTTATTCTCATTGAAGACTCTAAATATGCAACGCTAATTGCAATTTTAGAGTCGATATATTTGTAAAGAAAATATTTCCCATTGTAGACTCTAAATTTGCAACGACTGTCGCGATCTTAGAGTCATTCTTTAATTTTAAGATGTTCATGGTCTTTACCCGGAAATAGAAAACGGTTTTTATTATTAACTGAAAGAAACGAGTTTGCCTAGCGGCACCTATTAGTTTTAATTTGGCTTCCTAACGGTGTTGTTTTTAACAAAAAGTGTCTGCTAAAACTCACAAGTTTCTTTTGCTGAAACAAAGCGGATATTGGAAAGAAACTGGAAAGGGGCCATCATTGGCAACGTTGTCTTCGGAATATGAGGTGGATAAATCGACAATTAGTCGAATTAGGAAAAGCGAGGCTGAAATATGTGGCGACAGCGGAGGTTGTCTCTGATAAGAGAAAAACCACGCGCCAATCCGAATTTCTAAATTCCTGCGTTATATAAGGGGTTGATGCAGCAACGATCAAAAAACATACCGATGTTAGCTGAATTATTGTTAAAAGAAAAAGCCAAACATCTCCACAGCAAAATTTAGGAACCTTCCACCGGACTTAATGCAAGCAATTGTTGGTTATTTAAAAAAACGGCATGGAATTCGGCTGTTGAAGATTTGTGGAGAAAAACTGTCCAATAATGTTTCAGTCGTCGAACCGCCCAGTGAGAAATTCCACTCGAAAATTAATGAGATGCATGATGCAATTAAAGTCAGAACAGATCCACAATGCGTATGAATCTGGCCTGTTTTTGGAAGTTATTCCCAGATAAGTCTCTTTTCCATTTTCGAGAATCTTCTGTACCTACCCGGGCGAAAAGTTAGAAAGGAGAGAATAACTTTCCTGGCATGTACGAATGCGACCGGGACGCATAAAGGCAAAGAAGCCTAGGGCATTTAAAAACAACCAAAATATTCCTGTGGTTTATAAAGGGAATTTCTTGTTCATTGATTTTTTTTTGGCTCAAGTACGTAAATACCTAATCCAACCAGGATTCCTCCAAAAGGGCTATTTTTGTTGTACAAAAAAACCGACTCGAAAATTGCAAAATTTCGGAAATTGCAACTACCCTGTGCATTAATTACGTGCAATTATCGAGGTTATACTGTATTTTCACTTCCATTTATTTAATATACGAACATCATATCATCATGGTCATTTTATTTCTATAGTACAAAAAATAAAATACCATTCTCAAATCATATGAGGATGCATAACGAGCGAATATTCTCTGCTCCATTATAAGTCACTTTATAATTTAATTAGCCCTGCTTTCACCTGACTACATCTTGCCAGAAGATCCTTATGCTTTTTTATATTTTTCCAGCCACTCATCGCCATTCCCACTCCCATCGCATCCCATGGTCGATGCAAGGCAGCTTACCTCAACCACCAACGGATACCCATCGCTGTAAGGACCGAAAGGGTGGCCGAAGCAAGCGATGCTGCTGTGCTGCTGCTGATGATGATGATGGTAGGATGTATTTTTCATAGAGCGCAAATACCAATTAAAACTAAAATAGGACATTCTAATGAGAGCGCACCGGTGAGACATAGAACCGCGCAAATATTCCGAGAAATTTAATTAAAAACTTAATTAACCGGGTTCACCTAATTACAATTATGCTAGACTCGCGGCAATACGGTTGATGTTGATGCAGTATTATATATGGAGAGGCGAAAATCTACCCCTCGGCGCGGTGACGTGGGATGATGGGATCCTAGTCAGAGCCTCGCGAACGTAGGTAACCCATTGACTTGAAAAAGATGAAGAGAGTTCTCTCGCAGCAAGTGGCCGTGTCTGCAACAAGACTACATAATAATCACGGATGGGCTGAATGAAGTTCAGTTGAATTTAATTTAAGCATAAATACAAAGTGGACAAAATAATGAACATAATAAAGTAAACGCGGCATTGTTCGCGAATACCTCCTTGACGGATCGGTGAATTAATCGTTTCTGCATAACTCTCTAATTAACCTCGTTCACATATTAAAACATGTTCTCAATGTCCTCATCATTATGCTCATTACTGAATACTTTTCGAGTTCCTCCATTACAACGTGGCGGAGTAATGAATTCAGAGAGAAGCAAAAAACAGTCGTTGATTTGAGTCGCCTGAAATCCCATTATCGAAGAATGCCAAACGGCGGAAGAACCTGCACTTTTTAGCATGCTAGATAAGAATAAACAACATAAAGCAGTGCATAAGTCACGTCTGCATATTTCACCGATTCCAAGAAAACGGCAGCAATCAGCATTTTTGCAAGCTTAATAAAAAAATCACAAATGATGTCAATGAGCAAAAAAGAATCAGAAAAGCAGTAGCAATATCAACACCACAAAAAGAGTCATCTGATCCTCTTATTGAATTCGTTTACAACAAGGTCTCCCGCATGATACACATCCGTCACATTCACCAGTCCATATACCAAAAATGGACTCAACTTCAATTATTTCGAAATCATTAAAATCGAAAATCGGAAAAGAGGCGCGCACCAATAAAAACGCATTGGATAAGTTGCTATAGGACGCTCCTTGAGGAGGATGCGACTGTTCGTTTGTTTGTTTAGGCCTCGCCTCGCTTACAGGCAATGGAAGGAATATGTGCTTGGAATTGTACTGAGAACGTTCTTGCTCCTTCTTATTGTCCAGCAAACGACAAGTTCGACGAGTATTTTACAAATGAAGACGAACCGAATTTCCTTTCACCAATTGAATGCGTTTCACTCTCGTTACATGGAGACAGGGGATATATGGGTTTTATTGAAAGTCCGTTTGGATTATAAATAATTATTACGAATAAATAATTGAAAACAAGTCACGGTCAGTCCAAATTAGTTCATAATAGAGCCAAAGTCACCACATTTCGATATCAACCCAAAAAAAAACCAATTCATCCAAAAGCATGCTTATAGGTATTGCATGCAGGACTAACTTCCATTTTTAGGAAATCTGGTACCTACCATCTGGTATCGTAGAGATGGAATTTTGCAGAGATATTGCATGCCGTCTAGCAGAGACCGCTAGTTATGTCGAGTTCTTCCCGACTAAACCTAAACACTTCTTTCGTCACCACCGTTACATCCTGCAGGACCACCTTTCAGTATAACTTCCCAGGGCCACTTTCAGCTATAATTAGCCATCAGTACGGGTGGCAGACTTGTATCTACGCTCTGTAGCTCCATGTGAACGGCACTGTTCCCTGCTTACTGAATCCCATAGTTATTTTTTGATAGCATCATCAGAGCTACTAGGTTCTCGGGGCTTATGTTTGCTATCAGTTCCGCTTCTAGTTTACTGCGGATATCTATCTCCAAATCTGGGACAATCAATACATGTTTCGCATCCTCCGCAACTCCATTGCATCTGTTGGTTGTTGTTGTAGCGTTGCAGAAATGCGTTAACCGTGGATGTAATCTATGATATTGAAGAACACTTTTTTCTCCGCTTGCTAATTAGGACCACTTAAATTTTCCAGTCCGATGGTTTCCAGCCACAGACTAATCGTTGTATTCACCTTCCCCCCGTACATTTCGATCAACTCCGGGTCCATCGGCAACTGCTGTATCATCTACAAATCCGACCCCCGCACTCCCCTTGGCATAGTCAGGTCCAGAATAGCATTATACATAAAATTCCGCAAAAGTGGGCCGAGAATAGATCCCTGCGGCACCCCTATAGTCACAATGTGTTCCGTATATCTCCCTAGTATCGTAACTAATTACCATACTGCCGGTTTGATAACCGCCGTGAACTTTCACAAGCTCTGACAATCGGTTATAAATTATTTGTTCATAAATTAACCGCACAGTGTCAAACAGGCAGACAGGATGGTAAGAATTAGGTTCACCGGCCTGTTTTGCTTAGTTTTGTATTAAGCACAAGTTTTTGTCTCTTCCATAATTGTGCGAAAGTCCGTTCCTCTAAACAGGATCGAAATACGTCAATGAACCTTCCAGACGTAGTCACGAGAATTGCCACCTTCAATGCCCTATTAGGGATAACATCCGGACTGGGCGCTTTACTTATTTATTTATTTATTTATTTATTCAGGTAAGATATCAAACAGGAAAATATAATCCAAAAAACGATACTTAAAAAATACAAAGTATTACAGATATCCAAAGCTAAATTATGCGAAATATTCATTAATAACAAAGTGGTATGTGTGTAACATTCGAAAGTAAAAAAAAAATAATTAACGAAAAAATAAGACATAAGGAATAAGAATTTTTTATAGAGCAATAAAATCAAGAAAAATATTTGAATCTGAAAGCTTACTGTGAAGTAGATTTTTAAAAGCAAAAAGAGAAGTAGCCAAAGGACCAAGTTGCAATCTATCGTAATTACGCATAGCACGTATAAGAGGCGAATTCATAAAGACCGAGAGTTCAGCAGTTGGTGGAACGAAAACCTGAGTGGATCGCGTGTTGTAGGACGGAATACGGAACATTATATGCTCATTCAGTGACGAATTTAATAAACCGCGGCATAGTTTAAAGAGAGTGCACTCATCGAGGAATACTCTTCTCCTTTCCAGGGATAACAAATTTAAAAGACGAAGGCGTTCGGGATAGGGACGGTAAGATTGATTAAATTTGTAGAGAAGCGCCCTCGTAAATTTACGTTGAACGGATTCTAAGTCGGTGGAATGTGTGGATGCTGTAGGAGACCATACGAAGGAAGCATACTCTAGGACGCTACGTACAAGAGAAACAAAAAGTTGAATAGAGGAGGAAATAGAGGTAAAGTCACTAGAACAACGTAAAACGAACCCGGCAAGTCTGGATGCTTTCTTTATAGTTGTAAAAAAATGCTCGTTAAATTTGAGTCGACTCTCAAAAGTAACTCCAAGATCGCTGAATAGTGAGACAAAAACTAAGTCGATAGAGTTAATTTTGTATGGAAATGACAGAGGAGCCGGTTTGAGTGAATATATCATGGCTTTGCATTTAGAGACATTAAGCTCCAGATGATTGGAGGCACACCAATCCGATAATTTATTAATGTCCGATTGCAAGGATAAGCAGTCTTCATGACAAGAAATTGGGGCGAAGAGCTTGCAATCATCCGCATAAAGCAAGCAGTGATTGCTAATCAGATACGGTAGGTCATTTATAAAGAAGCTGAACAGAAGGGGTCCCAGAATGGAACCTTGCGGAACGCCAGATGTTGGGCAGAATGGCGAAGAGAGTGTGTTATTGAATACGACACGTGAAGAACGACCAAGGAGATAGGAAGAGAGCCACGACACAAGATTATATGGGAAATTCAGTGATAACAGTTTATCAAGCAATAAGCCATGATCAACAGAGTCGAAGGCTTTGGAAAAATCAGTATAAATTACATGAACATCTAGATGCTTGTCAAACGATCTTGCGATGAAGTCAGTAATTTCTGCCAGGTTGGTGACTGTAGACTTCTGCTTGCAGAAACCATGCTGATTGGAACAAATCAAGTATCCGAAACTTTCGTAAATGAATTCGTATATAACGCGTTCGAGGAGCTTGGAGCAGCTTGATAGTAATGAAATGGGCCTATAATTAGAAGCGTCCTTACTCTCACCTTTTTTAGGTAAAGGGACAATAAAGGACTGTTTCCATTCATTCGGAAAAATCCCTTCTTGCAAGCTTTTATTGAAAATTATTGCAAGGGGAACGGAGATAGCCTCACTAGTCTTCTTAAGAAAGTCGTTGGAAAGTCCATCAGGACCCGAGGATGAGCTTCGTTTAAGAGACGCGATGAGAGACTTGACATAGGACGGATCGATCGGCGAAAGTCGAGAAATGTAATCCGGTGACGTGGAAGTGTCAAGCCTTGAGGCGCTAGATTGGCGGAACGTACTAGAAAAAAACGACGCAAATAGTTTAGCTATTTCATCAGGAGAACTGGCCGTTACGTTACCGTAGGAAATAGCAGAGGAGTCAGAGCGAGATGAACGCATATTTTTAATATATGACCAGAATAATTGGCTCTCGTTGTTTCGAATGCTATCTTCAATAGATGCTAAGTACGCAGCTCTAGCAGTTCGAATGAGGCGCTTTGATTCATTTCGTAATAGACGGAAGAGTATGAAGTCCGTGTGGCGTCTAAAGCGTTTATATAAGGAATGAACTCGGTTCTTTCTCTTAATTATCCTTATTATTTTAGGGGTGAACCAAATCGGACCCTTGCGTGGCTTAGGGGTGTATATAGGGACATATTCACCGATGATATACTGCAAGATGGTGTAAAAAGTTGTCAGTGCCAGATCACAGTCAAGACCATGCAGGACACCTGGCCAATCAGTATGACTAATCGCATGAATGATAGCCCTGTAATTGGCTTTGCGAAAGTTGTAATGAGTATTCTTGGTTTGTCCCTGAGATTGATGGAGAGAAAGGGTAGCATCAAATTCGAAAGAAGGATGATAAGGATCGCAGGAAACGTATCCAGGAGCAAGAAGGCAAGATGACATACAGTCAATAGGAAGATTGCTTAGGACAAGATCTAGAGTTCGATGCATGAAATTTCGAAAAGTATTAAATTGTAAAAGACCGCAGAACTCCATGAAAGACGTAAGCGATAGAAACAAGGAAGGAGTGGAAAAAGACGGTGCTGGAAGACCCGTTTCATCTGGCCAGTTGATACTGGGGAGATTGAAATCACCGCAGATTATTATGTGTGAGTTAGGATGGTGTATGTTGATAAGATCTGAATAATAGGTAAAAAGGGTTTCTAGGACCTCCAAAGAGGAGTTGCAGGGAACGTAGACGCATGAAATTAGGAGAGGAGTATTACTAGAAGAGCGCAGTTCTATAGTTACACAGTCAAAGACGTCATTAGAAGAGGTGGAAATAAGAGCGCGTTTGAAATTAAGGTTGCGCCGTACTGCAATGAGAGCACCGCCTCCTAAAGACGTTCCAGAGATTTGGTCGTTGCGATCACAGCGAAAAATATCAAAGCATTCGAAAAGTTCACCATTGCTGAATGAAGAGTTTAGCCAGGTTTCGGTCAAACAAATTATATCGTGCTCGGAAGAAAGAGCAGAAAGATTTATGTCTTGCAACTTAGTTCTTAGGCCACGAACATTTTGATAGAAAAAAGAAAAACTAAAAGTAGTATTTATTTGGGTAGCCGGGCGATGCGTCGACGTTGAAAATTTCGCTTAACGAACTCTTTTAGTAACACCCCAGACGGCCAGAAGGATTGATCACAAGGTGCATCCACTAGCCTAAGAAGTAGCCTTCAAAAGTTCGATTTCCGTAATCGCGGACATGTTACCTCTAATCAGCATCAGGATTTGCCTCTCAGGTTCTAATTTATATTGGGGAAACAAAGCAGAGACAATATTTTTTAGGAACACCGTCGTTCACGGCTTTGTGTTCGCATCCTCATAGAGCTATTCGAAACAATTAGTTTAGTGATCTGCGGGCTTTTTAATAGAGCTCTATCAAATCACTATTGGCCGTTGTCACACGTTGACAGATGCGCCGAGCTTAAAGGCATTTGCGTCAAATGCCCGCGAACTTGTCACTCCTCCAGTAGTATTCTCGTTTTTTATTGGCCGAACTGCTGCGACATCTATTCTCGTCTCCTGCCGTAATGCCCTTATATTCGATGGACTCAGCTCCAGCAGGCCTTCAACCCTTGCGCTGCATTCATCTACCTTATATTGAATCTACGCCGAGGGTCTTCATTTGGAACAGTATAGTTTCCCATTTCGCGTTCGGCAATTGCCAGAAACGTTCTCGCCCATCTCTTTCAGTCCTGGTTCGGACTTAACTATTTTCAGGATCTCTGTGTAGGTCATCCCTTCTGGTTTGGAATTCATCATTCGGTCTATGGTCTTGTTGCCAACTGCTTAAATTTGGCATTTTTTTCTCTTCCCGTGTTGGTTCAACCCTTTTCCAAGGATTCGGGTTCTATTCACGTTGGAGATTTAGCACCGTCCCTTTTTGAAGATCCTCTGCTTTCTTTTTTTGAAACTGCGGTTGCTTCTTTTGAGGTCTGAAGAGATGCAGTCTCCTTCACGTCTCGTCTACGCCTTAACCGGCCGGGCTCCGGCTCTCTAGCTGAAGTCTGAGCTTCCTTGTTTTTCTGGAGCCTTTTTGCTTTTTTTTACTAAATATCTGCTCCTTGACTCCGTTGTATATGACGCGACAACAACGTTTTTGCTATGGAGACTTCAGGAGATAAGAGCTCATCTTAAAAGGGTTTACTCCTGTCGGAGTACCCACCACCTTATCTACACAACACATATACATGCGAGTCAGAGGCTACTTCTTCCGGACAGGTCTTCGCGTTTATATTTATTTGCTTGTTCATTCCACAAGTAGCTAGGAAAATAGAACCCCGCATGGTGCAGCAAAGCTAGATTCAACAGGAGGTCGGCTGGTATATCCGGGTGCTCTGTTAGGGATGTCCTTTTACGTTACATCTTCCCAGATGGACACGGTTCGCATAACACCCCGGGGATTCAGGGCGATATTTGGAGGAATATTATAGATACTCATTTGATAATATATACATAAACAGGGGGGGGGGGGTAAGGATTTAATAGGAGATCCGTTCACGCGTTCACAGAGTTAACTCTAGTGCCCGTCTTTCCCTATACGAAGGCATTCAAATCACCTAGCCGTTGACTAGGTGACTAGGAAATTGACGATCAAAACTTTCCAGAATGATTTTTTAATTTGCTTCGTACCGATTCGATCATACACACGCGAACAAGGGAGGGGGATCGATGGGAAAGGGGATGCGTTCGCGAATACATGCTTCAATGTGTGCGATGCTTGTATGGAAATATTGTGGTCGCCTAACTGTATGGCGTGGAAACTGGGAAAACCTATAAATCTGAAAGTCGACACTTTCGAGAGTTCCCTTTACGACAAGCAAAGAACGCTGTAGGTTTTTCGGCAAAGTAATATCCTGTATAATATGCAATGTAACGGTGTGGGCATCACTTTAAGTTTTGCAGTATTTTTTCCGGTTCGAATATTTGCTACCTAATGTCATTTTATTCAAATATGTAATTTATTTGATTCGGTGCTTGCGTTTGTCCCTAAGTAGTTACATACAAGCTTGAATAGGCTATTTAATTGAAAGTTTACTTTGCATAGTTACGCTATATTTTGCTTGGTTACGCCATCGTAAGGAATCACGTCCCTATGTGATTACATTTTCTTCCACTAAAAGTTATTATGCAATTTTATACGATGGCGTAACCAATCAAAATATGACATATGCCCAAGCAGCACAAAATAACCTTGGTTGGATATACAACCCGATTTTTGGTTATATTTTAGTTGAATAATCAACGATATGGGTTATTGTTACTAAAGTGAGCATTTTGTTGGAGTCTAAACTTAAATATTTGCTTCAAAATTAACTAGATGGTTTCATTTGAGACATTTTTTTCTCCCGAAAACCTTAATGTTTTCTTTGCAACATTATTGTTTATAATTTGACTCAATTGTTACTCTTTGAACAATTTTGTCATAAAAGAACATAATTGTCACAAATACAACATGGTTTAAAGTATAACACAATTGTTAGAATTTGAACCGAAAGTATCTTTTTTATATTTGCAAATATATTGGATACAAAGCTTCCCAGCGCTAACAGAAACAAATATCATAAAAGGGATTTTGTTAAGAGAATTTTTGACATAAGAAAAAAAGAGAAATAAAATATGGCATGACTGAGAATCAATCTTGCGACCGCCAAGTATGGCGCGTCAAGTACTTCAGATTTAGTGAACATGAGAAGTATTTCCCTCCTGGCGCAATGGCAATGATGACAGACTAGCACGCAAGAGGACCAGGTTCGAATCCAGTTGTAAGCAAATAGATAAAAAGGTAATTGTCTTGGATAAAAAGTTAAAAAATATAATATGTCTGAGACAAAAAGTGTCTAAGATAAAAATAAACTTGTCAATTCTGAAAAAGAAAAAGTGTAAAATTTTTTATTTTTTAGCATACGAAATTGTGGTTATATTCACAACGATTTTACAACAATAATGTCTGAAAGACAACGATATTACAACAAAAATGTTACGTTTAGAGCCAGGCAAAAACCTCTTTTTTACGGTTTGGCAAACGTTTTTAAAACGTTTTTACAACCATTTTCCTAACAATATTGTCATATAACCATGGTTGTATTTCGGTTATATAACCGTTTTCCAACTCGTTTGTGCTACTTGGGTGTAACTATGCAAAGTAAACATTCAATTCAATAGAATATTCAATGATTGTGTGTAACTACGCATTTTGCGTAACCATAACCATGCTAAGTAAACAGTTACATACAGTTAACGCACCATGGCCGCACATGGGGCTATAAGGCACTGAGAAGAGAAGAACATCCTGTGGAGAACATAGGAACTGGCAGGAGCCGTTAAACCTATGAAGCTCCCTCTGCATAGCTAAGAGTCCATAGTTTTGCCACAACTGAAGAGGATCCCTATTCGAGTTAGCTGATGTTATTCTTCTTCTTCTTCTATCAAACTTGGCTGAAACTATTATTGCTATTCCTCTTAATAGAAATTGTCGTAAGGACCCAATCTTCTCCTATCATTTCGACACTTAACAATAATGCAATCCCCCGAAATTCGTCGCGTGTGTTTCTCTATATGTATATCTTTGTATCGACCGGAAGAACACAGCAAACTTCCATCCGTAGCAAGTGCACAAGATCATTAAAAACACTTCGTTTCATCAAAAAAATCCCTGATGCTCCTTTAGAGTGTTGAGTTAGGTTTCCGAAGCTCCGAAAGAACCCACAATATGCCATTGCACACACAATATAAAGACGAACATGTCCAAATGAGCGACGCGGCGAGCATCAGCAGTAGCATCCACTAAGAGGATACGACATACCATCGAAGCTATACGGGCTTTGTTTTTCCTAATTGACATTTTGCATTAATGGAGAAGGTTCCAATTAAGTGGCCCATAATCGCGACCAGCAGTAGTTTTGGTGACTTCATTCGATGTGTGTTTGAAATTTTAATGAAGTGTGTTCGAATGACCAGCAGTAGCATCGCACATCATCAGAGATATTTTGTCGTCGCTCTGCACGGTCCGTTGGCTGTCTAAATCTGGTCCGAACAGCCGAAAAAGGACAAGGGCTATAGCAAGCATCATTAGCAGGACCGCGCGCAGCATCGAGCCCTTTGAAGCGTTTTTGTTAGTCGTACACGGCATGGATTCTATCCGCGGTGTTCATTAGACAATTGAAAATCCGGGGACAGGCTGCTTTGCCATTTATGATTTAGTATAGGCGGGCGGGAGTTTACCGAGACCCCGCACGAATGCAGATCAGAGACGAAACATTCGTCCTAGAAATATCCTTGTATAGTGAATCGATGTACTTTGTCACTGTCCCCTTCTAATTTGGTTATAATCGCTAAATGCACTCGCCATTCGAGACAGGGAGTATCGCTGCGGTTCCTGCTCCACATCATGTCAGGCCCCTTGACCCGACCTGGACTCCGGATTCGAATGGACGACAACAAAATTATCCTTTTACTGAATTGACCCTCATAGTGGCCATCATTTCGCCGATGACAAAGTGCTGACGGGAGGTTTTCACATAATGTCGAGCTCTCTTGTCGCTCGAGATGGCTGTTCAAGAGGACAATCGCCGCAGGGAAATTTTGAATGATGGGAATATTCCCGGAGTCGAGTCAAGCAACTCAACCCCAGAATGCTCAATAATTAAACGCTAATTAAGTACAAAACTAACGAACGAGTCCAGCGGGGCATCATTAAGCTTTGAGGCCATGTATACTCTTTGCCAAGAGTCTATACTCCCATATGGCCGCATAACAGACCCATAGTCCATGTCCCATTGCCCGAAGAGCCTTGGAGCCATATATGAAACAAGAAGAGGCATGGGCATGGCACCGCATTCATACAATCCATATAGTGGAGCGCGCGTTTGCAGATTTTAATTGGGCCACTGCATCATCAATTCAAAACGTCAATTATAGTGGAACGAGGACGTATAAATGTACTGAGTATGATTGTATGTCTAGCCTATATGCTATAGTTGCGCGACTCACGGATAGCTATAAGGAGCTTTTGATGTACTACAACCCGAAACCATGGCATTTAGTTTGGGTTCTTTTCGTCGCTTTTTTTTCGGACGGGCTGTCGCCAACTATGTGTTGTGGAGCATGTTTTAATGACTTGCAAGCAACAATTCAAAGACGCGCAAATTCTTCATTTTCGTTGTTGATGTCGTAGTCGTCGTCGTAGGAGAGCCGAATGTTGGCAAAGACATTCAGCAGACTTCTTGTGGCCGAATCGTTCATGGAGGTGACTGAAATAATTGGATAAAAATCGAAAGACTACAAACACTAACCTCTTTTCGTATTCTTTCAAAAGGATCTCTGTTCGTTAAGTCATTGCCGGCTAATCACGTATATTTTTGTTAATGTTGGTGTTATACATGTTGAAATTATTACATTTGTGTATATAGGATTTTTGGATGATATTGTAAAACACTTCTTTGCTACTTAGCGGCAGATCTTTTAACCACAAGGACAATGTAGTCATTCCCATATTCCTTGTAATGACATAATAAGGTAGACCCAAAAGTGTCAGCTCTCTCGATAGGCAAAATCGTGGGCTGTTCGTATAAGGGCCAGAGGAAAACTTCCTAATAATTTCCTAATAAAAAGGAATCTTAACATTCTAATAATAAAAACCCCACATGGTCAAAACCTTTAGAAACAAAGTTACGATAATCGATAATAAAAGTGAGAATTCCACAAAAATTTAAAAATCACAAGAGACGCGGAAGATCATTTTCTGCAAAAGAAAAACTAAAAGAGACGCTAAAAAGTAAGATTACTGGACGAAACATGGTTAACTGATTGACTACAGCTCCAGAGTTCCAGGCAACTTTCCGAAATATTTTTACCTAAATATTCAGGTTACTAAAATCGAATGCAGGGTTGTCCAACCTAATTTTTACCCGGACCACATTATTGACTTCAAGATTGATGACAGACCAAACATTTTTATGCCTTTTTGATTGCCTGAATTTGAATTCACTAAGCCTGACAAATAACTTTGATTCGATCAATTTCAGGTCCAAGGTCGAGTTTTTTTGTTGGAGGGATTAAAAATCCCAATCGACCAAACCCGGCTCTACGGAGCTAAATATACCTAGTACGCGTTATTATTTTGACGTGGACATCACTCATTAAAGGTAAGTACTATGTTCACCGAGCGAAAAACTTGCATTTATGTCTCCCGCGAAAAATGTGCAGTGGAGGCTTGCCTTTTATTCACTAAATTTAAGATAAATGTGCATTCGCGGACTCAGTGGCGGCCCGTGCCTACTTGCACAGGATGGGCACCTTCACGTAATAAAAATCTTTTGGAAACACCTAAAATTAACGACTTTCCATGTAAAGTTCGCATTGTATTAAATGGAACCATAAATTTCCGCTTCAATTTCACAGTTTTGCAACCATTTTTTAGATCAAGATATTATTTTTTAATTTAGGATCATTTTGTTTTTCAATGCAGTGTCCTAGTATTATATATAATTATTAGACTATCAATTAGATTTGCGGGAACATGCGAATTAATGTTGTGCGCCTTTAGCATTTTCAATGTAAATGTACTCTTAGTCTAAAACAAATCAAAAATGCTAAAAGTACACAATTAATCTAATAATCATCATTACACAAGAAATCCCAAATCATCCCGAGAACATGGTTTCCTACATAGCATTGAGCCATCGTTGGTTTTTTATTATTTTGACCAGCTCATGGTAACCCCGAAAATTATACTTTTGTCTACTTCATCATCATTCTCATTCTTATTATACTGATTCCATTCGAGCTGCTATAGGCCGGCCTACCTTGTCGGTATTGAATTCGATGCCACCGCTCCCAAAAGTTTCATAAATTTCGAATGATTTGTTGTTGTAATTTGGTCACCGGCGCAAGTGGCCCACTTTGGACCGATTGCTATGTCGATGTCTATGGGTGAGGTTATAAAACGCAACGTTCGCGCAACGTTACAGATCCCCTAAGCGCGAACGTTATGTTTTATAACCTCACCCAATGGTAAGTAGATTTTCAACAATACCTAAAGATTAGAATATGCGAGTTGAATATTGCATACACATAGGCATTTTCGATTTTGATCAAACAAAAAAAAAAGCCTAAAAGCAGCCTAATTTGTTAATTAATACAAACACCAAAAATGTTTTTGTGCAGTGGCTCCCAAACTATTAATATGGATGATGTTCGACTAATAGTCAAAGGTAAAATTTTGTTGTACAATTCTACTAATGTTAAAAGATGTGAGTATACAATAAGTGTATTTATTTATAGGGTAGGCCGTGCCCACCTTGCCCACTATAACGAGCCGCCACTGCGCGGACTGACTAATTGCTGATGACACCTTTTCCCTGTGAAATAAAGTGCAACTGCATTGTTTTCGCTGGCGAAATGTCAAAAACCGGTGTGGAGACTTTCGTGTGAAATTAGTACAACCAAGCGAATTGGATTTCACGATCATCAGAATTTTGACAGTATTTGCATGGATTTCATGTGAACTGACGATGTTATTACCCACTCTAAGCCATAAAAAGATGTGATTTGTCGACCGAGGTCTCCAGGTGTCGTTGAAACTCGTATGCCATCCTATGGAAGCACTCTGCGAAGGGAGGGGTGGGACCTATGTTTTAAAGACAGATGCAAAAGCACGTCATTTGTCTATAGGTACGAGACATTTTTATCCTTTTAGTGTACGGCCTGCGAAGCTGCTAAATATCTTTCCATTCTGCTCTAGCCGCCATAATTTTTCACGGTTTTCAACAGGATTGTATTGAGATCTCGGCAAAAATTATTATCCACCCAGTTGAACTTGTCTTTTTTTTGTATTTTTTTTCTGCGCAAAAAATTTTCCGTCATTTTTCTTGTTGTTGTTTTTCTTTTCAAAAAATGTTTCACAACTTTGCTTAACCCTTGTTTGTAAGAAAAATTTAAATCAATGAAATGCCTGCCTTGGTTAAAATTGGTAATCTTTATATCAGGAATTAAATGAAAAATATCTTTGACGCAGCACTTTCGTGTAGGTTAGGCATATTCTAGACTATGACGCGATCAGGCGCAGGCGGCTGGTCAAGCCAGAGGCCTTATTACACAACTGTCTATGTGTCCATGGAGGACTGGAGGCCTCATGTTTGAGAAGCCTGATCTAGTGCATAGGTATCAAACTGTTCCATCGGTGCAATAACGGGAAAGATATGCAATAAAGGCAATTTTTTCCTCTGAAAGACCTAAGTGGGTAACACGATTTTAAAATGCTGCATATAAGGCCGTATAAGAACTTGCTTTTATTGCTTCTCTCCGTCTTGTTAGGGTTTTTTAAACTTTGGCTCGCATGACCCACTGATGGTCGTATCAACAAATTCTCATCCGCCATTTAGACCAATGACATAGAAATAACGGTAAATGAATTTAAACGAATAATGAACGAAATGATGCCTTCCCATTGCGTCCCCCGACATTTCCCGTGGACGACAGTTTCTGCGAAACAAGATATGAGTGGCGGATTGAAGTGATATCAATTATTTTTTGATGCTGATGCATTTTCCTCTGGCGGATACCTTGACAACTTGGTGTTTTTTTCTGGGATTATATTGTTTTTCTAAAATTCACATTTTAGGGTTAAGCGCTATATCGGATCTAGCCACCTCTGACCCCTCAATTTTTCCAAACAAAAGTGTCCGTACATTTTTTTACCATGTACGACTACCATTACATCATCACAATCAACATCACCTCACCAGTGAAACCGCCACAAAGCATAGTACGACAACATTATCCTCGCGGAATTTGATTTAATAAGTCCGCACTCGCTTTAACTAACTTCGCGTCGCTCTATCTGCCCGTTTGGCTATAAAGTGTGCAGAATTATTGCAAGAAAGATTACAACAAGACTTTTTGTCTGAGCATATCGACCGCAGCAGAGATATGTTCTGCGAATGTCGATGTAAAGACGTTGATAGCGTTGATTTGTCTTTTCGCGCCCGTTGATGATAGAATTCTTGTCATTAGGCGAATGCCACGAATAAGTCCCGGACTCGGACTCCTTGCTCATTAATTTTTATTTGCCATTGTCGTACACTCTATAATTTTCCGCGAATCAAATGAAAATTACCTGCATGGCATAAAACAGCTGCCGGCTAGATAGATTGTCTGCCTGATGCAATTAATTTTGTTAGTGCACTTCTTGTTATAGCCAAGCCAAGTGAAGTTCCAAATGGCAACAGGATTGCTGGCTTTCTTTTCAGCATCCTCCTCCCCTGTGGATGTCTAAACTTTTGAACTTTCCACAAGAGCCACTTCCTCAACTACAAAACATTGTTTCCAGCAAATTACCCAAGTCATTTTCATGTACATCCACACATCTGGTTTTCTCATAATTTCGTTGAAATTCTTCGTCACTATAAAGCAAATTATTCCATTTTCCGACAAATGAATCTCGAGATATAGAGGAGAGCATATAAATGCAAGCTGCCTGGCCTGGCTGAGCCCTCATCTAAGTCGACCGAGGGGGTAGACGGAGTATGGTAGGTTGTAGGCAATGTTTTGTACAATGCAATGCATTGGTCAAAGACTTATCAAATGAAAGGCTTTTCAGAAACACGTCTGCCAGAGTTGTTTCCCATATCCTAATGCTCGTCGCGTTGAGATGTATCCTTTGATTATGAAGCCAAGTACAAAGCTTGTTTCTGGCTCACATGTTTTAATTGCATAGCACACATGAAACCGCCTTTGGGCTTTGTTATGCCTGGGACGCACCATCTCGTCTCGTCCTAACTTCGTGTGTACAACAACTTTTCATATATTCCGGCGGGTGCGACGAAGGACTCGTTGTTAATATGTTTTAGCTGAGGAAACTGGTGCTAGAGAATCCTGTTGTATTCTCGTGCTACCCACGAGAAAGGAACCGATCTAGAGGTACCATACGTATACATACTCGACAAGTGCATGCCATAGATAGAGGTACCCTGTGGTATCCTGTGACTGAGAGCGCCCACTTGGTCGACCGACCGACGGTGACGGTGACGTTAGCATATGCACGGAGCGAGGGAGAGTAAAACAAAAGTTTACGCCATTTAATGAAGTTGAGCCCTAGTTATAATTGTTTCCTCAAGCCTCGTAAGAGCGTTTTGTGGCATCACTCATCGTGCCGTAATTACCAAACTTTAAAGTTGGAAGTTTAGCCCCGACGAATCTCCTTGATGCCCGTTACATGCGTTTTGTCATTCGTTGATGTAGTCAGATTATAGAATGGACGACAACAGCTCTATGACGGTCTTTGCAAGGAGTCTCTATTGACTTGCGGTCATGTCGTGACGGTTGCTTAATGATATAAAAAAAGCATTGTAGTATATTTAATTAGGATTCCAGTTGAAGCTTGAAGGTTTCCTGTACCCGACCAAACTACTTGGGTATGAAGTTGAGAGGTATCCACACATAACTCAGACTAGTTTTCCTTCTTTTAACATTGCTAAGCACTTTGAGAATTTCACATTCACATGCATTTCAATCAGCCATGAATTTCAATTTGTGTAGAGCTCTCTTTGAGTACCTATTTAGTCCCTTCAGAGAGAAGAAAGACTTGTATTTTCGAAGATGCTGTCACCTCATCAATTATGAAGAAGCTTTGCACTCGGACACTATTTCATGCATCGTCCAAAGAACATAATTTCCATCTTTGCAACTTGTTCGTCAACATGCCAGACATTTTCGATGTCTCAGACTCGCCCAATCAATTATTCATTAATCGAAATATTCACATGTCCCGGCAATGTCCGAGTACCTATATTTGCTGTCGCTCTGAGTAGTCTCTACACTACAGTCTACACTTTTCTTCGTATTACGTGCTTTATTTATTATTATTTATTCCTTCTACTTTAGAATAGTTTAAGTAGCGTTTAGCATATATTTTGGAATTTTCTTATATTTACGAAAGTGTACAGACACCTAGAAGAATAGTGTCACAACTCAAAAAATGCAATTATGTATTCAGAATCGGCCAAAACTCAAATTTGTAAGTTTATTTCTTTGAATTGTGAAGTTAGCGTAAGCTTTGAAAATATTTAATGCTTGGAGGAGAAGAGCCCCTGCGGAAGGAATATCGAGTTATTCAATTTTGGAAATGTCACATTAGAATATTTGCATTGAGCCCTCTAGGCGTCTGTAGCTCAGGTTGAGTGCTGACCTTGTGACATGAAGATCGGAGGTTCGAGACCCAATTGGGACGAAACTTTTTCCCCTCTTTTTGATGTATAGAATGGAACGGTAAGTGGAGAATTCCACAATTAATTAAAATTCGCACCCATGATATTGCAACACAGTATACAATTATTGGGAACAAATATCTAACTACCATCACAACTCCCACAGCAATGTGAGCATGCAACACCGGTCCAGACATGCACGTTCGAGCTTCATGCTGCGGTAAATCAAATATCTCTCAAATATCTTTTCCCGCTAAAAAAAAATTCAAGTGGTCAAGTGGCATTTGGGGAATGTTTTAATTAGTGGCTGAAAATCTCGGATCCGGAACCGATTTTTATAATTTTATACCCAAATGCGTGAAACTCCCATCTAAATATCGAACAAAAAAGGAAATATTTGCTGCGTTCGTACGAACGAGGAAAGAAACAGGCAAAAGCTAGTCCTTTCATATATAACGGTCAAACATAAGATGAAGGAACTTCCCTACAATTTGAACGATTTTAACGATGTAGTAGAGACGATTTTCGTTCATACTCCTTCTATCCAAAACTGTCTGTCTAGGGTGGCTTCGGAAGGGAGGTGTTTTAAAGGAACAACTTCGACAATTTTTGTAACATCTTCTGAGGTCCGCGTGCCTATGTGTATAATCATTCTTGATGACATACTATTCCGTAGGGTGCCAAGAAAGTTAAACTATTTCCTAGAAAAAAATTAAGCATAGACCTAATAAGGCAAAATAGCACAAGCTTACTCTTAAGGTCGATCCACACTTTTCAGTCATCAGTCACAGTCATTTTCCATATAAGTTGACAGATAGTCAGTCCGACTGTGACTGATGACTGAAAGTATGACCTTTGATTGATTGAAAGCATATTATATTGCAAAAAAAAAAATAACAGGCGCGACAATCTAACTAACTGGACTAACGCCGCAGGATGTGTTAGTAACATCCTATTTCCAAGATCTTATCTGCTTTTTTTTTGATGAGGAAATGAGATCAGCATCACGCTCAGCAGTGTTATTTATCCCCATAAATGGGTACCCGTTTCACATCTGAGTGAGATCATAGTCCGTCACAAGCTCGTGAGTTCGAAAAACACCAGGGAACACGGTGAGATTCGAACTCATGACCCTGTGCACTAACCGCTAGACCAGCCAGACTACAATATTGCAAAAGGTTAAGTACAAATTTCCAATTTTTTGATATGCAATATAGATTGGTCTTATTGATTAAATTCCAAGTATACTCCTTGTGAATTCCCCTTGGCACCCCCAGGACTAACGGGGAAAAACTAATTTTTCAATTTTCTTAATTATATTTAAAATTTTTTTAAAAACTACATCAAAATGGACGGAGGACGAATTAATCTAAAATACCTTTGCAATGATGTACATATAATGCACTTAACCTTTTTAATATAATGCACTTAACCTTTTTAGATAGATTATACCCTAGACCGAAAATTATTGTCATTTCTTTTATTTACACTTTTTACTCTGATCCGACTGAACTAATTTTTGGTAGAGACGATAATAGGGTTCTCCTTTGATGTTCAGCCAAAATTCACCCCGGACTGATTTATAGGAGCGCAGTTTAATCAATTTCCGTCAAACTGAATTTGAAAGAATTCCCACTTGAAATTAAATAATATCGATATTTAATGTCAGTGGGAATATCACATTTGTGTATATTCGTATTAGGATCAATTTACTTCTACCCTCATGTCAAGGATGATTGGTGGAAATTTATGATTAAGGAAAATTTACAATTTTGTCATTAGACTAATGACATACATATGACAATCGTGTCGATAGAATAAATCATGTTGACATTCAGGCAGTGGGTGCTAGGTACAAGTCAGTCATTGATAGATTCGGCATTTCCTGTTTCGCGAATGCCTAACTGTAAACACCTTGAGAAATTCGTAGAAAGTAGTAGAGTCTATGGCACCCTCATAGACTAGCTCCCATAAGGAATATATATTATTCTCCGTTCAATATAACTTCGTCAAATTCAAATGAGGAATCAGTCGGCATTAAAAAAGGTTTTCTCTAGTCACGCAAAGTATCAATTAGAGAGAGCGAGTTGCTGAACACGAACTTTATTCGTCTTTTTGGTTATGCTATTTTTTTTTTCTTACGTTGCTTATACTTGACTATGATAAATTCACCGGTCGCCTTTCTTATAAGGTGAATATAATGCCAAACTCATTAGCACACTATGTACTTGCAAAAGCATTAGGATAGCACGTTGGTTGCATTAAAGTGTTTGATCAAAATCTCAAAAGTCATGGACAAATGGTCTATCTTGACATCGGATCGACTTTGTAAGGATTAGATATATGGCAATGTGTTGCAGGCTACTAATGAGCCTCAAGTTTTAGAAGGTTAGGTAATGTAATGAGTGAAGACGTGAATTTGAAGGTATTATAAGTAAGTAGCATAATCAAGGAGACGGTTTGTTTGTGGAAGCATAATGCGAAAGAAGGTGCGAAACGTGCATCGCTACTACATACAGCCTTAAGTTAATATTTAATTCTTCTTTCATTTTCAATGTCAAATATATAAATAACTTGTGCTTCCAAAAAATGATCCTACCTTTGTCGTATTCCTTGAATTGAATATCGCAGTTAGGTACTCTTAGTTGCAACCTTTTTCGAATCACCCCAAAAGTATTTTTATCAGTCGCTCACTTTTAGCTTACTTACCATACCAATTGAGCCAGTAGGTCACCATTAGCTTTTTTGCATGTCTTCCATTTGCCTGCCCACGACTTATTCAGCCATCTATTCGTTCAACTTTTTTTCTTATAAATCGAAACATCAGTTCCTTAAAATGAAAAATAATGGTCCTGTCTCGTTAGAGGGAATAACGAAAGAATTGCACACACATAGTCTGAATATATAGCCGCGCTATATACCATCACAGTACACTACTACAAAATGGAACAGTACAGCGAATTGTACTTGAGAGAATCTGCTGGACCTGTATGGACCAAGGACCAGACCAGATATCACCAGGCGAAAAGAGCCTGTGGGTGGGCGCGCAACAGAATAAAAATAAATTCAGAATAAAATAACTGGCCAGCAAAGACGGAAGGACTCAACTGTGCATATCATTAAAATGTTTTATGTTACCGGGTTGTTATTTTATAGCACTGACCCGCACATAAGAGGAGAAAAGACATCTAATGTTAACGTTAACGAGGACTCTCTCCATGCCAGACTACTATTTGTATATACGGTCGGGCTACGACGATGGAGGATGACCGTTGTTCATGTGACGCGGAGCGGCACGGCGATAAGGCCAGTACGCGTCCTTAACAATCCACCCCCGAATTCGATGCGTTATACATATACTTGGTCCGTGTATGCTGCTGCTGACCATTGAATCCTGTCCATGCTAAATTGTATAAGGACCATGCATTCATGTTCGCTACGTTGTTCGCTTATTTCTTGTTGCTATGTTCAAAGAATGGAAAGAAAACATACAAAGATTCCCTTATTCTACATATTCCAATCAATTATATTGGATTTTCGTTTCACCGGTAATGGGGTTTGTTCCAACGACGACGACGTCGAAAGAAGTCTCAATTTTAACGTGTGCTTTCGAAGGGATAATGATGGCATTTTGTGTTGTCGAAATTGGACGATTGCGACGTGATTTGGACGACCGAATAGGGTTTATTAGGGATGTTCAAGAATGTCAACAAGAGTCAATTATTTCAGTGTTCTTATTTGTATTTTTCAGACAAATTAAAAAGCACGGTTCTATAAATCAGACAATAGTCATAGGCTACAAAAAAAAAATTCAGAATTGTTTTATTTTCGTAGTCCGATGGTTCGGTACATTTTTCTTGTAGCTTTTGGTCTAAATCTTGCGGACTCTCCGCCACACAGATGCTGCTGACCCTCATGCTCCGACCCTGCCTATACTACGAATAGCTAATCTAGCGTATATACAGGGTGTCCGGAAACTGCCGCATAAACGCACCGGATTGTGATTCCTCATGTGATTTCCAGCAAAAAAGTTGTACGGAACATACCCCCTCAGCTTAACCCTTTAGCTGTCACAGGTATTTAAAGATTTTTGAAAAAACCATTTTCTTGCACGACTTAAAGCCTAATATCTCCAAAGCTAGACCAGCTAGAATAGTGAAATAAAATGATTATTACAGCCAACAAATTTACCTATGAAATAAAAGTAACCACACTAAAATCGGATAAGAGGTTTGGTTTTTACAGAGCTTCGAAGTCAAATTTGCGTGATTTGACCCAAAAACAATCTTTTCTTTCATCTCAATTTTCTCCAACTTCTACCAAGGTGAGGTGCTTGTACGATTCTTTTAAAAATTGGCGCATAGTCTTACAATCATATCTTTCTTACATCATTTTAACCTAGCTCCATTACTTCTAACAGTCTTTATACGTCAAGTGTAGAAAACTAGGGTTAATTTTTAGCTCGAATTCAATACAATTCAATTCACACTGCCCCTAAAGATCTGCAATTGGAAATATCTATTCAAAATATGTCGAAATCGAGCCAAAATTAACCCTAGTTTTCTGCACTTAAGGTGCTAAAACTGTTAGAAATATTGGAGCTAGAATAAAATGATGTAAGAAAGATATGATCGTAAGACTATGCGTTAATTTTTAAAAGAATCGTACAAGCACCTCACCTTGGCAGAAGTTGGAGAAAATTGAGATGGAAAAAAAGATTGTTTGTGGGTCAAATCACGCAAATTTGATTTTGAAGCTCTGTAAAAACCAAACCTCTTCTTCGATTTTAGTGTGGTTAGTTTTACTTTATAGGTAAATTTGTTGGCTGTAATAATCATTTTATTTCACTATTCTAGCTGGTCTAGCTTTGGAGATATTAGGCTTTAAGTCGTGCAAGAAAATGATTTTTTCAAAAATCTTTAAATGCCTGTGGCAGCTAAAGGGTTAAGCTGAGCGGCTATGTTCCGTACAACTTTTTTGCTGGAAATCAACTGAGGAATCATAATCCGGTGCATTTATGCGGCAGTTTCCGGACACCCTGTATATGTACTTTATTATTAGAAGAAAAATCTTCACTCGATTCCCGGCCCTTTTTTTGAAGTGAGAGGTCGTTTTTATACCCTTCGCTTCGTATATTATCTTTGTCACATAAAAGATCAAACTACATGATAATGGTACTTTGTGTCATCAGAAAGATGTGGTCCTCATGGCCGGTCGTACGGAATGTTGAAACCTTTGATAAAAACATGGCTGTAGTCTGTAGATATGGTCCACGGACAACAGATATGAAACGGAACATGAAACACACACAACTTTGCCAGTGCTACATATAACAAAGGTACTCTCTATTGCAAATATTCGGTCGGTGGAACGGAACGGAGGAGGTTTTTGGTCTTTATTTGTCTTCAACAAATCGCTAACAGAAGAATGGGTCACCAGCAAGGTATTGCAACGCTAAAATAAGCTTCCACGATTGCACCAAACTAAGGAACTCAAGTGGTGTAGCTAACAAGTGCATCACATTTCGAATTCGTTGTCAAAGAAAGTTTTTTGGCTAGAGCGCGCGATGCTTCCCAACCCTTATGCTGACGAATTTGAATAAATTTTTCCGGTATATGTATGATGTGTACACGCGTGCACTAGTTCAAAAGGGGCAATTTGCACCGGGCCCCGCACCGATAGTAGTCTCGTAGTGCACGCATATCATTTTCCAAATTATTCCACATCAGATCAATATCAAATAAATTTTATTTAGATCCCTTGTCTTCTTTTCCGTTGTTGAAAACTTTTTTGAGACCTTAGAGGTCTGTTCAGCTACTGTTTCAATTATCATCGCTAAATCTGGAGATTAGCTAAAAGTTACTTATTATTAAGGTTCCGAACACAGAAAAACGCAGACAAATCAAGACCCCACATATACCAATTAACCAATACGGATATACACACGGATAGCTCGACACTACAGTATATTCCGGGTTGTAGAAATAAATTGAGTATGATCTCTAAGGCGCTGTGAAAAATTGTAACCTCTAGTTTAAGGATTGACTTGTTCATCTTGCTATTAGTGCTGATTCAGTGTACAGCCGCAATTTCCAGATCTTAACTGCTTTTTTTTGTTGAGGTGTTGAGATCAACAGCACGCTCAGCAGTGTTGTTGGGTACTCGTTTAACATCTGAGTGTGATCATAGTCCGTTACATAGGTAGTGAGTTCGGAAAACACCATAAACTGAATTCGTTCACGGTGAGTCACGAACTCATGGCCCTGTGCACCGAAGGTACGCGCACTAACCATACTTCACCAGCCAGACTACAATCAATCACAATCGAAATCATCATAATCCATAATCAATCTTGAAAATGTTTACGAAGCGAAAACGGTTTTAGAAATTTTTCTGTTCTTCTTCTTCCCTGCCTCGTTCTTTATATCGCTCCATGGCTTCGCGTTGCTCGACCTGCGGTGTTGGCACATCTCCCGTTTTGGCAGTAATATCTGAGGTTTTAGAAAATTAAGAATGATAAAAACTTGATAATGGTCTTTAAAATAAAACAAAAAGTCAAAGTTTTTGCCTAATACATAGTGAATTTTTATAAATTTTGTGTAATTTTCATCGTTTCTCTAACGCCTACTTATACAAAAAACTTAAATTTGTGCCTGCAGACTTGAGATAAATTTCCTCTAACCTGAGAAATTATAAATCTGTTAACAAAAGATAAAGAAAGGAAGGTAATATAAAATTAATTAAAATATGAGAGCCCCCAAGATAGACCCTTGAGGTAGACCGGACGTTAGTGAAAATTTAGTTGATTTAGGCCCATTCTCTCGTAGATCTTATAGAATGGTTAGTCTTATGGCCCAGAGAAGACACACACAATATTCAAAAACTTCTCCATTATATTGAATTGATTTTTTTTTAATTTTAGTTATTTAGCATAGTTATGTTATCTTTTGCTTATTTACGCTGTTGGATGAAAGTGCGCAATGATTTTCTCAATCTAAGATGATGGCTTAAACAAGCAAAATATGGCGTAGCTATGCAAAATAAACAAAAATTCCATTCAATACAATGGAAAAGCTTTCTAAATATGGTGTGCGTCTTCTCTAAGCGATAAGACTAATCAGCCGACAGGTACTGAATAAGAGCTATCAGAAACCCGGCCTCAGTGTTATTAAAATTGTTTTATAAGTCCTGTTAACGAGGTATGATGACACCCAGGAAATTAGGTTTGTAGTTTGACGTAATATTTAGGTCCCCGGTTTGGGGAATTGAAGTTATGAATGAAGTCTGACACTCTTATTAAAATTATTGAGAGCGGAATTGAAAATGCATTCGTTATCTTCTTTAGGAAGGTTTTTGAAAGTTCATCAGGCCCACAGGACGATTTAAAAGACTGACCGATTGGGTGTAATTTGAAGCATGCAAGGAAGTGCTTCGAAGTGGATTATTATTGGTAAAATGCGATAATGTACTGGAAGATTGTCGGAAAGTACTTGCAAAGTACGATGAAAACAGTTAACGAATCTCTTCGATAGTGCTGGCAGACCGATTAACTGGAGAGAATCGAAGAAGATAATCGCAATTTTTTAAATTATACGACCAGAAAAGTGTGCATATTTCTTCGCCACTCTCTCACAACTTCAATTTACCAAAAAAGAACATTTTGTAGATCACAATTGCAAAAATCTAGTGTGTAATGGACGCTATCAAAACAAAACGGAAAACTATTGCTAAAATGTTTTTAAATCGCACTCATTTGTACCTGTATTATCCAGGTTAAATAACAATCATTGACAATATGTAAGTATCTATTTTCTAGGCATCGGCGACTACATACAATTCTGTAGTTGACAACTACAGTGTTGCCAATGCTACAGTAGCTATACAAAACTTCGTTCTTTGTGAGTTTATTCATTTGTCGCGAAAATTTCCACAATACATAATACAAATATGAAGTCATTCAGAGCTGTAGATTTTAAGCAAATAACGGTAAATATTATTTTTTATAAGAAAAATTTCTGCGATAATTTGAATATGCCTCTCGTCATTGAAGAGCCGCACTAAATTAAAGTGCCGAATTTGGCTCGCGAGCTGCAATTTGTGATCACTGAGCTAGGACTGGAATTTTTAATGAAATACGCGCCACAATATGCTCAACAACAGCTTCCTGATACCCTTCTATCCTATTTTTTTTTTTAGAAAAATTAACTGCGTTTGTGCTTGGTCCCACTTTTTGCGATTGACACAATGATTTTATTTAGTGCTTATGTTTTCTCTTATTCAAAATACGACGTAAGTGAAAATTTTTCTGTTGGGTGAAATGAATCTCACTTGGTCGTTTTGAGTTTTATGAGCCTCGACAACCGCTGATATGCAGCAAAGGAAAATTTTGATTTTGTCATAAAAATCATCTAAATTTCTATGCTCAAATTTTCCTTTTCATTACACAAAAGATGGAAACAAACGCCATTTCTTATTCTTTACCATGAAACTATGAAAATTCATCATACCTCTGTCGTCACGTCGGTCGTCAAATTTCACCTAACGAGCCGGTTCCAGCAAACATATCGCGTTTACCAATATCACCACAGCCTTCGTCACCATACATCGTATAGGTACATACATAAATTGTATAATTGGCCCTATTTACACACATTCTTCGCTCGAATGGTTCACATACATGTGTCCAATTAGTTTGGTCGGCCAAACATTTAATGAGACGATACACAATGCCATTTGCACGATTCAAAACAGAAAACAGAAATTCTCTCGCCTTCAAGTTGGCCGGAGGATTTCAAATATAAAGTGCAAGCACAGCGAGGGCCCAGCCCTCCTCATTAGCACAACCGCACAAAACATCGGTTCGATGCGAAGTGGCTGTATGTCGCGAGGCCCCCTTAACAAATCCAATTAGAGACTCCATTCAAAACGAGCACTTAATTTTTCATTTTTCACATCATCTTTGAGCAAACAATTTCACACCTACGTCTACGCGGCGTCGGTCGTTGGAGCTGGCTCTTTCATTACTTTGCTATGATTGCCCATGTTTCGAGTGATGACTGTCGTGGAGGAAAAAACAAAGACACCAGAGACCCGCGAGATGAAACCTCACAATTTTGAAAGGTGTACATTAGACCCGGATCGTGGTATAGCTTGGTAATTGGGTTCAAGTACATGTTGGTGCGACACGGGGCGGTTGGAACCAACATTACCGTTTTTTCTACATTTTCTATTGTGCTGGTTATTTGTACTAGATACATAAATATACTTGATCATGGATACTATAGCCTGTCTGTTGTAATGACATTAAAAGTGGTTGAAATTGAAACTTTTTAACGAGCCATTGCCCGAAAATCCTCCACCAATGTTCAGAAATATTAGAAACTGCCTCCCATATCAATGGATTTGAGTCGGCCACTTTACGACTTCCAGTTCTTCATAAACTACCAAAGTTCACCAACCGATGCTAGCATTGATCTGCATCATCTACTAAAAAGCTATTCACATTCACATACTCACATACGAGTCTATAGGTACTCCTCGTTCTGTGTAAAACAAACAAAAATAATTAACTGTCCATATTCATTAGCATAAAGATGAAGTACCGTATATCGCATCCATCATTTAGCACTAATTGACACCTACTTTACGACCATATCGATGAGGTGAGAGTTGGAGTTCTGGCGGATGCTGTGTGTACATTTGGCTGGACCTGGACCAGACCATAGCTCTTTGCATATGCTATCGGCGGAATGAGATGGACAGGCGATTCCCATTTGGAATATTCAGTTGCATGAAAATAAATTTCAGGACATTGATTGCCAGAAAATGATTTTATCTTATTTTCGGTAGTCTGGTTAGTGTGTGTGGTGAGTGCGCACACCTTCGGTGCACAGGGTCGTGGGTTCGAGTTTCATCATGAACCGATTCAGTTTATGGTGTTTTTCGAACTCACGACCCATGTGACGGACTATGATCTCATTCAGATGTGAAACGAGTACCCATTTTTGGGGATCAATAACACTGCTGAGCGTGCTGTTGATCTCAACACCTCAACAAAAACAGTTTAGATCTTGGAAATTGGATGTCTTTAACACATCTGTGGCCTTAGTCCAATGTTGGACTGTCGCGCCTGTTATTTGTTTTTATTTACTTTTTTCTAGGAACATAGATCACAAATTTGATAAAACTCATGATAAGTTCCTAAACGCTTTTCTCCACTTTTCTTAAGAGAAAAACTCATACAGCTCCTAAAAATCACTATACGTTTGCTGAATTAAGTTCGGTGTACTATTTCACGGATGAAAACCCCACTGTTGAGGAATGGGACTCCTTGTATAGCTTAGCTAATTCGTGAAAGTTAATCTCCATTGCTAGTACTACAATATCTATCAGTTTTCAAGCTGGTTGGTAACATAAACTGCTCTAAGTACATAAAAAGGTGATGATTGCTGCAACTACCATATGTCGCGGTCTCACATCATATATTATAACGATCCGCGACGAGACGGCGAATTGCACTATCCACCACAATTTCAAAGTGTTTCAGATTTTTGACAAGATAAGGACAATGACGGGAGACAATTGCAATCATTTTAAGGATCTCGAGCGGATATTGAATGTTCCGAGGTGTTGGAATCTAAGTTGCAATTACCTGTTGCAATTCAGACGAATGGATTTTAATCACCATTTGATTGTCGCGCTTTGTATATAACGAACCACGTTGAGAATCATGTCAATTGGACTTTTATTGGTTTTCTATTTCACTTTTGATTTGGTTTGGACGCCAGTGCTACCATAGCATTTAAATAGTCTGAGTATGAATATGCATGCTATAAATATTCTTTATTTTGTTTACTATACATTTCGAAATTTCCACTAAGCTTTTATTAGGGATGTAATCCGCCATCATTAGAACTGTACCTACTATGTATAAGTGCACAATTTTATCAGTTTATATTAAAAATCCAAGCTTTCACAGAAAAAAAAGTATTGGAATATCCGGGAATATCCTGTCTTTTCCACCACATGAAAATTGAATATTAATAAGTTTGTGTTCGCTAAATGGACTTGCTACGTGCTTCATATTTTCTGAACAGCTGTCAGGTTGAAAAATGTAAAAAGTGCTAAATTTATATGAATTTATTTATTTATTTACACTCTATTAAATTTTTACTCTTATAATAGAAGGAATCTTTGTTTCCTTCTATTATAATAGTGAAATTACTCTGCAATCTAAATTTGCAAATCAAGTGTAATTTTACATAAAAAATGTGTATAAAAGTACTCTAATATATTAGCAAATTTACACCGTGCTATGTGTAAAAACACTCCGTAATAATAGGAATATAATGCGGTTTCACTCTTTTTTCGTTGTAAAGATTTAAGTGGCGAACCTTTACAAATAATATAGTTATCAATAAAACTATTTAAGGATATATAAAATATAAACAAGTATCGGTCGAGTTTTGCTGATCAATTTTTCGTATACATGGGAGGTTGCAAATTGTTCTTTTTTTTGCGATCTGTACACTTGTTCTTCTTCTCAGTACCTTAACTCAGCCGTTTATAGGCAATTTCGAGTCAACGTTACATTGCATATCATTTCGGAGTGCAATGTTGCAAGCACTAAATATTTCCTATCCGCACATGTACGGAAATTTTGGACCACGCCAAGATTCGATCTCGGGACCTCTAGATTACTAGCATCGTAGAGTGCGACTCAAGCAAGTGAGCCACAGAGGGTGTACACATGAGTTCTAAATGCAGAGAATTTTTGGAAAAATGTGGTACACTGTGCTAAGTCCAGCCGATTGAAGTATGACAACTGGAGAGCACGCTACAAAAAATGAGTAAAACTTCAACTGCACGTTGTAAAAATACACCACAAATCCGAATTATACACATAAACGTTGTAAAAATGCACCAGAAAATCTGAATTATACAGAAGTGTAGCGTAAAAATACATTTCACACCGATTTTGGTGTAATTTTTTTTATTTTACACAGAAATTGTTGAAAAATGCACTCTGTATGTGATTATAAGCGGGAAAAAGTGTAAAATTACCGCATTTTCAGCGGAAATTTAAATTCACTTTTTAGAGTGTATATGAATGTATTTCGCTTATTTCGGCCTTTTTTTTGTTGCCAGAATCGAAAACACGATACTTTTTCTTGTGCGTCAATCCAGCTAATTGCCGATATGTGGTTATGTAGGGATTATTTTTTGATAGTACGAAGTGGCGTAACATACGGTGTTAGGTATTAAGCCCAATCACCAGGGGCCTCTTAGCGTAGTGACGAGGAGTCGGCAATTTTGGACTGTGATTTACACTAGGAGGGTCAGAGCCGTCAATTTGACGGTTTTGTGATTTAAATCATATATATCTTCTAAACTACGATGTTTTCAGCTTTCATATTTGTTGACTTTTCCTAACATATGTATTTGATCATATATTTGAATAGAAATAAAAATAAAAAATTTTTGTTTGTGAGATATTTCTTGTTATACCTATTAGGGTCAGAACCGTCAAATTGACGGTTAAGGCTTATCAGCCCAAAAAATCCATAAATCCGTCGTTAAATTTTTTTTTTATTGTAGTTAGAGCGCTCGTAACAGAAAATAATCGTTAATATAGGTTTCCCACTTGAACTTTTTGTGATAATGTGCGCTTGAGTTCACTAGCCCAAGCTACAGTCTTAGTCATTTTCACGGTCCTTGGCGTGCCCTGTATTTGCCCTGTTATGATCTGTTGTAATGAAACAAAGAGTACGTTGCGTCAGTACTGATACATTTCCCAAAATTAATGCACGCCAGGGATAAAGACTAATGTCGAGATAGAACAGGAGTTTCTTGAAGCGTTCAAGACAAAGATCTAACGGGCACCAGAAAAATTGGTGGCACTTATGCTGAAATAACTAATAGCCAGTGAGTAACTAAAGTAAAGTAAAATACTAGGATACTCTAAAATACATTGAGAACTCCATGTCCAGAAATCCGCTGCAAAGAAATAAGACTACCTCATATGAAAGGAGCGCCACGATCCTCCCTGCTATATGTATAATCCACTTAGTTCTGAATTTTTGCTGGGCATCTTAGTCGCTTTTGGAAAGTATCACATCTTTCCGTGGCATTTGTAGAGTTTCAATACCAAATCCATGACGCTTGCAATCTCTTTTTGGTGATGAGACAGCTATATGACCATTGACCACAAATTGAACCTTTGTCAGTCCTACCGAACGAGTCGAATTCATATACTAAATGAAATTTCCTCGTACTGCTGAAGTAAGTAATCAATTTGAAGTTTTGGAGATTTATTCAGTGGTTGTTCCGATTATGGAGGTATATCTAGTACTTATCCATCCAATTGGAGTCACCGATCGTGGTCCATGGTCCGATTAAGAGGTGGTCCGTTTATAAAGGTTATTTTGTATGAAAAACCAAATAAAATTAACCAAGGGTGGTCCAATGAGAAGGTTGTCCGATTATAGAGTGGTCCGATTAACAGGTTTGATTTAGTATATGACATCTTTCCGAGCAACCCTTGCGAGGTTTGCAAAGCGATCCTAATTTAGCTGTCCGAAGTTGTCTCCCTCTTCATGATCGAATCACAGTTCCGTACAATAAAAACGGTTTGTACTTGAGTCGTTGACTGCGATTACTTTACAATCATCGGGTATGTCGCTAGGAGTAACACTGACTCTTACCTTTCATACTTCAACTCACACAGTGGTCTGAAAAGTAGATGTCACATATTCAAATATAAATACACCCTACACCCTGTATAACTGGCTAGAGCTAAAGCAACAAGCGAAAAGGATCGCTGGAGGATATCAGTGTAAATATGCATTTCAGGACGACTGGAAAAGAATTCAGCTATTACTTTTTTACCATCTGTAAAAGGCTGTTTGAGAAGAATGTGCTATTGGTCATACTTCCAAAAAATAAATATTTCTACAAATTTCGCTAAAAAAAAGTATTCAGAAATACGTTAATTTCTGATTAAAAGTAAGAAAATGTCTTATGTCTTTTTTTGCACAAGCATTTTATATTTATAAGTATAGATAAGTACCATTTCAGCTGTAAACACCTTGCCGTCAAATTGATGGTTATGACCCTTTTAGGTATATACAATTCTTAACCCTTCTAGTGTTAAAATAACTTTTTGATGTGTGTCTTTGGAAAACAGAAGCTTGCTTTAAAGCGGTTGAACAATTTAGCAGCGCTCTTGAGCAATGTCGTAGAAAGCCGTAAGTAATCCAGTAGCGTTACGAGTTACTCGGGCCTCGTTCGGTAGGGTGAGGGACCTAGAAAGTATTGCCAGGCTTATGAAAATTCTGCTAAGCGACGGTGTATATCCAAAATGCAGTCCTTTTTTGTCCCAAATGCATTTTTTTTGTAAATGGGGATATTTTCTAAAGCTAATTCCCGATCCATATAGTTGTTATGTCATATTTCTAACTACCAACCTAAAACATCTCTTTTCTCATTGTGAGTACCTACGGGATGACTTTTCCGTTCGCTTTGCAGGAACGGCTACATCTAAATCGGTCAACACATACTTCGTTTTTCTCACCATGCAAGAATATGAGTCTACCGACCTGTATGGAACTCTCATCTCAATTGACGAATTTCTAAGCGTTCTCTCGTGAAGACCGTCCGTACAGCCCATTAGTCTTCTGGACTAATGGGCTGTACGGTGTTATTTATCCCCATAAATGGGTACTCGTTTAACATCTGAGTGAGATCATAGTCCGTCACAAGCTCGTGAGTTCGAAAAACACCATGATCCACGGTGAGATTTGAACTCATGACCCTTTGCACCGAAGGTACATAAAATTTTCAATAAAACGACACCTTGGCTGTTACGAAGTTGTTCGAAACTTCTGAGATACACCCCTTCAAACTTGAAATTTTAAAATCGGGGTTTCATCAAAAAATCAAATGATAAAAATTGATAAAAATCATATTTTTAAATTTCTTTTTGAACGGGTGTATATCGGAGGATACAGGCAACTTCGTTACGAGTGAGGTGTTTTATTGGAAATTTTATGTAGTTTCAGAAAATGAAGTCATATCTCGGATGAAATATTTGGTGGTGTGTCAAATTTTGATTTAGTTCAGCAAGTCGGGAATTTTTACAAAAAATGCTATTACATTGTAACGGTTAAAAATAAATGGGTCTCGTTGTAAATCGATTTTCCCCAAATGAGCCACACTACGGACCATTAAGATACCCTCCACCATGAATGGGACACCCTGTAGAAACAAATGGAATAGGAATACGAACATATGAGCGGAACCCTCCTCATGTTTCTTACCATTTCCGGGCAAGATACCTGGTCTAGGTGGCAACCCTAAACCGGAATAAAGTTATCAGAAAATTCACCCATTAACAGAAGAAATGGCTTTACCTATTAGCAAAAAGCAAATGTTAAAATTCAATCAACAGAAAAAAATCACCTGATTAAAATCAGTGGCGTAACGTTTCGAAATTTGTTGTGTTTAAAATGGAAATTACCCTCAACACATTTGAATTTTTAGAACTAGGGAATATCAAGGAAACTCACATTTGCAGCTACTCATTGAAACAATTCGGTAATATGTACGTATGAGCATGTTGGATGGATGGTACACAGAACATTCCTTTTGACGGCAATGGACAAGTTAACCTACCAGAATCGCCACCAGTTCTATCAGCCCAATCGCCCTTTAAAAAACCTTCTAGGCCCAGTTGGATCTTCGACAAACAGACACTCCATTGTCGGCAAGCAGCTTCTATGGGATCGGGTAAGGTTGTTAGTTCAAAAATACATTCTGACTTAGACAGTGGCCTAACCTTTCCAAAATATAGTGTGTTCGAATTTGAAATGGGAGCCCGTGCACAGTACAATTTTGTAGCACTTATGTACTTCTAATGAAAAAGTTAGCAGGCAGGCGTACATGTTACTAAGTACTCATACTTAATTTTTATGCATACGACCCATGCGCCAACACATTCCTCAACGGTTATCAGGACTAAAATAGTTGGATCTTTGATTTGTCTGCTTTCGAAATTTGAGATTTATCATTTCCGTTAATTATTTTTTTCATATTTTGAATTGAAAAAAAAAAATCAATTTACTGTAACTTCCCTTAGCTCTTCCTCGCAAGATTTAAGATTTAACATTTTTTTCGTAAGTAAGTTTCCTACATTGTAAAACAAATATGAAATTTAACGTAAGGGACTAACTTAACTCGGATCTCCTAACTTAGAGGGCCATCGTGGAACACCGTACGCCACTGTTAAAATTCACCAACAACTTTTTCGTAATAAACTCTTTGATCGTGAAATTTAATTCGCTTGGCGGTACTCACTTCACACGAAAGTTTCCACATCGGTTTTTGACATTTCGCCAGCGAAAACAATGCAGTTGCTCTTATTTCACAGTGAAAAGATGCTATCGACAATCAATCAGACCGCGAGTATACATTTATCTTAAATTTAGTGAATATAAGGCAAGTCGGCACGGCACATTTTTCATGGGAGTCATAGTACCTACTTACCTTAAGTAAAGCGGATTTCCCATACAATTTCACCGATTTCATAACACGATTTCAACTAAAATCTATACGAAATCGTGGTAAAGTGTAGCTCTCCTGTATCCTGCTGAGTATATAATACACATCTTTGAAAATAAACATCACCTTTACAAGAGAGGCCGTAGCTCACATTAATTCAAAACGTTTTCCAGTTGCTTTTCCAATATTTGTTAGTCGAATGCAGTCAATAGAGTAAATCACTGACAGACAGAATGCAAATTATTCTAATTTGGCAACCCCATTTATCTCGGCGCAAATGCACATACATATATAGATTGCAATATTGCAGCACACATAATCAAGCAATTTATTGTATGCGCCAGGATCATATCATATCATCGATTGGGTATAGTAGCGCGCAAGATCGCGCTGATTCATAGATTGGCTTATTGTCAGGTGTAAAATTTTCCCTCATAAATAAAATCAATTATTGGGCGCTCTGTCTTTGCACTCAGCAACATATGAGCAACCTTTTCCGATTTCTGCTCCCGAAGCAGTACTCGACGCTCTATAGCCTAGCAGCTTGATGTCCATGCGCACGATAACGAGCAATTTTAATTGGACTCGAATTTCCGCTACTTAATTGGCTAATCAACGTATGACCCGGTAATTGCTTACAATTACAAGAATTTTTTGCTGACACTTTTGAAAGTGTTATGCATACATTTACATATGCAAAAGCAGGGACAGCTTGGTTGTGATTTAGCGGTAAGTACAGAGGAGGAAAGCTATTTTTCGATAACGAAGGTGATAATGGAGGTTGGTATGTGGTCTCTAATAATATGTTAGAGGAAAATAAATTCTACGTACTTTTTATTGCATGAAAATACCATGCTGACACCGGAACTCATGCGAAAAATACTAAACACTAAAACTAAAATATTCGTGCCCTACGATGAGCGTTGGTATACGTTCGAAACGATAGGAAATCCCAAATCACAAAAGTTGACTTTGTCGATAATGGAGTCGCTCCAACTATGTTTCATAATAATAAATAACATGTCGAAAAGCTCCGACTAAGGACACGTCATTGGGCCATTCCAGACTTTACGAAAGCGACCGTACGATCAAATTTTATACAATTATCCCTGCTGTTTGGCGTTGTAAAGTTTCATCGTACGGTCGTTTTCGCATAGTCTGGAATGGCCCATTTAATATTATTCAATTAATTTTTCAATATTAACTCTGAAAACCAAACTTTCATAAAATTTACCGGATCTTATTTACATTGGGCCCATTACTCGTGCTTCTTGCGCCGATTACTCCTACATCTTATCTAGTACCCGTCGACTGGTTACTCTTATCGTATAGGCAAGACGCACACCATAATTGTTTCTAGTTTTTATATACAGTAGTGAGTAGTGCAAGGCCCATTGGCTTCAGTGCTGCAAACACCTTCGGGTTCAGTATTACACGTTTTTAACGGATGCATTTTTTGTTTCTTTCTTATCGTAGACAAAATGTTCAAAATCCGAAAAAATATACTTAAAATTGTGGTTAGGGCTTAGGTAAAGGGCGCACAATTTTACTCCTCTGTCTATTTAATTAAATAAAGGAAATAATCGCCAACTCCACGGCTAATCCACTAAAAAAAATCTGTTCTAAGGATCGTGCGATATCATTCATAGCTATAATTTTCTCTCAAATTACCGCCAAGAAGAATATTGTATAGTAGAAAATTTTCTTCCAAAAGGACTTCTATTCAGGGAGAATTTGAAACGTTATGCATCTTTTTGGTGTGAGAAGATGCAATTGTAGCATCTCTATGTCAGCTTTGCCTAATGAAAACGACAAGCAACAGGCAGGACTAACACCGCTAGTGACGCAACAAGAACAACAACAACTCCAACTGCAACACACTACAATATTATTACACAAGCTGGCAAGGCAACAACACCAGCCAGGCAGTGGCAGCCAGCTAGCAGTCGGTAGTTATCTTTTGCTTAACGAAGAGAACAAACCGCATCCAATTAAAAATAATGAACTTAATTAAAACTACGTTATAGTCCATCGATTTAGTGAACTAATTAATGAAATATTTCTAGTATAGTATTGAAATTGAATGCTGTTTCGAAATGGAGACTGGAAAGTTTTAAGGAGCGACCGACGCGACGTGACGAGACGAAGAGTGTGTATGCACGGTACGTATAGAAGGGATATTTGGCGCTCGCCTGGGTCCAATTTATATCAATGCTGACCAGATCCTATAATACATATAAATATCAAAATGGAGAGAATGCTGGATGCAAAGGTAAACTATGCCAGCTTTTTAAAACAGAAGGTGATCCAATCAAGTAGGGTAAAGATTGGCGAGCAAAAATTCCGGATAAAAGAAATACTATCATTTAGTCTAAAAGGGATTCTGACTATCAACAAGATTTACTTAATCCTAGCTTTAGTTAACAGTTGTACGATATTGTACTGTAGTTTGAATAATGCAAGTACATATGTACATTCAACGATGAATTTAATGACATACGATTTAATCTAGTAGAGTTTTGATTTCGACTCAATTAACTTAGTGGCTTTAGTAAATCCTGTCAGTAGTGTGAATCCCCTCTAAGGTAAAACTTAAGGTTTTCTCCTCATAGGGAAACAAAAAACATATTCCAAAATTTTAATGTTCTGAAACATCTCTCTCCTGTACGTTTCGAAAAATATTACGTAATTAAAAACCAGTGCGGTTTCAATGTTTATAATTATTATGATGCATTTTGCCCATTCCGGCCAGTCTCTAATAAATGTAATTATCGAAATTTCATTTCAATCAAGTGGAGTGCTTCTCAGCGCAGCTCGTTTCCTGAAATATTATGTACATAAGTATACATATGTATATATGAGGCGGATGGATGATGCAAATCACACTACTGGGACGTACATAATAAAGTGAGGACGTCGACTGGTGATTATGTATTTTTGTGACATACAAAACATCTATCTGTGTAACAGAGTGGATGGATAAAAATATTAAACGTATGCACATATGTATGTACATATACATGCCTCTCTTGTGAAGTTTGTCAGTGGTATACTAATGGCTTATTTCGTGAATAATTATGCAAATGATAAATGCATATGCATTAGACGGGATTTTCGGCTTTTTAATTAATAAGCTATTTTCAATACATACTATAGATGTAGAAAAAGTCATCCGGCTAATTAAAATTGGGAATTTTTAATGAAATAGATATAAATTTGCACTTCACAATTAAGACTCGTGATTATCAAGATGATGCACCATCATACATATCATGCAACTCAAAATGTTCGTTCGATAGTTAATACTTGATATTAAGTACATTATATCAACAATGAGCAACATTTTAATGTTTGGAAATACATTGTGACGGGGAAAGTTAAACAGTGGCTATCGTGTAAAAAACTCGATTTTTATTTTTTTAGTGATGGTAAAAACCGCAGTTGCCAAAATTCATAAATGGGTCCTAAAATCAATTTTAAAGTTCGCATCAATTCATCAAAAGGCTTAAATGGCATTTGAAGTATACCTACAATCCAGTAGTTTCTTTATGCACGATCTACGCCATACAGAGAGCCTCAACGTGCATCTTGTTCAATGTATATGAGTCATATGTGCCCAAAGCGTTTCACACCGTTTACATCTATGATTTTCGGATTCCAGACATGGTGGTAATGTCGGTATAAACCGATCACACAGTGTTAAAGCCGCCACAGACAGGGTATCCTTTGGCTTGTCTAATTAGACAGTACACATAACATAATGCAAAAAATGCGTATGTATTGTAAAATTTTTGGTTTCAATACAAAATATTTGGGCAATTCTAAAAATGCCTCTTTTTGTTATAAAGTGCAGATGGCTAATTTTTACACAAATCTATCTATCTCCACCGAACAATATCTATACTGGATAATCATAGTTAAAACGTTCAGTCGAATTTGAAAAAAAAAATAGTTGTTAATTTGATTGAAAATTGTATTCTTTTCCCTCTGATTTTTTCTTAATAGTAAAAGAAATGTTAAAATGCACCGTAATTTTTTCGAGTTTTGTGCCACCAGAACTGTTCTGTACATGTTTTAAGGGCAATCGTTAGTCTTAAAGTCCTCGATACATAACGTGGAAGTTAAGTTTACATGTGCCATCAAAAATGTTTAAGTTTTGACTAAATACATTGGTTCGTTGAAGAATTCCATCAGTTGCGTTTTCTTGATCATTCTGTGTAGTTTTGATTAGCGAACACCATTGAGAAAAGCTACACTTACCCAGTTAATTTTCACACGTGCCACTATCCAGCGTGGGATAGAGCTTAGGGCAATGGGAATACCTAGGTAAATGGCTAATGCATAGGGGGAAAAATATGGAAATTCGGTTTTTCTAAATTTGAGTCCCTTTCAAAAAATTAGCAACCCAAAATAAAACAGCGAATGTTTCTTATTGTGGTATTTAGATTTTGCAGATAAATCATTGTCTTTTGTGACGAAATCCACCAAATCAAAAAATAAGACGACGAGAGTGAGACATATGTAGAACAGTTGTCAGTTGTTGGAGCAAATAGCTTTTCTTAACCGCAATAAGTTACCCGCGGTCTTTTTCTTGAGTCACGCGTTAACAGCGATAGCAAAAACGCGCTTATTGTCATAAGTGCTTTTCGACTTTGTGGATCATTTCTATATTTACTGTACTGGAAAATCCCATACAAAACGACAATCTGGAAAATTGATCCAGGCTGCCAATGTCATCCCCCAGATGGCTCCGCGAATAATTTCCCTAAAATTTCCCGTGTATCATTTTGTATGTCAGTTTATTTGGTTTATCACTTTAAAATGTCCTGAGACGTGTTGCATCTCGCACGGCGCATAATATCAAATGCAATTTCCAATTCAGAATATCGCGTTGGGGACTGACGACACAACAGACATTACCTGGGATTAGTATGCACTTTTAGATATAAAGTGTCTTGCTCTGATAAATAACTACTTCTGTTTTATTAAGATTAGCATACAGGAAGAGAATTAAGGCAAGCGATTGAAGGGAATTGCATCGTTACAGGATGATTTACTTTTATTCCAGTCACTAGTCAACATAGCAATCCCTGAAACACTTTTTTTGTCTTCAATGGGTCATGCATACCAACAACCATAAACAAAGCAAAGAAAGTGCTGAAGTCGAAAAATTAATTTAAATTGATTTACATTTGGAAAATTGTCACTATGTATTCGATAAATGGTACACCGCTGTACAATTGACAACTGAATGATATACCACTGCACAAATAAATTGGATATCTAAATTTGGCAGCGAGTGAGATTGTTTCTAGTGTGGAAGCGATGACTGCTTTCAATTGGCTTCGCGAACTACTAATTGGCATCCCCTCCCCGCTCACAGACAGCTTAAACTGTCAAAAACTGTTCGGTTATGTAGACCAGTGAATGGTATAATTTATAGAATTTAGACCAAACAAGTTTACCCAGATGTTGGGACACTTTTTAATTGGTCTAAGCGTATTCCATAGTCTGAAAGCCGGATGGCTTACGTAAGACAAGCGAATTTTTGTATGGAATGTCAAACTATATCGGTATGTTTTCGACGACATGCTAAAACTCTCCAATAATATTTAATTGGAAAGCTAGAACGTTGAAGCCACTTTTAAATTTTGCAGATTTTATATTTAAAAAAAAAACACGCTATGAAATTATTGTTTGAAATTTTATTCGTTTACAAAAAAAACTCTTAGCTGGTGTAATCAAAGTCAGACCCTTACCAGATAAATATTATCCTAGTAAGATTCTTCTTATTTTTATTTACGTATATGAGGCAAATTATGCTATTTTGTTAAGTTTTTCGACTTTTTTCATGTTTTGGCTTAGCATTATTAGCCATTGTCTTTTCATCATTTTAGGTACAAAATGTCATAAAAATAGTATTTAATACTAATCAGTTCAATTAAATTAAAATAAAAAATAATTGTTTCAGAACGCTAATTGAAGTTTTTAAAGGCAATATCATAATTTTTGTACGTGTTTTTACGTTTTAAATTTTTTTTTTAATATTGAAATGTACATAGTTAAATTATTTCGAAATAAAAATAATACTTTAGCAGCCGTTTATAAAAAAAATGGTTATTGTACAATAATAGTAATAATGACAAAGACAAAGAGTAAAATTCCGTCACTATTTGAATTCCTGTTTTTGATAGCTACAACAACAATTTCAAGAAAATTTTATTTCCAAAATCAAAATTTGTTAGTGCTTTATCATATTTATTTCAATAAACAACAAAAAATGCAGCTCCAAGTTTTAATGAAATACTTTAGTGTTCCGTGTAACTTGAAAAAATAATAAATTCGTGCCCTTTTTAGGCACAACAAATTATGAAAATTTGGGGTGTAATTGTCAGTCACTATAGATTTTAAAAAGTCTGCACAAGCTGGTGGCAATTTAACTACGTCTGCTGTCAATAAGATAGTAACTAATGCATTTTATAATTTACTTTTAAAAAATCAACTCTATAATACACATTTTCAATTATACTTGTTCTGAAAATAGAAAGAACAAATTGCTCCAACCACCAACTTACCATTCATTGTTACCGCCAGAGATAATTGAATTAAATAGACAATAAATTACCCAATAATTCATTCCTGTAATTAAAATTCTTGGTGGGAAGCTTTCATTAATTTTACGAGCAATTTACATTGTGAAATTCATCCCATACCGTCGCCCCCTTTTGCCATACTCTCTCCTATTCCTTCGTATCGGCACATCCTGCGATGGCTGCGTGCTCGTGCTGTACTCATCGACCCACCCAACTCGTAACCAGAATTACGTCAGTTGATCCCTATCATCTGCACTAAGCCCAAATATCCATTACCAATTATCCTCATTAGTTAATGATATGAAAACGAATGAGCCTTTACTGGGAATCGCATCATCAGCTAGCAGTAGAAGAGTCCTCCCTGGAGCCTTTCCACGTCACCGTCACCACGCAAAACGTCTCGCCTATTTATATAAGCTTCGGCAGAGCTCTGAGACGTGCCACCACCGACACCACATTATGAAAGCTCTAGAAAATTTTTCAATCCATTTCCAAGATGAGACTAATCACTTAAGCACGAGAATAATCTTTTGATTCTCAGATGCCAAGTATACTACTTTGGTATATTTTTTCATTGGCATTCTCTTATGTGTGCAGAGTGCGGCGCTTTAATATCATTACAATTGGATGTGGGAGCAACTGTAGTATCAAGTGGCTAGGAGGCCTCTCTATTCGATGGGCTTGCGTACCATGGCAAGGTATCAATATTAGGGAGAAGCTCAGTTGTTTCACGGAGAAACAATGCAGACGTTTTCACCGATACTCAAAAGTGCATCGATCATAAATGTTGATCCCTATCCTAAGAAATTGATGTAAATGTACTTTTCTCGGTTAGTCCTTGATTCAAGTAGGAATCCCTTTTTTGGTCAAAGTATAACCATAATTTCCGAAGTCACTGTTATCAACACAACCCATACACACCAAACCAGGCATACTATTTACAACCCCATCCGCAATCTGAAGGATGTAGCACACTCTTTATATGGTCCGTTCGGAGGAGAGATCAAAAACCACAAGAAATCAACAATAAAAAGATACCAGACTGAGTGAGAGTCAGTCACACGAGAAGAGGACACGAAATGTGGGAAGTGGGATGTGTGCGAGACGTCTTGAGTGGCTCATCTCTCACTTTTGGGGGTAATCCTCCGAGTCAGGCAAACATCCTGTTGTTGTAGACATCATACACCGACGCAATATAGGTTGGAATGGGGCGCTACTGCCACTTATGATGATTGACATTCGTAATTCTGTTAATGGGCTATAAAGTATGGCAAATTATGCGCTCGTTCTGATCCCTGTTTTGGATCTGGCATCCTGGCAGACTGCCTGCCTGCTTGCTTGTCTACTTGTCTACTCGGTTCGCTTGCCTGTTGGCTGCCTATGGCTGCTAATATCTGATGCCAGCAGCCTCGCCACATGAAAATTTATTAAGTTAATGGATAAAATCATAATTGCATTATAGTTGAATGGGATTCTATTGATTACACTAAGTACTTGCAGCCTCTCTGGGGTTATGAAATGAAATTGCGCTTTGCTGGGGACGATTGTAATGTATGGCCGAAATGTGAGGATATGTGTGTGCTTCCAAGGCCGCAGTCCATAAATGTCGATAGGGTGAATGTACTTTCTCTCTCCTATAATGGTCGTCGTGGGTGAATGTTGTAATAAATGTTGCAATTATGAATTAGGAGCGATTTTTCATGGATCACGGATTAGTCATAAATACATATATGTACACAGGCATGCTATGAGTCGTTGTATCGATAATGGCCCGTATGAATAAAAAGTAGTAAATTTTCAAATTTGTAGAAACTACTTAAAAGTAGATACTACATGTATTCGTATGAATAATATTTTTTTTCGGAAATACTGAAACTACTACTTCGAAAATGCAATAGTAGCATCTGCTACAATTCAAAAAGTAGGCGCTGCCACATGTGGCTATTGAATATGTGATTTTTAAATTGTGCTGAAGCTGATCGGGTGCCTGTAATATGAATTTTCTAAGTCATGGCGGCGATATCGTCAACTTAAATGTTGGTGGTAAAAAGTACGTGTCAAGTTTTTTTTGTCTTTTTTTTTTAATGAATTGGTTTTATGATTTATCTTTTCCTGGATTTTTTTTGGGGATAATTGACAAAAGTTGTTTTCTTTAAATTGTAGACGTAAGGGTTCTTACTAATTGAATGTCCTTGCGATGAAATGGTCATAAGTGGGGTGGATGGGGTAGAAAGCCCTTGTAGATATTGGGGAAAAGTAGTGCAAGAGCTCTAAAAAAAGCCACTGCAACTGCTGTAAAATATAGAAAATACATCATTTGTCGCTGAAAGTTTGATAGGAAATTGTTATCGCTTGGCTTCTTTATCGGTGCATAATATTTGTTTACAAACCGTTTAGATTAATTACACTAAGGTGACCAGATGGTTGAATGGACTAGGTTTATGGCTGGATTCGCGTACATCTTATCTAATAGTTAGTCTTATCGTATACAGAAGACGCACACAATTTTCAGAAAGCTTTTACATTATGTGTCGGTTACTCGTACATATTTATCCGTAATTTAAACTTTAAGCTTAAGCATGGTGGCTTGTAGAATGGTCGTTTACACTGGCTATATATGCTGCTTTAAGCTTATTTATTGGATACAATAAATGAGTAGCCGGTCCTGTATTGAATATAAATAGACAAAGCAATATTTGGACTGAATTTTTATAAATCGTAGCGATCTAAAGAACTATCCATGATAGCTCCAATAACTAAATTTAAGTGACTTCGGTGCTCTCCATGAACAGAGAAAACATAAAGACCGGAGAATCAAAACCAGTGTGCTTGACCCCTTCTACATAGGCCTAAAGTACGAGTATATTCCCTGAGTTTTTCTGAAGTATTTACTGCTTCGATCTCTCGTTCTCGACTAGAAGATACTTGTGGGGCATAGGGCTTCAACTACACCTACTTTCTTCCTCGTTCTCTTCTGTGCCATCGCATTTAGGTCTGACCACCTCTTGTTTAGTGAAGCATCCTCACTATCAACCTATCTTCTCCATGTGATTCTTGGTCGTCGAACACTGCTTCTTGCATTGGTTCCTAATCTAGGGCATATGACCTATCAATTGCCACTTTCACTTTTTGACAGAAGTGCCTATCCAATCCAGGCCTGTGACCTTAAAGAGATCATCAATCAGAAGTGGATTTGTAGGATGCGCCGTAGAGACAGGTGTACGAAAGTTTGCAGCTTAGTTGTTATCAATGGTCACCTTCCAAATTGAACGGCCATATAGAAGCACCGGTTTCATAATTACTATAGGAATCTGATATTGGAGGATGGGAAGATCTATACTCACACACGGTTCAAGCCAAAGTGATTTATTGTCACGATAAGGACAGGTGTGCAATCTACAGCCGCGATTGCATGTGGAAACTTTAATTTTTGCTGCCAAAGTGCTTGTGCCTCTTTCATTTCGGTTTCCGTTGTTGAAAATTTTATCCACTCCTCAGACCTCGCTATAATTTTTTCACATACTTCCCAAATAATTTTATTTGCTGTGGTTTGGTGAATTCCAATATCTTCACCAACACCAACCTTAAAAAATAATAATACAATTTGTAAGTTAGGTATACATTTTCAGTTAATAAAATATTTTTGCCAATCCTGAAAACCGGGATCACCAATATATCGAAGAAAAGTTCGCATGCGTTGGGAATTCGTCAAACGACTGCCACTGCTTTCACCATTATCGTCTCCCAAAAAATGATTGGCCAACCAATCTACATTTCTCTTTGTATAAATCTATACAGAGATTTGAAATTAACGTCGCACGCTTCACGTCGTTTTAGGTAATTTTTCGTTTAACGTGGTTCAGTTATGTTTAAAAACATTTTTAAAAATTTTTTTTTGCCTTGTTTGATTACTACAAATCAATACCTATTTGTAGTTTGCAAATTGTTACCTACATGAAAACTGTAGTAAAGCTACTTTTATTCATATGAAATCTACTAATGTTTCCCCTTTGTAGTATGTTCGAAAGTTGTAGTGCAGAAAACGTCATTTTAATCATAGCAACAATACTAAAAATCTATGTTTACTTCAAAAAAAGTAGTAAAGTGCAATTTACTACTTTTTATTCATACGGGCCAATGTCACACAATTTGTTAAGATGATGGGTTGGATGGAAGGTGGATGCCGAGCGACAATCACTTATTGTAGTTCCTCGCTAAGTGTGGCATCCAGAGAATTAATCCGTAGTTAAGATGAAGATGGGTCGGTACATATACATACATTCATAGATTTGTTTTGGTATTAAGACCCCACATTTTACTTTTTTTTGTAATATAGAAGGCTAACGCTTTATATTCCCCTTTTTTCATGGTCGTATTCAGTTTCCATAGGGTATTCAAAAAATGCTATTACATTGTAACGGTTAAAAATAAAGAGGTCCCGTTGTACATTAAGTTTCTCCAAATGAGACACACTACCTACCATTAAAATATTTTCCACCATAAATGGGACTCTCTCTATAATAAAAATCAGCAACAATAAATAAGATTTCTCGATGGTTTAAATTTGTCGGTCCCAAAAATATTGTGACACAAATTTTTAAGTCAAATTTTAAGAAAATGTAATCCTGAATCCCCGTGTTCACTTTTCAACGAAAAAAAAAACAACAAAAACATCTGCACGTTTACTCCTGATTATATCGCTCAGGGATGTAGCCGGGGAGGGGTCCATGGGTCCCGAAATGTTTGCACATAATAATTTTGTTTTTTTTTTTGTAAAAAGGTGCAGGGTTTGAGTAAATAAGAGCAAAAACAACAAAAACGATTCGGGTTAAAAGTTGTTTACATCTAAAGTACCAACAAAGAATTTAGTAAGAGGGTGAAGTTTCCAAGTTGTGATAAACCAATAACCAGGAAATCAACAAGCATCTAATAGCTCTAGCTAGGCGGTCGGCTTATCGCGACATGAAACCTTCCATCCGTGGCATCTACCCAACGGTTGTTGCATTAGCTAATGTTGTACTGAAATTATTCGTGATAGAGCGCCGTTGGTTGTCACATCTGTAACAATTCTTCTGGGTTAACTTTGGTCAGAGTGGGTACCCTCGATAAAATATTGGGTTTATTTGAGTTATGTTGTTACATATTGTAATCCCATGTAGTTGCACTAAACTAACCGACACCGGAGTACAAAAAAACTGCCTAATATAAAATCTGAAATAAGACTTAAATGACTAATCGCTCAGTTTTGAAGCTATCGGGTTGAAAATTTGTATGCAAGTTTCCTTTTAAGCGTACGCTGTTATGTCGGAACGAATGGAATCGGACCATGACGCCATGGGGCTGCCATAGAAAGCAACTCGTGACGATTAGGTTCTCCTAAGAAAAACTTTTTTCTTTGTGTACCAATCATAACCATATCTAGGAACGGATGGAATCGAAACATTCCGTCATAGCGCTGCCATACAAACCAACCACTGAAAAATAAGTTCTTCTAAGAAAAACTTTTTTATTTTTAATCCGACCTTAACCAAACTTCACCCTAGTAAAGCCTCAAAACATAACTGTGAACGAATCAAATCGGAACACTAGGTCATAGGGTTGTCATGCAAACCAACACCTGAAAGTTAGGTTCTTCTAAGAAAAACTTTTTGCTTTATAAACCAATCACAACCAAAATTCATCCAAGTGTGTCCCTAGTTAAGCCTCAGAACATATCTCGGAACTGGTGTAATCGGAATATAACGTTATAGGGCTGTCATACAAACCAACTCTCAAATATTAGGTTCTTGTAAGAGATGTTTTTTCCTTTTTGGATCTTAACCAAATCATCCAAGTGTGTTCCTGGCTTAGCCTCAGCGCATCCAGGAACAGATGGAATCGGCTGCAGTAGAAATTATTTACACAAAAGAAGCTTAAGCTAGATTCAAATGTGACGGGTATTCAAATTTCGCCCGCGCCCGAAATTAGCCTCGTTCTCGTTTTATTTAATTTAAGAGATCATTCTGTATTGATTGATTTCAATATTTCATTTCATTTCTTTAGAATGAAAAAAAGGGAGAAAAATATTTATTTTTTATTAATTTAGAAATATTTCGAAATATATAAGTGAATTGCAATGCACGTACGGTTCGTTAACATTGGCTTGTGATATTCATAAATATCCTAAGATATATTTTATCTTAATTTCTAGCTTTTGAAACTTTTGCTCGCTTTACGTCGAACTGACAACAAACCTGTTTTCAGATTCTTTAAAAAACGAACATTTGGCAGCTGCCTATTGTCTATATAACTTCCAAAAATATTTTCCCAGAATCTGCTGCCCCCTCCTTAAACCTGTCGCCCTAGGCTTCAGCTTACTGGCGAATCCGCCACTGACAATTTGCGAGAAGACGCTACCTGGATCTTAGACAAAACTTTACATTCGGGGCTCTTAACAATATTTGGAAAGAATTTTTCTTTCTTTTAAATTTAATACCTTTAAAAAATTTAAATGTGAAACCAAAAACTTGATCTTCTTCTCTGTACCGTAACCCCTTGTGGGGCATGGTGCGATCTCTCCGCCGTTTATAGGCTACTTCTAGTCAAAGATACATTGCATACAGAGGAGTGTATATAATGTTGCAAGCACTATACAGGGTGTCCCGCAACTGGTTAGCCATAGACCAATGGTAGACTCTACAGGATGTTTTAGGAAAAATGTCGCCAAAATTATTTCTCTAGCTTTTACCGAAGGAGTAATCGCCTTTTTTGTGATTCTTGTCAAAAAACACGACTTTCTTCGAAGTTTCTAGCTTCCACTTCAGCCAAATCAATGTTTTTCATATTCTTCTGAAAGTACTTAAAATTTCCAATAAAAGGACATATCGAACGTTTCGAACGGTTTCGTATCTTCGGAGATACGACGTTTTGAATTTTGCCGAAATGTCAATTTCAATTTTTAAATGTCAAAATTAAACCCGAATTTCGCAACGGTACATTGTAGTGGCAAATCTGCAAAGTTGACAAAAGTTGGCGTAGTATCTTAGCTTTCGAACGGCATATAAGAATAAATCACAGAATCATCCAGTTTGTGAATAATATGTGTAAAAGGGAAAAAAAATAGTCCGTAAGTGGAAGAAATCTTGCTTTTACTTGGAAATAGTTGAGTCATATAAGCATTTCAAATAGAAAAAAATACAGTAAGGCGATTTTTTCTTGGTCTTGAATCAGTGGATCAGGAGTCTAAAACTAATTTTACTAAAATAAATTTGATCGGAAAGGTCCCAAAAAGGACAAAAAAGGACACTATTTAATCCTTGACTGGAGGTCGGCATGCGGGGTATCATATCAAAGGGGACGCCGAGTACATTACATATCCGGTGTTTGATTCCTATTTCAAGGACCCTAAACGGAATAAATCGCGTTTGAATGGAAAATTTTCGTGTTTCCCGTAATCAACTGTATCTTTCCAAAGCCATAACTACGCGAATAATTCAAGTTGCCACTTCCTTTTTCATTTTTTAGAATCTAAGATTCTATCATTAAATTTGCTAAGGAAAAATTGGATCGGAAAACTCTGAAAAAGGACATAAAATGACACTAATTAATACCTGACAAATTAAAATGTTTATCCTTTTTTAGACGATGAAAATGAAAAATACTCTCACAATATTAATGTGTACACAGCGAATCTTCGTACAAATAATTCAACACATAAAACAAATTTGTTTATATTTACCGTTATAATTAGCATCTACAACAGTAGCGAAAAGTATTTTTCCATAATGCATAACAACCAAGTCTATGCTTGATGTAAAAATTTTACTTCCTTTTCAAGATTGAAGTCGGTTTGGTACATTTGCAGACTATGTTTTTTTCATTTGTACATCTTATTCAGAAACTGGATGTCTCTGTGCTTTATTCTTATATGCCGTTCGAAAGCTAAGATACTACGCCAACTTTTGTCAACTTTGCAGATTTGCCACTACAATGTCCCGTTACGAAATTCGGGTTTAATTTTAACATTAAAAATTGAAATCGACATTTCTGCAAAGTTCAAAACGTCGTATTTCGGAAGATACGAAACCGTTCGAAACGTTCGATATGTCCTTTTATTGGAAATTTTATGTACTTTCAGAAGAATATGAAAAACATTGATTTGGCTAAAGTGGAAGCTAGAAAATAGGAGTTTTTCGAAAAAAGTCGTGTTTTTTGACAAGAATCACAAAAAAGTAGATTACTCCTTAACGGTAAAAGCTAGAGAAATAATTTTGGCGACATTTTTCCTAAAACATCCTGTAGAGTCTACCATTGGTCTATGGCTAACCAGTTGCGGGACACCCTGTATACATATTTCCTGAACCACGCCGATATTCCATTTCCGGACCTCTAGATTACTATTATCGTAGAGTGGGACTCAACGAAGTGAGCCGCAGAGCGTGACTCGTGTTTCCTCGGCAATATTAGGACCCCTCCCGAAACAAAATCCTGGCTATCTCCTTGATATCGCTTCCTGTTTCGAATAAACCATTCGCGTCCGTGTGTCTGTCCGTTCGCACGATAACTTCCGAAAAATAGTTCTAGCGATTTGATATTTTGCATCATTCGACTTTTTGGGTTTTTCCTAATTAAAAAAAAATCTGAGAAATACATGGAAGAGCATTTGCGCTTGTTCCGCCCTTGTATTTTTTGTTTGTTCATGTGTCGCTTTTTTGAACGGCTGAAATGTTTGAAGGCTAATGATTAAATGAGTCTGTTTTTTTTTTTAGTATCAAGCTCTTCTTTCCCCGCTAATTTTTCCAAGCCCGTTCGATTGGCTGTGGTTTCGCTAGAAGGTAGATTGAAGCTAGGCCTTTCTCCAAATTGTGCGCCACAACATGTTCTACATCGGCGCCTTGAGCCCCAGAAAATCGTTTTTTTTTAAATTTGATCTGTGTGCTCTTGGTCCTTTTGGTAACAAAATCCACGCCGATTCGATGAGTACATTTATTCAAAATAATTAAAAAATACTTTATCAAACATGTAAAAGCAATTACTTTGAGCTTCCCGATTATAATTCATTAGCTCTACGAATATTGTCATACCTATAGGATAGCCATTCTCAAAAGAAGGGTGAAAGTTTTATTTTTAATGAAAGAACGGACAGACAATTAATTTTAGTTGCGAACTTTCCTAATTGAGGTGCGATCGCCCGATGACAAGAATTTCATTAATTTAATTCGCACACCATACCATCGACGTTGTGTTGTTTGGTACGTTTGCATGGTGTCCGTTCGTAAGCTGTAATAATTATTTTTGCGAAATTAAAAAAAGCCTTGGCAAGTAAACAACATATAGCAACATAGGCAGAGCAAGACATCATTTGCCATTGACCACCAGACCAGGACCACGCATCAACTCTACCACCGCCATCGAAATAGACAATGTGGTGAAGAGCTCGTGTCAGAAGCGCGCGGAGAATCTTTCGTTCGGTCTGGATCAACAAAGCAAAAAAGCCATAAAAATTAATTAAATGATTTGAAAGTCGTGGAGAGAGATGAGCGAGCGAGAGTATGAGCGTGTTTATAAAATAAACCTCCTCTCCGGCCGATATGGGCTTATAAATCCTTTTAGCAGAAACGTCCAAAACATTACACACAGACAATCACTTGTCGTGCATGAACGTTACGGATCCGGAGGTGCAGGATACCATCGTAAATTCCAAGGTTTCAATCGAATAGCAAGGATAGGCAATTTCAGCTGAATTTATTTAGAGCTTAGTGTACGAGTAGACTACAAGGAATGACTTAGTGAGAACGTCCAAACGTGTAGTTACATTGGCATGATCTGAAATAGGGACACGTGTAGATTGGGATATAGTCTAAGGATATTGAACGAATTTACAAATGCTTAAGTTGTATGCTCTATTAACACCAATCCAAAAACGCTCGTTATGATACTATTTTGAAACGAAACGATTAGTTTGAAATTTCGCAATGCGTTTTCACCGGACTATCCAAGACTGTACCCATAACTCTGAATCCGCACGAAAAATCATCAGCAAGAAGAATTTTTAATTAAATTTGCCAAAAGAGTTGAAATGTTGTTCTAAAAGGCGCAAAACCCTTTATCTGACAAACTCCAAAACATGCCATTAATTACAAGTAACACTCCCAGGCTGTTAAACCCACTTCTGGTTGAATTACCTACGTGGTCCTGCGGGGAGTCAGAATCAATGTTGGTGGCGCCGGTGGTGGGGGTGATGAGTGTCGAGCTGCGATGACTATACTCATACAAAATTGTACATGACCCAGTCCAGGTATATAGAATGGGTGGACGTCAAAGCACAACAAGAGAGAGACAGGATCAAAAAGACCTTCATACCTTTGTATCGTTATCGTTTTGTGTGTGCTTATTAAATTAATTGTTTCCAGAATCTCTCCTGGCTATACACATTTCCCTTGTGCTTCATCCTTTCGAGCCTTGTAAGATTCATGTGGTCATGGGAGTGAAATTGAAAGGCCCGGCCGCACCAACATATACAACGACTGTACACGAGGCATTAGGCTCGAGTTAGAACACAATGACGACGAGCAACAACGACGACGCCTCGTTGTAAAACGGCCCTATACTCCATGTTCGATGTTCATGCATTCGAGAGGGATGGTTGTGCAAAATAGTGTAAGAAGAAAGGTTATACGATTTAGAGAGGTGGTGCATGGTAAAACAATTATACAGTTTCAAGTCTGTCGTATTGAAAACGGCAAAGCTTTGTGCGACTGACAGTTGAAGCAAATTAGGATATTGCGGCCGGGTCCGGGTAATTAGTTGCATGAATCCGTTTCTCTGCGCTCGTTGCTTACCTCCACACGTGAGGTTACGAAGACTAATTACATTTTGCTATGGTCAAACAAACATGTAGTTTCAAAATGTTCAGAGCTCCGCTCAGCTGGAAATTTGAAAATTCATTTCCTTGGGCCGCATCTCCTGATTTGAGTGTTCAACTTAATTGAGAGCATATGGTGAACGATTTGATTTTTTGAATTTCGGCCAACTGGAAACGGGATTCTATCGAGAAACATGAAATCATTGATGTAAAATATTTGGCTAAATTATACAGTCGGAAACTAAGTGAAATTTTCAGGTTCATTGTCACATATGTGTGCGACCATCAGGCTCTTCACATCTTAGAGCTGAATATAAATTCAGTCCCTGAATAATATAAAAATGATGTGAGCTGAAAATATTCACATATGACAACGTAACTAAAAGGGAATATGAATTTGTTTGCAGCTGGATAAGCTTGGCCAGTCCACACATATGTCCACGTAATGTTGTGGACTTGAGTAAAACAATTTTTTTTCGAAAGTTTCTGAACGGGTTGGGCGTGAAATATAGATACATCCTTAGAAAAAACAACTGACGCCACTTTATGCATGTCGGGATATTTTGAATATTTTGGAGTTTCAGTCGAAAAATTCGTTTTATTAAAAAAAAGGTGGACATCCTTTTTGGTAGTAACATTTGTTTTATCCAATCTGACAACGAACTCACTTCCGACTTCTGGAATAAGCGCAGACTTTATAATATCACGTCATTATCCTAGGCAACTAAGGGAAAGTCCCATATTTTGTGTGCGGTGGTAATTTCCGCATTCGAGTTTTCTATATATTTTTTTTCGGCTTAAGCGCGGCTAAGACTAGCGGGTGACATAAGCCACCTTAACATATGTATCTAGTTTTAGTCAGTGGCGGCTCGTGGTGGAAAATACCGTGGGTTCACAGGGAAACATAGAAATTTATTGATTATATGGCAAGAATAGTGATGTAGCTAAATTTTTCATAGTTTGCATTTAAAAAAAAAATGCTGTTTTTAAATTACATATTATTCTTCCGCAGACTATTTCCGACTTTTGTTAGCTGGAAATTTCGTTTTTACTCTCGCACAACAAACAGGGAAAACACACACATGGGAAGTCCATGGATTTTATTAAATTTTCATTCTGTCAAAATCCAAATTGGCCTGTGGACAAGCTCATTGAACAGAACGAAAATCCATAAATTCCACATATTCCCATAAATCTACGTGTTTTCCGCTTAAATTGCCGCTTTAATTTTACGCCGAAATTCTTATTTTCCGTCGCTTGCACTCTTGCACTAAAGAAATCAAGGGTGTAGTTCTTCCGCAGATTTTTTATTTTAATCTTATTTTCTATTAGAAGATTTTTAAAATTTGCTTTAAAAAAATCGACCATTGCAATTTCATTCATCGCGATTTCAACAGAACAAACGGAGGCGAGCATGCGACACAATCTCGCTGCTTTTGGAATTCAGTTCATACAATTTACAAGGCGCTGTGCACAACCTCTTTGTGCACAAGCTCTAGTGTAAATTTTGCCCTACCCCCTTTTCCCCGGAAACCGCTGAGATATCCAAAATTTGAGCGTGTGCTCCTCTTTCCAGATTGTGCACCCATCGTGATTGCAGGTTGTTGGTCGCAGTGTCGTGACCATGTCGTATGTGCAGTGAGCAGTCGGCATAGTGTACATTCATACATAGATATGGGATGGGCATATAGATTTAGTAGGTAGAATGTGTATCTTGGTATAAATAGAATAAGGCCGTGTTGCGGGCTGGATGTGCAATTTGGGATACGCATTTTCGATTTGAAGAAATCGGTGAAATACGTGCCCTTACGATTTTTTTGTCAGGTGGTGCACGTGCACTTGTGCACATATGGGCGAACCGCCACTGGTTTTAGTGCACTAGTGGTATAGTGTGCTAACAGCTAGCAGAAGCTAGAAAATAATACTAGGTGTTTGCAAGTTGAGAGTCCAGGTAGAAGTGGAAGTTTATTAATGCTCTGTATAGGTACTTAGACTAATTACAATTTAACAATTTTAGTTCAATGTACATTCTAGAGATGTGCATAATATACGTTACATCAATAATGAATCAATCTCTACAAGTGGCAACCCTATAGCTGGTAGTTGGTCTATAAGTAGATATTTGTCAAATAGTTATCAGTCACAAACGGACCGGTGCGTTTCATTGTAAAATTAAAATGTATGAAAATATATAGAATCAATTAAAGAATCAATCAAGCGACGCCTGGGAAGTTATAAAGATTGTGTTCAATACTAGGTCTGTTCGGTACCGAGATTTCAGTACCGGGTTTCGTTTTTTTTTTCAATACCCGGTACCAGAAGCGGTTTCCCTGACTCAGGTTTTTTCATTACCGACGGTTTTTTTTAAGCATAAGCCGGTTTTTTTGAGTACCGAGTTAAAAACCGACCGACGAGTCAGTTTTTTTGTACATTGTATCAGGGGTACCATTTCAGGACGGGAAACCCCAACTTTTTTTTCTAGTTTTTGACATCAAATTCAGAATCAGCGTCCCAAATTTGTACCGATTGTACGAATATTTCCCAGAGAAAACAAGGGTACAATTCTAGGACGGGTAGCCCCAAAAAAATTTCCTTTTTTTTTTAATTAAATTAGAAATCATCATCATCATCAATGTGGCACGATAGCCCGACGTCGGGCCTTGGCCGCCTGAATCGTTGACCTCCAATTGTCGCGGTTACGTGACCTCGTCCTCCAGTTTCGGAAGCCCAGCAGCTGTTGGGCGTCTTCACCTACGGAGTTCTCCCAGCGAGCTCTCGGTCGTCCACGCAACCTCGCTCCGTCAATTCGTTGCGCGTTCATCACTTTCTTTGGCATGCGATTATCGTCCATTCGTTGTACATGCCCCGCCCATTGCAAACGTTGAAGCTTCACGAATTTCGATACTTCCAGCTCATCGTACAATTGATACAACTCATGGTTGTACCGGATACGCCATTGGTCTCGCTCGCGAACGGCCCCGAAAATTCGCCGAAGGACCTTTCGTTCGAATCGGTCTAGCAAAATTTCGGAGGCTTGGGTGAGGGTCCATGTTTCGCAGCCATAACATAGCACGGGTCGGATGATCGTTTTGTACACGCGGAGCTTCGTGTTCCTGTGCGCAAGTTTCGAATTAATTATAGGGAGGACCGAGAAATATGTCTTATTGGCTAGTTGTATCCGTCGCTTAATTTCGTCGGTTTCGTTGGCGTCCTTTGATAAGTTACAACCCAGATAGTTGAAGTTGTCTACATACTCGATATTAAGGTCCCCCACTGTGATGCTTGAATTTGCTGGCGTCCTTGTTTTCGATTGCATCATGGCCTTTGTTTTGCTTTCGTTGATATGTAGTCCAACTTCCTTTGCGGCGTTATTGAGGTTATGCAGCAGGCTTTCTGCATCACCCAACCTTCGAGACATGATGTTGATATCGTCGGCGTACGCTACTAATTGAGTCGACTTGATGAGTAGCGTTCCGCTGCTGTCCATATTCATGGCTCGAATTACATACTCCAAAGCAAGGTTGAAGAGCGTCGGCGCCAGCCCGTCGCCCTGCTTGAGTCCAGTACGAGTTTCAAATAGGTCAGTGAGTCGATTCTGCACTCTGACCTGCGAGACGGTATTAGTCATCGTCATCCTTGTGAGTCGCACTAACTTTGCCGGTATACCAAAATTCAGCATAATGTTGTACAGTACACTTCGATCGATACTGTCGTATGCCTGCTTGAAGTCGACAAAGATTTGGTATACGTCGATGTTATATTCCCAGCACTTTTGGAGTAGTAACTTCACTGTGAAAAGCTGATCGGTCGTTGATCGACCAGGTCTGAAGCCGCCTTGATACTCGCCAATGATTCGTTCTGCGTACGGATTAATTCTCTTTTCAAGAATTTTAGATAATATCTTATAGGCCGTACAAACTAATGATATGCCCCTGTAATTCTCACACTTCAGCTTGTCACCCTTTTTGTGGATTGGGCAGATAATGCTTTTGCGCCAATCTTCGGGGATTTCCTCGTCGTTCCATATTTTCAGCAGTAGCACATGTATTGCGTTGGTCAGGCACGTTCCACCATGCTTCAGCAGTTCTGCTGGGATCTCGTCAGCGCCGGGCGCTTTATTATTTTGAAGCGACTGTATGGCAAGACTCACCTCCTCTACTGTTGGGGGTAGAACGGGAGGGCCTGGTTCGGCTAACTGCTCAAGAGCTGGCTCCGCGGGGGATGTTGATGGTGCATTGAGGAGCTCTTCAAAATGCGAGGCCCATCGTTTGTTGACGCTTTCGATGTCGCTGATGATGTTACCATCCTTGTCCTTACATAGGCTTGTCCTGGGTTGATATCCGTTCTTAACATTATTTATAAGTTTGTACGCCTGTCTAATGTTCTTACTGGCTAATCTTTGGTTTATTTGCTGTAACTGCTCGTCAAAATGTTTGCGTTTCTTACGTCTAATTAACTTATTAGATACTCGCCGAAGCTCGTTATATCTTTCTTTCTTGGCTCGGGATGCGCGTTGTGTGTATTGGCGATAGGCTTCATTCTTCGCCTCAATCGAGGCCCTGCATTCTTCGTCGAACCAGTCTGCTCGTCTGCGGCGGCCTTTATAGCCCACGACCTCTTCTGCGACCCCCTTGATGCTGTCTTTGAGCTCCTTCCAGAACTCATGGATGCCTAAATTGTTGATGTCATCAAGCATGGGCGACAGTTTTTCCTCTAGTGCTGTTGTATACGCAGCCGCCGTGGCATCATCAATCAAAATGTCAACCTCGAAGATCTTGGCAGGGTTGATTCTCGTTAGGTGCACCGAAGAGATTCTGCACCTGTAGGTCGTCTTCACCAAATAGTGATCGGTGTCGCAGTTGGCTCCTCGATAGGATCGAACATCTAGGACATTAGAAGCCCATCTCTTGCTGGTCAGTACGTGGTCGATCTGGTTCACGGTGTATTCATCTGGAGACTTCCAGGTCTGCTTGTGGATTCGTCGATGAGGGAAGCATGTAGAGCTTATTACCAGGTTTCTGCCGCTCGCGAAGTCGATAAGTCGCTGACCGTTGTTGTTGTTTTCGTCGTGGAGGCTATGACCTCCAGTAGTTCCCCTATGCCAGCTTTCATTTCCGACTTTGGCGTTAAAGTCTCCTAGCAGCAGCTTGACGTCGTTTGATGGAAGTGAGTCGAAGAGTGTTTCTAGGTCGTTGTAGAACTCGTCCTTAATCGCGTCTTCTTTTACTTCTGTAGGGGCATGCGCATTAATGAGCCAGAGATTAGCGAAACGGGTCTTAATGCGGATCGCACATAGCCGCTCGTTGATGGGTTTGAAGCCGATAACGTGGTCCTTGAGCTGCTTATTCACGATGAAAGCTACTCCAAACTCCTTGTTGCCCTCCTCTTTACCACTCGTAAAAATAGTATGCGAATTGAGGTCGTTAATCTCGCTTTTGAGCCATTTAGTTTCCTGGATTGCAACTATGCTCAGCTTGTATTGTTCTACCTGATCCAGGAGGGCCCTTAAGGCCCCCGGTCTATTCAGGGAGCGTACATTCCAGGATCCGAAAGAGTAATCAGTTGTTCGTTTGCGGGGTCGTCGTTGTTTTGTATCCGTCCAATCCGAGGCTTTTGTTTCAGGTTTCTTGACTTGAAGTTTTTCTTAGGATGAGTTGTCGGCACATCGCTAAACCATGATAGGGTTTAATCGTTGAGTAAAGGCCATCATGGGCATGCCTCGAAGATGCTGCTTTAGTGGTTGACTTAAATGTTTTCTGTCACCTATCACGTTAAGTAACCTGAGACGCTGCAGATGTTAATGCAGCACTCAGGCGCAGCGGTTACTCGGATAATGCGGGAAAGTAACGCCCCGTAGAGAGACATAGGAATTGGCCGAAGTCCTTTTCCTATGAAACTCCTCCTGCATAGCTAAGGGTCCGCAGTTATGCCACAACTGAAGAAGATATAGGAATTAGCCGAAGCCTTTCAACCTTTATCTTCCCCCTTACGGGAAAAAATTAGAAATCACCGACCTAAATTTACCTCGATCGGACGCGTATTTCCTCGAGAAAACAGGATGTCATTTTGGGGACGGCAGCTTCAAACTAGGTTTCATTGCACTGCTCATTTCCATAAATTACCTATTTCACCCAACTTCAACTCGTCGGTCGATTTTAACTCGGTAACAAAAACCTGCCTCGTCGGTTCTTTTTAACTCGGTACAAAAAAAACCGACTCGTGTCGGCTCTTTTTAACTTGGTACCAAAAAACCGACTCGTTCAGTCGGTTTTTAACTCGGTACCGAAAAACCGACTCGTCGGTCGGTTTTTAACTCGGTACCAAAAAACCGGTTTTAATCCGGTATCAAAAAAAAAAACTGAAAAGAACCGGCTCATGGTTGAAGTGAATCGGTACCAAAAATTCGACTCGTGCGTCGGTCGGTTTTATCCCGGTACTGCAAAATTGACTCGGTATTGAACAGGTACCCAAAAATCGGGATACTTTAGAATATCGTGTCCGGTACTGATTGAACACCGTTTTTTTTTACCGGGATGCCGGTTTTTGGAACAGGCCTATTCAATACCATACCGAAATAGCAATGACGCAACCACTCGCGGACCCTTATAAAAATCCTAAAAGGATTGACTAGCGTGAATTCACATAGCAAATCTACAAAAGTAAACTAACCCAAACAGTAGCTTTTGACTTTGCCGCACAGCTAGATGAGATGATCTAGATGTGAGCACGACCAACCGGTTGACGAAGAAGAACTTTGTGCATCCCTGGTTAAGAAAATATCAAGAACACAACACTCCTAAGCGAAACTTTGACCAAGAATAGCTAAAGTCCAAAATAATCAACTAATTAAGGAAAACACTCAAGGAGAGAACCGATCTCCTCTGGTCTGGTCTTTTTATCAACACTCATTTTGTAGAGTAGAGATGCTCTCAGCTGTCACGCATTCCGCAAAATTTTGGACTTAAGTATTTTAAACTCTACGCTTCACGTGAATTGAGTCAAGGGGCATATATACAGAAGAAAAACTCGGAAAAAAGACAAGGGAGTTGAGAGTTGAGATTTTGACAAAGGCTTCAAGCATCGGCCGGCGTAGGCAGGAGCAGCTCCCTGGATAGTCTGCCTGTCAAGACCTCACATCTATAAGTCTATAAATTTAACTAAGAAAAGAGGAATTACTTGATAAACTCAGTCTCATGGCTAATGGAACCGGCTTCTGTAGTCCAGCTACCAAAACTGAAAAATATTAATATTGAAACATGCCACTAAAATAGAGAAAATTCTGACTTTTTCCATATTAGCTGCTGAAAATGTGGGTTTTGTCGACATTTGCTAATAAACAAATTAAATATTGGGGGACCCATTTCGATGTCGAACACAAGAAATTTGAGAAATGTTACGCCACTGAAAAAAAATCCTATCTACGCACTGAATGGAAATTTGCCAAAAATGCTAGTGCTAGCCAAAATGCCACCGCAAAAATTTGGCGCTACGGGTAACCGCCCGACAAAGTTGCATAAACAAAAATGCATTAAGGTGCGCAAGTGCAGAAATTAGTTTAAAATATTTGTTTAATATAAAATTGGTGTTCACGCATATGAGAAATGCCATCAAAACTACATCAGCCCTTAATTAATTGGAGGCGATCTTACTCCTAACTGCTGCCAACGGGATGCACACACTCTTGGCATGACACCACTTTGGCCAGTTCATCAGCTATCTCATTAACCTCTATGTTTCTATGTCCTGGTACTTAAAGTAGCGTGATTCTATGTCGTGTGGTGACGACATTTTGCTCAACAGACCGACTACCTGAGAAGATGGCGATACTCTATGATATCCAAGCAATTTCCTGCTAAGTAATAATGGAGAATACGAAGTCACTCCGCCCGGTTACGTCAACAAAGCGATAATGGGCTCTGCAAGCACGTGCTTTTGCACCCAGGGAAATGCGTATTCATCCGAAAGTCCAGAAATTTGTCAGTAGACTCCACCCAAGTCCCATTCGCTCTTTTTGTCAAGACGGACACGACTTTGCTTTGGACAAAGTCTAACCAATTCTTGCTGAGCCCTTAACATTTTCTGATTGGCGAAGATACTTCCAAACTTGGACTTTTGCGTATCGGCTAGCTTTTTTTTTGTAAATTTTGAGGCAGTCCTTGTATAATTGCTGGAACTTATGCTTGCTAGATGCTGCAAATATTGACTATATATCGAGTTAGCTTCCGTAACTTAGATACTCATCTTCACTGGAAACGAATCCTTAAAACAACTTCCAAGATTTCTCCCAATGACCAAGGAGGGATAAGCTAAGAATTTACCGCCAAAGTAGACGACGTAACAACAAGGAGTGCCGGTCAAGCAATGAGATGCTTAGGGAAATTCTGGCACCCTTGCATCATTTCAGCGACAGGTTCTATTCACTTGATGACTTTCCGAAAATATGAATCCAAATTGAATCCAATTTGCCTTTGAAATATTGTACCCGAGCGAAAGTGGCACTACAATTTAAATTAGGTACTATAGAAATTATATTTTCCTCAACCCTTACTATACTCAAATACTCCTTTTCTCTTCACTTGAGTGGAGAAAATCAAAAAACAATACCAGAAACCTATAACCATCAGCAAAGACTGAAACGAGAACCTCCAAAAATAAAAAGGAGAGCCCACAAGTTGGGTAATCTTCTTAGCTGAGTCGTCGCTTATACACACACACACACAGTCCTTATATTTCTCTCCCAGAAAATTAAGTTTCCGACATTCTTGTTTCGCCGTCATGTAATTATTTTCACTAATTAGTTCTTACACTCTCATTAAATGTACGCGCGCACTCAACGAACAGACGCCCCGGCCATAAATAAGAATGCAACTATAAAATTTTATTAATTAATTTCTCGTTCATTATCAAAAAGTTTTGAGTCGCCGAAGCTGGGCCCCGGTGTTTTGGTGTGAGTTCGCGACGAGGATTGTATCCATATTTTGCCCGCATTCGTTCCGGTTTCTCGACCGGACGTCTTCCTTGTGTTTCTTTAGTTAGTGAGTATGGTCTTGGTCGTCGTCAGTTGTTAGCAGTATAGCAATTGCAAGGCCTGGTTGATGTGGCTCTGCTTCACACTTGGTTCACTCTCATTTTAGCAAAAGGGTTGCCCCATTTCACTCCCATAGGTTCCTCGCTCGCACCCACCCAACCAACCATTTTTATGCGAAGACAAACCCCATCCGGGTGGCCCATGTATTGTATTCGCCGTACTGCAAATTTTTTAATTAAAAGTTTTGCGGGCAGAAGGCGTTCAATTAAAATTTTAAACTACTTAGGAAATGTGCAAAAGTGGAATACTTTTTTCATTGCTCGTTTTTTACCTATAGTATTTTTTAGTCTAATAAATAAGAAGAACTCGAGATATTTTTAATATATAATTAACGGCGATATTTTTGTTTTTGTGAATAGTTCGGAAGGGCGAAAATGAGAACTGAAAACTGTATAGTATGAACTGAAACTAAAAAAAAAACAGAAAGCCATTTGTCTTGAAATTTCAATGAATATCGCAACTTTTCATTTAAGGAATATATCCTAGTTTAAGTGTTAGTCCAGTCCAAGAAGACATTGTAGATTCTAGCATGCATCGAAAGAGTTGACAATTTCTGACTTCGGAGTTTTCTTAGGAAAAGTTAGGAGATAAAGTCCCCGAACATGGGGGAAGGAGCTAACCCTGCTCTTATTTTTCAATTTTTAGCATAATCTCGGAAACAGCGAACGATGTTGTCTCCTAACGACATCTAACAAAACACTGAAGTCAAGAATCGTCAATCCTTTCGATGTTTTCACAGCGCTTTTGGGCTCTCATAGAGACCAATAGGCCTATATGTAAAATGCTTCTTTCATTAGGGTCGAGTATTCTGAGTTCTAAGACTATAAAAGTTCTATTAGTTGCATAGAACCACGGAGTTTCCCGTTTGTCACACTTATTTAAGAAAGGTACATATTTTAAAACACGGATTGATTCACTGGCTTATCTCTCATTTGCCGCATCAGAACTTATCTTATATCATCTGACCTTAAGGGCTAGCCATCCAATCAATCCCTTTTGCCATGCCGATACAATACAATCTAAATTGCCGAATTAATTTAAAACTTTCAATTTGACCTTATTCTAACCCACATCCATTACATGTTATCCAACATCATCATCTTCGTATAAAATATCCCAATTGCAGTAAATACACACATCCACCTATAAAACACACATAGAGTCCTGCCGGAGAGCTCGCCTGATGCACCCACTCAGCTTTCAGCTTTGGCTTAACTCGTCGTACATCCTATTGCTGCAGTTTGTATGTTGTGTTGATTCAACTTCTCGACTCGTTCCATTATCCCCGAAACAATTAATGGCTCCTGAAATGGAAAATTAATTACTGTTTATTTGGACGTTCCTTCGAAAATGTGTTCTTGTCTGGATTAAGTTTCTCATTAAAAAGTTTCTCCAAATTAAATTTAGTCGGTTGGACGAGGATTTGTGGATTTCACCACATATAGGTACTACGAGAGTATTAGATGTGTAAAGTTGGCTGGCGAGCATCGGTGGGGTACTGTACAGTACTACGATACGAGCATGTAAGTGCTGCCACCGCCTCATTTCTTGATTCAAGGATGAGAAGATACTATACTCTTGTTCTTTCGTGGAAGTAAACTTCTCGAGATGCAATTTGGGAGAAAGGATACGACTACGTCTTATGGAATCAGATCAATGCAAGTGTTGGGGCGTAAGGTTGAATTAAGGGTGCTATGACAGCGGGTTGAATGGAAAAATAGAAGAATTTCACATTTTGGAGTTCTACGACATAAATTGCCTATACGATTTCAGAAAACAAATTTATTTCATTTTCGAAAGTTATCTCGTTGGCAAAGAAGCAGATGCACGTCACATTTTGTTTGTTCTCACGGGGAGAGCATTCTATACTGAAGTACCGATTTGCCATTAACGAGACCGAGTTTTAATCGTGCGAATAGCACGATGAGTGTATACCCTATACCCATGTACAGACCTAGAAGACACGCAAAACCCACAAATTCAATTTCATCTCTTTTGTAGGGGTCTGAGGGGTAGATGGTTCGGGCCTGGCACATATTTATATTATTATTATATATATGAAGGCATCCAACAGCTACCGTTTGATACTTATTAGAAGTTTTTCGCGACATTCTAGCAACAGATATGGCTGAATATAACATTGTAGGGGAGGTAGGGGTAGGGGTAGTCGAACGTTCTCCACTTTCCACCAGCTTCAAGCATATGTCACAATTAGGCATTCATGAAAATTGCAGGTCGCTAGCGATATTCTGTTGAAAAATATGGGCGAATTAAACAATCACGGAGGGGTCATTTGTATGGGAGATAGGTGAACCCTTGGTCCGATTTGGCCCATTTCCAATACTATCCAAGCTTTTATCAAAGCAATCATCTGACCTAAATTTCAAAACGCTAGCTTCATTATTTCGGGAGTTATCGTGCGAACTGACAGACACACGGACGGACAGGCAGACAGACAGACGGACATGGCTTATTCGAATCAGGGACCGACCCTGATCATTTATATATGTATATACTTTGCCATTCCTCCGGTGGCTCCTTTAAGGTGTTACATAAATCGTCGTAACAAAAACAATATACCCTCCTATACCATCTTATGGGTATAGGGTATAAAAATTCAAGTGGGCTTCGTCTAGGTATATCAGAATCTTTTGGGAGCCTGATTGGTGAATACTTTTTGTTAATACTATTGTTGTTAAATGAAAATTCTAAACTTCCGCAATGACTTACCCCCTTAAGGACATGTGAATATCTAAATTGAATCCTGAATTGCATGTGAATTTGAAATTGTCTATTCCAGAACTTCTCAAGTCTGCCAGTCGACTTTATGTTCATTTCAAATGGACGAAGGGTTTGAAATTGACCAGGTATGGCTTTTCTTGCGAAGTAAGTTTAAATCGAAGGTACGAAGGCGTAGTATGGAAGTAAGATACTAGAGAATAAATCAAAATTTTTGGTAGTACGCTTGACTTTAAGCAATTTTTTGTTCTGGTCATTATGTGCCAATTGCGCACATTGGAGCCCTGTGCGAATTTATAATTCATGGGCATTTATTAGCATTACCAAAAAATCCATAACGGACACAACGTAGTCTAATTTTAACATTTCTCAAAACTCTTATCTAATGGTTTGTCGTATCGAATAGAGAAGACGCACACAATTTTCGGAAAGCTTTTACTTAATATTGAGTTGAATTTTATTTTTATTGGTTATGCCATGTTTTGCTTGGTTACGTCTCCGAAAACCTGTTCATGCAAATGTTAGAGAAAACATAATTGCGGATCCAACGCGCCATTAATCTTTAAAATGCGTTAAGCGGTATAGCTACAATTGATAGTGATTTTCTTTTGACGTTTTTTGCAATTTTGACCCTGTTTTGCAATAAAATTTTTGGTGGGAAGTTCCGGATTCAGGCTCAGCATCCCAATATACACAATGTACAAGAAATGCAACTTTTGAGGCCAAAAATTAAAAACCGTTCAATCTCAAAATTTTATTCATAATATGGAACTATGTTAAAAATGACAAATTTAATTTATCAATTGTAATATTACCGCTCAACGAATTTACAATATTTATGTCTCTTTGGACGCGCAATTATCTGCTGTCTAACATATTCGTGGAGTTTTGTGCAGAAATTAATAGTTTCAGAGTTAGGGATCAAATAGCGGAAAATTAGTAAACATTTTAGGGTTTTGGCGATTTTGACCCTGTACCGCAACGAAATTTTGGTGGGAAGCTCAAAAAATATAAGAAACAAAAAAAATGTGTTCGCCATGTTTTGCAATTTGATGTACTAGGCTTATCACGTACTAACGTACACTAAGTCGAGATTAACGAAAAATGACCCTGAAAGTGTTTAGACATTCACTGGTCATTCTGATTACATTCAACTAGCCTCCAATTTCTGCGTTTTAGACGGTATAGTTCGTCTATATTCGGTGCTATTTTTGTCTCTCGGACTGCATATATTCCTCTTGTGAGATCTCAATTTCATTGCTGGTATGATTTAGCTACAAACCAAGCGACCGCACGCAGTGCTCAATTCCAGTCGTCAGGCGACAATCACTCAGTGATCGTCGTATGAGTCGCGTCTACGAACACAAACCTTTATGCATTGATTAAATTTCAGGTCTCTCGCGATAATCTGTCGAAAACTGTGGCCGAATTAGAATATCAAGGTGGGGTAATTTGTATGAGAAGTAGGGGAACCCTTAGTCCGATTTGCTCCATTTTATAAACCCGTCCACGATTTTTTCAAAACAAGCACAATGATTAAAGTTTCAAACTCTAGCTTCATTAGTATTTTTTTATTACAAAACACAAAATAATACAAATAAATATTTCAGTACAAAAAAAGCGTTATCAATATCAACGTCTGCCTATGTGTCACTTTCCGAGCTAAATGATCCGGACAGTGAAGAAGATGACGTGTTTATGTGATCGATGCCTCTGCTTTCATTTTCATCACTTGACATAGAACTCCACGTTTTCGAACTACAGTCGGACAAGCTATCATCAGGTTCGTCGTCTAAAAGCAAAATTTCAATGGATTAGTGAAAAAAAAATAGATGAGCCTGGGGCTAGATTTACATAACTGGCAATATATGTATGTATGTATTTTTATGAAGGATTTTCATTCAAACTAAAAAATACCGAGATTCATTCTGAGTTGAATCAGTTAGTGTAACCAGGGAGGAAAAATGGGGAAATATTTTTTTGTGCAAAATACATTTTTTTGAGGTCTGAGGGTATTTTTTGCAGAAAAATCAATTTCTTAAATAGATTTTCTTTGCATATTTTATCGATAGAAAAATAGAAACTTGCTGCTGTAGTATTTGGCCGCAGGTTGGGTCAATGATAAATATTATTTTTTTGAAATCAGGAAAAGTCAGAAATGACATTTTGTACGTGGTACATAACTTCAAAAAATGATCATTACCTTCCAATTGCTCTAGAAGTAGACGGTAAAATTCTGCAAACAGCTGATTGTCCGGTTCGTGTTTTAAAACTATAAAAAAGACAAAGCAGTCATACACAAAATATGATAACTGACAATTATGTATGTCGTATGTAAATGTAGCACAGTACACTCAACTTACCCTTTTCACATTTGCCCAGTGCGTCTTTACAATCCTTGGACATGACGGATAAAAGAAACTGGACAGATTTTTGTATCACTACATAATATCAAATCACAATATTGTCAACAAACAGTTATTTACTCACTTCTGTTACATCCTCGGTGGATGCAATTGATTGATTAGCAATTTTTTCGATATCGTCTTTGAGTGATGTTCCAGTGATATTAATTTCACTGGATTTCTGGCGCAATTCAACGGCTGCATTTGTTTTTTCGCGTAATTGTTCCATAGTTTATAGTCTTGTATCTATTAATTTTTGTAATTCTTGTTGAAATATTCAATCACAGATTTCGATTACGTCCTTTTTTGTGAATAAACCAACTAATAAGTAGAACCGCAGACAAAATGTAATAATAACTTTCCATACAATTCAAACAAAATTAATAAATAAATCAATGTTTTCCATGGTTACTGCCAGGTTACTGCAATACGTTGCTAAGAGTAGAATAATCAACATTCGAGTGTTTTGTTGGTTTTGTTATTAAGAAAATAGAAATTACTCTTCATGGTATACAATTGTTTGAGGTTTTGATCTCAGAGTTTTAACCTACGTAAATGGTTATTGGTGGGGTCGGGTGGTGTCTGACAGACCCCAAGGTGAAAACCTTCCAAAAGTTTAGATTGGTTTTTTTTTTGATATTTTTTATTGTACTGGATCGGACCACTCTATAATCGGACCACCTTTGGTCAATTTTATTTGGTTTTTCATACAAAATAACCTTTATAAACGGACCACCTCTTAATCCGACCATGGACCACGATCGGTGACTCCAATTGGATATATCAGTAGAGAGACGTACCTTCACAATCGGACCAACACAATCGGACCAACCACTGTATAAATCTCCAAAATCGGACCAATACTTCAAATTGATTACGTACTTGAGCAGTACGAGGAAATTTCACTAAAGGGACCAACAGACATGCAACGTGGCAAAACATTTTGTTGACTAAAAAAAAACTTAGAAATTTCGTTGCTACATTCACTTCAGTTCCGATTACAATGAGTTATATTATCTCCCATGAACACGGGAAATTTCAACCATTGCATCAGTGTTGGGTGGATGAAGTGGTGAGACAATTCTGGAGTTTCTGCGACAATAAGATGCAAGTGAAGTTAAAGGTAGGATTGATTGAGCCATTAACCATGACTTTGATTATAGAAATGATTTGTAAAATATTGGAGAATATTCAAAATTTCGGCGGAACTGAGTGTGGGAGAGTTCAGGGCCGGATTTACCCTCTGTAGCGCCCCTGGGCAGTAGTCGAGTTGCCGCCCTTCGTCACTAGTTTAAGCTGAAAATAGATCAGTCGCATTCATGATTCGCATTCATGGGAGGTGTACAATTTTGTTTAACGTACGTTGGTTTCCGGCGTTTCCGGAAGTAGCAGAACTTCAGTGAAAATTGCAGTTAATTTAATTCTTAGCAAAGTATTTGGATTGAACTTCTAATCAAAGCTAATGTTCAGAATGGAGGAGCGGATAGTCCCACTAAAGCGGATAGCCCACTAAATTGATTGTTTTCAGTACGGGATGAGTTTTCGTAATGTTTAGTGAAATTGAAGTCAATCGAAAGGTCTCGACTCCCAAATAATGGATATTAAGTCCTTTTTTCTTAGTCACAACCATTCTCCAGCTGCAGCCCCAGAAATGGCCGTTTTAAATACTTAATGAAACCAGCCCGAAATCGCAGTTTCCGGAAGGAGGTGGGATATGTTATACCAGGAAAAACCAAGTGGATCCAGGGAATAGATCCGTTTATTGGTGGTCAAGCTGGTCAAGACCTTTCGTTATAATAGGGTAGAATCAAAAAAAAAAGTAAGTGTCCTGTGTTCTTGGTTCCGAGTGTATGTTACTTCTCCCACGCTCTGTGGCTCACTTGGTTGAATCGCACTCTACGATGCTAGTAATCTAGAGGTCCGGAGATCGAATCTCGGCGTGGTCCAGGAAATCTATAGTGCTTGCAACATTATATACAGTCCTCTATATGCAATGTAAAGCCCCTCCCAGACCAAGAAATTATGAAAGGAAAACTCTAAAATTAAATATGAGGCCAGGCATTTCGTTGCAGATTTTCAAAAAAATTGTGTTCTTGGCTCTTCACCAATGTCGTCGATGGTCTGTGCCGGTTACAACATCATTACCATAATTTTAGAAACCTCTCCGTGTACAAACAAGCGCACTGGTTTGAGATCATTAAAAAAAAGTTGTCGCCGCCTGCTTCTTTAATAATTTTCACCGAGCTCTAAATATTTTTCACCGCAGACATTGTAAAAAAGCAAATCAACTGAAGATTTTAATTTTTCAGTGATATTTAAGTTTTGGAGACTCTATCTAGACGAAAAATTCATTTTACTTGTTCATAATTAGTAGGTAGCTTCCTGCACGTAATTAAGGTAAAAAGTAGAAGGCATCGGTAAAACATATTTCCGTAGGAAATTCCGCAAAAATATATTATCATTGCTGTACAAATATTTTATAAACGAAATTTGAACTAGATACAAGAGTAACATAAAGAACAGTCATCGGTACTTGAACCCATTAGAACGGTACTAACCCAACTTCGGTTCGGTTTTTGTTTGTGCCTATTAATTAAATTTTTATCTCGTGTAGTACCGCGAGCATGCACAAATTCTGTTCTGTTTGCGGTGGCAATTTCTTCCAATACCCTGCTGAACACCCTATAGTGATACCCAGAAAAATCCTTAGATAATCCAGATTCACGGTGATTTCACTCTTTCTGCACTCACCAACGTAGGAAGATCAAAACGGGAAACAAAGATGTAAGCCAAAATTATAGAAAACCATTCGCTCTGACGGTATTCTTCAGAGCGATGATTGCGGAATCGAATGTTGGTACTAGAAATCCACAAAATCACCAACATGACAAATGTTCAGTAATATGGCTAGCCTTAGCCCCCTCCAGGACAAGATCCTGGTTGCGCCATTACTCGAAGTAGACTATAAACGGCTGCGTGAACGCACCCTGCCCCACAAGGGCTTTCCGCACAAACAAGAAGAAGAAGTAGATAGTGGTGAACTGGCAGGCTGAAGCCTACGGCGGCATTTTCAACGTCGAGGATCAATTGATCAATCGTTGGATTACAAAAATAAGGGACAAGGTCGGTAGGGTGGCAGAATTCGAAACGTTTACTGACATCAGATATGTAAGTCCACCAACGGAACTACTTTTGCAGTGTTTTCTTTACTTTTTTTCTAATTTATTTAAACTGCCTCCTAAAATATCGAAATGTGTATATTTCACACAACATTATTCAATGGATGAAAGTTTCATAGAAATATGCCGCCTTTAAAATTTGGGGAATATGGGAAATCCGGTCCTGGATGCATGATATCTCATCATAAGATAAGACAAAGTAGTATAGAAATAAAAGAGCCAAATAACACTTTCACTGTCAACTATGATATCTCCAATTCTCAACTTTTTTCGAGTTGTGAATGCTAATATTTTCGCGAGAAAGCTAGTTTCAAAAATGTGTCGCCCCTTAAAATCTGCCGCCCCGGGCAGCTGCCCAGGTTGCCCATATGGGAAATCCGGCCCTGGGAGAGTTTATAATAATGAAGCTGGTTAAAAAAAAATCACAAACAGTTACGGTGTTAGCGGTTTCTAAACATTAATTGCATAGGGCATAGATGACCTTTGTACAAGTCCAATGTTCATGCATAACGTTCAAAAATTATATCCTTAATTTGTTGTACTTTTCTGGCATCCCTCAGTAATCGGACCACCTGCTAATCGGACCAAATTTGATCGGTCCCGTCAGTGGTCCGATTAGACAGGTTTGACTGTAGTACCTATACAATACCCTATTTTTAGCAGCAGCTCTTAGAAAAAGCATAGTAACCCATGCCATGCGTTAGTCCAGAGTGGCCATCAGAAAATAAAAATGGCACCGCTTTCCCACTATTGCAGTTCATAGTATGCGTGAAAATTTTATTCAAACGTCAATTTTTTGTTTACAATTGAGAATATAAAATCCGCGTAATATTTATTACTCTCTTAAAATGCCAACGTGATATTTAACTCTTCTGTTGGCGTATAGATCCAGACCGACCATTGGTACTATATCTTGATAAAAAAATATCGTTCAACAATATTTTCCACCCTTTTCCATATATATGTATTTCAAACGAACCGACGGCGACAAATCCGATCAAACTTTCGGCGAAATGTAAACTATGTCTAAAGAAACGAAAAAACGGCGCATCATCGTAAGACATATTATGTTAACTGTTTCAAGATCCAAAATTAAACCTCTTCAAAAATTAAGATTGATTTCACAGAAAATTCAGCTACACCTTAGGCATAATAGCTCGTAGGCGACGACAGAACGGTTAATAATTGCATCGACAATATTTTGACGTTTGAATAATTTCGTGGAGTGTAGTGTAATAAATTTGGAGTCAAACACATATGGGTTGTGTGATCACATAGCCATTCTGGACTAACGCATGGCATGGGTTACTATGCTTTTTTCTAAGCAGCAGCTATAGAGTTATGAGTATACCCGATTTTACTTAGAGTATTATTTCTTATTTCGTGGTGTTCTATGGATCGAGTAGAAAAACGATTTGCTAGAGAACAATTGCAAGTCACTCACCTTGCAGTTTTCTTGTAATAGTTTTAGCATATTATGTGCCCCAAACAGGCGTGACATAGGCTGCAATCGGGTGGATAACCATTTTGTAAATCAATAGTTTATTTTCTGTAGATAATTTAGAATTTCGTTTCAGCAGAGTATACAAGAAGCAAAATGATTTAAACATTTTCTCCGAAATGTTTTCCATGTGTATTTGACCTGTGAGCTTGCTATCAAAAATTAGTCCTAGGTAAATTGGATCCTCTTTCATTTTCCTTTTTTATGCCGAAAAATAAAGCTAGAGTTTTGGCGGCATTTAGCTTTACTTTCCACCTAAAATATTGAAAATTTGGTAATAACGATTATAAAATACGCATCAGTCATCTGCGCAGCAGTCCATGTGTCAATCTCTAGCTTCCGGGATGTCTGTTATGAAGATGTTGACTAATGCCGGGCTTAGACCTAAGCCCTGAGGTACACGGCGGGTATGGCTCTATTGCTTGAAAATGATTCGCTCACCTGTACTGAGAAGGTTCTGTTCTGACAAAAAGGATTGATAGCAGTACCGAAATTAATTAGTTTGTATGTATACGTATCAGTCCGTGTCGTGGCAAATAGAATCAAATGTATTTTGTATGAACAGTGTAACGACGACGCCCACAGATTATTTATTATCGATAAAAACACTCATACACATGTTACAATTGTGAATATCTAGGCTCCTCACTCAAGCGCTGCTTAAGAGGAGTCATGCAAATATCTTATAATTATGTACCCTATTTCCAAGCATTGTAAAGGTACGTTGTGCTCGACACGACTGCATCGGCTCTAGTGACAGCGACTCGCTCATTTCATATAAAAACTCATTTTTCTCTCATTCTAAAAACGAGTTTTTATATGAAATGAGCGAGTCGCTGTCGCTAGAGCCGATGCAGTCGTGTCGAGCACAACGTACCTTAATGCAATAAATTGAATTCTTTATATGAGTGTGAAGGCGATGATTTTCATGTTAAGTGGAGTGCTGTTTCCAGAATTCAAACTGCAAATCAGGGATGATATTTAGCTTTTCAACTATTTCATTTAGGCGGGATTACAGTATACATTCTCCAGTATTTTGCTCATGGTGATTATGAGGATGCCTCGCGTCCTTTCTCGATTTGGCGATTAGAATGACGTTTGCGTGCTTCCATCGTGTGGGGAAAAATATATTTTTAGACATGCATTAATTAAGAAGTTTAGATTCACTACAGTTTTCTTGGGTAAGTTTTTGGGAACCATATTCGAAGTTTTGTCAAAGCCTGTCGCTTTTTTTACTTTGATTGAATTTATGATTTTTTTTTTAATTTCTCTAGAAGAAGATAATTAGCTTGAATTAAAGTGACTCTGATTCGAGGAAAACCAATCATTTCGATCTTTCACTGTTTGGTGATATATTGAGCTACCCAAGTGGGACGACATTTCATGTGTTGTGAGCAGGCGCGCACAGAGGATTTACGGGGCCCGGGGCATATAAATAAAAGTGGCCCCTTTGAGAAAAAGAACATTTGTCCTTGGAAACCCTATAAATGTTGTTCCTACTACAGGATGCCAGGATGCCGGTACCTGAGAGAGCGGCATTAGGGTAGATAGATAGGGCGCTCGTCTTCAAATCATACACTGAACCAAAAAATTCGTAAATTCGACGAATTTACATTTAATATGAAGAATATTTCATCAAAATACGGTCAATGAAGCTGTTATTTGGATTGAAGAATACCATAGTCATATTGAATAATTACGAAATTATTGTAAATTGATGAATAATTTGTCAATATGAAGAAATTTTCATTTTTTTTTAAATATAAAAATTAACATTGCGTCTTGTCTTATTCGTATTGAAACTAATTTCATTTATTATTATATGTCTTCAAGACACTCACAATATTTATTAAACACTTTTTTATATACAAATAACCATATTACCCATTGTGTTAGATAGAATCAGGATTCGAACTCGGTCCGCTTGCGTGCCAGTCCACTCACACTGCCATTGCGCCAGAAAGGAAATATACTTCCAATGTTCTCAAGACAAGCACTACTTGATACACACTGCATGGCGGACGCCTTATTGAGACTCGGCCAGGACACTTTTTATTTTTTTTCTTTCTGACAAATTGTATGAAAAAATTTCTTTTTGGAATTGAGATTTCTATTAAAATTTAAAGGCAAAAATTACTCAGAAAATCGAAAATAAACAGGAAATGCGTTACTATAAATTCATCAGTGTGAAGAATTTTCGTAAAAGAGAAGAATTGAAGAATTGATTTTATCAATATGACTAAATTATTCACTGTGATAAAATATAATATATATAAAATATAAGAATGATGCTATTCTTCCATTTGATTAAGTTTTATCCTTTTGACGAATCTGACAAATTGTGAATTTGTTATTTTGACGAACTTTTGTCAATCTTACAATTGCTTTCAATAATTTAGCGCAAACAAATCGTCAGTTTGAATAATTTCTTCTATACGAAGAAAAACTTTTACAAAGTGCGATTTCTTCAAATTGATTAAAAATTGTAAGCGAATAGTAATAAAACTGATGAAAATTTAGTTAATTTGATAAAACGAAAAACCAAATTTTCATATTGAATAATATGCAAATTTCATATTGAATAATATGCAAATTTTTTCCAAAAATCTACCCGGACTTTATCAATGGAACAAATTATTATTCAAATCAAATAAAAATTTTATTCAAAATTTACGAAGAAAAAATTCGTTCATATGAAGAAATATTTGGTTCAGTGTAGGTTCGCGGGATCGAATCTCATTGTAGGCGCAGGTAATTTTCTATGCTTAAACATCACTCATTGTAGGCACAGGTAATTTTCTATGCTTAAACATCACATCAATGCTGCGTGAGCATTTTTATCAAAAAAAAAAAAAAAAAAACAATTGATGAAATCATTAATTTAAGAAGTAAGAATGCAAAGAGTCAAAGTAGCTCTTAGCAAAGTTATTTTAAGTTATTTTAAGTACGATGTTCTTAATTTTAGTAGAAAAACTGTAACGTCAAACTCATGTTTCAAAATACTTGGTTTAAGATCGATCCACACTTTTTAGTCATCAGTCGCAGTCACAGTAATTTCTCATTCAAATTGACAGATTGTCAGTCAATCAATTAACTTTTATGGAAAATGACTGTGACTGATGACTGAAAAGTGTGGATCGACCTTCAAGAGTGTTTTCGATTGATTTCACTCTACTTTTTTTCTCAGTGTAGGGGGCCCACTCAAGAAGTTGGCGGCAGGGCCCAGAGTGAAGTTGTTCCGTCACTGCTGATGGCATTGCAAAAATCGAAATTCTTGTCTCTTCATAAACGGTACTAAGACCGAGTGTGCACTGATCCATAGAAGAACAAAAGTCTAAAACCAAACCAGTAGAAAACGTTGAGAAACTTTGCTAGTTCGAGAGCATAGTTACAGATAAGACTACAATGAGTTAACAACAATCAGAGAGAGACTTGAATAAATATAAGTTTATGGAAACTAAATAACAAATAGTCATTTAAAGGGGATCCATTGTTTTCAGTTTCTTGGTTAGCACTTTCTATATAAAACACACATAGTTCGAGGACACTCAGATTTTAAGAGAATACCGATTAATTAGATAAATTTCGGCAGAGTGTGCTGTTGATTTCGGTATATTACGCTTTCAGGTCCCCAAGGGAAATTTTTGATCTTTCCGATATTTTCCGCTATATGTCCGCTATATGGCGGACGGTAAAATACGTGTCACTAGTGTCGATAAGAAGAACAAGAAAAATTTCCCTTGGGGACCTGAAAGCGTAATGTACCTTGATTTCAACACCTAAAATATATCAAGATCAGTGCCAATTTTAGATTTAGCAATTTTAATTGAAAAAAGTAGGTGAAGGGAAATCCTATAAGGTCTTAGAAATGCTTTGAATAACGCAAAACAAGATAAATAGAGATTTAAATAAAATTTATCTGACATCAATTCGTGTAATAATTTTGCAGACGTATGCGCACTAGGAGACCACTGTCCCTGCGGGGCCCTCTCCAACGCGGGGCCCGGGGCAAATTGCCCCTTTTGCCCCACCCTCTGTGCGCGCCTGGTTGTGAGATATGATTTTCGCTTTATCTTTGTTGTCGAGCACTAAACACCCAGTAAAAGGGTGGAGGCATTAGTTTTTTTTTTTCTACGGAAGATTTTGATGAGTTTCCATATTTTTGCTATTAGTTTTGGTAAAACGACTTAACATATTATTCCGCTTATTGTTTCGGCTGGTAAAAATTTTGTGTTTGATCAATCCTGGAATCTAGCGATTCGGATTTTTATCAATTTTAATGAAAGCATGATCCAGAGGGCAGAATTTATTTCAATGTAAAATACATTTAGAAAGGCAACTTGATCAGAGTTGTCTACGGCTGACAGATGTTTTCTAATAGTAAAATGCTAATTTTATAATTTTAATCTTAAAACCTGTCCACCATGTCCTGACATTATTCTAAATGCGGCACAAGCCAAGTAACTATCTTAATATAAAATCTAACAGCTATAAGGACAGGAATCACTGTCACTGGTCTGTTCATTTGCAGGTATACTGAATGCATGAACTCGCAAGTTAACTTTTTGCCCTTAAAATTAATACGACGATACCATCATCCTGCCACCTTGCCCTTTGCCTCTTCATTGCTCCCTCATACAAATATTACGTGTTCTTTCGCTGAATCCCGTATATACTAATGTCCTTCACAGTACGTATAGTCCCCGGTTCCATACTTGTGACGAATGCCATGCCACTTTCGCTAATTAGGCAGCATTTTCATTTTAAATGAGGTCCAATTACGCTAATGTAGACGCTACATATTACACCGGATACATATCGTCCTCTCGAGTCATATACAGAGAATTAAGACCCACCACATACACGTGGTATTTCGTATATGGGGGATGTGGTTGGGCTGTTGCTACATGCACGTATGTGTATGCTCCCCCTCGATCTCCATCTTCTGGCCAGGCAATCTCGACATCATACACGCGGGAAACATGGAAAATGATACAGCGACAGCGGCAGATATGATCCAAAGAATAGCAAAGTGGAAGCGACATCACACCGTACCGGTCGTCATTCCAATTTCATTTTACCCCTTCGGCCCTTATACATCTATTCTAGCGTTATCTACAAGCTCCATCAGTTTCTGCTAATGAATGCCATCCTTGAAGGACTTTAATGGTTCTTAGTTGCTCCATTCAACTCATACCAAAGTTGTACGTACGCAGTAGAATGGGGAGTGGATGAATCCTTGGTTGTAACGTGTATAGCCCCACGAGTGGACCATTAGCGAGAGTGCGCTGCTACGGCAAACGTTTCATAGAAAAATAAACGTGAAAGTAATTAATTATCTACGAGTATTAAATCACGTTAATAGCATCAATATCATAAATACACACACACTCGACATATATATAATTAAACGGACTAATTAAAAATATTACTGTATGTGCCCTAATTGGTTCGCGAAATTCCCATATACACCCGCAACCGCTCATACAGTCCTTTTGACATGCAAAATAATTAACTAGGCCTCTAATTTAAATGAGTTTCCAGGGAAAAACTAAAAGTTGTGTTTTAGTATTTTTTGTCTACAATTGTTTCAGCACGCACTAGAATTATCCCAATTAGAAAATTTTTGAAACATTTTCAAATTGACATGATTATACCATAAATAAAATTATGTTTTTAATAAGAAATTTTTGTATACATTAATAGGTAAACACTAAAGTTTCTGAGTAGGCTACTTTATTATAGATTACATCCAGTGAGATCTTGTGCATCGAGATAGGGTTTTTTTTAGTTGGTTTTAGAATAGAGGCCTTTTTCGCTATTATTTTCAATGTCACTGGTAAATGTATACAATAAGAAGAAACTTGCAAAGATTTTATTAACATGTCTTTAAGTTAATGTTTTATGAATATTAAGGATCAACCTTTTCTTCTTTGATATATTTGTTCCACACTTGCAAGTCTTTCATTTTAAGATATTCTGTCGTATATGATTCCTTCTTTTTCTTTGGCTAGTTCGGTCAGATACACTGAAAATGAAACTACTAAGTACAAAAATACAAAGAATTCACTAAAGCCTGAACACCGTTTTTATTTTCTAGTTTTCATACGAAACGATGCATTTTCCTGCTGGTATCTTTCACTAATTAATTTTACCATCTCAACACTATTCAATTATCTCGTGAGATATATTCCTCAATAGATGTAGACTGTTGGTCTTCGACTCTATTGTCTTGGCTTTTCCTAGACTATAAACGCTATACATACTTCCCACATATAATTTGTGGGTTTTTGTTTGTCGAAAATGTCGCTTTTATAATACATAGCCGTTGACTTTGGTCGTGATACGATGCAGCCAGTGCAACATTGCCAATATAAGGATATTGCATCCCCCTGACATCAAGTCGCTAACTCTTCTATTACCACATCTATACATACAGGAACAATGAAGCCAGAGTGCTCGCCGCCCTATACAAAACCAGGTGTATAGGTATAACTGTATGTGCACGGAAGAGTACATTGTACTTATTTCATAAACGAAAATTTTAATTAAATTTCTCACGAAATTTATTACCTTAAAATCTCATTATTCGACATAGCGCGCGATACAACGACGACGACGGCGACGAAGCAATATGTAGGTACTCGTATACAGAAAAGTTTATGCTGGAAGGAGTCACAAAATCTCATGAAAGATGAAGGATATTGAAAATATTTTCATATTAATGGAAAATTGATTGTGAACGTTGAACGTAAGTTTTTCAATTGATTGGAAACGCTAATTAAAATCCACTTGATTGGGATTAAAATTATAACGATTGGCTGTGTAATATGTTTTGGAAAAAATGTGTACAGCTGATAAATTACGGTAAATATATAAAATTCTGCAATTTGGTACAATTTATTCAAATTATGTCAAAATCGAGCCAAAATTATCCCTAGTTTTCTGCACTTAAGGCATTAAAATTGTTAGAAATAACGGAGCTAGAATAAAATTATGTAAGGAAGATATGATCGTAAAACTATGCGCCAATTTTTAAAAATCGTACAAGCACCACATCTTGGCAGAAGTTGGAGAAAATTGAAATGGAAAAATATTTAGGCCAGTCAATTACCGATTTTAGGTCGCAAAAAATTGCTCGGGCCTGGTTTTTTGGGATATTGTGAGGATAGATACCAGAAGTGTACCACTAAGTTTGCAACTTCGAAAAACCTGTGCTAACCCCGTGACCCTCAAAATTTTCGGACTTTTTTCATATTTTTGTTCTTCTTTAATTTGAGTGTAACTACAGCTTTGTAGTCGCAAAGGATCCCAAGATACAGCACTTTAAAAAATGTGCTTTTTTTGTAAAAAAGTCCGAAATTGTATTTTAGGAGGTTTGTATGACAGCCCTATGACGTAATGTTCCGATTCCATCCATTCCTAGATATGTTTTGAGGCTTTACTAGGAACACATTTGGGTGAGGTTTGGTTAAGATTGGTTTATAAAGAAAAAAGTTTTTCTTAGAAGAACCTGATTATTGTTAAAACGCAGTGGTTGTTCAGCACAGACTAAATTTTATTCACCATAGTTCACCATAGGTTACATACACACATACAAATGCATATACATATTTTGGTATGTATTTTCAACACTCCCACTATACCAAAATATTTAATCTAAATTAATTAAATTCATTCATCTTCCATGTTAACAATTCCTAATTTTTCCAAAAAATAATAATGCTTAATTGCAGGTAAACTTTTTGTTAGCAAGTCTGCAGGCATTTCTTCCGTAGGCATAAATTCAACTTGAACAATATCATTAGTTATTAAATCTTTCACAAAATGATGCCTTACATCTATATGCTTCGATCTTTTAAGCAGCGCTTGATTGGATAATAACTTTTGAGCACTTTGGCTATCATTAAATATATGAACAGTGCATAGTTTTCCACAAATTTCAAATTTTAATTTTCTTAAATAAATTGCTTCCCTACATGCCTCGGAAATTGCCATGTATTCGGCTTCAGTACTTGATAAGGCTACTGTTTTTTGTTTTCTTGTTTGCCATGAGATAACCGAACCACAAAATTTAAAACAATATCCGGTAAATGATTTTCTATCTAATTCATTACTAGCCCAATCGGCATCTACAAAACATTGTAAGTCGGTTTCCTCATTTACATATTTAATACAAAATGTTTTCGTTTTCTTTAAATATTTCAGTATTCTTTTCGCGTATTTCCAATGTGTTGCATCATAACAATTGTTAAATTGACTTAAAAAACTAACACTATAACCAATATCTGGTCTTGTTAGGACCGCAAGATACATAAGACTACCAATTAATTGTTGATAGGGTAATTGAGTATCACAAGTACCAGCTTTAGTTAAATTAATTTTTGTTTCCATAGGAGTATCAGCGAATTTACAATTCATCAAATTAAACTTATTCAATAGTTTATCAATATATTTCTCCTGGCTCAATTTAATTGTGTTCAAATTTTTATCAATAGTAACTTCCATACCCAAACATTGTCTTATTTCGCCAAGATCTTTAATTTTGAAATTTCTACAAAGTGTATCTTTTAGGGCTTTTGTTTCTATTTCATTATTAGAAAATATGAAAAAATCATCAACATACAATGCTAACATTATCTTTGTAGTTTCAGTTATTTTGGTATACAAACATGGTTCTAAAGCTGATCTCTTATATTCCAAATTCGTTAAGCATTCATGAACTCTATCATACCATGCTTTTGCTGATTGCTTTAAACCGTAAATGGCTCTTTCAATTTCAAAACTTTGTTAGAACATATATCTTTATCTTTAAATCCTTCAGGTATTTTCATGTATACATTTTCTTTTAAAGTACCATTTAAAAAAGCAGTAGTTACATCTAAATGATTTGTATGTAAACCTAATTTTACCATTAATGCAAATAACAATCTTAATGTCGAATGTCTCACAACGGGCGAAAACGTTTCTTCATAATCAATACCAGGAATTTGGGAATACCCCTTCGCAACCAACCTTGCTCGATATCGTACGTCGTTGTTCGCATCATATTTCTTCTTGAAAACCCATTTAGACTGGACGACCGTGCTGTTTTCAGGAACACTAGCAATTTCCCATGCTTCATTTTCATCGAACGATGTTAGTTCCTCTTCGATCGCTTTCTTCCAATGCTCCTTTTCTGGACAATTCATGGCTTCCGCAAAAGTTAACGTTTCATCCTGAAGCTCGAACAACTCGGCGACACTTACATTAGTCACACCATATCTTTCTGGCTTGCGTCTAATTCGTTTCTCCCTGTCTACCTTGATTGCAGTTGGCGATGATTCTTCTGCCACGTCAACGTATTCGTCATCATCTGAGCTAGAATCGTCTTCCTTCACTGTCGTCTCTGAAATATCTCCCACTGAAACTGAGTATTTCTCTTGACGACCATCATCGATATACAGCTGGGCTTCTGTCTTACTTTGATCAGTGCTCTCCATTATTACAACATTTCGGCTGGTTATTACTTTATTAGTTTTGGGATTGTAAAGCCGGTATCCTTTCACTGTATCTGAGTATCCAACTAAAATATGTTCTGTGGATTTCCTATCCCATTTCAGACGCCTTTCTTTAGGTACATGGACCATAACTGGACTACCAAATATGCGAATATGTTCTAAGTTAGGCTTTTGTCCAGTCCACAATTCATATGGAGTTTTCTCTTTCAAACCCGAAGCTACTGATCGGTTTCTCAAATAAACGGCAGTATGTGATACCTCCGCCCAGAAACGCTTTTCTAAGTTCGCATCGAAAAGTAAACACCTAGCCTTTTCAACGATTGTTCGGTTGAGACGCTCGCATAAACCATTCTGCTCTGGTGTGTACGGATTAGTTTTCTGATGAACGATCCCACAGGATTTTAGTAATTCGTCAAACTCTTTGTTGCAGAACTCGGACCCATTATCCGATCGGAATATTTTAATTTTAGATGCTTGCTGTAGTTCGACTGACCGTTTAAATTCCTTAAAATAATCCAAAACTTGAGATTTAGTTTTTAAAAAATAAATAAATACCATTCGACTGTAGTCTCAGAAAATATCTCGACCCAGCAATCGATGGTACTTCCATAGGGCCACACAGGTCTCCGTGAATTGTATGAAGCACAGCTGTGCTCCTAGTTCCAACCGAAGAAAACGGGAGCTTCGAAGACTTCCCCTCGCAGCAAACTTTGCAGTTTGACATATTCAACTTGGCTTTCTCTGGGAAATCGACACCTTCCACTGCTCCGCTTTTCATTTTCGATAGATCGGTACTATTTATGTGCGCCATCCTTCGGTGCCACACAGCCTCATTAACAATAGCTGATCCGACTGAACAACATTTTGAAACACAGTCCAGTTTATAAACTCCGTTTGATAATTTTGCTACAGCGATAAGTTTCTTTTGCGAATTTCGTATGTAACACGCATTTTCATTGAAATAAACACTGTTCCCATTGTCAATCAACTGGCTCACTGACAGTAAGTTTGTAGCCAAACTTGGCACACACAATGCGTTTTTGACAATTACATCGAATTCACAATTGTTCATCTTGTTTTTATGATAACATCTCCACTATTCACAACCGGAATTTTTTTATTATCCGCAACTAGTATGTTTTTCACTGACGATTGATTGCAATTTACCAAACTGTCCGCGTTTCTCGTTAAATGATAACTGGCACCCGAGTCGATATACCAAGCATCAGATTCAAACTCTCCGTTCATAAATACAGCACTAAAGGCATTCATTTGTTTAGGGGAATAGTTTGAACGTTTTAAGTTCGGACACTGATTTTTAAAATGCCCCATCTGCTTACACTCGTAGCACTTTATTGATTTAGTTTTATTTAGAGCGCTAAATTTACGATTTTTCGATTTAGCAACAAATGCACTTTCCACGTTCGAGTCTGTACTGCCTTCCAAATCCAAAAGCTTTGTTTTGATTGCATCGGCTGTTATGCTAATGCCCGAATGCTCAATAGCCATTATCATTGGCGAAAATTTGTCTGGCAATCCAGCCAAAAGTAACGATCCGACCCACTCATCATTAATATTAAAACCGGTACCGCTCAATTTTTGGGACGTTTCAATGATCTGCGTTACATAACCCGTCATCGAATCACAATTTTCGAGCCGAATTGAAATTAAGTTTCGTAGTGAACTTATGCGACGCGTAAATCCCGAGTCATCAAACATATTTTTTAATTTATCCCACAGTTTTTATGTGAACGAATAATGTCGGATCAATTGTCATGATCAACTTGGCCTTTGTCTTCGCATCGTCTGCAGAACCGCCATTTTCCTGTTTTATGCACGCGTCTGTGCCTTCCAAAACTAAGAAATTTTCCGCCGCGAAGGCCCACTCATCGTAATTTTCACGACCACGCAATTTCGGCACGTTCACCAACATATTTGCAGCCATTCTTGTGCAACTCAACGCGAATTTAACTTTAAAAAATCGAAATAATTCGGGACTGGGCCCATAACCTGTTAAAACGCAGTGGTTGTTCAGCACAGACTAAATTTTATTCACCATAGTTCACCATAGGTTACATACACACATACAAATGCATATACATATTTTGGTATGTATTTTCAACAATTATCAGGGGTTGGTTTGTATGACAGTCCTATGACCTAGTTCCAATTTCATCCGTTTCTAGATATGTTTTGAAGCTTTACTAAAAAACACATTTGGGGGAAGGGTGGTTAAGATTGGTCCATAAGGAAAAAAGTTTTTCTTAGAAGAACCTAATTTCCAGAGGTTGGATTGTATGACAGGCCTATAACGTAGTGTTCCGATTTCATCCGTTCCTAGATATTTTGTCAAGCTTAACCACCAACATACTTGGGTGAAGTTTGGTTAATATTCATTGGTACATAAAGAAAAAAGTTTTTCTTAGAAGAACCTAATTTTCAGGGGCAGCCTATGACCCCATGGTCTGATTCCATTCGTTCCGACATATATACAGCTAAGGAGCTGGTTTATAACTTCATGTCACATGACTTTCTCCGTAGAATGCGCATTTAAGCCGATATTCAGCTCGGAAAATGACTGAAATTACAATTTCGAACTTTTTTTCAAAAGACAATGTTTAAAGTGCTGTATCTTGAGATCCTTTGCGCCTACAAAGCTGGGGTTACACTCAAATTAAGGAAGATTTTCTTAGCTTTAACAGTGCAGTGGACAACTTACTTGTAGGAAGCACCTTTTAGAAATTACAAACAAAAATATGAAAAAAGTCCGAAAATTTTGAGGTTTTTTGAGGGTCATGGGGTTAGCACAGGTTTTGCGAAGCTGCAAACTTGGTGGTACACTTCTGGTATCTATCCTAACAATATCCCAAAAAAACAGAGCCGAGCAATTTTTTGCGACCTAACGCCTTATTTTTCGGTTTATTGACTGGCCTAATTTTTTTTGTGAAATCACAAAAATTTAACTTTGAAGCTCTGTAAAAACCAATCCTCATATTCGATTTAAGTGCGGTTAGTTTTATTATTTATAAGTAAATTTGTTGGTTGTAATAGTCATTTTATTTTGTTGTTCTAGCTTTGGAGATATTGATGTTTAAGTCGCGCAAGAAAATGTTTTTTTTTTCAAATTACTGTTCTGAAAATGTTCTATACATATGTATAGTCTAGTATCGCCAAATTATCTTTCTGGGAAATTAATATCGGTCACTATTCCTTCCCGAATGGAGTGACGCCTTTAGTTCAAATTCGAAGCTCACGTTGAAATTCGAGAAATATTTTTTAGCAGGCGAACTGAATTCGTCGCGGGTGATAGAAATTGGCAAATTGCATTCAAGGCAATGAATAAGGAAATATAAAAAGGAAATGCAAATATTCGCATAATACACTAGATATGCGACTGGCATAGGGGGACCAAAGTAGCGTCTATGATGATGACTTGATTTTGTAGCTTTCATGACATTTTTCAAACGAATATTATATGGTAAACTAATTATAAACAAATGTATGCATATGCGTAGCTCAATAAATAAATAACAGGCGCGACAATCCAACATTGGACTAAGGATGTGTTAGTGACATCCTATTTCCAAGATCTTATCTGCTTTTTTGTTGAGGTAATGAGATCAGCAGCACGCTCAGAAGTGCTATTTATCTCGTTTAACATCTGAGTAAGATCATAGTCCGCCACAACCTCGTGAGTTCGAAAAACACCATGGATCACGGTCAGATTCGAACTCATGACCCTGTGCACCGAAGGTGCGCGCACTAACCGCGAGACCAGCCAGACTACCGTAGCTGAATGCTGCAACTTTTTAGTGGAGCGTTCCAAAAATGGGACAAAATGAACACGAAATTTTAAAATTAATAGATGCTACAAATTATTTAATCAGTCACTAAAAAGCCAGAAAGTATTCAGCGTCCGCTCTAGCGCTTAGGCTGCCCCGGGCAAGAGGACAATTTGCCGCCCCTTAGGTAATATTCCCAGGCAGCTCTTTGTCGCTGTAAGTGAGTAGCTCCGTAACGATTTAACTTTGGAAATGAAAAACCGGATTTTTATAAAGACAACACAAAAATTCGCGGTCACAGTGGGACTTGAATTAACACTGCAGTCATGCATAGAATAGATTGTCGACTGAAATAAAGAAGGTCCAGTTAACTTGTAATAGAAAGAAACCAATTTATTCAGACTTCTTAAGCGCAATGAAAAAAAGTTAGATTTACACCAATAAATATAATTACAAAGCGACTTTTTCTTCACACTTCAGCTAGGCCTTGTGGAGTGTTTGTTTGAAATTCCAATAAGGCTTAGTATTTAATTCCCCGAATAAAATATTATTAAGGCCGTGAAAATTTATTCAGATGGCATACGTGAAACTGCCAGCTTTTAAACCACTATTAAACTTATTTTAGGAAACTCCGCTCTGAAGGTTGAGATTGGTGCTCGTTTTTATTACTAGCCCTTTGGGTAGTTTTCATTACTAACCTTTTGGGTAGTTTTCAACTACTACTACTGAAGGAATCCATCGAAGAACAGATCAGGCGAAATTAAATTGCTGCTTTTATGTGCTTCAAGAAACTAAACAAAAATTTTAGATATCACCTTCCGTTCTTGGTTGGCCGTTCCTTTTAGCAAGAATTAGGGATCATGCATGCATGTATATCATGAATCCTTAATTCTGGAGAAGAGGAACTAAATTAAAATAAATCGCATGTAAGAGAAGAGAGTGCCATATGTTTCTCTGACAGTGTATCTCTTCGTAGAAATATCATATTCTGGAAAGGGTATAAGTTTGTATGTAAAATTGGAATAAATCAGGATAAAGGATACCCCCCGTAGAAATGGTACATAATTAATACCTTAGATCGGACATCACTCCTTGTGTTTGTGTTTCCCCACATGTGTCGAGGAGGTTTTACGGCTCTTGGCCATGCATAAGATGCATGGGTGGTTCCGGGACAAAGATCCGGCCGCGATAGGAACCGGATATAACTCCTGAAGTCGATAGAATATCGATATGTAGAGTAATTGATAATTCCTTAAAAAAAATCTAATAAAATACTTCCATACAAGGCTACTCGGCAAAGGAGTTGGTGCATTAGGCAGGAGTTTCATTTGGTGAAATATTGCTTAATTTTCGATGTCTTCAGGCAGAGAAGGCAGGGCAATAATCCTTTGCCTAGCCATGTTTCTAGAGCTTTTTGTATTTTAGAGTTTCGACAGTGGCGCACTCTATTTTTGATTGAGTCGCAATTGCCAATCTAAATTTTGAAAGCAAATGCATATGATCGCTACGTCTCCAAATCTAATTTACGTTTGTATTATCCGACAGAGTGTAGTCGTTTTATGAATCTGGGGCTATCAGGGAAGGAAGCTCATAAAATCCATGGTGTTAGTTTTACTGAAAACGAAAAAAAGTCTTACTGAGAGTTGAATGCCTTTCATGTTTGACTCATTTGGGTGACATCAAAGAGAAAACCCTCAGAATTTTGAAAACATGATTGAAATCATTTCTTGAGACGCGTGCTCTAAATAAATAAAAAAGATAGCCCTATGACATTTTAGTATTTTGCGCTGCATGTTTTCGCAGCGAAATGCAAGTGCTGAGTAGGTAGAATGTATTCCATTTATGCTTTCTTTCGGCAGAGCGATTTGCGAACATTACTGTGAATCGATTGAATTTATGCGAAATATACCAGGAACCCCCACCAAGTCGAAATCCATTTTTATCGTAAGCAGATGCTTCAATCATCAGAGAAGTAACCCTACATTTGAAAACTTGCCAAAACCTACAAATACTTCATGGAACGACGTATTTTGTAGCTTCCTCATACAAGTGCATTTTTTTCCAAAGAAGAATCCGTGGAAAAAATAGATCTGACATTAATATTGACTTGAGCGTGTAAACCGCTCATTCACTTTCTTGATAATGAGCCAGGAGGAAGGATCTTTGCTTGGGATGTATAGTGTACAGAATTAAGGTACGTTGTCCACGATGCGGCCGCATGACAGCGACTCGAACATTCCATATAAAAACTCGTTTTTCTCTCATTTAAAAAAAAAAGTTTGTATGTGGAATGAGCCAGTCGCTGTCGTGCAGTCGTGTCGAGGAAAATGTACCTTTAGCCTCTCAAAGAGCTGGTCACCTTACACTAAATCGAAGTTGATAATGAATAAAAATCCAATTCGCACGAATAAAAAAGTCGAAACGAAAACATTTTCGTTTCCTTTTTCTTCTTCATTGATTCAAGGCGTCGACGTTTTTGTGTAAATTGTGATATTTATATATAGGGATATTCTTGACGACTATCATCAATAGTAGCAGTAGCAGGAATGTGATTCAAAGCGATTAAGGTTCTATACAGCATAGTGGTAAGAGTATTAGACTGGGTTGTACCAAATGGGATTAATATCCCGGCTATAATAAGCCTGAGCGTACAATAAAAAATTGAAGTTGACCATGTCCTCCAGATCTCCCAACTCGATAAGGTAGTATGCCCCGAGAAACGATATTCTTCTCTCTGATAGGTCTGGGCAAGCAACCACAAAGAAAATGGAAAATACTGTCGTGTGTCTAGGGTACGTCAACCACAAATCGAATTCCCTTAGCTTACACCAGAGGGCGCGACACTAACGAGAAATAACGTTGACAACAACCACGACTGTCCGGAAGTTTCCGAAAAGTGCATCATCGAAGTTTCCCGAACAGTGGAAACGAGTATATAAGGGCGAGTAGTATAGTTTTACCCGTGGATTATGTCTTGTCAATAATTAGTTAAGTAATTAGTGAAATTTCAAACCGTGTATATTTATATCCGTGAGTGTTGTAATAAATAGTGGTGCATCATTGTGTACGCGAAAATCTATCGAAACCACTGGAACGTCGAGAAAAGACGAGAAATATAAAACAATACTCTCCGCTTCTTCTACATCCCCGCAGCTGCTGCAGAGATCGTTATACGAAAAGGTAAGCCTTCTGGCGTAAGGGGGTGTTAACGCGATGGCGAGCGAGCCTGAGTTTAATAACTTTAATTGCAATAAAAAATTCAATTTTTGGTTTTGATGTCAAATATGTGTATGATGTTCAAAAATTGTATAGACCATTGAAACCATCGAATAATCTCCATGAACACTATTCGAGATGTCCCAACAACCCGATTCATATTTTTATAAAAACAGCAAGGAAAAGCACCACAAAATTAAGGCATATTCACTTAACCCCTGGCTGCCACTTGCCAAAAATCTTCATCCAACATAAATGGCTGAATTTTGTCTCTCAACTGGATCTAATTTTTAATCTAGGTATTAAGCAAATTGTTGGTTGTTTGTAAAAAAAAAAAAACAAAAAATAGTCGAACTATCGGAAGATGAAGCTCATATCAAGGAGCTTGCTTCTCTGGAGCTAGTAAACGCCAAGAGTAGTCCAAATTCTAGTATCCCATCATAAACGAAATTGCTGGTCGCGAAATATAGGGAAGCCGGCCAAAAATTATTTTTCGAAGCGTTCGAAAAGTCCGCAAATTTAGTCAGCGCCAGACATTATTTCCTTGGCGTAGCTACTATCAACATTATCTTTTGACAGTAGGTACTATAGGTTTAAAAAAATGTTTTATGAGTTTTAGTACGTACATTGAATATTTATGATAATAATTTTAATTTATCAATTTTTGTTTAAAATATTTCCAAATAGTGATTATTTCAATGCTTCCGAAGTAAATTTTAATATGATGGACTCCTCACTGCCGACACAAAAAAAAAGAATTCTTTTCGCATTTTCAGAAATCTAAAAAAGTACGGAAATTAAATTGTGACAATAACAGAAGGTTGCACCTTACGCTCATAAGTTAACTGTGTTATTGACATCTTTCGTGCTGCAATAGGATCATATCTATCGGCCGTTAAAAGAGCCAAACGACCATAATCGCCATTGGTTGTACTCGGAATTGGCGGCCAGTTGGTTTCCACATTATGTATATTACGTACTTTGAGGGCTTCTTTCGGGAAAACATTTGTCGACACTTTTGAGTTCAGGAATTTATCATCTGGTGGAATCAAGAAATCTTTATTTTGTCTTATAACATCGTTGACTTTTGCCGCGGTCTTTCTATTCTCCTCGACCATCCATGTCCAATTTTTCGTCCATTTTAGTCGCAAGTATTCATCAGCTTCGAGACGTTTTCGATGATTCTGCAGAATTTGGTTTTCAGTGAGTCGCGACATCGTGACAGAAAAACGGGTTTGAATTTTATGAAATTAATAAATTTTTTGAAAGTCATAGCTGTCTAATTCGTATACCGGCATTTGATTTAAGGTCGATCCACACTTTTTAAGTCATCAGCCAGTCATCAGCGATGTGCCTACACCGCAGGAAGAGCAACGCGGAACCATGGAGCGGTATAAAGAACGAGGCAAGGAAGAAGAAGCCAGTCATTCTCCAAATTGATATAGCTTGTCAATCAATCAACTGACAAAATTATTCACTGAAAAGTGTGGATCGACCTTTAAGAAGCGCGATCAGGTAATTGAAAGTATACTAAAACTCTGAATAAAAAAGCAAAATATTACTTTTATAAGATCCTTAAAATTTATTTTAATTATTTTTACAATTTTTGTTCAAATGTTCATCCATCTAGCCAGAATTGCTTATAGATTCTAAGAAATTAATTTATTTATTTCAATCCTCGTCACAACAGTTGAATAAAATTTTTGCTTTCTTTCTTTCTTATCAGCATTCAGAAAATTTGCATAAACAATGGGACTATAAAATTCCCTTAAAATTGATTACAATCTCCCTGTAACGGTATCAATCCGTCGAAGGATCTTCCGGTTCATTTACACTGGAAACTGAATCTCTTTCGGATTTCTCAATTTCCACACCGCCACTGCCATAAACAGGTGACACATCCTTGAAATTGTTATCCGCATGTAGCTCGCTGTCCGTATGTTTCAAATGTTTCTCATAACTGGAACACGAAAAATCAGCTTCTGAATTGACACTGTAATGTGCCATATTGTATCGCATAGTTTTATCGTTGAGGTACGCATCCTTATTGGCCTCATACATAACTTCACCAACGGCGTTTGGACCGCCGCCACTGGTCACGTAAGATCGTTGCTCGTAGATAAGAGGATTGTTGGAATATTGGAAGAATTGTTTTTGCTTTGCAATATCGCCGTGTAGGGTCAAATCCGCATTGGAGGGAAGTTTCTTGATAGCTTCATTGACCATTGGGTTTAGTTTTAACGTACTGTGCCCCATATTCCCACACGAAGGATACACGGCAAAATGCTCCCCATGTTGTTGTGAATGTTGCAATGCCGGGCCCACATTTGTATACAAACTTTGATCACACTTTGGCGGATTGCAGAGCGGAAACCGATTATCATGAATTGCGTTGGTCAGCGGCAAGCCTTTGGCCACCATAGCTTTTTTCATCACTTCAACGTCCCGTCCGTATAGGCTACTGTAGAATAAATGATCCTTTGTAGTAGACATTGTTGGCTGCGGAATGGGATGCAAAAATCCGCTAGTGTTCGTTACTTCGAAATTTTGATTTGGTGCTTCGATGTCTGTCGGAAGTATAAGTTTGGATGATGCGGGTGCGTCAATAACGTCTGGTTCTTTCCGCTGTTTAGGCGGTCGTCCCAAACGCGTGACAGTATCTCAGTCACGTGAACGTCTCGGTCTTCCCACCTTTCCTTTTCGGACTGGAGCATTCGCTGCCGGACTTTTCACCAGCTTATGCCAATCTTGTTCACACACTAGACTACCGGCTATCATGTAGTATCTATGGAAAAAGATAAGAAGAAGAAAATTAGCCGAATGCAAATATACCAACAATTGTTATGGACAAGCAATTGTGGGCAGCACTTCGGCGATTCACTGCGAATTTCGTAGCCTTCCCAAATGTAAGGATAATCACAATTTCATACATATTGACTGATTGAATCCTTCACATGACTACTCGTATGCATTGTGAATATGCCTAAGTGCCGCTCACTTTTGTCCGCATGCTTCCTGCGAAAAAGCAAATCCCATGCATACAATTGAAACGAAATAGATTTGATTGCAAGGATTTTCTTCTTGGCAAATGGCTGACAACATTTTGCGCTTACCTATCGCCGGGCCTTAATTGCGATGCACATTTTGAACAGGCAAAGCATTTCAAATGGAATACATGATGTTCGACAAGCTGGTTTGCAAAATGTTTTTGACTTCCCTCCATAATAGAGGCGGTTGTTCTCGTTGTCGTTTGCTGTTGCTGCTGTTGTTGTTGCTGTTGATGATGCTGATTGCTTATGGGTGACGTTGTTCTCATCACAAACTCATTGGCCGCTATAGTTTGTCCACATGCCGAACATGCTGTTGTACCGAACATCCTGCAAAATGAAGCCAAAACGAACGATGAAATCAGTGAGAGGAATTGAAGCGGGCAGATACAAAAGTAGAGAGGAAGGACGAAATGAGGGCATAAAAATGTTTGTTTGACCAAAATACACCATTTGCATACATAATTGATGTCGATTTAAGAGAGAAGTATGGAGACGATGACAATGCACTTCATGCATATTTATAGATGTTCGAAAATTATGGCGAATGTGTATGTATGGATCTACGACTTTATAGCTTTCAGTGCAAGGAAAGAATCAACGGCAACGAGTCTATTCTTTAGTTATTTTCTTATTTTAAAGTGTTAATGCAGTAGGTTGATGTCAAAATCAAACGGGAATCGTCGCGCTGCTTCTCCCGTTCATTTTTTTGTTTTTAGCTCGAAAGTCCGAATGTAGCAGGAAACAGTTTTAGATTCCTACTTTCAAGAGATTCTATAAACTTTTTTTTTATTATCAGGGCTAGATCATAATTATAAAGATGAAAGTTTCTGGAAGAAGTAGGACATTCGGAATAGTAGTAACTACTCTAACCCGACCGAGGGCAACATACACATTTCCATGAAATCAGACAACATACCTCCCTTGGCCAGACACGGACTTCTTTTGAACAGACAAAATTTGATCTAAATGACAAAACATAAGCCAGATGAATAATGGCTTCAACGCTTTTCACCACCTTAAATGCTTAAATATATTTGAAAAGTCGGCGGTTCAATAACAAGGTCGTAAAAATAGCAGTCAAGATTGGAAAATGAGGTCAAGAGTTTTTCTTTATTTCTTAGGTTTTTTCGATACGAAACAGTCAAATTCGAAAAAAAAGACTATCAATTGTAGTGATATCTCTAATCCAGTGGGGCAATACGGGAGGGGCATTTTTTGTACGACAGTTCTTACAAATCTTTTATTCCATGACTTTTTGAAAAACCCCGCTTCACCCCATAGACTTTACTCGTAGCATATTGTGAAAAAACCAATGCAATGTTGGGAGAGTTATTCAGAATTTGGTTTGCGAGTATGCGACTACACTAACGTTTTCAAGACGCTCAGCTACGAAAAATTTTTGAATCCAACGGAACGTAGACACTATCGTGTAATGTATCATCAATGGAAAATAGGACGCAAGTGGGGTAGTACTTGCGAAAGCAGCAAAAAATTTCCAGTAGTATGAATGGTCTTAGCTCCCTCCAGGACAAGATCCTGGTTGCGCCACTGCCTTAAGCTTTTGTACATGAAGGAACACTTGATAAAACTCGTTGAATATCGTGGACCACCAAATTGAAAATATGCGGATACAAGCATTAAATTAATTAAATAAGTCAGTTAATTAGATCAACAATTTTTTTCAGCTTATCGCATTCCTGTAAAAATACGTTTACGGATGGATTGGCGGTAAGAACGTAGTCAATGTTCCAAAGGATATCATTGGTGTTATATTATATTCTATGTGTCAGGTATTGACCCTGAAAGGACTGATTCTCGTTCAAAGGAGCACATTGTCACAGTTTCGACAGTGAGAATTATTAAAAATTCCAAGCCAATTCTATACTGGACAGCAATATCTGCTCACCAATATCCGTTGTGAATCTAACGATATCCCCACGCGATCTGGATAAATTTCATTCGTATACAGCATTCTCGATAAAGCAAAGGTTAAACTTGCAACAGTCGGATCGTTGTGGAGAAAAAAATTGTGGAACTGGCCGAGAAAAATTATGGAACTGTTTTCGGATTGTTGCTTATGGAATTCCCCAGCATTCCCCACATATTCCACGACAGTGGCGTAGATAGCTTTTCGGAGAGGAGGGGATCATTTTGCTAGATTACTTATACTTTTACGGTTATCAAATGTTGAGTTTCAGAGTAAAAATTTCTGTATTTTATTTGGAGAAAATTTTGGTATAGCAATTTTGCCATACGATAAAAACAGAGTCCTGAAAATATTGCATCGATAATTTTGCCTTTTTTAGTATGCTGAGTGTATCCACACTATTGCAAATTTTCGCTTTTTTCAAAACACACCTGTTAACTTTAGACATAATTAGGTTTTCTGTTCTTACACTTTTTCTTTCCTGATCCATAAAGCTTCTTATTACTTATTGGGCCGTTGTTTCAAAAATGTTCTTTTGTCAATGGCAATTAGCCTAGTTTCGTTGAGGAACTCCACGTAAAGTTCAACGATTGTGTAAAGGATTAGGTCTTTTGTTTAAGAACGAATCTGGTGGCAAACAGTTTCTGCTAAATTACGAAAAAACGAAATTACAAAATGAAGCAAATTAAAAATAGAAATGATTTAAAAAAGCAAATTTTAAGCATACATGTAAGTTTGATACCGGAGATCGTAGATTTGAGCAAAATTGTTTTTTTTTTGTACCGAGGAACGCGCACATAATAAAGTGCGTTCTTAATTACTCACTGAATTTTAACTGAACGTTTGTTCTAAACATCAGGAAAAGAGTTCAGTCGTCAATTTGGAATCGACCTTTATTCTCCGCCATTCGGTGGAATTGATAAGGGAATGTATACTTCCAAAAATTGTGTTCACCAGTTGGGCCTAATCTCTCAGCGTGGAGCGTGGATTATTACCTTGAGTAGAGATTCGAACTGAATTGCTCAATTTTCTGCTCTTGTTCCGAACCACCGATGAGAATTTCTTTTTGAAATATAAAACGATGAGCTCAACAAATAATATGCAGATAAGTTTCCATCACCAGTGCTATAAATAAAGTTTAAGAATAAATATAAAAAAGGCCCGAGCTCTTCCCCGGTTCAGAATAAGAGACCACCAAAGAAAGATTTGAAGAATATTCAGCAAATTAGTTGCTGTTGAGGTGAACATAATCTATACTTTAAATACCTCTTGTCCTTATAAAACTTTATCATTAACTGAAGTGACGAATCTGGAGTGTAACCGTCTTCTTGCCTACGTGCGATATTGTTACAAATTTTTTGACTTAGGATGCATTTTCTTGGAACCAATTAGCGTCCTTAGTCGAGGTATGCCTGTACTTCCTTTTCTATTTCAGATAGTGGATAGTTGTAAAAGAAAATCGGTCAAGTATCTGTTGCTGGTCAAATACATATTTCACAGTTACAGTAGGACCCCGATAATCCGGACCCCGAAACTCCGGAAGTTCGATAATCGGGATTGGGGTTTGTGCCAAATTTTGTTTAAATTTTCATAAATTCCATAGTTTTTTCAAGCTTACTGCTATATAAACTTAAGAAATGCAAATTTCGAATACGAAATTATTAATTGTCGTTAGAATGGTTATCTTTTTTATGATTTGAGTATCAATATTGTCCACCAAGGAGCAAATTAGTGCATTTCGAAAATTCGGACAATTCGATAATCCGGATAGGGTCTGGTCCCAATCAATCCGGAATATCGGGGCTCTACTGTAAGTTGATTTCTGGTGCTGTCTAGCAGATTAAGTTTGGGCATTTTAAAACGTACAAACATTTTTTCGTATTGATTGTTTGTTGTCCTAAGCTTTTTCTACATTTTTCATATTTTTTTATATCTTCGCGAAACCCTTGAGAGATTTTCACGGAACGCTAAGGTACCGCGGAACGCCGTTTGTTTGTTTGTTTTCGAATTACTGCATAAGACTATATATCTTTCTATTTTAGAAGTTTCTACAATTTTTTTATAGAAGATTTTGTTAAAAAGAATATTCCTGGTTATAGCTTTGAGAGTTCGTGTTAAATTCAATAAAATTGCGAAAAACTAGAGAAAGTCAAGACTTGCTTTGCCCTGTTATATACGATATAACCTTTCGTCAAATTTTAACTTAAAAAAAAAAAAATAATGTTGTATGGCAGCCCCATGGTCCAGTGATCCAATTTCGGTGATTCAAACATACAAACAGCCTGCAACAATAATAAGCAGCTGCGTAGCTTTTATCTTCTTCTTCTTCTTCTTCCTTTCCTCGTTCTTTATACCGCTCCACGGTTTCGCGTCGCTCGGCCTGCGGTGTAGGCACATCGCCCGTTTTGGCGATAATTTCTCAGCATAGCTGAGCGTAGCTTTTATAGTGGCCGAGAAAAACGCACTGCAACAGACGGACAGACAGACAGACAGACAGACAGACGGAAATCGTCCAATCAACTCATCTCGTCATTCTGATCATATATGTATACTTTTTATATGGTCGGAGATGCTTCCTTCAATGCGTTACAAACTTCATGACAAAGTTAATATACCCTTCCACTCCATGAGCGAAGGGTATAATAACCCTTCTTAGCATGAGCGAAGCCAAGAGGGGGGGGGGGCAAGGAGGGCGCTTGTAATTTCTATGGCCGATGGTTACAGTAACAAAAATATTACTGTTGTACTATAATGTTTGAAGGCGTAAACATGCGGGTTTGACGGTGGTACAAATAAACATTTTCTAGTCCTAATTATGTATATAGTGCGTATGCATTTTTTTAAGTGAAGTTCAGCTTAGACTTTTGATTATTTCTTCTTTACTTTTTCATCCTCACGAACTATTTCCTTTACGTCGTTTTGGCGGGGGGTGAACGACGTAAAGGAAATAGTTCCGCAATTGACGAAATGTTGAACTGAAAAATAAAGAAGAAATTACAAAAAAAAAAACAATTTCTAGTCCTGAAACTGCAGTCTCGAAAACTAAAATATTCTATATTTTCAGGCCTTTGATATCAGAAACTGGGATCTCATGGATGAGTGTCATTGATCGATAACATAATCAGATCGTGCAATGTCTCGTTTCGTCTAATCCTTAATGAAATCCTAAGGATTGCTGTCAGCGAGGATCCTATCTATTTTCTGTTTTTGGTCATTTCATGGCTTAAATGTAACATTTATAACATTTTTGTTGAACGGAATGTTTAACTGCTATAATAAATCACCAATCACCGAGAAGCTCGAAGACCGACAAATGGAATGGTATTGCCATGTTCAACGGCGTCCGCCTGAGAACCCCGCAAAGAAAGCGATATCAATGGAAGTTCCACTTGATGGACCCAATTTGATGGACCAAATGAAAAAGCAACAACAACGCATTGGTCTCGGCGATGACACGATCCAAGATAGAGCTGCCTGTAGAAATATGCTGGGATATTATCGCCAAAACGGGCGATGTGCCTACACCGCTGGTCGAGCAACGCGAAGCCATGGAGCGGTATAAAGAACGAGGCAAGGAAGAAGAATAAAGGAATGTAACACGAAAGTCTCTCTGAGAAGATAACGGAACTCAACATCATTCATTTAATTTGGTCAGAAATGTGACCCTTTCTAGCAGTAAGTATACACGAGCAACGGGTCTAAAAAGAATTTTTAGGCGAGTTAGATGTAATCAAGAGTCAAAGTGAAAACACGCGCAAGTGCCACTTGTCGTTAAAAGGCCAACAAGATCATTCTCAACGGTATTTCCTTAAAATTCGAATGTAAAATTTTCCAAACAATATTTTTGCGAACAACAATTTAACTTGACGGAAAATCTCAATCGTTGTTGTAGATTTAAATTACATGCTCCTTGTGAAAATCATGATGTTGAAAAAATGTTGGGCTTGTCCCACAGTTCTGAAGACTTATTTCGATATAAAGTTATAGTTGGTTCCGAATCGCTCAAAATCTTGGAGGTAGTTCCAACGTGCGTGCTTCGCATTTGTCACCACCTCCTTCTTGCACCTGAGCCACTCTGCGGTGATTCAATGCAAATACTGCTGTCCTCCGTAATAAGCCCCAACTACGTTCAATTACATTTGAAAAAGCCTTTGTCATGGCAAGTTTTAATTTCCTCACCTCTCACTGCTCAACCATATTAAATATTCCAACATTATTCTGCGACTAACGATCCCACATTCTCTAACCTCCCTTATCCAAATTTCGCTCTTCATCAAACAATGAGAAAAAATCGCCAAAATGAATAGAAGCAATCAGCGCGAATATGATCTAAACGTAAACCATTAAAATTCTTTTAGCGTAAACCATCACGTACGTGAACGTATCGTACAGGAGAAAACTCTTCATTACATTCAAAAGATAAATGCAATAATATTCTAAATAATATTCGCACCACCAAATAAAAGGGACACCACTGCCACTATGATGAAGGGAGGATCGAGAGAGTGAGAAAAAAATACATTCGTTAAAATTTTAATGGTGGCCATTATTTCTATTCAACAAAACTGCAGTGTCAAGTAGATGTGGAGCGTACGTGTTTTGCTGCATTCTGCATCGCAATGCAATCATCTTCTCTCTAGCTTTCTATATATGTATGCCATGCACAAGGGGTTGAGAGAGTTTCAATAGAAAATGAAGAAGGCGTTACATGTAATCCACACTTACTCCTTTCTGTTTTGTTTTGTCCTTAACAACTCAACTCTATATAGAATTTACGCTTTTTTATCATTATCCGTTTCTTATTCCCGTGAGCGGTAAATGTCGGGTAAGAGATGTCATGGGAAAATAATTGGAATCTATGATGGTGACGATATAATGAGGGCGATAATGAAGATGGGATGTCGATGGTTTCAGGATATCTCAAGGGTGAAATGTACTATATGTTTGTGGATGGAGAGCACCAACACAAAAGGATTTATTGTCCGAGGCGGGAGATGCGATACGAGAAGTTTATGCATAACTTACTTTACTGGAACAACTAAAACTATTAAAAGCTGGTTCGTATTTCAGTAAAAACTGACAGTTAGTGAATTTATCAACATCTATGACCAATTTTCGACAATTCTCAATGTTTTGTCATCTTCGTTTTTTGTCTATTTCAAAAATCTGTTTAAGATCGCAATGGTCATAATCGTCGTTATCGTCCTCATCATCATCATCATTATCTCCTCCGGACTATTCCCATAGTGTGCAAACAAAGGACAAACCGAAATTTCGTTAGTCAGCTTGTCTTCACACACCACCGCGCCGAAGACTTATTTCATATCCTGGGCGGCCGCAATCGTCGTTCGTTGTCGTTTTCGTGTAGATATAGGGAGCAAGCAAAATGTCTCCGGAAACGAACGACATTAATACAATTTTGCGCACCATTTAAATCTAATTGTTTCTCGTTTGAATTTAAATTTCTTACCACAATTTGCTTGCCATATAGTTTGTTCGGTTCGGTCGGTCGTTGTTGAAATGTTCCATAGAGAATCGTCGACGACCAAATCGTTGTCTCTATATGTCGAGTAGCACCAATCGTCGTAACCTCCTCCGTCCGCCCTCCAGCTCAGCTTCTCAACATACATACCGAGTCGCATATATCGAAGGAAATCTCTGGAAAGCATATGACAAGGAACGACTTTGATTCAGTTCCAGTTATCACACTTCCGTTTCTTCGACTCTGTGCTCTATTAAAAGATGCTCTCCAGCTAGCACCACGTACGGTTGAACGAACAAACCCCCACTGGCACATATGTTCATATATAGTGTCCTTCGTCGTCTCCTGAAACCAAGGATTCCCTTTTTTTGTGTGGATAAAAGCGCTCCCGGAAGAGACGCACGTTATGCAAAGGAGACTCGATTTAGGCAAGTATGGTATAAATGGATTGGAAATGCTGTGGGCCAGAGGAAGAAAAACCACACCGCACCGTTATCAGTGTATATGTGCGACACGGGCTAAAAAGAAGAATGACACAGAAAGACTCAAAATCACCTCATCCAAAGTTTGCCATTATAACTCAATACGGCGACGATATAAACGTCGTTTTACCATTCCCATATAACCGCATGTCGCCTCGGGAGCAAGGCATATGTTTCGAGGGAAGATCCCCATCAAACACCCCGTCGGTCGTCGTTTTCGTCGTCAATCGCTGTGGGGTTGCGATTCTTTCAGGCAGGACCCGGTGTGGTGCCTGGTTCGACTGCAAGAGAAGCTCTAACATTTAAACGGGACTATTCTGAAATACTATAGATACAATCATTTTGTGGTATTTTAGATTTTTGTCACGTTTTCTTTATGTTTTTTGACATTAATTTGATGAAAATTGAATATCAAAATAGGAAAATTAAGTTAAATGTTTCAATTTTTCCATAGTACGCGAGAAATAATGTTTAATGGGAGAGCATTCGTTTGGTTTTAAGTGTCTGTGAATTTCAATATTTTTGGCCGTCATAAAATAAAAATTAGTCTTGGTACACCTATGGACCCAAGAATGAGTGAAAATGGTTTAGCATGGTTTTCATCGTTGTCACCAGTCACAGGCCCCCTTAAATTATTAATCAAAACAAGACATTTCCAATGAAAGTAGTTTTGTTAGTTTTTTTTTATCAGCGGACAAAGTTTGAGTATAGTGCATTTCGGAAGTAGGTACAATAACTACTACTACTCCCTGATCAGTCAAAATTCACAACTTTTCGATTAGCTAAGATTGAAGCGGGGCCCTTTCGTTATACAGTCAAATTTTCTGTTTAATTTGTCACCCTGAATATTTGTGTTGTCTTCATAAAGCAAATGTTACCCTATAAATTATCTCGAAGCTACCCCGTTGTTACAACGGCCAATAACTGCCAAAACCCCCTGCGAATCTAGAAAAAAAAATCTCTTAAATTGACGAATTTCTAAAACAATTTGACGAAATTCCATGTCAACTTGACGAATTTCAAAATAATGCTGACAAGGTTCCATTACAAATGGGCAAATTTCCCTTACAAATTGATGAGTTTACATTTCAAATTGATGAATATCAAAATCATGTTGAAAAATTTTATATAGATTTAATTGATGTGTTTCTATTTCATATTGACAAAATTCCAAATCATGTTGATGAATTTCTATTAGAAATGGGTGAATTTAATTAAAATTTATCAAGATGAATTTCTTCAATTGGTAATGGAAATTCACCAAATTGACACGGAATTTCGTCCATTTGCAACGGAAATTCGCCCACGTGATTTTAAAATGCGTAAATTTGGAAATTCGCGAAGATAGTTTTAAATCTTGTCAATTCGGAACGTTTTTGTGTCAATATTTTTAACTTAAAGCCTAACTTCTAACTTATATTTATGACTTAAATTGGCGGTACATATTCGTATTAGATCGATACTTCTTTTTCTGCGGCTTGACAACGTTTTTGCGCTTGACTAATGACCATTCATATTTGGCTCTCGGTCTTTGGAGCCCTTTTGGATTGGTGGCCCGTGTTCAAATTCACTCATGGAACACCGTACGGTACGCCACTGGAGAGGAGTCTCAGTTTATTTGCATAATTAAATCCTTTGGTACTTTGAAATAATTGGAAGAGAGAAAGAGTCTAACTAGCGACTTAAAGGGCAAAATTCAGAGTCCTCACTTAAAGAATAAGGATTTCCTTAAGGAGTAAGTATATTACTAGTAACTGACAAATAAAATATAAAAAAATATCTTGTAGCAAAATTAAAATTTACTTAAAAAAATGAACGACTATGAATTGCAAAACTAATAAGGATTTCCTTAAGTTTAAGTGAAGACTATAAATTCGACCCTAAGCTCTAGTGATGTGTCATACATGACATACCCAACAGGATATCCATCAATTTACTGGGCACGTTTTCTTACAGGATTTCGATTTTACACGGTTTCAGGAGCAAGTTTTTCAACCAAGATTCAACGATTTTTTGAAAGCATAAATGAATTTCTACTTTTTTTTTAGTTTTCCAAATGCAATCATTTGTCCTCTCTTCTTTTTTAAAGCAATAACGTAGTCGAAAACCTATGTCGGATCATTCAGATTTTTGTTAAAAGTATATTTTGAGTTCAAAGTTTATGCATATTTCCTAGCTTGTTCTCAATTTACACTGTTTTTCAATGGAATCTTTAGATTCCGGCTTTCTCCGGAACGCATCTTTCGTGTAAATCGAGGGATAGGTGTAATCATAGAAAAATACGATAATTGGTTGGCAAAAATCAAACATCTTTGGAATTTTGAAAGACTGAAGGTTGATTATGGAAAAAAAAAAGCCCTGACCGATAAGGGGTCCGCACCCTTAGTTTTGATCTGATCAAGCTTATTTTTTGTGGGTGGTATAATAGTGCCCTCACACAGAGATAAACCAAAATTTAACCTCATGCTCCATCTTTGGGGGACTTATGGACATGCCGTTTTGGCAAATTGAAATGGGACAATAGTGGACGTTCCTAATCGAAACAACTCAATTTTCGGCAAAAATTATCTTCATTTAATATGAATAGAAATGCCTAGCGTGCTTAAGGGGTCTCTGAGTACGTTTACCTCTCCTTACCGCCATACTCGTGGGACCAAAACTGAATACCGAAAACACAAAAACAGAAACACAAACAACAGATTACACAAAGAGGGTAAAACAAAACCAACCCGCCCAAGCTGAAGGAAATGGTTCATCCATAAGCCAAGCAGCGGAAGGCAAGGAAGGTATGTCCCAACCCTCGAAAACACCCCCTCAGGGTGCAACCAAAAAAGCAATAGGGAAAACGTGGGGGTTAAAACCACAAATGATATACTGGATCTACAAAGCCGTAGTCAAACCCCGTCTGAACTATGGCTATGAACTATAGTCTGGAGGACCAAAAAAAAAAAGCTGCAGCGAAATTGGAATCAGTACAAAGACTGGCCTGCGCAAGCATAACCGGCGTCAAGCGCAGCGCACTAACTCTAACCTTAGAGAAACTACTAGACCTGCCTGCCTAGGGGTTTGAGAATGCCAACAAAACCTCAAACACTTAGCTACCCGAAACAATGTAACCCTGAAATGGGTGAAAGGTCACAAAGGGATCGAAGGAATGAGAAAGCCCTTGCAAGAGAGGGTTCCGCACAACCCCTCAATGGCCCAGAACCTGCAATTGGTATTAGCAAATCCACTGCTAAAACAGTTGTCAGACAATGGACCGAAGATAATTTCCAAAACCGATGGAGACTCGCGGAAGGACTCAGACACAGCAAACGTATGCTGGGATCCAACTGGCATACCACACTGAACCAAAAAATTCGTAAATTCGACGAAATTACATTTAATATGAAGAAAATTTCATCAAAATACGGTCAATGAAGCTGTTATTTGGATTGAAGAATACCACAGTTATATTGAATAATTACGAAATTATTGTAAATTGATGAATAAATTTGTCAATATGAAGAAATTTTCTATTATTTTTTTTTTAAATATTAAAAATTAACATTGCGTATTGTCTTATTCGTATTGAGACTAATTTAATTTATTATTATATTTATTTAAGACTTTCAAATATTTATTAAACACTTTTTTTTTACATACAATTAACCATATTACCATTGTGTCTAACACAGGATTCGAACTCGGTCCGCTTGCGTGCCAGTCCACTCACGTTGCCACTGCGCCAGAGAGGAAATATACTTCCAATGTTCTCAAGACCTGCAGTACCTACTTGATACACACTGCATGGCGGACACCTTATTGAGACTCGGCCACGACATTTTTTTTTATACCCTTCACTCGTAGAGTAAAGGGTATATTAACTTTGTCATGAAGTTTGTAACGCATTGAAGGAAGCATCTCCGACCATATAAAATATGTATATATATGATCAGCATGACGAGCTGAGTCGATTGGGCGATGTCCGTCTGTCTGTCTGTCCGTCTGTCCGTCTGTCCGTCTGTCCGTCTGTCCGTCTGTCCGTCTGTTGCTACGCGTTTTACTCGGCCAGTTTAAAAGCTATCGAGCTGAAATTTTGCACACATGTTTCTTTTTATTGCAGGCAGTTGAATCGCTAAAATCGGACCGTGGGGTCATGGGGCTGCCATACAAACCTAACCCCCCCAATTTGGTTTTTCTAAGAAAAACTTTTTCATGTGTTTACTAATTTCAACGAAATTTCACACAAATGTGTTTCTATTGATAACACAAAACATTTGTAAGAATGGATCAAATCGGACCATGGGGTCATGGGGCTGCCATACAAACCTAACCCCCCAAATTAGGTTCTTCTAAGAAAAACTTTTTCATTTGTGCACCAATTTGAACCAAATTTCACACAAATGTGTTTCTATTGATGCCACAAAATATATGTAAGAATAAATGGAATCAGACTGTGGGGTCATGGGGCTGTCATACAAACCCAGCCCCCAAATTGAGTTTTTCTAAGAAAAACTTTTTTATTTGTCCACCAATTTCAATCAAACCTCATAAAAGTGCATTTCATTTGATGCCACAAAGCATGTCTAAAAATGAATGGAATCGGACGATGGGGTCATGGGGCTATCATACAAAGCCAACCCCCTAAATTGAGTTCTTCTACGAACAACTTTTTTATTTGTGAACCACTTTCAACCAAAACTCGTAAGAGTGCACTTCAATTGATGCCATAAATAATCGGACTATGGAGTCATGGGGCTACCATACAAGTCCAACCTCCCCATTTTGGATCTTCTAAGAAACATTTTTTCTACACCAATTTAAAACAATTTAAAAAAACCTCAATGCGTCTTTATCAAAACAAAAAAAAAGTAAAACAAATGGAATCGTACTATGGGGCCATGCTCCCGCATCCCCCCAATAAAGTTTTCTGAGATATTTTTTTTTATTTTACCACTTATTCCAACCAAACCTCACACAAATATTGTTTTATCGACGCCACAGAATTTGTCAATATCAAAAAAACCCCCAAAAAACTTTTAGCCCGAGGAGAGTGAAGGGTATTCAAATTTCGGCCGCGCCCGAAATTAGCCTCGGTCTCGTTTTTCTCACAAATTGTATTAAAAAATTTCTTTTTGAAATTGAGATTTCCATTAAAATTTTAAGGCAAAGATTACTCAAAAAAACGAAAAATTACAGAAAATGCGTTACTATTTATTCATCTGTGTGAATAATTTTCGTAAAAGAGAAGAATTGAAGAATTGATTTTGTCAATATGACTAAATTATTCACTGTGATAAAATATAATATATATAAAATATAAGAATGATGCTATTCTTCCATTTGATTAAGTTTTATCCTTTTGACGAATCTGACATATTGTGAATTTGTTATTTTGACTAACTTTTGTCAATCTGACAATTGGCTCGAATAATTTAGCGCAAACAAATCGTCAGTTTGAATAATTTTTTCTATACGAAGAAAAACTTTTACAAAGTGCGATTTCTTCAAATTGATAAAAAATTGTAAGCGAATAGTAATAAAACTGATGAAAATATAGTTAATTTGATAAAACAAAAAACAAAATTTTCATATTGAATAATATGTAACTTTTTTTCTAAAAATCTACCCGTATTTATTCAATGTAACAAATTATTATTCAAATCAAATAAAAATTTTATTCAACATTTTAGGAAAAAAAAATCGTTCATATGAAGAAATAATTGGTTCAGTGCAGCTGCACTGAAATCCTCAGGCTCAGCAAAACGAACCTCAGGGCAGTGACAGGCCTTATAACCGGTCATTGTACCCTTCGAAAACATCTGCATACGATAGGGATCTACACACTAGACCCATTATGCCGCCTCTGCAACGAAGACGAGGAATCAGCCTCGCACGTTATCTTCGAATGCCCCGCTCTTATGAGCCGGAGACAAAACTTCGTTGGAGCTCAAACCACAAGAATGAGCGCACGCAAAGTAAACCTGGTTAATTTTCTTCTAAACCTTTTACGAAGGACAGAGCTAATAACCTGAAACTATTTCGCTTAATTGGGATATACAAAAAGCTAGCAGGCTGTAGTATTGGGCGCAACCGCAGCCAAACCCAACTAAGCGCCCTGTCCATCCACCCATCCATTCAATATGAATACATACACATACATTTTATGGTCCAATGTGCGTTCTTTCGAGAGTTATGGAGTTTTTAAAAAGGTCCAAAATGAAAATATTCTAATTTATTTTTCTAATCCAGCGCCTAATTTTTGTCGAAAATTTTCTACGGTATTATATATTACTGCAAAAAAAAATTTTATGTAGTTTTTTTTGGTTCTGTCGTCTGGCTGGTCTAGCGGTTAGTGCGCGCACCTTCGGTGCACAGGGTCATGAGTTCGAATCTCACCGTGGATCATGGTGTTTTTCGAACTCACGAGCTTGTGACGGATTATGATCTCACTCAGATGTTAAGCGAGTATAGGGATGAATAACACTGGTGAGAGAGAGCACCACCACGCTGCTGATCTCATTACCTGTTTTTTCGTTCTCAGACTATTCTTCTGTATGTTTTGCCGTTTTGGAAATAATCGGTGAAAACTTAACCCCCCCTGTCCCACCTCTTTTTAGGTTGCGTGCCAGTGTGCCATCCCCAAACATCCTGCAAAAATCAAGATATGTTTTATTTTTGCCGCTCGTTGGCCATACTTCGGAGTATTTTTCTTCGGTTATAATTGTTCGTTCCCCTTTTCTTTGGCGGGCGTTTTAGAAAAACCCGTAGGAGGAATTCCTTACTCTTGAGTGAATTCAAAGCATTAACTTTCCAAAACTCAGTTATAACATTCCTTGTCAACGAGGATTAGACTAGGCTTTCAAAAGGTGTTTGGCAATTAACATACATATAAAGGACCGCCGATTTATCTATCGACGGGAATTTTAAGGGACGTAATTTTTGTAAACGTTTCTATTTTCAAAGACGTTATCCTACTTTAAAAGAAAACTATAAAATAAGTGTTGACCTTATGCCACACAGCAGATGCCACGATGTACATTCTGCATGAACGGTTTGACGGTAAGGTTTCTCGCATAGGTGACGTGATTTGGCCACCAAGATCATGAGATTTGACCACGCTAGACTTTTTCCTGTGGGGTTTCCTGCGGTCGAAGGGTATACCAATGAGCCGCAATCGACCGATGACCTTAAAGCCAATATCAACGAAGCACTCAAATTCAGTAGGATATATGCGCCAGAGTCTTTGAAAATTATACCACTCGGATCCGTGCCACCGTGACAAGCCGCGGCGGACATTTGAGTGATGTTATATCCCATACATAATTGCATATATGGGTCTTCAAATAAAATGAAAAACCACGCACAGCTTGTTTTATTCCATTTCAACATCTACCCGCCCTTATTGGAAAACCCTATATTAGACATAATTTTAATATGTATTTACCTAGACGAGCTTCTGGCCGGATCAAGACAGTACGATTCTACGTAGAGGTTTTGGCGGTTCAAACTTTTTTCAAAGTTAGATATTGTTTTGACTTCGTTTAGAAAAAAACATACAACTAAGTCACCATGATGACAATACTCTGGTATATAGAAAAGATTGTCCATCACCATAATTTTCAGAGACGAAAAGGACATTTCGCGCCTGCTATTGCGAAGGTCCTACTACATCAAACAACTTTCAGGTTTAAATTATGGCGTAGCTCTGATAAGCAAAAAGAATATTGTAGAATCTCTTAAAAGTTAGAAAACTGGAACTGTTCTCTGGTACATTCTGACTTTCAGGCTAACATCAACCTCTTTCCATAAAGTCATCCCGAAATATATTTCTTCATGCACCAATGCCCATATTCTTACCAAATTTCATTCCAAGCGGCGCGGCGCGGCTTAGAGGGATTTTTGGAAAAAAATGGACAAATAGAAAGGACATCGAACACAAATATATTCAACTATACGGTATCTTCTTCCAACTACTCGAATTAAGACTCATAAATGGAGGCCATTTCCGCTAACATATACTCACAAAATTCAAGCTATTATGTCCTTTTATTGTAAGCCTCATTTGTTTTACCATAAAAATTGAAATGCGTGTATATTTGCTGTGTGCCACTTGATCAAGCGCAACCTTTTAAATATCGATTGACAAAATTATTGCAATTTGGTGAAATTTTATATACCAAAAGGGTTATGTTTCCAATTACAAAAAGATTCAAAATAAGAAAAATGTTTCTACCTAAATACCGAATCTTACACGCGTAATCGATTTGAAACCTGACACTTGACTGGATGCTTTTTATGTGGTTTTGGATGGTTATGCCGGGCCAAAAAAATATTTTTGGGACATTTTCTGATTTTGTTGAATTTAATGATTTCCCTATTTAAATGTTAAACAATATGCGTCAAACTTGGAAGTGAAATACTTATACTGAATCGTATTTAAGAGTCTCATTCTACCGATTTCGAAACTGCAGCTCGCATTATCATCAGGAAAGGCGCGAACATACAACCAATTCGGCGATGCAATTAAACCTTTGATAATTTCAATACGCTTGACTTATTTCCCTAACCAACATCTTCTTCATATGCCAATTAAATTTTTGCACATAAACTCCTCAACAAGCCCAATTAAACCACATCGATGAGCCCACATGCGGCATGACTTGTACTGCATTCATTCCTCATCGCCAATTACCTGTTAGCACATCATAGTACGCACACATAGTTCTACACTCCCCCTATATATGTCCTTATCGCCATTTTTCGAATGTCATCCTCTGACGAGGATCATTTCCTGCCATCCAAAGAGCTTCAACTATATTCAAGCATTTTCCCATCAATGAATCGACCGAGTGGGTATAAATGACTCTTATCCTTTTGCTCCCGTTTACCACTTAAGCAATTAACGAGCAGGTGGAACAATTCAATAAAACATCGGAAGAAGTGGTAGACAGAGAGAGAGAGAGAGAGAGAAGGAAAACGAGAGATGTTCGATGGAAAAAAGCGCCCTCTTTGACTGCGATGAAAACAAAACAAGAATAGAACAAAAGTTGAACCTCTCTAGCAATAAGGCTTCGGAACTAGCTGCTGAGCTGTGTAGTGGCTAACGTATACGGCACCACACTATACTCTAATACGAATCATCGCAGCTATAGAGCCAACTTTGCTATATGGTCGCCCCGAAAGAATTATCCTTTCGTTTCGCTTCCGTTGTCGTTGCCCGCCTGGCCGATGATAGTGTTCGGGACCGTTTTATTTCAGAAAGGCGAAAAAAACATTCGCATCGGCTGACGAACACAAAAAAACAACACGAGAAACGCTTGTTCATTTACGACAGAACAGCAGCACCTTTATATGGCCATAGTGAGTGCGGCAGCGTGTCTGAAGTTTGCTGAATAGAGAGACAAGAGGAATGCAACTCCCAACGGATAGGGTTGGGGTTGGCTGGAAGGACGTTTTGTGTTCTGCTTAATATCCTGTTAATTACTTTAGCTCTATCGATTTTCATTTTCTTCGAAGTCTTTTTTATGAACGTCTATAGGAAACGAGTGGCGTTCAAGTATGGATGATTTGTTGCCCTCGGCCTATCGAACAAGTTAAATGGAAGGCTAATATTACCATCATTAACCTGTGGAGATGATATGTTTTGTAAGGTTCTTGTTAAGAGCGATGTTCATTAAAATGTTTTTCTTTGTGCAAGCATCGGCAATTTAAAATATTGTTGAAAAAAGAATTCTTGACTTACGTAAAATATTCTAAACTTTTTCCCATATTTATAATATACATATATGAGCAATTAGCAAACTCCGAGACAGTTTCCCAAACCGCTTGCATTTTCCAAACCGATCAATACCACGCCGCCCGCGCCGTTATCGAGCTAGAAGTATGTGCAAGCAAGGCACGTTATAACCAACAGTTTTAATTAATAAACTTCATTACACATTCCATACTTAAACTAATTTTCAACTCAAATTACGACATATAGTGGAGAAATGCCTTTAATAGGTGTTCTCGACATGACTCGACGCGGCTAAAGCTATGTGCATAAGAGGAGAGAACCTACACTTTCTCCTTCTCCTCCCGATTGAAGTCCATCATACACAAGACTCGCCTACTCTTTGGTGTCCCCCGCCCCTTTGGCAACCCATACAACATTTCATCCTTCAATTTCATTCTTTCGACAGCTTGGCTCCTTGACTATATCGTATGATCGTATCATAAACGTTTCTGCCATATAGTAGGTTCTTGCACACACATATTGAGCATGAAGGAACGGTTAAAAAAGTGTCGAAGGTGGGGAAGTGGGGCCGACGTCGGCAGCGGCATGGCTTGGCACGACGACGACAACGACGGCGCGGCGGCGGAACACACATCCTTGGTAAGAGTCTTGTGGTGAGTATGTAAATTAGTTAGAGGTGCTCTGTGTTTGCAAATAATTTACACTGCACTGAAGTTTTTCGAAGCGAAACCAAATTTCAGGTACTTATTCATACTTGCTTCGGCAGTAATGAAGGAGATTGTTAAACGTATGAAGTGAAGAGTATAGAGACTATACTACCTATACGGGATATGGACGAGGATATTATGGAGAATATGCTTCGTACATTGTTTGAGTTAGGATGAAGAGGATTTTTTTTTAAATATTGAAGTGAGAATTTAATGAACTGAAGCGGTTTTTATAGAAGGAGTGCATATTGAGAGAGATCATTTAAGGAGAGTGGAAATAACAACTTTGCAAGCTTGAAACGTGTACATGCTGACGTCATCAACATCCAGTATATCTCTGATATTCTGGAAAATTAACATATTTTTGGATTTGATTTGAGTGAAAACCAGAAATATGTACTAAAATGGTAATAAAATCTCTCTTATGGTGAATAGCTAGGTTTGCCGGAACTTGTTGTGAGGCAAAGCACGTAAACCTTCACCAACCGCTGGTAATGGGCCTTTAGCGAGATAATCGCATTTTTACATACATATGTTATTAAAGAAAAAAAGTGTTGACAGTTCGACCCATCTTGAGATTCAAATAAGCGCTGGCGGTTTGACTCTAAATTTAAACAAAAATAAAATAAACGTTTGTCGATTGATTGTCGATTACCCAATCTATAATTTCTCAAAGTACCCTATACGGACTAGGGATGTCAAAAACCTCCCATTCGCCGGGGTTTACGATTTTTTCCGGTTATTTACCAAGCCGGTTAGATTGTCTAGTTTTAAACCGGATAGAATGTATCGGTTGTTCGGTTAACCAAGTCATTTTATCTAATTGTAGCAATAGTATAGGCTGACCAAAACTATGCAATTACATTAACTCATTGCCGGACACAACGCCAAAATTTGACACGATTTGTATGGTCAAATGCTCAAAATTGGACGTCTATAGACGTTGTGTCCGGGAAAGTGTTAAATTTGGTCCTGTTTATTGACTGCTCTGCATTGCTTTGGTAAATTTTTGCAAAATTTTAAAAACCTTAATCAACTTAATCCTGCTTCGATCAATGACAAAATTGCTCGATGTTGAGCAAGATCCTTCAAAGACCAGCTTTGTCCGATTAAATAATAGATTTGTAGTTTTTTTTTCAACAATCACTTCTCTATATTCTATTGCACCATTGTCCAGATTACATTGAGTTCCTTGTGAGCTGGCTAAAGAAGGCGACGTGGTTTGCGAAGGGAAATGCGTAAATTACTTCGAAGCGCGAGGCTCTCCCACTTATAAGGGATACAGTTCGTAAGATTCACTGAGGCACAGGTATAGTCTGGTTTCTACCGTTTAAGGCTCTTTCCACATTGCACGTATGCCCATAAGGTATCTCTGAGTTTTCTGGAGATTGTGAGATTTTAAATGTTAGGTTAGCGAATATTTGAAGCCTTAAGGGGATCCTTCTAGAGTTCTTTTTTATCTTATCTAGAATTAAAGCATGTTGCAGTCTATTATTGGTAGTTAGAAATTGTCTGGCGAGACGCCTATACTACTGAATGATTTACATACATAACAAAGAATTTTGTTGCATATATCGGTATTCTATTGGCAATGCAGAGCAATTCTTGTGCATCCTTGGGGTAATTTAATGTTGATACGATTCCAGCAAAAAACATGTTTTATTAGGGTATTGTTATTCTTAGCTTTAGCGGTCAGGAATTGCATCATTCGTTTTTCCATGGAAGTAGCCAGGATTTCGTTCAGGGGAGAGGGGAGAGCAAGGCCAACATTTTTCAACTTCATGATCGTATCCAGTACTTTTTTTTTAAAGGAGAAACATTTAAAATCGCCAACAAAAAATAAGGTTTCCCGTCAGTTTTGTTTATTGTCGACCCTTAAAGTATTGCTATAAAAGGTGTTAAAAATTTAAAGTTAAATTTTAAGAAACCACAATTGCTGTAGTAAGTAGGTAATAAACCTTGTACATGAGATTGCAAAATATAATGGAGACATTTTTTGTTTCTTATGTTTTTTTTTTGGGGGGGTGCTGAGCACGAATACAGAGCTTACCATACCACTAAAAATTCGATGCGGAGCACTGTCAAAATCGCGAAAAAAAGCCCAAATCTTTCGCTATTTTTCCGTTTTTTTTCCCCCTAACTCTGAAACTATTTATTTCTGCGAAAAATTCTCCAGAAATATGTTAGAAAGCACATGATTGCGCGTTCAAAGATACATGAGAGAAATATTATAAATCCAAAATTTCGCTGCGAAACAGGGTCAGAATCGCAAAGAAACGTAAAAAAAAATGACTATCAATTAAAGCGATACCGCTTAGCGTATTTTGAAGAATAATGTCGCGTTGGACCCGTAATCATGTTTTGGGGATTTTTGTGGTTTTGGCCCTGTTTCGCAACGAAATTTTGACAGGAAGCTCCGGAATCGAGTTCAGCACCCAAAAAAAAAAACAAACATAAGAAACAAAACAAAAATTTCCCCACCACATTTTGCAATATCAAATCAGCACTAAATCTAGAATGATTTTGATAATTTTTTAACGCTTGATAACTCCTCACTTCTGACTACATTCAATTCGGTTACGATTTCTGCTTTTTACTACGTATTTCGTTTATACTCTCGGGCAGGGCCGTGGAGAGAAAATCCTTCCGATTTATCTCGCAATCAAAAAATTTCGCCAATATCGGAGAGTCTGTGGCGCTGCTTGTATTACATCCCATCTTTTGCACTTATTCTAACCATAGAATTCTTAAACTTGTAGTCGGCTTGGTAATGGTTGGATTCCAAATTATAAGCAGACATTTTTGTCCGACGGTTTGTAGTAGACAGTAATTACTTTAGCCAGGTAGACCATTGACAGGTATTGCGTCAACTTTTGAGAATAGTATGTATAAAAAGCGAATAAGATCAAGGTAGACTTCAATAGCTTTGTACTGCAGAATGATGTAAGTTGCATCCGAAATACTGGTATATACCAAAAAAATCAATGTAGTGCTGGAACCAAGCTATTCTCTTTTTATTAACCTACTTGTAATTTATTAGCGCACTCGCCCAGTTTGTAGGTCGTTACTCTATAAAATTGGCTTTCGAAATTCACACATGTGCACAATGTACACGGCTCCTATTTTTGCTTCAAGCACAATTTTTTTCAAAAAAAAAAAAAAAAAACCGTTACGCCACTGGATGAAGAAGTCGAAATTTCTTAATTGTTTATGTATAAAATCATGCATGCGTTTTCGATAGGCGAGGGCAGATTGAATTTAGAACTTTAGTACCGAAAAGATCATGCTGATTTGTTGATTGAATACGATGATTCGGGCCCCTAGTCTTAAAAATTCAATAATAGACTAGAGGCCCTAAGCCTAGTGCAGAGTATATGTATTGTATTGTTGTTAAAACGCTAGAAACAGTAGGTAGGTACTTATAAGGTTTCTTAGTTCAGGACCTGAAAATAGCAAAACACTGAAGCATACAACTTTTGTGTCAAAGTCCGGGCCTCCTTTGAAATCCCGGGCCCCGGGGGGAATCACCCCGTTCCCCCACCCTGTCTACAGGTCTGCTCTCGGGATCATCGCGAAAGCAAAACCTTAGGGTGTCGCCAATTTCAGATTCGAGATACTTGGCGAAACGAGGTATTGCAGGATCTCATATCACAGCCCTTAATATTCGGGGCCTGAAAAGGCGAGCATAAATCTCGTCATCGAGACTGAAGTCTTAGCAGTAATGTGCGAAGGATAGTTTGTTAGTTTTCCAGTCTCGGAATATCCGAGTCACTGAGACTGAAATTATTCGATTTGAAGAAAACGTAAAGTTTTGAGGCTAGGCGCCAACTAACCTTCTTCCCCCCTCCTCTGTTTTATTTGTATCAAGAAACTTTTCGTGCCGTTAAAAATTGACCGTGATTATCGTTTAGAGGGAGGGGACAAGTGCTCCTCCCTTCCAAACAACAAATAGCGTAACAAATACAACGACTTAAATTTTAAAATGAAAAATTTAATAATGAAGTCTAACATCTACATAAAAACTACAAAAAAAACAACTACTATCTACAGTTTCGAATTTTGAATTGATATATTCGGTTAACGCAGGAAAAGAAGAAGAAGTTGACTGCGAGTATATTCTACTTCTGTTAAGAGTGACCAAATCAAATATTTGAATTTTCATAACGGAGGCGCGGAGCCTATGCACCGAAGCGCACTCGACCTACTAGTTTGAAGGTGCAAAAATCAAACATAATGTTTTGCCTAATTTTTGTTTACCGACCAAAACAAAAATTGCGAGCAATTAACATATTTGCATCGAAAAAATAGACATTCAAATTTTCTCGAATTAATATTTATGCTCCATGCCCATACCCGTAGGACAGTGTAGTGTTTAAGGTTTTACTTTTATAGTATATGCTCACCGAACTTGCTCGCTTCTATGACGGGTTCGCTGGGGAAGGTAACGTCAATCGATTTCATGCTCCGTATTGAGGAAAGTTGTATGCTTTTGTTTGGACAACGACCTAGCTGATGAGGCAGTCGCACTCATAAGAAGATAGATAGCGGAACCCAGTGGCGTAGATTGCTTTTCGGAGAGAAATGGCATCTCTGTACAGCTTTTTTCCATTTCCTATAGGAACATCGCACGTAATAAAGGAATAACCTGAATTCTGTAAATGACTATTAGTTCAGCATTCGGAAACAAATTTATCCACAAACTTTACGGCCAGCTTACACTGAGCAAAAGAAGATTTTGTACAAAAAAAGAAAGAGATTTTTGTGCAGGATGAGGTCTGTGTCTGTCTACATATAATTTAATTTATTGAACGTACAACAATTTTTAGTAATAAACTTTTGGAGAAAGTTAAAACTGAATTCCTTGAAAAAGTTTGTTTGTAGGGATCTTTGTAGCGATCTAGATCTATATTTCATTGCTGCAGCGTTCAAATTTTAATATCGCTTTTAGATCCTCCTAGTGGTGGTGGTGGTGTGTTTTGTTTTCTTTAAGGCAGAAGAATTTGATTCTGTAACAATTCATAACTTTATCGCTACTAATTTAAAGACGCGTGCACTGCCAAGTAGGACCTTCACGAAACACACATCGGTTTTAGATCCTCCTAGTGGTGGTGGTGGTGTGTTTTGTTTTCTTTAAGGCAGAAGAATTTGATTCTGTAACAATTCATAACTTTATCGCTACTAATTTAAAGACGCGTGCACTGCCAAGTAGGACCTTCACGAAACACACATCGGTTTTACGGCTTGCTAAAACTGTCTAATATTGAGAGCCCAGGAAAAAATTGTGTTCGAAAAAAAAATCCAAAAAATTGTTGGGAGCACTTCTTTTATTTTTTTTGTTGTAAAAATTACGTAAAGCTGCCCCAGAAATTTTGTGAACATTTCAATTTTTTTTTAAATATGATACGCCAATACTATGGGAAACACATTGGAAGAAACTACGCAGTGGAAACTTTGCTAATTTGCATTGCTTTCGCTTTTTGAAAGCACATAAGACATATTAACATCTAACATTTGAGGAATCGGTATTTGTTTAAATTAATTTAGTGCTGAAATTTAATTAACGCTTTTTTGCCAAACAAGTGTATATAATCTCTCGCAAGGTGCGGGATGTATCACTCGGGGATGGGGGTTTAACCCTCTTGATCACCCTTAGTTACTCCACTGCCGATTCCCTTGTGTTGTCTTTTTCATGTTTATTTACAAATCCGTTTCTTTATCTCTTCATTCTATTTTGTCCAGCAGCCTATAGCTATACTCTTTTTTGATATATATATAGAATGAGCAGCACGGACCCAGCTCCGAGCTAATCCTAATACTGAAGGGCAAGGGTCTTCGTGATAAATATTACCTGACAAATGAGTTGCGTTTTTCTTCGGTTCGTCTCTTTACTTTTGGATGAGGCTAAATTTCGCGCCAAATAGGCAGCATGCTTTAAATGTTTCATTTTTAAAGTACATAATTGGAAGACACCACCCAAACACACAGTGCTGTCCATCTACCTACCCCAAAATTATTTCAACGACATATTTAATTTCCAATCTGATTCAAACCACCCCAATACCTCAATCAATCAAAAACAATTCCATTCCCAATGTCGTCGATATGTTCCTATATTCAAATCAGTTAAATCGACAAACATTTAAAATAATCTCCTCCCACCGTCAGGCACGACGACGACTCTGATTTGTGTTTGCCTTTCCTTCAACGTCGGATGAGTCCACAGGGGATTGAATCCGGCAATAATATAGCAATGATGGGGTTCACCATTATCGTTTTGTCTGTTTGAACTACCCAAATTATATGTCTAGTGTTTTCGATTCTATGCCATCAGCGCGCGTTACCACCATTCGACCGACCGTCGCCATCATTTGCCTGCAGTATGAATTCAAAAAAGGCACGAGGAATCCTTACGACCGGTTTACTTCCACATACGAGTGAGTATACGTTCTCCGCGAAGGCTCGGTTGGTTGTACACCCTGTATACGCGTTTACCCAAATCAGTGCGGATTCATGAATCCAAGGATAGGCTGTTTGGCAAACCATACATGCATATTACATACACGTCCTGCTTGCGCCTCCTAAAGGAACCAAGCAATTCTTGACGTTTTTCGTCCTGCTGGTGCGATCTATCCGCACTCGCAATAAGACATGCAAAGAGTGTAGTAAACCCAAAAGTCCCGCATTCAGCTAGCGTGAATAGCCTCGTTAAAATGACGTGCTCGAATTCATAAATTCGGATTTTATCGATTTTTTAATTGAAACAACGTCTCGTTGTCGGGGTTGGATTGCACAATACGCGCGAATAGTACCGACTATGTACAAATATAGAGCACGTAATGTATAGTATAGTCGTCGAAACGGTGCGGTGGTGTGACGTTACATTCGCACGATAGCTGAAAAACAAAACCTGGCACCAACCACCATATGATTTATAACTCTTACCAAAAAAATATGAAACAGAGGGCTAACAATTGAATGGAATCGTAAACCGAACGGAGTAAGGTACTTTTGAATTCTTGTCGCAAGTGGAGCGAATGAAAATTGGTTATTCATTAAAACTTCGTATATAGGAATGTGAATATGAATTTCAGGATTTTGTATTTATTAATTGAAACCCTTTCTTTGTATGTACCTACTTAAAACTAAAATTAAATTTACCTTGAATAATCCGCCTTACAAAGAATCATCCCACTTCTGGTATAACAGCTGGACCCAATATCCGCTAGCATGGCACCGCAGCAATAACACTTTAAACAGGAGTTATGCCAGTATCGGTCTAAGGCGTGTAAGAAAAAGCGTTCCACAATTTTTCCTGAAAATATTTTAAACTACATTTTTAATTTGACGACGACTCTTTTGAAGATTGTTATTCTATTTATAAGGATACACACATACACGGCAACCTTATCCAAAAATACAAAAGGACTCTATAATGAGCTGTTAATATTCAAGGTCGTGACCAATCCTCTCCTATTTATTCACGCGACCACAACCACCACAACCACGTTCACTCCAGCCATAGTACCTACCTCCGCATCCTGCACAATGCTTCATCGGACTATTATTGTTTAGGTGATGAAAATTTGTTTGTCCACCACCGTCCATTGACGACATCTGTTGAGGATGACCATTTTGATGATGAACCATTGAATTGCCGTTTCCGGGAATGCCTACACCGCCACCACCACCACCCCCGGCATTCGAAAGTGTGCCATTACCCCCGGCTCCAACCGAACCGCCGCCGCCGCCGCCGCCGCCACCCCCACCTAAATTCGTATAATTGCCATCAGGACTGGGGGTGTTTGGTGACGCAAGATCCGCGTAGGGTTGAAAGTGAGGGTTCATTTCTATAGTGACTGCCAGCTTGAAGTGCAATATTCACAACAGTGCAACGAGCGACGAAAGGATATAGTCCTGATTATGTGCGGTCGATGGCAATTTGGAGAATTAGTTGTTCGGTTTGTTTGATTGTCCAGATTGCTGTTGTTGAATGACTGTAAGGAGAAGACGGAAGAGGAGGAATTTCAGTAATTTAATCATAATTATTTCAGATTTGTTCAATTTACTTGAACAGAGATTCGATGCAAAGAATTTAAGGGTTACGAAGGGTGACTTTACTACTAATGTAAACTCCTATGAGAGGCCTTCAAAGGACAACGCGATGCTTCCTCTTAATATAAAGAATCGAGTCAAATAATTATATTCAAACATTCTGAATGAATCTGCAGAAGGTGGAAAGCGTGGATTTGGACATGGTTTCGTCAAGCGGATGACATCATCTATACAGAACCAACCAGAAACATGAAGAAAGTGGGATATAGATTAAGTACGATATTTCGAGCTTAGTTATAACAGCATTTCACCTCATTTTATCCAGAAACCCAACTGGTCGTCATAGAGTTTTCACATGGCCATAACTACAAAAAATAAATAATCATCGACCGTAAAATTTCTTCTAATGACATAAATTCAAGAACACCTGACACTGTTTGTGTATGTGTATCTATAATATAAATTCAAAGATATCGTACCGCGGCGGGTAATTTGTGCGATCTTTCTGCCAGATAATCGTCAACTTTGCACCATAACTACTATCATTACTCTGCCTATCACGTCATTAATGCAATCATCGTCAATTGCTGGTGCTGCACTCATACTTTTGTACGTTATGTTGCGAGAACCGTGAAAAATTCCTCGCACTCGGCGTGGACAAAAGAATGTGCACAGCACTGCTATAGAGTTTATTCCACGAACATGGGGTAGATAAATCGCTTTTTGATTTCACTTGATTAGCAAACACAACATCTCTTGCATCCATCCATACCATTATCACATCCAATTTGTCGTCGAGCCATTGCAATTTCTTTTACGTTCAAAGCGTCTCGTTCACGTTAATCGACACCAGTCAATCAACGGGTACGGCTACAGGCTACAGCTATACATGAAGAAGGCGGCTTGTTAATGGCAGGTGGAAACAGATGGTGGTCATTTTCACACTTGCCATTGGGCATCAAAGTGTTAAGTGTACGTCGGTTGCTGAAATTACCGCAGTGAGCACATAAAATGTGCGGAATCTTTGTAGCATTAGTGAGTGCGTTTCACATTCCTTGTTTCCTGGACTGAAATTGTCTCTAATTAATGTACAATTAATATTTATTAGGATTTGGTCTTCTATCACAATTACACGTCACTTCTAATTCAATTATTATCAACTGGAGAAATGACTAAACTATGTATATGTAGTTAAAGTCTCACCAGCATAGTTCAAAAGCAAGATACAACAGGGATCAGTGGGGTAACGTTTCTCAAATTTCTACTCTTCGGTCAGCGAAATGGAAATAGGAGCCCCCACAGATCTTAATTTCATCTTAGAGAATATCAGCTTCACTGACATTTTCAGCTGCTAATTAAAGTAGCATAACTTTCGGAAACAAAGGTTCCATCTTCTATCAGCCCAACTGCCACGATTTTGCTTCCAAAATTATGTTCTGACTAAAGGGTGAACCAGACACCTCACGTTACCTTCCGTTTAGTTACGTTCCATCTCGAATGAATGGCCAGAATGCTTCCGTGTCAAAACAGATGGCACGGAACGGTACGGAAGAAAAAATTGTACTAGAGCTCTTCGGCACGTAACTCAACGGAAGTATTCTGTTTGACCTCATTAACCCTAAATTACTAACAATACGTAAAATTGACGTGTTCGCTCACATTATAATGTATATAGGCAATTCCACGAGTCTGGTTAAGTACTCACTGCAGCAGTGCTTTCCTCAGTTAGTTGTTGTACGTTGATGTGAGTGCCAACATCCTGTTTGTGGTCTAATGCGGTAAGTTTAGCAATGTTTTAGAAAATCTAACTACTATTTGACATCCGAGGCGCAGGCATGTTCCTCCGGGAAAATCCATTCTCGAAGCATTATTCACATACGACCAGGGCCAACTGCTAAAACAACAGACCGCACAACTCCATCTAAATGGTTTGACCTTTTCATAAGTAACGAAATGGTGCAGATTATATTGACATACGCCAATCATGAAATGGAGCTTCAAAATACGAATATCCGAATAGTTCGCCTCAGAAACCCACGTGTATTTTAGAGCTAAGGGCGTATTTTGGTCTACTAATTTTGTCTAGGACACTGAAAAATAATCACTTATCGGCTGAAAAATGCATGACCCGAAACTAGGTAAAAGATACGAAAAAGATTGTAGGAAAATATGAACACGTCGAAATTACATGTTGTTAGTAATAAGGCCCTAACCAGTCATGTTAGTATTCCAGGGTTAAACTACTAGCAACATCAGTTCGAGTCAATCGTCCCAAAGTACTCGTACGTATTGTATCTTTTTTAGCAACCAAGTGTTGACTGTGAATGTGGTTTCCTGGATGCAAGAACAATAGGTGTGTTTTTTTGGTTATCCCGTGTAGGTTTGGGTAACGAAACTTCATAAAAAAAATGACAGGTGGATCAGCTGGCATTTTTTTTTAGATGGAGTTTCGTTACCCAAACCTACACGGGATAACCAAAAAAACACACATATTATTAAAATAGGTACTCAGAGAAGTAGCTCATCCCATCGCAGCATTCAATTCGAATCTCTCTAAAATTTAGAATAGTAAGGTGCTTTTCAAGACTAAATTTTCTTGATTTCTGATTTTACCACTTTGCTGCAGTCTACACTGTGAAAAATGTTTTAGACTTCTTTTGTGCAGTAGTCAATTTCAATTTAGATAGTGCTACCCAAGAAATAGTCACTACCTCTCTAATATTCACAGCGGAAAATACTATTTAGTACGTTCATTTGACCAAGCAATATTAGAGAAAAAAGTTTAGTGGACTCTTCCACCAGGGGCGTACGCAGAAAAAAATATTTCGGGAGGGGGTTTCGGAAAACCTCGTTTAACGTTGCCCTGAGAAATTAAGGAGCACGTTTGAAAGGTATCAATAACTTATAGTACCTAGTTTCGAAATCTCCATAAAAGGACCGAAATGGCTGCTATTTTCCAATTTAAAAATCGTGCCCTTTAATAAACAAAAAATGAAGCACACACCTTTTGGGTAACAAAAACTAAAATTTATTACGAATTTCATATCGGGAATAACTCGTAATATGGGATACAATTTATTTTTCGTTACAATATACTTAAAAAATGAGACCGAGTTCTAATCGTGCGAATAGCACGATGAGTGTATACCCTATACCCATGCACAGACCTAGAAAGCGAGTAAAGCCGAAAATATTGAATTTATTTATTTTTTAAGGGGGAAGGGTTAGATGGGTCGAATCTCGCACATCTTTAATATCTTATAACGGCATCCAGCAGGTATCATGTGATATAAATTTCATGTTTTTGGGGGCATTCTATCAAAAGATATGACGGAATATTGCTTTGTAGGGGATGTAGGGGTAGGGGTAGTCAGACCTTCTCCACTTTCCACTAACTTCACATGTCACATGTCACAATTGGGCATTGATGAAAATTTTAGGTCCCTAGCGATATTCTGTCGAAAAATATGGCCGAATTACACTATTACGGAGGGTTCATTTGTATGGGAGGTAGGGAAACTCATGATCCGATTTGGCCCATTTTCAATACCATCCAAGCTTTTATCAAAACAATTATCTGACCAAAATTTCAAAACGCTAGCTTCATTATTTCGAGAGTTATCGTGCGAACTGACAGACACACGGACGGACAGACAGACAGACAGACAGACGGACATGGCTTATTCGAATCAGGGACCGACCCTGATCATTTATACAGGGTGTTTCGCAACTGGTTAGCCATAGACCAATGGTCGACTCTACAGGATGTTTTAGGAAAAATGTCGCCAAAATTATTTCTCTAGCTTTTACCGTTAAGGAGTAATTGCCTTTTTTGTGATTCTTGTCAAAAAAGACGACTTTTTTCGAAAAACTCCTATTTTCTAGCTTCCACTTTAGCCAAATCAATGTTTTTCATATTCTTCTGAAAGTACATAAAATTTCCAATAAAAGGGCATATCGAACGTTTCGAACGGTTTCGTATCTTCCGAAATGCAGAAAAGTCAATTTCAATTTTTAGTGTTAAAATTAAACCCGAATTTCGTAACGGTACATTGTAGTGGCAAATCTGCAAAGTTGACAAAAGTTGGCGTAGTATCTTAGCTTTCGAACGGCATATAAGAATAAAGCACAGAGTCATCCAGTTTGTGAATAATATGTATAAATGAAAAAAAAAACATAGTCTGCAAACCGACTACAGTCTTGAAAAGGAAGTAAAATTTTTACATCAAGCATAGACTTGGTTGTTATGCATTATGGATTATGCATTTCGCTACTGTTGTAGATGCTAATTATAACGGTAAGTATAGACAAATTTGTTTTATGTGCTGAATTATTTGTACGAAGGTTCGCTGTGTACACATTAATATTGTGAGAGTATTTTTCATTTTCATCGTCTAAAAAAGGATAAACATTTTAATTTGTCAGGTATTAATTAGTGTCCTTTTATGTCCTTTTTCAGAGTTTTCCGATCCAATTTTTCCTTAGAAAATTTAACGATAGAATCTTAGATTCTAAAAAATGAAAAAGGAAGTGGCAACTTGAATTATGGAGTAGTTATGGATTTGGAAAGATACAGATGATTACGGGGAACACGAAAATCTTCCAATTCAAACGCGATTTATTCCGTTTAGGGTCCTTGAAATAGGAATCAAACGGATATGTAATGTACTCGGCGTCTCCTTTGATATGATACCCCGCATGCCGACCTCCAGTCAAGGATTAAATAGTGTCCTTTTTTGTCCTTTTTGGGACTTTTCCGATCAAATTTATTTTAGTCAAATGAGCTTTAGACTCCTGGGACCCCACTGATTCAAGACCAAGAAAAAATACTACTGTATATTTTTCTATTGGAAATGCTTATATGACTGAACTATTTCCAAGTAAAAGCAAGATTTCTTCCACTTACGGACTATGTTTTTTTCCCTTTTAGACATATTATTCACAAACTGGATGATTCTGTGATTTATTCTTATATGCCGTTCGAAAGCTAAGATACTACGCCAACTTTTGTCAACTTTGCAGATTTGCCACTACAATGTACCGTTACGAAATTCGGGTTTAATTTTGACATTAAAAATTGAAATTGACATTTCTGCAAAATTCAAAACGTTGTCTCTCGGAAGATACGAAACCGTTCGAAACGTTCGATATGTCCTTTTATTGGAAATTTTGTGTACTTTCAGAAGAATATGAAAAACATTGATATGGCTAAAGTGGAAGCTAGAAAATTTGAGTTTTTCGAAGAAAGTCGTGTTTTTTGACAAGAATCACAAAAAAGGCGATTACTCCTTAACGGTAAAAGCTAGAGAAATAATTTTGGCGACATTTTTCCTAAAACATCCTGTAGAGTCTACCATTGGTCTATGGCTAACCAGTTGCGGGACACCCTGTATATATACTTTGCCATACCTCCGGTGGCTCCTTTGAGGTGTTACATAAATCGTCGTAACAAAAACAATATACCCTATACCATCTTATGGGTATAGGGTATAATTAGAAGATGTTATATCCCAATAGAAGGCGTGTCCATGAAACTTTTTTTCAGTTTCATGTAGTTTTAAATCAAGTTTTGTTGTATAAATGAAAAAAAAATCAGTTAATGTGCCGAAATTGTTACGTTTACAAGATTTCACATCCGGATGATTTCCTTACCAAATACATGAGTTCCGGGCCGTTCAAGCTTGGCCTTCTTTTCAAATAAATCGCAATCAAAAATGATCTTGTCCCATAACCTGAAACCTGCCAACATGTATTATAAATGCAGCTATGGCAGATAACAGATCCTGTCAGGCAAAATCAAACAATTTTTTTCTGAACCGAATTTCGGGACAAAATAAATTCACGAAGGGCTTAATATTTTAACAGTCAGCTCATTGTTTATCGAACATAGAGGAATATGTCTAAAATACATAATTTAAGCATGTATAAGCAACCGACCTTTTGACGAGTTTTAGTAAATTTCCTCGACTTGAGATTCCACTTTTTTTATTTTTACGCCTTTGTGTTGATACACATTGTGTTTGTTCGACCTGGTCACGGGCACACAAAACTCCTAGGTAGGTTGCCTGTTTGGCTTGACATGCCTGATCTAGATGGTTCTTTGTGGTCATTGAAAACATTGAAACTAAATAACCGGGAAAAAAAAACTAAGTGATAAAAAGCCAGCGGGCAGTTTAGTTGTTCTGCAGCAATCTCAATGTTGTGCTTTCCATGCTTGTAAGATTCACTTGTTAAAACTTCATCGACTAACTCTTCTTGTTTAATTAAATAATCTGCGACACTGGCTCTACCTGGATAACAGATCATCAAAACGATTGCAAAAAAACATGACAGTTACCCATAATCCTGCTCGGCACAAAAAAGTTTTTTTTTCTATTATACGAGCCTACTTCTTTGAAGTTCTGGTGTTGGTATTTTATCAAAAGGTCAAAATAACACCCTAGATCAAAATCCTCAGCACTATATCACTAATTAATTTCGGAGAGGTTTGAGACCCAAAAAGCCCTACACAGGATCGCCACTGTCTTCCACTAAAGTTTTTGAGTGTATTATTCGAATATAAAATTATAAAGTAGATTACAGTAGAGTGTAGTAGATGTTATAATTAAAGGAATACACAAATTACCCGTATATCTTCGTAGCTACATTCATAGGCTGAAAATCAAAGACGAACTTTAACCTATATCAACAACTTTTAGATGATCGGTCTACATTTTTCTTATGAAAATAGTAACAGCACATATTTTGTCTTTTAACCCAATTTAGGCAGTTCTGGAAATAAGGAAATAATACTGGACAGGGATTGCACTCGATGTCCCTTTTGATAAGACGCCCATCAAGCTACATATTTGTTAAAGAAACCTTTGCATCGTTTTTTATCCTTTTATAGACATTTTGCATATATTATTTTTCCTGGCAAAAATTAGTGGTATCAAAAAATTTACAGGATTTATGGTTAGTTTTCTCTGAAAGATCGCTCTTAGCTTTTGGCTGGGATTATTGTTACCATTGAGCCAGGAATTTAATTAGGGCATGTAACTCAAATCTACATCAAAATTAAAGTTCCTGTCAGTTTGAAATGTCAATATTAAAAATATTTTTGGAAAAGGTGTTTTAACACCGAGAAAGGAAAATTGAGAATTACCTTTGTTACCTTTAAATGATAAATGGCCCGATATTTGCACGTGCCTAACCTTGGCCAACGATTTCAATTTAAATCGTCTATACTCCGTGCCCCCACCATATTCTGGCGCTCATATTGCCGCAAATTATCAGCTGTCTTCGTTCAAAATTAACAGCGGTTCAAAGGTGCAAATAACAAAAAAAAAACAATCGCAAATAGGAGACCAAGCGGAGACGGTTTCATTTTCAAAAAAAAAAGAAAGAAAAAAATGGATAGAGTTGAATCGTTTGGGCTGATGCATTGTCTGGCGCACATTTTGCTGAAATATTAGAATCTTAGCATCAAAAGTTACAAACGCTCAAATAACCAAGGACAAACATAATCGCAAAGGAGGGACAACGCGCATAAAATGTCGATTTCTCAAAAATGTACCCCATAGCTCAGATTTTTCTGAAAATTTCAGAGTCCCAGCTGTCTGCGTTCAAAAGGTACAGCCATTCAAAGATGCTACCCCCAGGACAAAATAATAATGCAAAAGGGGACCAAGGGCTAACAGGGTCAAATTTTTTTTTATCCATTAACCAAAAATCGCAAAAAGTGGAGTGTGACCCATGAAGAAATAGAAAAAAATCGCTAAGCTTGTTCCGGCGCACATTTTGCGGAAATTTACAGAGTCCTAATTGTCTGCGTTCAGCCGTTCAGAGATACGACCCAGAGATTTCATTTCATTTTTTTTCCAAATGACATTGAAGCTACCTTGTTTGCAGGGACGTAGCCAATATTTAATTTCGGGAGGGGTCCAACACTTCGAGTAAAATTTTTTTTAAGACTACTTGATATACGCTTTTGGAGACTATCATTGTAGTTTTTGCCATAACCTTTGGACGATACGCTACTCCATTTCTTGCTAGATTTTTTTAGAATGAATAAAGAAATGAATCGTTTAAATCTTAAAATCAATATTATTAATAATATTGTTACCTTGCAAAATAGTCGCCTAGGTCAACAACATAGTTTTACCTGCAGCTATAGCTCCTGAGGAGTAATTCCATTTAGTAACGAAATCCTAGCCTATCTTGATTTTATTTTTGTCGCACTTTCCTAATCCCACAAATCAGTGCCCTTTATAACCATTTTCAAAATATTATAAGATTTGTAATGTATTTTTTAAATACATCCGAGATGGTTTTTCAGCCGATCCGATTTCATTCGGCACGCGAAATTCAGGGACAGTACAGAAGCCGCGGCGAAGAGTAGAAAACGGTCATTAAATTTATATGGAAATCTTTCACAATATAAGTTTTTTGAAATGCTTAATTGTACGGGGGGGTTCATATCAATAAAATTGTTGTAACCTATGTTTTCAAATTTTTACTATTTGATAAAAAACGTTCGGTGCTACACAAATAGCACCTTGTACCTATCACCTGTAGCCGATGGAACTAGCAATCATTTGAATTTTGAAATGTTTTATGGCAATCGGCAATCGTTTCCTACAACTACCTGTCTGACGAAAATGTTCAGCCAAACGAAAAAAACTGCGCTTATCACGTTTAAACCCAACTGAAGACATTTCGGGAGGGGTCCGGACCCCATGGACTCCTCCCCTGGCTTCGTCCCAGCTCCAGGTAAGGTTTAAGTAGAATATTTACTAACGATTTTAAAACAGAGTCACGTATAGATACCACTAACAATTTTTTTTGAAGTATTGTCGAAAATGAACTTGCTAAATATGAATTATTCAAAGAATTCTAGGGGTCGAGAGGAGTTCGAATTATCCAGGATTATGTATTATTGAGGTTCTACTGTATATGAAAAATAATTTCAAAATTCACATTTCAGGTCAGAGACCATAATGAAGTTATGGGACTTGAGGATTTTTATTTGCTTATCAAATTAATGGTGCAAATCGTAAATTTTCTGATAGAGATCCATCTCTCGACTTGCTCTTTAAAAATGTAAATGAGCAAAGTGTTGACAATCGTCAATCCCGACTTTTTCCAACTCGTACAAGTGTCGGTAATATTAATTACTGCAAGCATATGCACAAGTATAAAAGCCCGACACATAAACACAAAAAACAACAGCCACAACGAACGAACCTCCGTAAAAGTTGGCATTAATTAGTTGTCGCTAATTAGAAAAAAATCTGCAATGATTATTACTATTCATGTCCTCGTCCTCGTACGGGGGCCGTATCACGTTACATTTACCGCACAATGCACCAACATACTGTACAAACACACAGGCCTTAATTGAAAGAAACTCTGGAACAATATCCAATTGAAAATACCCTGTAGGCGAGGGTCGGAGGCGGGAGGTGGAATATCTGCACTATAAAAAAAAGTAGATCTCTCTCAGTATACGACTATACTAACGTTAACGATATCTGCTCTAATGCGAACTAATTAATTCTGTCGTTTGCCTGAGTATCAACTTGCTGCTTAGCTAAATCACTTAAATCGCAGCTTAACTAGGTACTTGGGGTTGTTGAGGCTCTCTGGGGCCACACTGACTAATTAGCAATCCCATACTTAGCCACTATAGAAACTGCGCACACCCAACACCCCGTTCTCATCTGCTGAATAGTTTTAGCCTGTTTCAGTTCTATGCATACGTACCGATTCGTAATTCCGTACTAGAGACTAGAGTTCACTACTACGGGATTTTGAAATCCATATGTGTAGAAGAGACATTGTATGGGTACGATATGCATGTGAATTGCATGCTTTTTAGCATCGTTTTGCTTACATACAAACTTTGCTATTTATGCAAACAAAACATGATCCCGAACGTTCGTTCCGCTTAAGGACAACGCGACAGCATCCAATTATAAATAATGAAGTTAATTAAAAGCAAAACTATTAGTTGTCGTTTTAATGAACTAATTAATAAATCTTTCCAAGACTAGACCGATAGGTTGCTTTTTTCTCGTGTTGTTGTTGTACGATTCTGGCCGTTTTTTTTTTGTGAATGGACTGTTGTGATGAAGGCTGCTTCTCGGCCGTTACTTGTGTGAATTGAATGCATTCGAGTCGAGATGAATTGAAGATCTTGTTTCCAGGAATAAGTCGCATAAGTATTCCAAAAATGTTGATATTCGTGCTGAAGTATAGTGGTTTAATTGCTCCTGTCGTCACTCTTTAGCCGTGTTGGAAAATGACGTCGATTCAGTTAAATTAAAAAGGAAATAGCATTTGATTGAGTTCGTAAGACGCCATTAGAGAACTTGTAGAAGGTAGAATCTACAACTTTTTTTTTTTTTGAATTTATAACTTTTATAACTCGATTATGATTTATTATTGCCAACCATTTCCATTATAGTGCCAACTAAAGTACGGTTTCTGTAAAATTTATAATTAAAATGGTCCTTGACCTCCAAAAAAGTAAATACAGCTACTGCACAGCAGTAGTAAGTATCTGAAAATTTAGCTGTTAAGTATCTTTAATTATACAAGTGGTCTTACTCTGAATCATTACTAACAATAAATCAAGGAAACTCAGAAAGTAAAGTAAATCCAACCTTATGGTTTTAATTAACAAACTGTACAGCTACACTTCAACAATGTCATCTTCGGTCATTTATTGATAGACTCGTACGTTATTTCGCTCCAAATAAGAACGTTGCTGCCTATAAGAAGATGCGAATTATCCCTCACATCTCATTAGGACATACCGTTCTAGCGTTCCATCATTTTGACTTACGCAAAAGAGCCTATCCGATATGCGTTCTTCAAAGCCCATAAGATCTACAGAAGATCCAACCCTTTCGACTAACTACAACCGTTTCGGATACGGTGTGCTGATGATGGACTTCAGCGATACTTCAATGAAGGCTCATCACATCTCCTAATTAGTATATAACTCGTCGACCTTATGGAGATGCAACTTGCGAAGAGTCGCGTTGCCCGAGACTTGGTTGCCTTGTACATAAATACGTTCAAGTCCAACTCCGCTTGTAGGTGAACTGAACAATGCAATTTTCTGTTTCCACATAAGGCTAAATTGCAGAGAATTTCTGCTGACAGCATTAATTAAGACCGAATGAAAAATATTATTTGTTAATTGGACTTGACAGGTATTTACGGAATGTTCAACATATGGTCATATAGCGTAAAAGACGACAAAGCCGATATGGATATTGCGGGCTACCGTTTCAGTGGTAATTCCCTTCTAACCCATTGGCTGCTGGGATGAAGTCGTGATCATTGCGGCCGAACCAATTTTTTAGCAAGGAATTGGAAATTTAGAAGATCATCTGACATTTTTTTTTAAAAAAGGTACTTCAAACTTTAGCTATAACAAACTTTATTACATTTATTTCATATTACTTGTCAGTATACAAATAAGAATGATCTAATGCCGGTACCATGGTGTTAAAACAGCTTCAGAATCAAAGCACGCTTTAAAATTCAAATTCGAAAAAAAATGAAGAGCCTCCTGCGCTCCTGCATAAGTACATTTTAATAGAGGTATTTTTCTACTTCCTTGGATTACTATGTAATGTACGAATAGTAATCATAAGATCATAAGAATCCAGCACAAGTGATTATCCCAATTGTGGTCGTTGGATGCATCCATTTCGGTCAACATTCTAGTATACAGAATAGTTGTTTGGTCTTCAGGCTGTTTCATCATTTTTGTTAACAAAAGCATTTCCTTAAAGAGTTAATTTGTCGCGTTGTCAGTCGCACTTTGTGTATCAGATTATGACAAAACATTGACTCTTTAGGCCAGCAAATTTGGGTACCAAAAATTGGCTTCAAAATGTTTGAATAATAACTTAAATCAGCACTGTCGATGCCAGCTTAAATTAAAATTAATTAACAAATTAAGTTCGCCATGTAATTATTTAGAAAAACCTATTGATATTTTTGGTGGCGTATTTCCTTTTTTTTCTTAAATCCCTAATACACCGGTATGCATAGACACACAACATGATAATGAAGATGCGTAAAGCCCTTTACACATATAGCCGCAAAATCTACGTAGATTATGTAATCTCGTATGCTATTCATACTATGGTCGTAATCTTGTTCCACGACTTGACAGTACAGTACAATCCGTCTAAATTGCAAACTCCGACAATTTCATGCACGACTGAAACTGTTGTTTATACTAATTTGTTAAAACAAGAAGCAGATTCTATCTTATAGGAATTATTCAATGTTTTATGTTCGTCAATAGGTGAAAACATCACACTTTTGTGTACAAAACCATGTGCCAAGCGAAAATGGATGAGATGACCTCTACTGTAGAATTGTCAAATGCGAAGCTCACCACACTTCACCATGATTTTGTATAGATTATCTCCGAGATTTTGGTTATAATCTCCGTTCAAAATCTATGAAAATTTATGGAAAATCTGCAAGATTTTCGCCTAGATTTTGTAAAATCTCAAGATTATGCAAAATCTTCTATAGTGTGTAAAGAGCTTAAGTTTCCATCATTCCGCATTTTGAAAATTATGTCTATCGTATTGTTTTACATAGGGTTACACAATCTGAGCCACACAATATTCAGTGATCAGGGAAATATTGTAGAAAAAATAGTCGAAAATTGTTGACGAGCGTAATTTTATGTACAAACCGCAAAATTTTGGGTAGAAACATTTTTTTGATTTGTGTAAGTGTTGAGACTAGACTGGGAAGGGTGTTTATGTTTTGACTCTTATGCAAAGGTTATTTAGTAAATGAAACAAAGAGAGTTGATTTAGTATTTAGTTTAATTAAAGGAAAATGTCTTTCGGCAAACACCGTCACCGTGGAGAGCAGCATCCTCTGCCTCCTTCGCAAACCCGACGATGTAGTTACGCTTATCTCGCCTTGACTCTTTTTAATTTTTTTTTTTTTTTTTGAAGCGAAAAGTATTTAGCTCTGTATTGTTCCCTAACTGTGTCATCAACATCTGAGTAAATCGGCTTCTTAACTCTCTTGCGTGCTGAGATAAAAGACTTATATCGCGGTCCAATCCCAGAACAATTTATTAGTCATACGCAATGAATGAATCCTTAGCGCCTTTCTATCTATCTTGTTTGGCAGGATTCTCACTTGATGGTTGTGCATTGGCTTCCTCGCGCAAAGTGACGGATTATGCACGTTTTGTAGATTGAAATTTAAGTCTTTGCGTAAAAGTCGCATTTTCCATAATTTTAAGAGCACCTTTGAGAGCTCTATCGAAAGTCTGATGATAGATGATAGCAGCTTGATCAGATGGTTCGGTGTCTAGAACTACTAATTAAGATATATATGAAATTCTTTTTTTTATACTTCTTTCTGTCTTTCTTGAACGAGTTACAGGATTTCAGTAAGTTGGCCCCACCTACACAAGGCTCCGACCGGAATAGCTATACTGCCATTGAAGTAAGCAGAAAATTCACAACGAGAACAATTCACAGTTTTTTTTATCACATATTTTTTTTATTTCTTGAACTTCTTAGTGGATTTTCGGAAGATTTTGCTACCGAATTAGTTCTTTCCCTGAATATCATAATAATATTGAAACATGCAAAAAAATCACAATGAGCAAAATTATAAAGATTTGTTTTTTGTATATTTCTTTCCGTATTCCTTGAAGGAATTACCAGATTTCAGTCAAAAGATTCCAGCGGATTGGTGTGTATTGGTGTGTAATTAGAATTACATTACAACTATCTCCCTTGAATGGGACCAACCATAGCGATAAGAATAACTCTTGACGCCAGCCACCAAATTATGAAGTCACCTCTTAAAACGATTATCGTATTTCAGTAAACTTCCCCACCTAGAGAATCGGCCAAGAAAAAATCATCAAGCCAGCTCAGGAGAAAGGCAAGGCATTTGTTCAGGAGAACATGAGAAACTTCTCCTGAACAAATTTGCGAATTTCAGCATACTATATACACTCGTAAGAACTATGTCTCGTAAACTGTTTCTAGACCCAAAATCAGACTTGTTCAAAAAATAACATTAATTTCACAGAAGATTCTACTACACCTCAGGCATGAAAGCTCGTAGGCGGCGACGGAAAGGTTCATAATGGTATCGACGATTTTTTAAAACTACGTCTTCTGCAGTTTCCCATGTTTATTTTTTAACTCCTTATTCGCTGAGAAAATTGAAGTATCATTCCGGCGTGGACAACCACAACTTTTAATGATAAAGTTACTTGATTCCCTATTTTGACAATTGTAAAGTAACCTGTTAAATGAAAGTTGACTATTTCGGTCAAAACCCCTTTAATACATTCCATACTAATTTGAGAGTCGCTTGTACTGAAATGCCTACCCCAAAAAAGTTTTGCAACATCTCTTGTTTTTGGAAAATTATTTCATTAAATTTGGTGGTGGTCCGTAGAAGTTCAATTTCAACGTAAGTGGTCCGGCGACATTTGCTGGCTGGGAAACACTGATGTTAGTCTCTTCATAGCTTCCTTAGGACACCCCATCAATGGGTGACATTTGGCATTCTAGTGTGTCGCGGACCACGGCTCTATGGTCGAGCTGCCGTCACTGCAACAAGAAAAATAACCGCATGCATCTGGCTCGGTGCATTTGACCCGGCGAGGTCAGCGCGTGGCGTAGGCGATTTGAGCCATTCTTGCTAAGCCACCTTGTTTAATAGAGGATACGAAGGATAGGAAAGATGGGCAGGAAAGAATGTGCGCTCATCCTTCGGAGCACGAAAGATTTCGAAGAAATAATAAATTTAATTTAAAATCAAACGGGGTATTCCAAAGTATAAGCAATTAAAACAAAAGTAAGAATTCATCCAAAAAGAACAAAAATGCAAAATTTCAATAAAAAAACTACAAAAAGTGTACCATAAGAAGAAGAAAATAAACTTACTTCCATCAGATGTCTGCCGCCGACGATCGATCATGGTAGGATCCAAATGATGCATGCTAATTGGTGATACATTCAAAAAAAAATATCAAAACAAGAAAAGAGAAAAAAAAATATAAAATCCCCTTCAATCTGGTAGCACAAAACACAATTTGTTTTTTTTTTATAATAGAAGTCTGCTTTCCAGTTCATTTAAATTCTATCTTGCTCAGGCAAAAAAAATGTACTATCCATTGTACACATTACAATTTACACTCCCATGACGCGTTCAAAACTGTAAAAAGGAACAAAATTGCACTACAAGGCAAAACTTCCTCCAAGTTCAAATTAAATTGATTAAAAACAGCGCCCTAACGCCGGAAAGACGTTTTGCCCGAGTCAGCGACTCGATCTCCCGCTATCCACCAAATGACTACCATATTTTCTGGTTGCCGCATTGAACAAAGCTCAATAACCCAAACGGTAATGGCTGCATTGCTCTCACAAAATTCTAAATACATCAGCATAGTACCCCATGGTTGTGCCACCAAAACTGCCCTAGGTGATCATCGATGGGACTTTTGGTATTTTGTTTTGCAGCCACAGAACCTACAAAATTGTCATAGACGACAACACCATACTCCCCCGTTTCTAAAAAAATTAACCCCCTATGAATTCGCCATATAAAATTTTAAAGCCAGAATTACCGTTATAGAGATTTTTATGAAACCTTGTCGAAAATACCGTTTAACCTTCTGGCACGGCACCGTTAGGAGTGCGCGAATCAAAATCGACTTTGACAGATTATCCAGAAACCACACGAATTAAAAATTTGCCATACACCATATTTTAGCACATATCACCGTTATGGAGATATTCAGAAAAAAAAAATGTTTTTAGGGGTCTTTGATCCTCTGTATCACCGCTAGCGTCCCTAGTACACGCAGGGACTTTTGGGGTCTTCTTTAGGACCTGTCATGCGAAGATCCAGCTTTCGCCTAATTTGTCCGAAGTGAAATGCTAAATTTCCTGGGGTACAAGAAATATGATGCCATCCAAACTTTGTCCAGAAAATCGCTTTTCAATATTTCTCGCATTTCTGTATAACAACTCTTTTGCACCGGCACCCAAACATCAAATCAATTTACGATGACGACGTGACGTCCTCTCTCTTCCGGCATACGACGCCAGTCAAACACAACGAGTCCGACACATATCTACATACATACATACATTCTCACAAAAGACGATGAATTTCTAGTTTCGGGAACTTTGTAATTTAAGTCGCTACGATATTAATTAAATGGCACAAACAATGCCAAATTTTAATTAAACACACATACCTTTGCACATACAAGCAATTAGAAGTAACTTGAAGCAAACTAATTAAAACACCCCTTCACAGAGGCACCGTGAAGGAAAGAGTGCAGAGAGGAGGAGGAATCGTCAGTTGATGATGGTGTGTTGAGGATTTTCCCGGAAGGATAGCCAACTCGACGGTATATGCCGGTGACTAAGAGTAACCAACCACCATCCGGTCAAGTGATGCAAAGTAAGAGACGGGGGGATACAGACTTAGAATGAAATGAGAATAATTGGGTTGGAGCATATCCAATGTAGCGACAGTTGAGGTATTGAGGAATTTGAGAACGACTCGACGGAGGGTTTTGTGGGGTTAGTATAGTGTTCTTAGGTATACATATATAATTTTAATGGGAAAATGCTCGGAAATACGAGTATGTATTGTTTAAACAAATATGGTCATATGAGTGGAAAATAGTACTTCGACTTACCTGCAAAATATGAAAAAATTAATGCTGTAGTTTAATCGTTTTATGAGGAGTTATGCAATATTAACCCTTCTGTCGGCACATAGGTCTGGCCAGACCTTTGGCACTATATTTTGGTCAAAAAAGTATAGAAGATGAAATCGCAGCGACTTCATATTTCATGATATCCTAGAATAATATGTTTAGAAGCATTTTGCAAAAATTTCAAAAAATCGGTTGAAGTTTTGAGCATGTTTTTGATGATTTTCAATTTATAGTGCTTTTTGATACCCAATAGGTCTGGCCAGACCTATAGTTCCCCCCCCCCCATTTTCGTCTTGAGGTAAAAAGTGAAAATATTAAATTCTCTTAAAAATCTCCTATTTATAATGTAATAAAGTCATTAAAATTCAATTTGTACGATAAACGATAAGATTTTATGAGATTTTGCTTTAAAAAGCCGTGAAGTTCGCAAATTGGGTACGCCTAATTTTATCCCGTCTTATAACATCACCTAATCAACTGAGATTTGATTCTAGGAAAATCAAAAGAGTTTTATTTCCTTTGTAATAGTATGAACTAAGTATAAGTGACTTACGATGGTGTTTATTAATAGATTTAATTGAGATATTTACGGGAAATTTAGAATTTAACGATTTTTGGGGTTGAAAATTCCCTATTTCTTTCTATCTATTTTCCCAAATCTGCAGACTAATATCGTGGTAAAATCTACCAACAAAGTGCCAAAAATTTCCCCAAAGATATTGGAATTGGAAAATTTTATCAAACTTTCTGTGCGGATACGCAATGAAAAAAGAGAAGCAAAAATAGAAGAAAAAAAAGGGAGAAACATGTTTGTACTAATACCACCTCAAAATATGTCTTCTTAAAAACGCCTCTAGTATATCTCCAAAAACGATTTTAATGCTTTTATTGTTTATAAATGGCTGTAAAGAATGGGTAGAATGATTATACCGATAAAAATTTCACTTTTTCTAAAAATTAAAATTTTTTTCTCAGTAGGTCCAGCCAGACCTATTGGGTATAGAATATGCATATTGTAGTAGGTGCCGACAGAAGGGTTAAAGGAACCGCACCATCTAATCATTGGATGGTATTCCCAATTTATCTCATTCGAGTGCAACCTATGTATCACACAGCCAAAATAATTCCCTCCTACATCCGCTTTTTATTCACAGCATGTTTGCGCTCTTCATCCGAAAAAAAAATAGTCAAAACAACATATTCAACGAATATGAATATGATGTTTAAATTATAACAATATTCACCACCTTTGAAGTTCTGACAATGAACAATTTTCAGAACAACCCAAAAACCCGTGTGTTGACAAACATCCTTTTATCATTGCCACACATATTACGCCCGCCTGTTGTTGCGCTGGAAGTCGCAAGGGAGAGAAGAAAGATTCTTTTTTTAAATTTCGTCCGGCTGCGGATTACAGGAGACGAGCATCATATAAAAACATATAAAAGAAGGAAGCAAAGGAACAATCAACCGCCTTCGTCTAGACCGGGGGATGTCTGCACACGAATACCGCGCCGCATCACCCTCTTTTAACCCCCCCCCCCCCCCACACACACACACACGCGCCAACCATAGTCGGGTCGTGATGGGGTCACCCTGTGTTCTTGTATTTCTTCAAACAATTAATTTTCTCATTCAACCGTATTTCCCTCTAATATTTAGTTTAAATTTTAATTAGGTTTGTAATGAATTTACTTAAACGCACACATAAAGTGACAGGCTTGCCAAGAGAGTCATGGTGAAGTGAATGTTAAGGACGTTGGACGTCGCCGTATAGTCGTCGTAGTCGACCATGCTTTGTGAAGTGATGAGTTGTATAAGGGAAGGGTAAGGACTCTTTGAAAATTGTGTATTGTGTGTGTGTATGTTTATGAAGGAATTTAATTATAATTTCAAGTTGGCGGATAAAAAGATGTACTTCTCGAATATAATGATAGTATCTGGATCGTTGACAGCAACTGTGCTGGCCTTGGACGGATCCTTGTGCCGGTACACCTTTGATGGGTACTTGAGGAATTCACTAATGAGAAGTTGACGTAATTACTACATAGTTAAATGGAACGTGCGATACGAAAGGCGAGCGAACAAAATGATTTGGTTTTATTGCTTCATTTTGGTTGTTCTTTGTATAAAAGTGCTAGAATATCCTATCAGAACAAGACTCGTTTAATTTGATCGGAAATTGGAGGAGGAAAGACAGAGCTAATACAGCCTTTTCGTTAAGCGTTCATACAGTCTAAGGTACTATTGGAAAATGTCCGAGTTCCAATTAGTCCATTATGTAAATTTGATTAAACGTTCATAACATCCTTCAATAGCTCTTTATACACGTTATAAGTTGAAGCAGGATATACATAAATGTACATTATGTATATGTAATATAAAATCAACACACAAATCTTCGACTTGTGTAAGTCATCCAACTAACCCTATACTACACTACCACTACCTGCACTTGTGGGCGGATAACAAGTCAAGTAACCTAAAACTGATTCAAAGAATAGAAGAGACTATTTCCGAATGTCATCAAATGTGATTTCAATTAAACTGATTAATTGGATTTGCTTGAAGTTATAAAAAATTCAAGTAGTACCTGTACGGGGAGAGCAGCTGGCGCACCTGACTGAGTAATAAGTTTTGATGGAATATTATGATGATGTTTGGAAACCATTCAGTGCTTTCGTTTGAATAATGTTATGACAGATGTATGTATAGTAGTCTGGCTGGTCTAGCGGTTAGTGCGCGCACCTTCGGTGCACAGGGTCACGAGTTCGAATCTCACCGTAGATGGTGTTTTTCGAACTCACGAGCTTGTGACGGACTATGATCTCACTCAGATGTTAAACGAGTACCTATTTATGGGGATAAATAACACTGTTGAGCGTGATGCTGATCTCATTACCTAAAAAAAAGCAGATAATATCTGGGAAATAGGATGTCATTAACACATCCGGCGGACTGTTAGAAAACTATGTGCCCTCGATATTTCCAAAAGTCCAGGTCCAGATGGAATTCCGGCTTTGTTTTTAAAAAGCTGTGCTGATAGTTTAGTAGAACCACTTCTGTTTTTATTTAATAAGTCCTTATCAGAAGGACAATTTCCCAAACAATGGAAAACAAGTTATGTCATTCCTATCTTTGAATCCGGGGCAGAAGTGGCATAAGGAATTACAGACCGATATGTATCTTATCTTTGAGAGTATAGTAGCAATAGTTGTAGTAGCATTCAGCACAAAAAAAAAACCTTTTAGAAAACCCACTTGTCGAAACTATACGTACCAGAATTAGTCCCTAGTTTCTCGTTTAACTGTTGAGTTTTTTTCTGCAAATCAAATGATTATTTTAGTTTTTATGACTAAAGTCCGAAATTGTGTATTCAATCGACATAAGTAAGTACTGTTCTGAATAATAAAAAAACGTATCTAATTAGGATGTTTATTTTGAATACCTTACCTTACCATGAATGACAGTCTAGAACTCACTGCTCTTGCTCATTTTCAAAATTCCTCATTAACGAGAAACATCATCACGTAATATCAAGGATGTATAATAGTAGCGCGGTTCCAATGGGAGCCAAATTAATTAAGTTAGCGACGACTATGAAAGAGACTCCACTTCGATTAACACAAAATATAATTAAGAAAATTATCAGAAGCCATTTATCACGTGTGCCTGCCTGAAAGGAGTCGTCCTCATCCTCGTCGACATACAGAATATAGAGTATGAGCGCTTGTCACGACATACGAGTATACTAAAAGCATGGAAGGAATATTTTGCCTGAAGGATGATGGGAGAAAGTTTCGATTTCGCTGGCGATGAAAAATATCATTAGATCTTAGAGATTAGGCGAATAATAGACCAAAGTTTTGCGAAGCCATTGTAGTTTGTCTGGCTAGCGCCTAGTACGGCAAAACTGAAATCTATTTCTGTGTTAGAGAACGATATGAGGAGTCGTTAATGAAGTCAGCGGTGATAGAGAACAACTATACACAACAATGCTCCGGCTCAAACAATAATTTGTACATACATGATAGTTGAGGCCTCGAAACAATCGACTTAATTAGTTGAGTAGTCATTCCAACAACATGGAATGGGTGTATGGCAGGCTTAGAGCTAAAGGTTGGTTACGGAACGATGATATGTATCCGTAATACGCATTTTAGTTGCATTGAGTTATGGACGGAAAGGAAGTACATGCATGTATTGAGTATTCGCCAAGCTATAGGCACAAGCACATGTTTTAGCCGATGCTAACCAGACGTAGCAGACAAGCAAGGATAACGTGCGACTTAATTAAAAAACTTTAATTAAATCAAAATCAAACATCAAATTTCAAAAAGCCATTAATCACGTGATGTATATCCGACAGAGAAAGAGCCGTCTAATGAGCATTTAGATAGGCAAGTACAACAGCATGTATAGAGATTGTCGGATTTTCACGCAAAGCAATTAAGTCTACGACAGCAAGGGGTAGCAAATGTTTGTAATGAAACATTTGATAAAGAATAATCTTAAGCCTATTAAATAAATTTGTGGCCATTACTTTTTCTAATAGTTCTGTCAACAGTCAACATGATAATTTTCTCTCTTTCTATCTCTCTCTCTGGTTCCTGTTAACCCCTTGTGGGGCAGGGGGCCTACCATTTACGCCTCGTCCTGTTCTGTACCAACTATAGTATTGTCAAAAACCAGCCCGGTTTTTCAGGTTATTTCTGAAGGCGGTTTAGACCGTCCGGTTCAAAATCGGACAGAAGGAACCCGTTTTCCGGTTTACCAAGTCATTTTATCTAATCATATTGTTTGTTCATCAAATTATAACTTTTTTTTTTGTAAAAAAGGGGGCAAGTGTGAGTAAATATGCTCAAAAAACCGATTCGGGTTACAAGCTGTTTACATCTAAAGTAAGAGATGAAGTTTCAAAGTTGTGATAAGCCAATAAATCAGTAAATTAACATGGCCTACACAAACAACAAATGGGCATGGCGGTCAGTTTATCGCGACATTCAACCTTCTATCCGTGGCATCTAGCCGATGGTTGTGGTATCAGCTAGTGTTGTACTGAACTTACTAGTCCCTGGTGGTCACATCTGTAACAATTCTTCCGGCTTAACTTTGGTCAGAGTGGGTAAAACCGATAAATTACTCGGTTTATCTGGGTTATGTTGCTATTGTAATCCCTTGTAGTTACACTAAACTATCCTAGAAGGGTACAAAAAACACGCCTAATATGAAATATTAGCGGAATAGATCACATTTTAACTAGTGAGCACTGCTCTATTCTATTGCACCATTATATATAATACTCACTGGTTAGCCTTCGCTTTTATGGAGTTTTTTTTTTGTACGCGGATATTTATATAATCTGCCCGGACTTATATCAAGTTGGCTAAGCACTATCTGAAAAACCATTACAGAATAGTATTGATCGGCTGCCAATCGTTAGCTCGTATTTCCTCGGCACTTAAAAAATATGAGCTATCCTATTTCTTTAATTATAGTAAGTTGAACTTTCGGAGTATCAAGTTGGCTAAAAAGATCAGATTAGCTATGCACGACCTCGAATCCATTACGGAATAGTTTTGATCGGTTGCAAATCGTTAACTCGTATTTGCTCGGCGCTAAAACGACTTTAGCTATCCTATTTATTTAACTATAGTAAGTTAAGCATTCGGAGTATCAAGTTGACTAAGCATGTTCAAAACAGATTGTATGGGTATAAATGTGGTATCAATAGAAAGGGAATGATAGTTATAATAATTTTTTGGAATTGAGCGAACAAAAAACGCGACTGTTCATCAGTTATTAACGGTTATCTATTCGGTTCGAGTCCTGACTATGGTCATCAGATGGCCAAGCGGACCTTTTCATAAACTCGAATCAGAGTTTGTTCCAATTCAAGCTATAATTGAAACACACTCTGATTCGAATAGAATAAATAACCGTTGATAACTAATGAATAGTTGCGGTTTTCGTTAGCTCATCAGACTCCACCAACTATACTATATTTTTCTCTGAAATTTCGGCCATCGAACTCATGAAACAAAATTAAATTTCTGTAGATACAAAATTGCATATTGAAACATTCGGAAAGACTTTGAAACAATTTCTAAAGAACATTTTCTTTTATGCCAAAAAACACACACTTGGTTTTCTGTCATAATTTTCCATAAATGCTAACTTTCGAAAGGTTTCGGTTATCCATTGAACGGATCCAAAATAGTGATTCTACTGCATGTCAAATCAAAAATTTTAAAAACCACTCCAGTAGCGTCGAATTTAAGAATCCCCCTAAGACAAAATGTATCTAATTAGTTCAGGGGCTGAAAAGAATATTTTCGCCTTAAAAAAGTTTTTCACACTCCTCCCCCTTAAGTACGTTTTTCCCATATAACAAATAATATGGAATAACCTTAAAAACAAAATATTTCCACTTTAAAAAAAAATTGTTTAAGTAAACAGCGATTTTCTGCCATTGATTTTTGCTTGCCACCCACAATTTTTGTGAAATATTAAATATTTTTTATGTACAAACATTTGTCGTCTTTTGCATCAAAATTTGTACAAAATTTTGCTAAAGTGAGGCTTTTTTCGAAATCGCTCGCAGGACTTATGTTGAACAACCCTGAGCTAAAGTATCTGAATAATTGTTTCGGAAAATCATTTTCTCAAATTTTCTCGAAAAAAGCCGGCGCATTTGCATCTGAACTCATTCTGATGCTAAAAATAAATCACTAAACTCTCTCTCTCGTCTGTGGCAATGCACACTCACCCCAAATATCTTGCTGTAATATAAAAAAGTAAAAGTTCTATTCACTATCAGTACAAAAATATTTTCATTCGCGATTTGTACGACATTTACTGCGCGATCACGTTTTTTAGTACGAAAACGAAAAAATGAGCGCAATATCGGAAAATTCGGGATTTTTTCCTGACTATTATGACAGAGTCAGGACATCGGTTAGTCCTAATGATTTCAATGCACTCGGTCTACTTAAAACGGATCTGGAACGTGTTCGTCATGTTGTGAAAACTAAAGGTTTTACGGAAAATCAGCTGGAAATTAAACGTGAATTTCCGGGAAAATCCGAAGAAAATGCAGTGAAATTGAAACAGTTTGGCAATGAAGCGTTTCGAATGAAAAAATGGCCGGAGGCGTTGATGTTGTATAGTAAAAGTTATATTTCGATGCCGGGTGATAAAGGTGAGAGAAAGAGGGTGATTTGTGTAACAAGAGAACGTTTGAGAGAAGTTAAAGGGAGGCATAACCTCAAAAGTACTAGTTCGTGTCACGATGCCCTATCCGTGGTGTATCTGTACTATAGGACAAATCAGTTTCTAATTTCCCTTCAAACGCAGAATTTAAGGGATCCAAATTATGATAGCATCGTGTGAACGATTGTAACTCTTGCAAATAATAAATCATTTTTCAATCGTCTCCAGAAAGTGATGTTTCCGTGCTATTGGCCAATCGATCAGCCGCTCTCTTTCATATGAACCGATACAATGAGAGTCTAGCTGATATAAAGAGAGCTATTCAAAAAGGCTATCCAAAAGATTTGGTCTATAAGCTGTTCGAGAGACGCGCACAATGCCATCTGGCTAATAAAAAATATGTTGATGCAGTGGAAGCTTTCAAGTAAGTATACCTGCACCTACACCCCTTCAAACACGAATGACACAAAACCATGTTCTCATTCGCAGAAACACAATAACGGCTCTGGATGATTCCAAACTTCCGCTTGATAAGCGTAGCCAAATCGAGCGTAACGCTATGATCATGATCAAAACCCTGGAAAGGGAACAATTACAAAAACTTCAAAAAGCAAAGCCATCATCATCATCATCTTCCGGCAGTAGTAAACCCAAAGAGGTGCTCAGTGATGCTGTTGAAATTGATGAAAATGTACGCGAGGGCCGTTTTGCCAAGGCTTCAAAGAATATTCAAGTGGGTGATCAGATTCTTATTGAACGTCCTTATGCTTGTGGTTTGCTCGAAAAGTTCTGCAAAACACATTGTCAAAACTGCATGAAGAGGTAACATTTTCCGTTTTAACATAACGATGTATGTACCTATGTACCTCATTTCCAGGACAATTATTCCAATAGCATGCCCCAATTGTGCGGACGTAATTTTCTGCTCAGATGCCTGTTCCAAGGAAGCTAACTCATCGTATCACAAATTTGAATGTGGAATTTTATCGACCATTTGGCGTTCGGGAGTTTCAATAAACTGTCAACTGGCCTTGCGTATGATCACAATAAAGGATTCGGGTTATTTCTTGGATAATTTTGATCAATTTAAAGAAAACCTATCAACTGATGAGCTTAAAAAGTAAGTAGGTAATGGAAAGTTTAAACTAAATTTGCTAATTTGTTTGTTTTTCTATTTTTGGGACTTAGGCTACCCTCCAGCGACTATAGGCGTGTATTTAGTCTGGTACGACATGCAAACAAACGTTCGGAGACTAGTTTCTTCCAGTATGCCTTAATGTCGTGTTTTCTAACTGAATGCTTGATTGCTGGTGGATATTTCAAGGCGGACGTTACAGCGGATCAAAAGGAAAAAATGGCATCGCTCATTATGAACAATTTGCAAATTTTGCAATATAACACTCACGAAATTTTCGAATTGCATAAATCCAGTAAGACAGGCGAGGCAACCAAAACAGTTTTTGTAGGTGGCGGTATTTACCCCACCCTGGCATTGTTCAATCATTCATGCGATCCTGGAATTGTGAAGTAAGTAACACTAAGGTAACAGCTATGAAGTTGTGCTTATCATTGAGCTTTTGAGGTTTGCTTCTCAATCAATACTAAGGGCCAGTTTCTCGTACATCTTATATAATGGTTGGTTTTATCGTATAAAAAAGACGCACACAATTTTCAGAAAGCTTTTACATTATATTGAATTTAATTTTTGTTTATAATGCATAGTTATATCATATTTTGCTTAGTTACGCCATCATCTGAAATTTAAGAAATCATTGCATTTAATACACAATGCCATATTCTGCTTGATTACAAGCAAAATATGGCATAATTATGCAAAATAAACTAAAATTGAATTTAATATCATGTAAAAGCTTTCTGTGTGTGTGCGTCTTCTCTGTACGATAACACTAACCATTAACTAAAATGTATGAGAAACTGACCCTCGCAGTAATAAGCTTAAATGCATAGCTGTGCCTATGACCTTTTCCACACCATACGAATAAAACCGTACGGGCAAACTTTATAACAACAGCATGTATGATGATTTTGATACGTACGATTGTTTTTCGGTCGTACGCGCATTCTTATAATGTGAAATGTCAAATGCTTGTCTGCCGGCCACTATAAAAGCTCTCGCCGTTCTTTTTTTTGCCGTACACCTTTGTCAAGGTCGCAGTGCGAATTATTGAACAATCAAAGCTCATTTCTGTGGAAAAAACACAAAGCTCATTTTCTCTAGCGAATTCGGTAGTGGAACCTTAAAAATTAGCTTTCTCCAAAGAAATGAGCTTTCGTTGTCCAATCGATTGAATAATATATGCCGCTCTTTATAGAAAAAAAGGCCTATGAGTCGACATACACTGTCCAATCGATTGCACAATGAAGCTCATTTTCTTAGGTTCCACTACCGACGTCGCTAAAGAAAATGAGCTTTCACCAAAGAAAATGAGCTTTATTGTATCATCGATTGGACAGTGTATACCGACTCTCTGGATGTCTCGATGATAATTCTGAACAAATTCTGATTATATTAATTTTTTTGCAGATTCTATGACGGAACAGCCGTTCATGTGCACGCCATCAAACCACTGAAACCAGGCGATGTTATTGCTGAAAATTACGGACCTCTCTACACACAAGAATCGCGTGAAGAACGTCGTGAAAAGCTCCTCGAACTCTACCAGTTCGAGTGTGATTGTCAGGCTTGCGCCGAGGTTTGGCCACGTTTCGATCAAATGCAAAATGATGTCCTGCGCGTTCGCTGCGACGCCGATCGGAAGTGTCCGAACATTATTGAAATTCCACTGGACTGTAATGATTTTATGGTTCAGTGTATTCAGTGCGGACAATTAACGAATATTTTGAAAGCGCTGAAAGTTATGCAGGTGCGTCTTAAATGTTTTGTTTTTTCCGGATTTTTCGAGAATATTTCGTTACTTGCTTATTTTTTTTTTAGGATTCTGTGGCAATTGACAAGACAGCAAAACGATTGTATGATTCCGGCGATGTTCAGAAAGCGCTTGAGAAATATATTGACAAATTAAAAATTATGCATGAAGTGGTTGCACCACCTTTCACCGATTACAGCCAGTGTCAGCAGAATATCAAGGACTGTTTCCTCCATTTTGGAAATTCTTATTTTTCGTCCGAATAATGAATAAATGAATAAAGACTTTTTCATTTGATACTTAAATTGAATTTAGATCTACACTATTGTTTGACCATACTCAAGGACAATAAAACTACATACTCAACTCCTTTATGAAATGGCTTTGCTTAATAAACAGTGCTTCACATAATTGGCCTGATTTTATCAAGAGCCTTGTTTACATATTGTCGCTGATGGCTTTTGTCCTTTTCGACAAAATTCCCAATACATATGCGTACATCATTTTGCATTACAATAATATTTGATGAAGAGTTCTAATATTTGCTCACGTCGCACACCGTCTGCCTGCATCGCCCTAATCAGCATTAGGCCACTTATCGTCCTTTAGCACGAAATGCTTTTGCAAACTAATTACACCGGCAATTATCCCAAATTGATGTATGTGGAAACCACTCGAAATCCATGAAGTAATTGATTATGATGAAGGGAGGAATTCTGGCAAAATTATATTATTGCGTCTGAGTCAATACACTTCGCGTTGTCCTTGTCGTATAGCGACATTGCGTATCGCGTCGTTGTCGTTCCAACATAATTCGCGTTCGAGTACGTAACGTACTCGTACTTCGCCCGGTTAGTTGAATGCTACAGCTACTGCTGGTTGCTGCCAATTCAAAATTTTCGTTGATAATCGTCGCCTAATGTGTTTGACTATCAACTTTATTAATTAATTATGTTAATGCGATTTTCTTGTTGTATGCCACAAACACACCAACAAACATACGCCGTATTGTAAACAATCGGTTTCAGGATCGAGCGGGAGTGAGGATATTATTATACTAGAGCATCTCTATATAGCTAGTTGTACATGGTATAAATGCTTTGGCGGGATGTCCTGAAAGCACACCTTCCTTACGCAAATTTACCGATGGGATGGCGGCGGAGGAATTGTACTAAACAATTTGCAAATATCCTGTGAACGCTAGAGCACAAGCTCGAAGCCTGATTCATATCATCCGATGTCTATATGGTATACATCGGGCCAGGTATATGCATATAAGTGTGACAATAATTATATCAGCAAATATACTTCCAAGTGGATGTAATTAATGATAATAGTAATTAAACACTGGCAAGTACGTTGATTAAACATTTATGGAGTACTCATCATAGTTGGATGCCTCGCATATGGGGCTGGCCGTGTCGTCGTCCTCTTCCTCGCCGATCAGCTGTTTTAGCCATATGCACGGCATTCTCAGTATACGGCGATGTGTCTGTTTGTTTGTATAGTAGACGCTATGTTTGCGTATTTATGTGCGCTACCTTGTGCGAATGTTTATATTTATTTAGCTATAATAATATTTGCATATGCGTGAATGGTGCCTCCTGGTTGGTTGCCATTTGACGCGACCATACACATTTCATTTGCCTCGGCAGATTTCAATTCAACACATCAACTAGATTGTCCACCCACACCTTAATGAAATTTATTGTCATTATTGTGGATGCCAAGGTGTGTAGATGAAATATTGAGTCCTGTAATATTTAATTAAAGTCACTTTTATCATTTAAATTAGCAAAAAGTATTATAAGCTGGAATTTGATTGTAAAATACAAGATAAGAAATCGTTTTTTTTTCTCTCCAGTAAAAAGACATAATCGCCAAAATTCAAAAAAACAGAAATCCATAATTGTAGTAATGATCATTTTTACCAATGTGGGTATTTCAAGTGCAATGCACTCTACGTCCTCTTTGATATGACACCCCACATGCCCACGTTCAAACAAGGTGTGAAATTAGTTTCCTTTTATGTCCTTTTTCAGAGCTTTCCGATCAACTTTTTTCTTAGCAAATTTAATGGTAGAATCTCCAGCTATTATAGATTCTTAAAAGTGATAAAAGTAGGGACAACTTGAATTATTCTCGTAGTTATGTATGGCTAACTATGGAAAACTCGAAAATGTTCCATTTACGCTCGATTTATTCCTTTGAGGGTCCTTGAAACAGGAAACAAATACTGGAAATGTAATATACTCGACGTCTTCTTTGATATGATACCCCGCATGCCGACCTTCGGCCAAGGATTAAAGAGTATCATTTTTTGCCCTTTTTGGGGCCTTTCCGATCAAAATTTTTCAGCCCACTGATTGAAAAACAACAAAAATTACCCTTACTCTATTTTTTTCTATTTGGAGGCCTGAATTTGGATATTTTGACTGCACTATATAAGGTATACACTCATCGTGCTATTCGCACGATTAGAACTCGATCTCATCTTAAACTAATTTTGGGCCGTAGAATAAAAAAATGGAAACCGTTTTTGATTAATTAAGGGGTAATTGTTATGGAAAATGTCGGAAGTGCTGGGTAATCCCATAAACTACAGTGCGAAAATGGTTTCGCTATTTGACATGCGATTTTATTTTTGAGGGTGCCCCAAAATTAACGCAAGATTTGAATAGTATAAAGAATACAGTTATCACTCATAAAATTGATATTTTATTTGTATTCTTGACATAGATACAAAAGGGTTTTTTTTTATGAAAAAGCTCTTTCGATGAATGCCATATTTTTATGATCGAACATGACTGAATTTCGTGCTATAGATAACGGTATATGGAACCACATAATTTTCATACTAAATTAGAGGTTATAGATGTGGTCGACATTCAACATGTGATTCATGTGTGCCCCAAGCAACAGGAGCTCCCAAAGCCGGAAATATAAAGATTTTTTCTTTCATACATCCTTTGACTAACTGTTCTTTTAAAGCCATTCATGCCCGGTTTCTCATAACTCTTATTTAGTACCTATCGGCTGGTTAGTCTTATCGCATAGAGAAGACACACACAATATTAAGAAAGCTTTTGAATTATATTGAATGGAATTTCTTTTTATTTTGTATAGGTACGCCATATTTTGCTTGGTTACGCCATCATCTTAGGTTGAAAAAATCATTGCGCAGTTTGATATACAACAGCGTAAAGGTTTGTGTTCGTAGGGACGACTCATGGGATCATCGCTCAGCGATCGAAGTGAAACCACCGGTTTTGAGCACTATATGGGTATATTTTCTATACAGAAATGTACCTTTAGTCTATAGTCGATACTAGGATATTAGAACCATTCAAAAAATATTGAAATACGGCTCGAAATTGGATGCAAAACTACGATCGCTGAGCGATGATCCCATGAGTCGTCTCTACGAACACAAACCTTAAATAAGCAAAAGATGACATAACTATACAAAATAAACAAAAATCCAATTCAATATAATGGAAAAGCTTTCTGAAAATTGTATGTTTCTTCTTTATGCGATAAGACTAACCATTCGATAAGAGTTATGAGAAACCGGGCATCATTCTTATTACTCCGCCAAAAAAAAATTTGCGTGTCCACTAGTTACTGCCGCTACTGACGATCAAAATGCCTGTAGAGGATTTTTTGCTTCCTTCTAGCTGCACAATTTAAGGTGGAGACAAAACATTCCGAAAATACAAATTTTGTGTACGGAGAAGAAGTTTTAACTTCGTGGTATTGAACAGCATTTCGTGGAGCTACTTTACAATTATAGCTTAATCTTGCAATGAAACATTCATCAGAGCAATCAAGACATTACAACGATAAAGTCTTCCAAGCTGGTTGAGTGGTGATTTGTATTCGTCTGAATATCAGTTTCTACCGAGTTTTGTCAACTTGCAAGGAGGAGTACCTCTCTTTAAGGGTTTTGCGTCAAATTGAGCCATAGTTATTTGGCTCCTTGAGTGTTTGACTCTTGAAGAAAAAGTGACTGAGAAAGGCCCAAAGATCGTTCAATAGGGTCCAAGTCAGGAGAATTTTTTGTAACTAGGACTCATGAAATGAAGAAACAAATGCCTGCCGATATACTCTTCTGTCCATATAATGGATCCACCATTTCCCCTGCATGACGCATTTATCTTTGGAGGAGCTCCACTGCGAATTTGATTTCTGTCGATTTAATTCAAAATGTGGACGTGTATACGCCAATGACTGGTGTTAGTTTGACAAGCCCTACATACACTCCCAATCAATAGGATAGTTCCACTTGAAAAATGGCTGTATCTCGGTAAGTGATAACGGTATTTTCTTCAAACTTGGTGACAATATTTTCAGTAGCTTGCTTGTTCTTTCAATAATAGAAGGTTTCAAATCCGGAGTCCCGTTAGGATCTTATTATGAGAATTCTTAAAAACAGTACAAACGGTGAAGTCAATAGGATAGTTCCAGTGGAAATAAATCATCAAATAACGGTACAAAAGGATAATTTTACTTGGAAAAATGTAGCTGGTAATAAGTAGAACTTTATTTAAGTAATTTGAGCTCAAAAAGTTAATCGGGGATAGAATTGTATAGGTTTTAACGGCAAATTAAGCTGATTTCGTCCAAAGCTCCTCTCAACGGTCGCCAAAGAGCTTCAGTGTTCTTAAACTATTATCTAACGGTATAGATCTTCCTTGTCATTCATTCCCACATATTTTTGATGATATTTAAATCTAGGAAGTATGAAGGTCTTTCCATAACCTTGATTAGTTGGTCTTGAAATCAATCCTTCATCAGCCTTGCATCATAATTGGTGTCATTATCTTGTCAAAATCTGATAGGAATGGCATGAAAAATGTCGGAAGTTTTAGGCAACACATTAGGAAGAATATCTGTAAAAGCCTGGTTCTCTAAATACCTCTAATTTAAAAAAGCTCAATATTTCCATACCAAGATATTCAACCCCAATATAGAAACTGTATGGATTGGTCAAACGCGTTATTTTTACTGACGGAAAAGATTGAATCTCGTCGGTTCAGATGGATTCAGGTATTATTTCCACGATTTGAGCAAAAATAAATTAATTTTGTAGACACATCACTCAGAGTAAGAAATGTCGATGTATGGGGCTGACTATTGGCGTGGAACTATTGAGCTTGTAGAAATTAGGGATATTCACAACGTCCATTCTTACAAAAATATTCTGGGTAATATAATTCTTAGAATTACCGACATTTTCCATGCAACATCTTTGAGATTTTAACAAGATAATGGCGTCAATCATGGAGCAAGACTGATAAAAGATTGGTTTCAAGACCAACTAATCAAGGTTTTGGAAAGACCTCCCATACTTCCTAGATCTAAATACCATTAAAAATGTGTGGGGATAAATGACAAGGAAGATCTATACCGTTAGACGATAGTTTAAGTACACTCAAGATCTTGTGATAACGTTTAGAGGAGCTTGGGGCGAAACTAATTTAATTTACCGTTAAAACCTATACAATTCTATCCCAGATGAACTTTTTGAGCTAAAATTACTTAAATAAAATTCTGCTTATTACCGGCTACATTTTTCAAAGTAAAATTATATATTCGTACCGTTATTTGATGTTTTATTTCCACTGGAACTATCCTATTGACTTCACTATTTGTACTGTTTTTAAGAATTATCGTAAGAAAATCCTAACGGGACTCCGGATTTGAGACCTTATGTTATGCGAAGAACAAGCAGGATACTGAAAAAATTGTCACCAATTTTTAAGAAAATACCGTTGTCACTTACCGAGATACAGCCATTTTACAAGTGGAACTATCCTATTTATTGGGAGTGTATGTGATCATCAGATTTGGGGTGTAGGGAGGTTCCTCGAAGTATGGCATGCAGGAGAGTTCCTCTAGGTATGGTATTCTTTTACCGCTTCTCTTGAATTAAATGATAAGAAGCTGAATAGTCCACGTAGATGATCTTGAAAAAAATCCCGTATAATTATTGAAATTTTATTTTAATTTCAAAAAAAAAAAAAAATTGATAATGTTGCTCAAACAGAAAATATTCGTTGAACTTGCTAATTGGTGGACTGCTTTCAATGCAGGTTCTGTCAATTTTTTCTGCTAAAAAAACCGAATTCCAAACACAATAAATTTGGGAAACGTTACGCAACTGGGATTCAAAAAGGGGGTCCACATATGTTGCAGTTCTAGTTTATTCTTTCAATGATAAGATTTGGACCCCTTAATCGTGCGATTGGACACTATTGGTATTTTTATTATGGTGTTCTTTGAGGTAAAGCAATTTCTATCAGCAAGCTGGCAAACATCCGTGTACACCAAATGAGCAAATATTCGATTAAGTATGAACGAAATTAACCCATTAGTGCATGAAGTTCACTGACAACATTTTTTGACTTTTGTCAATTATTATGAATTGAAGTAGCGGCAAGGAAGTAATTTTTGAAAAAAAATTTCGAATAACATAAGCAATAGTAGATTTACAAGCCGTCCCCTATAAGGGACACTATGCACAGCGATCAGTTAACGATACGACCAACTTGTATTGTATCTAGTGAAAATTTTTATTTAGTAATTTCTCAAGGAATCACTCAAGGAATCACTAGATCGTCTAGACTGTAAATACAACGCACATCAGCAGTAAAAGCTTCCTTTTAAGATCCCTGTTTCATTGCCGTCAATAGGGGTATATTCTTTCCGTAGCTGTAAGTCTATAAATATATTTTACCAACTGACCTACGTGCACAATGTCCCTTATAAGGGATATTGGAAAACTTGCTAAATTACACAAAATCTATGACACCACGACGCTTTTTATTTGATTAGAATAATAGCCTACACACATTTTAATGATTATTCAATCGAAGCAGTAAACTAGCACTTCAAAATATTAGCAATTTTTTATTTTTTCTAACCAGCCCTGAATGTGGCGATTTTTTGAAATTCCGCCACTCATTCTTTTCAATAAATAAATTGCAAAAGTCCATGTAAAAATATCTCGAATGCTGTGGTGGAAACCTAGAAAAAGTTTCAGAGACCAGAGCTGTCACTATACAAGGCACTTTATTTTTTTTATACGAGTCAGGTCAAATTCTAGGTTCATTTTCTTACTAGAATTGGTGTTAGAGAATACAAAAAAAAATATAAAATGCGGCCTACCTCCTTACAGAATGCCAGCTCAGGTCAAATCGATCAAGATTAAAGAGTTCCTTTCTAGGATTGCCATTATGATCGCAACGCCAAAACAAATCTTCAAATATGCCTGTGGCAGCTGAAGGGTCAAGAATTCGAGGTCTATAGTTTTCAACAAAATCTTATTTTTTTCTCATTTGGTATTGTTCCACGATTTGCTTTTTATTCGGAAAATTCATATAAAAAGAAAAAGATGATGGTTTGACCAAGCGTTGCGTTTTCTCAACAAGCCATTTAAACGAGAAACTAAAAATACTTTATTGGCCTTTTTTGATAATTATAGACCAATAGTAATTAAGATTTATATTTTCGTAGCGCTAGGATAACGAGATCATGATCCAGGTTTTAACGGGTTAATCGTTTGGACTTCTAATCTGCAGATAACTGATCTTATTGGAACAGGATTCCAACTATCACAATTTTCTCATTACTTTTGACCTACATATGTATACCTCTATTCTCATAAGATGTACCACCGCGCTTGCCCTTCTATTTCGTAACACAAACTCAACCACAAAACCCTACTATACCCATTCCTTGATTTGATTCAATTAGTTTTCAATTACAAATTTAACCACAACCATCTCTTGCCAACATTTTAATTACATATTCATCATCTTATCAGCCCACAATAGAAGAAGACGACGAATGAGACGACATGATCCCGGAGGGAAGACAACAACAACAAGTCCTTAACAAGATTGAAATTCCTCATTTATCTCATCATCACACTCCATTTTAGAAATTCAATTTCAGTCGAACAAATTACAACAAGAAGGACATTCTAGCACTTTGCCGCATAGAATCTTGCTTACATGTAACTATGGCAAAATCCTTTTTCTTTCCCAAAAATTCGACTGCATTCAGTTCAGACAGAAAGAGATGGTACGTCATCGTTGTTCGCCCGTCTCGTCTCTGGCCTAATCTATTTCAAGCGCACACAGGTACGCTAACCTAACCCCTTCTTCTTTTAGTGGTTAGAAGATATACGTCGGAAATCTTAAACGATGAGATGAACATCCCGAAATGGGATGAGAGCTCTAAACACACACACTCTCTATTTTGTTCCTTCTGGGTCCTTCAGTTCGTCACGTTGTCCGGCGTTTGACACAAACCCTATGCCATCGGACTATTAGTTTTCCACCTTCTCATCGAGTTTTTCTTGTCTTTTTCGGCCAGAGCTCAATATATCTAGATATATACATAATTTGTGCTGTTGAGTTGATTACTCACTGAAATTCCGATATGATCTAGTCAGGAGTTTTGAAGGTTCTGCCAAGGTATGTACAAGGTGGATGTACGACTGACGCGAGGATAACGATGCTGATAGTTTAGTCTTCTAGTCTTGTTTGCCGCCTGAAAGCTTCCAGTTTGCTGCTGCTGCCGATACTAACCTATATTCTGTTTCCCCACCTCACCGCCAGATGGACTGAGAGAACATGCGATTTCAAACTGAAGGCAAGCATATTGTACAGGACGAACATTTAAGTTCATTATCTCTGGCAAAACTTCACTCTAATTAAAAGGTGGTTTAGAGTTTGTGGGCAGTAAGTAATTTATTGTAGGGAATTTATCATCATGGACTCCCCGTACGAAAACTCATGTATACACTCGTTCCACTTATATTCACTTGGTTCGTCGTATAGGGATGTTTGTGTATTTATACGAGTTTTTGGCAGGAGCCGTAGAGAAGGACCAAAATGCACTGAATGCCAATATAGGTATAGGTTAGTTGCCGGTCGGTCCCATTGTTTAAGAGAGTTAAGAGAAAATCGTTAGATGTAATTTAAATGGATCTATTTCGGGATACACGATGTTTAGTAGTTTGGTAATAGAACTAATGAAGTTGTATGGGTTTAATTACAAGAATTGTAAATGGAGGATGATTATAATGATGTATTTGAATTGGGATAATGGAGCCACCCATGTAAGTTCATAATTGGTTTTATAGAATCGCAGTATTTTTAAGAACTATACTAGTGATACAACGAATTGATAAGAAAATCTCTCAATACAAACCGCTGTAGTTATTCAAACGAAAAAATTTATCCTTTAGCGCTGTATGTCCTTGGTTTCCTGGTAAGGTGCTAGACGCCTAAGCATAGTTGACCTTAGGCTCATCGTTGGTTACTTCACGGTACATCAGTAGGACGGTAATCTTTCTTCCGTGCTCTTTATACTCCGCTTCAAGGCGTCATAATGCTCGACCTACGGTATAAGCATGTCACACGATACGTTCTGGCGGTAATGTCTCATCCTGTTTCTACAGGCAGCTCTATCTTGGATCGTGTCATCGCCAAGACCAATGCGAGTTGTTGTTTTGTTAGGACGATCATAAACCTCCCGAAATTAATCTGCCCATCGAACTTTTACCTTTAAATTGTCGATAGGTTAGGTCGCTCTGTGTCCCTACACTGATTTTAGTTCACTAGGAGATCACCGAGTTTTTGTTTAAAAAAAGAGAATAAACCAATTCATTAATTCATCTCTGAAGTGTCTAATATCTGCTGAAACTGACTATAACCTGTGTAACCGTTAGATATAATGGTATTCTTTCGTGGAGTCCTCTTAGTGAAAACAATGAATCAGTCTTTCATGTTTTAATATTCAACATACGCTGCCCGAACGGGTGACGGTTCGTGTCTTGTTCCTGAGTTCCAGTTGTAGATGCTTCGATACCAAAACTAGAATGCTGACGCGATGAGCTATTCACATATATTCACACACTGTCTGAATGGTCCACGTTTGTATAGAATCGATGTGGAGAACGATTCGTGTCTTGTTGCTCCTGATTTGCAGTTGTGGGTGGATGCTTCGATGCCAAGACTCAACACTAGAATGATGCTGTTGACTCATTGCTTGAAACTATACTGTACGAGTCTGCTAAGTGGGGATGTCGCATGCTGTTGATCGTTATGCCTGTACAGAGCGTGCTGGTGGGGACGTTGTTTATGTGTACGTTGTGTATGCGGTGGCGGTAATGTTGTGTTATCGGTTGTGTTGATTTGGTGAAAATTGTAACAATTTTTAATGAAATAATTTCGGGAGTAGCCTTTCTTGGCTACGTCCCTGATGTGCATGCTAAGTGAAAGAGAGTTATTTTCTTAGTCGACAGGCAAACGACGAATGGCAGAATATTTTTCGTTAATTTTTGGATGTGTTAGTGGAACTCGTCATTTCTACTAGCGGCATATAGGTATGAAGCCCTTTCCGGAACACCTCTGTGTCGCAGTGAATTTAGTACATTCATTCATGGGATTCGTTTGCAAACAATACCTATCCACCAAATTTATTACCGATAAATATCACACCATAATAATAATAATTCATTTTTATCGGTGAATTTTATCAATAAATTCTCATTTGATGTTATTCAAAATGAATTTGCCATCGTTGTCATTACGTCTTCACCCAAGCTAATCAAATCATTATACCTTCTTCAATGATTCCACTCCATCTTGACTAAACCACCTGGAAACGAGAGAAGTGAATGAAAGAAATGAATGGAACTCGTAACGAACGTCATGCGGCACTAAAAGAAGAAGTAAGCATAACATCAACAAGAAAGGTGAAGACGTTGTAAAACGTAATCGTGAAGAGGAAAAAAAAACAGCTGTAGCGAAAACGAAATCGTTTTGGAAATGAATGCAACAAGTGTCAGGACGAGGATTACGTTGTGATATTGTGGCCTTGGCTTGGGTGCCAGTTTTTTTTTCTCTGGCTCTCATAATGCCTAAATGTTTTTTTTATACGATGATTTAAATAAACAGACCATTGAACTAAACTTTCAAACGACTGGACTTGGTTCTTCAATTCTCCACATTTTCAATGAGCCCTAATCAGTCAATTTGAAGTTTGGTTTGGAAATTTCAGCAACTCTGACCCCGGGAGACGAGCTTCTGTAATTTATATCTTAACTTACATATCAAAGTAGATGTACACTAAAGTCAAATCTATCCATTTGATTCCACAGTCCTGTACCACCTCCTATAGCATATCCTTGGCCGGCTGAATCTGAATCATAAGAGGGGCGTCCCGTGTCGCTTCGTGTGTATGTTGACTTGAGTCGTCTTACAAAACGTTTAGGATGGCCCAGCCAACAACAAAAACGAGACCGGCAGTGGCAAACAACACAGTAGAACATTCGTTTGTCTCGGAACTTAATTAAAAGAAATGGCAAACACAAGATTTTAATTAAATTTAATCGCAGCCATTAATTTCGTGTTTTATTACATTCCATCCGCGCGCGCGAGCAACGAGCTTGTTCCTAGTCTCTCGCGGCGCGGTACCAATTCCGACATTGCACGTCCTGCCTTGCCGATTCACGGGATGGTGTTTTACCATTACATTAATCGGGGGTTGAAAGCTTCCAGGCGACTCTGGGTATAGAGGAGAGGGTGTGTGATGAAAATATAGCAAGACTCTTTGACTCTATAGCTTGTTGGCTGTTGCAGACTGAATCGTATACACAATGATACCCAATGCAAAAAGGATGTAAGCATAACGAAACGATGAAGCAAACTGTCCCGAAAAAAAGTGAAGTCCTTTGCCCATTCTCGCGGCAGCATGTTGTCGTATAGCAAATCGCAAGTGTTGTACTATAGGCATCGCACAACATCACACGACTACTCTGTGTTCAACTCTCAGTCAGTCAGTCCTCTATGCGAGCAGAGCAACAGTATCGTGTGCTCTGCTGATGGAATCCTTGTTCCTGTTCGTCGCACGAGGAGGGTGGATTTTCCCCGATTTGACTGTGCGGAAAAATTGCTTATTGCGGAAATTGAAATAACCGTAAATTAAAAAATTATCCAATGCGGGTTAAGTTGATCGAGTTAAATCGCATCAATTAAGGAAATTGAAAGCGATTTGAGGAAATGAGCTCTGAATCCTTTGAAAATTAATATGAAGGCGATACGCGCAAGGCGATACGATACGATAGGAAGACCCGACGTGGGTGGCTTCTTGACATGTAAAGCGATGAAATTAGAAACGGGACGGGAATGTGGATTAGTAACGAAAAGGGTTCATAAGCCTATGATTTTCGCGGCAAAGGGCGAATTAATATTATGCGTGCATTTTATGCCGATATAATTATTAACACGTGGCTTAGACGAAATGGAGATTTTCAATTAACATTTAATGAATTTAGGAGGGAGAATGGTTTTGGAGTTTATAATTGTTGAAACGCAGGGTGGGTGCTCGTTCTAATTCGCCAGTCTTTAGGGGCGCCAAATAATGCTTGATTGCTTGGTTAGTAATTTTCATCGGGACGGTTGTTTCTAAGGAATTGTATATAAACCAAAATGCATCAATCATCCTCTAGACAAGTTGCCTTCCCGATAGCCTCATGGTAGCTTCAGCGCATCGAACATTATTACTCCTTCGCCTCAAACTAATATGGCTAGCATCGCAAATGCACTAGGCCACTAGGGTCACATCGTTCGACCAATCATGTTTTTCCTGTGAACTGAACTGATCAGTTCGATTTAAATGTTTTTCTCAACTTTCTGCAAGAAATTTTGAAAGTCCGGTGCTTCGTCTGAAGAAAATCAAAAGTTTTAGGAAAAAACAATTTCTTTGAACGTACAGGGTTATCTAGGGAAAGCTGCGGTCAGAAAAAGTATGTAAATTAATCAGTCTACAAAAATTAACTTTCTCTGGAAACATCTTCGTCATTTTTTAATGTTTGACAAATCTTACACTCATGCTCAACCCCTGACCAGGAACGTAGCCAGGAGAGGGGTCCTTGGGGTCCAGACCCCTCCAGAAATGTTTTCAAAGGTTAATTTAGTTATGAAATAATAAATTTTCTTCTTCTTCCTTGCCTCGTTCTTTATACCGCTCCATGGTTTCGCGTTGCTCGACCTGCGGTGTAGGCACATATAATTAATTTTAATTTGGCTAATTTGCAGTGGCGGGTTTACCAATAGGCTGAGTAGGCTGGAGCCTAGGGCGGCAGATTTTACGGGGGCGGCAAATTTCGGGCAAATATATTTTTTTTTGAGTTAAACACATTGTAAACATTTAATACCGTGGAAAACTGAATTCCTTCACTTTTCATGAGATACGTTTTGTGAGCAGTGTGTGAAGTGTGTTTGTCACCGTTATGTGAGAGCTTCAAACACTAGGAACGTTTTATTATTGAAGACGAATCTGCGAAAAGGCCTCTTTTAGTCAATTGCTTGCAGACTGAAATTCGAAGCCAAGCACTTTTTTGCTTTATTTTTATTTATCTGACATCTTTTTTTAATAGAAAAAAAAAATTTAGACTATATCAGTATTTCCAGGCACGGATTACCTATGGGCAGCCTGGGCAAGTGTCCATGGCGGAAAATTTTTAAGGGCGGCAATTTGTTAAACTTTCCGTTGGCTTAAAATTCTGTGAATGATTAATTTTGGGGAACTCAAGGAGCAGTCATAATTAGACAACATCTTAACGCTCCTTTCCTAATCTTTTTCTAGTTACCTAGGCGTATTCCAGGGTGCCCAATCGCACACTTACATTGTAATGTAAATAATACTCGTTCATATAAAAATTTCAGTTATCCTATGAACTACACTTCACTGCACACATTCCACGCAAAATTCTGCTAATCTCACTCCGAATAGCCTACTGGTGGAGGGTAGTTCGGTTAAGCTAAAAGTAGAAACAATTTTTGTAACGCATTGGCTTCGATTAAACAAGAGTAGGAATCTAACATATGCGAGGATATTTTGGGTGAAGCAATCAAGGAGCTCCAGAATCTGCATTAAATACTGGACATGTTTTTAATATACAAGTACTTTTCTATTTCCTATTTCCCGACAACAAGCCTCTTTAAACCCCCCAGATAAAAAAAAAATTAATAATGTCTTTGGTCAGAAGGATCCGCCGGAGAGCGGAAATCGACTCTAAGGATAAGGTTTCATCCTATTTCAAAAGGTCCTAGCTGTTCTTGCCAAGGGCAAACAAATCGCAAAGGAGGACCATGTGCAAACGAGATTGATTTCCCACAAAAAAAAATGGATAGAAAGGATCAGGATGCCGATGTAGAGCATATTATTGCTCACATTTTGCTAGAAATGTCAGAGTCGTAGTTCAAAAGTTACATACCTTCAAAGATGCGACCTTAGGATACAAATATTGCAAAGGAGGGCCAAGCACAAACGGTGTTAATTTTTCATGAGACCCACAACCAAAGGACAAATAATTCGCAAAAAGATGGGAGCAAGGGAATCATAGTTCGATTTTCCAAAAAATGCGTAGAGGGGCGTCTTGTGGTGCACTTTTTGCTGAATATTTCATAGGGAGGAGGGACACTTTGAATGTTTTGTAGTACAATTTCGGGATTTTTTAATGAGGGACTTGTTACATGCGGGATCCCAGACGGCGGCCTAATATAAGGAAGCAACTTATCTCTCCACACACTCTCTGTTTTGATATCCCTATTGTATTGATCTTTTAAAAATTTAAAAATTTTCTGACGTATACATAATGTTTGTTTGTATCCAGATATTACACTTCAATCCTAATTTAAAGATTTCATACAAAGTCTGAAACAGTTTTCAATTCTTGTATAACGAGAAATTGCCTTCATAAACAAAATAATGTTTACGAAGACTATTGTCAAAAATTAGCGTTCGTTCTAAACTAGTTTCTGGGCTAGTTGATCAATTAGAATAGGCAACCCTAGTAAAAGCAAGTTCATATTTTCTTTAGTTTTCCCCAATTGAAATTGGCAGGGAAGTAACCAGGAATTGGTTTCGGGAGGGGTCCTCTCGATATTATATGCTATATTTACTATCAAATTTTTAAGTAGGTAATATGTATGTATCCATCTTGTGAAAAGGTTTAAAAGAAATTTTAAAAATTTTGACTTTTAAATTGTTGAATTTGTAATTTTTTCTGTAGAGAAAAATATACAATACCAACGATGCCAAAAATTATTTAAAATCAGTAAGCAAGACTTTTGCTAAATAATATATTTCGTCAAGTTGTCAATTGGAGTTTTAACTCTTTTTGAAACAATTAAAAAATCATGAAATTGTCTTATCTTACAGTAATGGAAGGCAGAGATATGTCTTCTGCCCAGAGGCGCCACAGAGGCTAAGTCCCACTCTGAGTACTGCTCGATTGTGCATTAATAGCGGGACACTATGAAGAATAAGAACCTACCCTTCAAACCGACGCTCCTATCAAGGAATTATTAGATCGCTTTTTCTTTATATCTATCACATAAAAATAGAAGAATATTCAGGACCCACGAAGTGGAAAGCACTGATCTATTAAAGTGTAAAGGAGAAATTTGAGAATAAATAAAGGCCAATCAAAGAAGTTCGTCCTAAAGTATTAATTCTCGACTCAAAAAAACAATAGTGTTCCGTACATTTTTGGACAACTTGATTGGGTGGGAAACGATAAAAAAGCCTTGATTCTGGTAACGTCCCTTCAGCAGAAAAAAAATAAAATTTATTGTATATATTCTCTTGAATGTATAGGGAAACTGAAACTGTTCCGTGGTACATATATTCGGACTTTCAGGCTAACACCAAACACTTTCCTAAACCACATCCCCGGTCCCCCAAATATATTTATGCGTACGCCCCTGGTACCCATAAAAACTAGACCCCTTACTCCATTTAACAATATACTTTACTTAGGACCAGTAGCGTAGATAGTTTTCTGGGAGGAGGGGGATCATTTTGCAAGATTACTTTACGGTTGTCAAATGTTGAATTTCAATATTTATACACTTCAAATTAGCAGTTTTATTTTAGCAAGTTTTAGTGCAAAATCCTGTGATTGGAGTTACAGAGTTTTATATTGGGTTAGTTCAGTGGTTCCCAAACTTTTTGGAGTCACGGAACACCTAGCATCGCCATTTTTCTGGCCGGAACACCTCAAAGCAGGGATTAATTATATAGCTAAATGCCCAGAAAAGGGAAATTGCGAAGACGATGGCCCAGTATGTGGATAAAGTACAGGTTTTCGGTTTTTAAATCGAAATTTTTCGCTAACTCAGAAATTCGTGAGTAGATATTTCTAAAATTTCAAACTTGTAGGACACCGTAGTAGCTATATATATTTGCTATAAATTTAGAAGTCCTAGCTATCAGCCAATTGTTTGAAAAGGACACCAAAAAACTTAAACTTTGGAGTGCTAAACATTCGTTTACAAAAAATCGTAGAAAGAAATCAAATGAGCGCATTAACTTAAATTCCAAAAACCTCGTCACAATTTCTTCTTTCTTTATTTTCTGGTACACACCGTTTTCATTTCTTTTTGCATTTCAGATAGTAGAAAGTTGTAAAAGAAAATCGATCGAGTCTTTGATGCTGGTCAAATATTTTACAGTTAAATCGATTTACTGTACAGTGTAGCAGACCTCGAAATTTCCAAACTTACAAAGATTTTTTCATATGCATTGTTTGCTTTTTGTCAAAAGCTCTTTCTACATTTTTCCTATTCTTGGATATCTTCGCGAAACCCCTGGGAGATCTTCACGCAACCTTAGGGTACCGCGAAACTCCGTTTGTTTGTTAATTTGTTTTCGAATTACTGTGTGCATAAGACAGTTCAGTTTCAATTTTGGAAGTTTCTAAAAAATTTTTGTAGAAGATTAGGCGAACAAATTATAATCTTAGTTATAGCTTTGAGAGTCCTTCGTAATCAATTAAAAAAACAATTGCTAACAACTAGAGAAAGTAAGACCATCTTTATAATCTTATGTACTCTATATTTCCCCATTAGAAATTGCGCTTCTGTGGAAGAGCACTCCGTCTTCCACATTATTTTTAAATTTTTGAACCGAACATTAACATTTCGCGGCAAAAAATATTCAATCAGTGTTTACATTTAATTTTTCTAGCAGTACTTCTAGATTACTTCAGTAGGGCTTGTCGGTACGAAACTTCAGATCCAATGTAAAAAAGTATATGAACATAAAGCCCTGCGCTGTAGTGTTTCCATTCTATCGATACGCTTCTATTATACAATTCAAATTTTAGGAAGTGCTAAACTTTCTATTGCAGTTTCACGTTTTAGAAACACTACACAAATTGAATAATTCCAGCAAAATGTTTACATTTGCTTTGTTTTACATACAAAAAAAAATGATTGACCGAAGGTGGGGGGATTGATCCCCTTGATCCCCCCTTATCTACGCCACTGCTTAGGACCCCTATTTGGTTTACATAGATTTATTATATGTATGAAGGGTGAGCCTGAACGCGTTGTGCAGAAACTGGGCCACCCTAATGAAAGACCACAAAGCTCGGAGGATTTTAGTTCAAAATTTATAGTTATTTATCTGGCTGTTGACTTATCATTGAAAGAATATATTCGTGAATTACAACTAAAACTAACCAAAAGTTGTTTTGAAACCCGTTGCCATTCTTTATCCTGTTCATTTTGTATCACCATCGTTTTTTGATAAATTCATCACTCAATCACCGCAGAATAGGAAAATAGTAAAAAGCCAGTCCAGTTCGGATAATTCAGAACCAATTCCATCAATGCTCCTTCTCACATTAATCAATCTCCTTCCATCATACGTGGACAATAGAGCTTTTGCTTAACCCTTGGTTTGCATGGTCGTGAAAACTACCTTAAAGTGTATGGTGGAGTCCCAGGGACTCCTTACTTAAATCTTAATAAAAGCAAAACCAATGTTGTTTTCGTAAAATTATCTATAAATATAGTTAATATTGTCCACCATCAATAGATTTTAACTTACATTAGGAACTTTTAATGAGTTTATTTTCTAGAACTTGCAGTTAAATTTACAGTCTCAAAAATCGCATAAAAGAATGTTCACTCCTTAGAAATAGTAAAATTTAAACATTCAATAAAAATAATTTCCCTTTTTTACTAGTTTTGAATAGATAAACATATCCAATTATAAAATAAACATAAATCTTCTCACAACTCTATTATCAATTTCATCAGTTAGAAGGTTTACCTTTAGGGTTTCTAATGCTCTGAGCCTGTTGTTCTGGGCAACATTGTATGTATTGTACAAACGTGAAGTGAGGATAGCTTTTTTCAGTTGTGTAATTAATTGTGTCAGGGACTAAAGTCTTTTTAGTTTTTGGCATACATTTTAAGATTAATTGAAGACATAGGCATTGATTCCACAAATGTCGAAAATAAGAAACATAACTACTATAGGTGATCGAAGAGTACGACGGCTGCATGAAAAAACAGTGTACATTTCGATTGCATCTACTTCACCCTTGGTGTAATTATAATATACATAATTATAATTTCTGGTTAATATGTCTCAGAAACAAACGTGTGGTCATGGTGTACCCAAGAACAAGAAAAGACAGCCTTTCTCTATTCGGAAACATAACTAACTAGTGTGCAATCCAAGATATTGACTTCTTCCAACCATTGTGTCGGAACACTAGCAGGATTTTATTCCAAAACAATGATATGGGTAATATTACATCGTGTTGGAAGCCATGAAAATAGCTTATTACATTAAAAAAGCTGGATAAAGCACAATACAAAAATCGACAATTGCTCTCATTGCATAACACAAAGTGCATGGTGGAGTCCCACGGACTCCTTCTACCGTTATTACTCACCGAAGCAAATATCGCAAGCACATGTCGTCTTCTGTCCAAGTCCACCGCGCTACTGGAGGAAGGTACTAAAACGCACTGAAACGTATTTGCCTTATTATAAAAGTTATTGATAGAAGTAATCTGAGGAAGAGTCCCTGGGACTCACCATGCAAATTAAGGATTAATCATGCGACTAATTGACTATATTGGGCAATATAATTCACAATTCATTTGATTTCCAACTATGCGGTGCTGCTGATTGCCATCGAGCGCAATTCCGGCCGGGCGCATAATTTTATCCGGAAAAGGAAGGATGGGCAATGGTATACGCAGGCAAGTAACAATCGACTCGATTTATACGTTCCCAATTCATCATGAGAGAAGCCGGCAGACCACTGTTCTCACCGTATAGACTTTATTAAGCACTGAGCTGAGCAGCATTTTCATTGCTTGGTCTAGCCCAGGGGTGTCAAACTCAAAACCTGGCGCGGGCCAAATAAGACTCTCCTCAGGTTTAGGTGGGCCGCAGGAGGAAAATTTCAAAAACTTTTATGTAATCGTATTACGAAAGTTAACTACAGAATATTACTTTTAAAATATAGCAGAGAGTCTAGATCACTATACGGCTTCGGGATTATCCGTGAGAGCTTCCTCCTTTCGAAAATGTACTTCAAAAACATTAAAAAATTAAGACAAGAAGCGAAAACGTGAAAATATGATTGACGATCAAGTAACCAAAAAAAAAACAGATGATAAAAAATGTTTAGTACCAGTCATCCGAGGTCGCCCAAAATAACATTGGGAAGCAAAATAGTCAGAATACATTAATTTTAGCAGAAATGTGGCTAAAAGAAACAAATAGTTGTTTTTAATATGGTTTTAAACAAACTCATGCACCAATACTGCTAGATTATGTCTAAAAATCAGGCACTTGGGCTCTAATTAAAATAAATAAATAACAGGCGCGACAATCCAGCATTGGACTAAGGCCGCAGGATGTGTTAGTGACATCCTATTTCCAAGATCTTATCTGCTTTTTTGGGCACTAATTATTATGTTGGAATTTCACATCCAGGTGATTTAGTCACCAATTCCAAGATTTCCGTAGTTTTTAAAGCTTTGTAATCTTTCCAAATAAATCTCAATTCATGTTGGGTAAAGCCAACAATTTTTTTTATTAATTGCATTTGGGGGCAGAATAGTTTCATGAAGAGACTTAGTATTGTCCTGTACAAAAAAGATGAGCTATCTTATAAAATCACATAACCAGCTTTAAATTGTTGGTAGTATTTGGATCAAAAAAATAAACTTGCATAAGCCACTGACGAGTTTTAGTAATTTTTGTAAACCTGAGTTCAACTTCTAAATTTGTTCACCTTACCAATTTCACCATTTTTGTGTTGATACAGATTGTGAGGCTTCGACATGGCCGCGGGCCGCACGGAACTGCAAAGAGGGCCGCATGCGGCCCGCGGGCCGTGAGTTTGACACGTCTGGTCTAGCCTATAGCATGTACGGTGAAAATTATGGTTAAAATGGAAAAGCAAGTGGAAAATGCACAGAAATGCAGAGGCAAGGATCGCGTCGTTGTGACAATGACCGATTTTTTTTATGAAGATCAGGATTACAAATAAATTCAAATGGGGTGAAATTAATCTCTTTGTAAAATAATATTGATATCGTAGTGGTTTTTGGTAACCGGTGATCTGCATTTAGGATTTCAGGAAAACTGATGAAGTTAAAGCTGAACTCAGTTCCTTTGACAAGACTGACACAACTTTGCCTCCAGAATCCAAATGTATACGTACACAATTTTTACGGCTTTATGAAGCAATCTACTTTAACATGTACATTAGCATTAATCTCATTTGCATAGAGTGCTTTGACAGTGAGCGCCATGACACCGTCACTTTATCAATATCTCTACATGCCATTTGATTTTCACAGCTATAAATTTCCGGTAGCACATGGCACGACACGAATCGGTCTCTATTCAAAAACAGGCTAAAGGTATGGCCAAAGGTATGGTAGAAAATGTGTTGGTCAAATGTGTAAAAAAAAACACTTTAGAGAAAAATGACCAACAAAAGCGGAAAGAACAAAACATGGAACAAAGCCTGGGCTGGACTCTACAGAAATACTATAGTACGTGGCGGCGTTCATATCAGTCAGTAGGCCAACAGATTTAAGCCGAAATGTTGGAAAATGTTAAGCAAAAGCAAAGCAACTTATTTGTATGACCCTTAGCACGCCGAAGTGTTCGAACGCGTTTGCAAAACGATAATCCTGTTTGAGACGCCCTATGAGGCGCCGGTATTTCACAGGTATTTATTGATTTCGTGAGCTCTATGCAACTCTCCACAATTTTGCTTCGCATGCATCACCAGGAGATGCAGGACGGGATGATCTACCGAATTTACAGCTGTTTAAGTGAACTTTTAGCCCCGAAAACTTAGGAGGTACCTGGAAAATATTCATTAAACCTGAAGTACGTGCACCCAAATAGGGAATCTACCAAAGATCCACAATTTCCACAAACCCATCCCTAACAACCGAACTCCCAGAAGAATAAAATAAAGTGTCAACACTAAACGGACTCCATCCACCAAAGACACAGAAAAGTATGCAAATTTCTAGGTCACTTATTCACTACATACATGAAATGCAAAATTGTGCAAAAAAAATGCTGCAAAAAAGACACACTAAACATGCAGCGCCCATTGTAGCACACATGGCGCTCTCAACCAACAATAATGCTAACAAATTTAGTTGCACATTTGGCCCGTAAAATTGCTGCTGCTTTGGCGCTACACATATATGTACACATAATGGCGTGTCAGGACATTTGCTATGGCTGGAATACACGATATGGTGTCCTTTTAATCCGAGCATCCAATGTAATAGGCAGGAAATTGATAAATTTATGATTTTTCCATTTTAGGCCAAATGAAATTATTATTTTGGACAAGGTAAATTGGGACTTTGGAGCACATCTCGTATATACATATTGCTATGCTATTCATCAAACGTGGATTAATTATATAGAGTGGATACGAAGAGTGGACGAGCGGTGATGCAGTATCGATCTTTTTACCCTCAATCATTCCGTGAATTTATGATGCAATTTGAAATGGATTGGTAGATGTGGAGTTGGAATGATTTACTGTGAGGAATTATAGAGTTTTGTGCTAAGGTCCGATTGATTGAATGTTCAAATTGGATTGTTAGAGTAGATTGGGAAAATAATAGTGTATGGGCGGGATCAAGACGACGGATTAAATCAATAAATTTATACAGAGATAATTACTAGATACCTTTGTCTGAAAATTGCAAAATATAGCTACATTTTAATTTTCACTATGTTTGGGCTTATTGAATGGTGTTCAGTTTATACTTAGAATTCATCCAAAACGATATCTCTAAAGGGATTTAGGGCATTCGTAGGTGTTAATCCAGCCCTAGCAAACGAGAAACTGGCAATTTTAAAAACATCGTAATAAATTTTAAAATGTTTGCTACAAAAGTATGTTTGCCATTGGAATATTCAACACAATAGAGGATTTTAGAGGTACCCTCCAAAAAAAGAATGGTGCCCATTGCATTACCAGCAAACAAAACGATACATTCTTAAATGCTTTTCATAGTCAATCCAATCCCTATAAATCACAATTTCATACATCTTTACATAAATCTAATCCCAATCAAATACTAACGTTCAACCCCACCGCACTTCAATCATTCGAAATGTATGTATGTACGTATCATAGCAAACAGTCCAATATCAATAAAATGTCTAATTCATAATACTCGTATAATCCAAAGATTAATCAATTAGCGAAATAAAGGGCGACCTGATTAACAGCTGCTTTCATTTCCATTTTCCCATTCTCATATTTAACGTTTAGAGATTTAATCAAGGGACATGTGTAATGGAGCATCAAGGACATGCGAGACACATAATGGATAACTGGGAGGATACGAGTATCCCTTGATCTCCACCCACTAAACAAAACTTTTACTTCAGCAAGACGTGTTAAGTAGGTACAATGTTTGGGGAATAGAGTTGTGGTGCTCTGCCAGGCATATCAGACCTAGTGTCAAATGAAAGCAGTACCACGACAAGGTGTTTACTTTAGAGAGTAATTCAATTCTATACTCACTTCTGGAAGAAAACACCCCCAACGAGGACGGTTAACAAATCGAACAAACGATTTCAATCTAATTTTGCCTATAGTAGCTCATGCAACTATAATTTCATTAATGAAAATATATCAACCGATATCTTCTAAATTAGAGCTATCCAACATATGAATTGCGAACCATAATGCGGCCCGCGTACATTTTGAGGGAATAAGTTCACAATAATCGGGAGAGTAGATAAGACTCTGTGGCTCACTTGGTTGAGTCGCGCTCTACGATGCTAGTAATCTAGAGGTCCGGAGATCGAATCTCGGCGTGATTCAAACCCCACATGGGGCTATACGGTACTGAGAAGAAGAAGATAAGACTCTGATGATCGTTCGTGGATCGTGCATTTTTTTTGCGGCCTGTGGCGGCAGTTATTTGAGGTACATTTCTTTAAGGCGGCCTTTTTTATGCATTTATTAAACCTTTCGTGAAATTGTGCAATCCCGAAATTCAGTTCAGGAAAAAGTTGTTCGCTTTGCCGAAACTGATAGTTATCTGCCACGGTTGCATTATAATTTGCGTTCCCATATTTCAAAATCCTGTTATTGGTGAGGAAATATCCTGGATGTACAATTTCGTTAACATGACAATTTCAGCCCAATTGTCCGGTTTTTGTGCATTTTAGCTAACTAAGCTTTATTAATGCATTCGTTTGATATTTTTTTACAGTTTTTTGTTATTACGTATAATTCTCGTATTTTTAGCCACTTTTCTGTCCGGAGTTAATTTTTGCTTTCAGCCTCAGTCACTTCTAAAGGATATAAAAATCGTTAATGTCTCAGATTTATAGTCATACTTCAAAAGTAAGTTTCCGAAATGTTTATACTGCGGCCCGCCCACACATGAAGACAATGATGTTTCGATTTTGACACCCCTGGACTAGGCATATTGAAGAAATGTTTTTATTAGGTTACAACAAAATTTAAATCGACTTTAGGTTTTAGAAAAGAGCTCGTTTCCCCTATTATTGTCAATAAAGCATGTAAATGAATTTAAGAAGACGAAAATTGAAAAATTTGTGTAACGTATGTATCAATATTTCTAAAACAGGGCTGTCGAACAGTGGCCCGCGGGCTACATGTGGTCTCATGTTAGTCAATGCGGCAAGATAAGACATTGCATTGAGACGAACGTCTTTCATGCCCCAATGCAATGCAGAAAGACATTTTTCAAATATGAATGGAAACATTTGTTTTAACACACAAAAAGAACAGAATTAAATAAATAATGCGCTACCAGGATTATTATTCCCATTAGTATTAGCAAGTATACTTCTCATCCATTATCTGGATTGTTGTAGAGGAGTAAATAGAATCGCCGCGATTTATGTTGTTCGCCTCAGGAAAAAATTGCAATGTGTCTCGAAATGGAAAAGGGCTTAAATTTTCGGGTACATTCTCCAGATGGCTTGAGCCGCATCAAATAATAATATTCACTATAAGCACGTGATAGGCGAACGCATTGTTTAATTTTTCTGAAATTTATCATATTTAAAATATTGCACCAATAATGCTTCTATTGTCCGCGAACTTAGCATGGAGAACATGGAAAAATTAGAAACAATTAATGATTTTTTTTTAAATTCTCCAAATTTCGACAATCTCAATCGAAAATAATTCACTTTGAACGGGACCTCCAAAAGCAAAATTTGGTTGGTGCAATTTTCCTAACTCAGAGAAGCTAAAAGGTTGTACACCCATGTTCTAGATTATTAAGGCTCAACACTTAAGGAATTTATTCTACACGTGCAAACCTTTCTAGGTAAGGTGTTCTGCACTCGACGATGGTGGTGGATGGTGCGAAGAAAATGCTTTCTAAGCGATTGAAAATAAACTACATAATATAATACTGGAATAGTGACGAATTTAAATATTTTCGAATACAATACGGAAACCAGTTGAATAGAACAAATATCATAAAATAAAATAAAGTTTAGGCTATTCAACCGTCTTGTCTTCCCTGATGATGAAGTTGATCAGCTTTCTTGTGCCTAAGCCGCCCAAAAATTATTCTGTTTCGTCTATTTGCGTTCGCACTAAGTTTCGAGTCTATTATTCGCCCAAAACAGCAAAGGCTTCTCCAAGTCAGCCCTCGAAAGTGAATGAGATCAATAAGCTTATTTAATCCTATAAATAGTTCAAAACCATTGACTATTTCCACCGAACTTTTAGACTATTGAATACGCTTAGGGCCGTATGTACAATCATGGTTTAACTCCCCGTTTAGTTAACTGTAGTTTAATTTTAAACTCCGTTTAACTAACTGGGGAAAAATACACTACGCAATAATTAAAATTCCTGGCTAAGCAGCAACTCATATTTTTTTAAAATTAGTAGTTTCCATTAGCCCCTGTATATTTCCGGATAATAGCTATTAAAATGTTTGATTTTAAAATGAAATGAGCCAGATGAAAAGTCATGGTTTAACTAATGATTGTCAGTTTAACTAAACTCCGTTTAAGGAAATTGACAAACAGTTAAACTGTCGTTTAAACTGCAGTTCAACGTGAAAAATTAAACGATCGTCGTTGGCCGTTTAACTAATGATTTTTAGCCCAAGAAAAATAAACCGAAATAAGGCCATCGGGCAATAAAGATAATGCATTTCTGAATTTTCGCTGGGGATGGCCCTCTGATTTTAGAAACTAATTCTGACCGGCAGGGGGCCCGCAATATGAGGGGAAAATGTAGAAAGGTGGAATTTTGTCAGTTTTGGATTGTTTCAAAATCGGTAGCTACCGCAAAGTAGTCTGAAAACAAAATAATCTACATAAAACTTTCTTTGCATTGAGATGTATTATATGCTGCACACCTTTTCTTTGAAAGTTAGGTTCCCAGGGGTGTCAAACTTATTTTTACGAGGTTTACACTATTGACAAAACATTCTTCATGCAGGAGAAAACATTAATTGTTTCATGTTTTCATTATTTTCACCGCAAATGAGAAGCATTTTTGACGATGCAAACATTCACTGTTACTTGGACATCATGTAATGGCCCGATCTAGGTACATATCAGTCAATTTTCAATGTCCCTCTCCTTCGTAAATATTCATTATCGCAAATTTTAAATTATTGATATTTGTAAAAGCAGACAAATTCCAAACTTGACAGGATGTAGTAACATTTTTATAAGGCTTTCCAATATAACAATTTGCGGCGATATAGTGCGGCGATATAGTAATAAATTAACATTGATATGTTTTTTATATTAACCGCATTACGGGAGCTTATAACTCTATAAGGGGCTGATTCAACCTAAGTTGAATTAGTTTTTTGAATAGAGAAATAGAAAGCAAGAACCCGACCTAATCCATCGCACTTTCTTTAGGTTTATCTGTACAGTTGGTAGTAGCATATCAAAAATCGGCAGAACAACTGGAATCCAGCTTCGATCTATGAGCTTTATTGAACGTTTAACTTTATTCATACAAAACATTTCATTAAAGTTTGTAAAAATTGTTGGTACAGTAAGGCACGGGCAAGCCTGTGCTTCAAAGGGCGCCAATATACTTGCCACCAATATCACCTCAATCAAACTAAGTTACCTTTCATAAAAAATGACGCTCACGACATTATATTCTACAGTACGGGTAGATTAATAAAACGCACTGAAAGAACCTTTGCTGGGTCATTTTGTAGAGGGGGCATCCTTATCCATTTTGGTCGAGCCGTCAAATCAAACTCTTTGTCCTAGTTCAAAGAAAAGAAAATGCAGCAGCAAAGTGTGCATAATTCACCAATTTCAATATTATTGGGACCTTGCATGACCAGAAGCGAGTTAATAATTGCTGTCGAAACAAGTCATAATTTAAAAACAAAATCAACCTAAAAACGACTATTTCATACTGAGATTGCTTCTAATTAAAATCCCAAGCAGAAAATATTTGTATTTTGCTCTGTCTATTAATTTTTATTGTTTCGTATACAAGTTTCCATAGGAATATCGGTTGTTTACGATTGAGCGAGCTGATTGTTCAACCAATCAGGAATTACCTCGCTCACCGAAATCGTTAAACTGCGTTTAACTTGTGTGTGCTGACTGCTGATTGGTTAAACAATTTTAAACTGCTGTTAACTTCCATGGTAACCTTTATTGTTTACGATTGAGCGAGTTCTATTTTGAAAATTTCAACGCTTACTGCTATTTAGCTCATGAAATAATAAAAAAGAAGGTAGCGCGGACATTTTTCGATTCGTTTTGTGTACGTGAACTTGTGAAATTGTGACCAAATAATTTCACAAGTGTCTATTTCCATTAATATTTTTAATTTACGTGACGCAGATTTAAAATTTTCATAAGTGATTTTGATGCTGAAGACGTTTCAAATGTCCCCACCTATACACCGCGTTATCATGTTTACGTGATTCGTGGTGTAGCTGACAACCAATTTACGTTACAGTCGAACTTCTCATAGACGAACACCGCATTAGGTGATGGAATGGTAAATTAACTTTGACATGAAGTTTATAACGCATTGAAGGAAGCATCTCACACTATCTAAAATATGTAAAAAAATAAAATATGATCAGTAGACGAGAGGACTGGAATGGGCGATGTCCGTATGCGACGCTTTTCACTCGTCCAATTTTAGCTATGTAGAAACCAAGTTATATAAGAACAGACGGAAAAGAAAGGAAGAGCTGAAATTGAAACCGCACCAAAACATAAAAATGATGTACAGGAACGGACCAATTTGGAACACAAGCTATAGTGAAGCCAGAAAGAAAGTGAAGTGTATCCAAGTGTGTATGATTATTACATGCTATGATTATTACATTTTCTTCAATTGACCTTAAAATGTTTTTTTTTAAGTACAATTCTTCAACACCAAATTCTAAAAGTAAGCTTGTTGCCAGCTCGTTTAGTGAGAAAAATGTTGCATTCGTTTCTGGCCATGGGAGTGTCAGGCCCTTAAACTTCGTTTTCCTTGCATGATATGTAAGAAAACGTTGGGGAAAATAAAAATTAGGAGAAATGTTCGGGTGGTAGATGTGTCCGTTTAGGCAAGTTCGACTGTATTCGTACACATGTTTCCATAGAAACCTTAGTTGTTTACAATTGAGAGAAATTTAGTTAAACGACTGTTTTTTTTTTAATAAATAGAGACTCACACTGTTTACAAGTTTGATTAAAATCTAAATTTGATTAACAGTTGTCCCATATTGTAATGCAACTTTAATAATTCAAGTGTATTCTACAATACATTTTGAATTTAGTGACATATGATTCAAACCCATTTACTACGGTTTTTACTGATCTAATTTAGACCAAATATGGTATTAATATAGTGTGAACCAGCTATAAGGATAATTCGTAGTTTAAACGGCAGTTTAACTTTTTGTACACATTTTTTAGCCATCGACGGTTTAACTGACAACCATTAGTTAAACCATGATTGTACATCCGGCCCAGACCAATTAAAAAAATTATCTACAATAGTCAAATTTGACAATTTCAGCTGCCTGAACTGACATTCCGTTCCAAATTCCGCGGGTTAAAATCTATAAATCATACCATTCACTGGTCTAAGTATCCGAACCGTCAAATTTAACAGTTTCAGATGTCTGAGTCTGTCAAGCTGCCAATTGGTAGCAGTCATTGCTTCAGCACCAGCAACAATCTAACCCGCTATCAAATTTAGATATCCAATTTATTTAAAACAGTGGTGTATCATCCAGTACAATTGACAGTACAGCGGTGTACCATTTATCGAATACATAGTGACAATTTTGCAAGTTTGTTCGTTTTTTTTTTTTTTGAATCTACAAAATTACCGAATTACCTAACATTAACACAAACACAGTGTCCGATTTTGACAAATAAATGTCAGAAAAATTTCAAAATTAAATTTTGATTGCATCATTTTCCGGCTGGCATTTGGTCGACTAGTAACATTTGAAAATCTGGGCTGAATATTAAAAAAGTTTACCCAGATGTTAGAGCTACTTTTGGATGACAATTTCTTAGTGTACTCGCATTCCATTTTCTAGAAATTCAATGAATATTTCGTGTCAAGAAAAATATGGGTATGAAGTATTCGAGACGTCTTTGGAATGGGGTTTTTTGTTTAAGCCATTGTAATATCTCGCACAGAAAATTGATCCCAAAACCGCTATACAAGCTTGAAACAGATAAGGGATTTGCGCGGATTAGACACCAGAAAATTTGATTTGTTTTTCGTCGTTTTCCACAATACGCAACCTGGAGGCAGGGACGTAGTCAGGAGAGGGTACATGGCGTCCGGATATTTCCCAAAATGTTTTCAAAAATAATGAAATTTTTCGTGATGGTAATCGGCACTAACCAAGCGTCTTTCTTTTGGGAGCATGCCCTGCTTTTTTTCTCTATTTCCTTCGATTTGAACAGTTGATTAGTTTTGAATTTATGTGAAACCAATTTTACTGTTGATGGCATCCCCACTCATATGCAAGTCACGGACTGGGGCTGAAAAGGCTCAATCACCGCTCTTCGATGTTGGAAAGCATACAGAGATACAAGTTATATTCCTGCCATGGTAGTTCTTTCCTTACAACAATAACTTTCAAGCGCAGATAAAAGATCACCCTCTGCCCCATCACACTCCAAATTTAGTGAGCTATGAAATATTTACGGTGGCATACCTACTTTGGCCAATCGACGAGCTGGGTTCATGAAGGAGTCACGTGTATATGTGTCTAACTTCATACGAATTTTTGGCTATTTGGCTAACTTCATACGAAGTACTAATCCAAATGAACAAAAAATGCAACCGCAATCGACGTTTCATCTTATTATTAATTATTTGTTAAATCCTGACAATAAACGCTATTCAAAACTGGATCTTAGAGAAAACTTTCCATCCAAAAAATATTCTTTAACAATTTTGTTGGCAGATACTAGATATAATTTTAGTAAACGATGTTTTTGTATCGTCTAACCCTAAACCTAAGAAGATAGTGAACATGGAACGAAGCGGATATAGGCGGCTGTCATTGTCAGGTCCACACAGTGACAACCGCCTATATCCGCTTGTAGAATGCCATAATGCTAAATTTATTTAATCAATCAACACAGAGCAACAGGGTGAAAATCCATTCAATTCCAACAAAGTGTTGGCAAAAAACTATCATTTCGGCTAAATTATTAAATTGCGAAACCGAAAATTTGGTACCCTGGCATTATTTGCACCCTTTCCGAAACAAAATCTAACTACATTGTGCCCGAGGGGCCCTCGTCGGTGACCTATGTTACTCAAATCTGCTCTGCGAATAAAATACGAGAGCATCAATTTTTATGTCACTCAGAGATGGTCTGAATCTGAATACTCACAAGCCGCTAAAAAATTTCGAGCTTAAATTGACTCTCAACTGACTATAATCTTCACTGACGGACGAGGGACAAAGTTCTTGTTTTGAGCATTCTACTGTAGGTCTTAAGCACCTTTTCAAATCCCTAGGCATTTTCGGGCTTCAACGTATCCAGCTATTACCTAATATCATAATAAATAAATAATAATTTAGGTCAAGTCAAAATGTCGAAAATGTCAAACAATCTCCGATGGTGTCCTAAAAAGATCTCACAACACTTCTTAATTGGGTGACTCGGCTTAATAAACCTCGTGGTTTGAAATCCGAATTTCCCTTATATCCTGCTTGGGAAAAGATATAAGAAAACTTTCAAACCAACAATGTAGCCCTCTCTCAAGTCAAGTTGGACAGCCCTGATCTAATCCATACAAATACCGACGGACGTAATTGGTTATCCCTTTAACTTAACAGTCGTTGTCAGTAGCAAAAGAAAAGACACGATGTGATGTCCTTACAACCCAACCATCATGGTGTATCGGTCAACAACCAAACTACCGTATTGAACACAAATTGGTCGGTTGTGCGTATCTGATATGCTGATATGGAGAACGAGGACGACAACGACTGCGACAACCATACTTACTTTGATTTCTGCCGCAGGGTCAAAACGCCAACAAAGAACCTTGAAGATTCCTATAATAACGCACTGTTGTCGCCCCCATTTCGTTATACGACTATACGAGTATTTACCTAATTAATTTCGTCGTCATTTCGAATCAATTTTTATGTGATACGAATCAGGATTGTGTAAGTAAATAGCCCGAAAATTGGATAGAGAGTGTGCGAGCTTTTTGGGTCGGGTTTTCATCGTCCCTTTCGACGACGAGGCTGGAATTAATCATGGTAATTATTCCTTACGGCAATATATAGGAACAGATTAAATTATATTTGTATGTATGTTTCCATCCATGACACATAGTCGCGTTGTTCGTTCAATTAACTAATATGAAAGCATGTAAACATAAATTCATTGATGGCAAAAAGATGGACATTATAGTGACATAGAGTGACTGTATTGTTGACAAAAGGTTACCATTCAGTTTTGTTGGTGAAAGGATTCAATTAGTTGATTAATAATGCTAGTATGTATGGATATAGGAGGATCTGTTAATGTGAAGAAAAATTTGTTTTAAAGTTAATGCTTTTTTTATAGAATCTCTACACTGCATTTTCTTGTTTTAAAGAGCAACATAAATTTCCTGCAAGCGACACAGCTAACGCAATGATCGCTGAGCAATGAGCATTGCTCGGAGCGACTTACGGAACGATGGCGAACTGCTACAATTACTAAGCAATATAGCTTTACAATCACATCGTGAATTTTCCAGAAGATGTTTTTTAGTGATCACCGATCAGAGTGCGTCTATTTACGTCCATATGGTCAGATCCTTTATTGTTCGCCCTATAAAACTCTGTTGTCACTTGAAAATATTTTAACGCTTATGGGAAACGTGAACTACAAAGTAAGTAAGATTAGAGATTTCCGTCCCTACGTCGACATTCACAATAGGGTCGTTATTGATATGCAATGGAATAGGCATACGAAGATGGACTTTTTCCATTACCATCGTTGAGGGAATCCTATTATTGTTTGTAAAGAAAAGCAATTAAATCAGCCAGAAGCGTGTTCCCCGAGGGAGTGTTCATTACAATATTATATTGATTAGCGTTTTTGTTTTCCTTCTTGGTATATACATACATACATGCATTTCGATTAATTAATGCACGGGCTTGATTAATTAATTAAATCGAATGTTCCTAGCCGTAGATTAGTAAAGTGAAATACGATAGCGTATAGCTTTTGTAGGCAATTTTTTTTTATATTGAAGAGAGTGGATTGAAAGATTTCTTCATAATAGTTTCATAAACTAAAGTAGAAGAACTTTTATTTTTTGTCAAAGATCTGCCAGTATTTAAATTATACTATATTTTAGAAAACGAGACCGAGGCTAATTTTGGGTGCAGCCGAAATTTGAAAACCCGTCACATTTAAATGCAACTTCTTTTGCGTTAACAATTTCTCCCGCAGCCCTATGACGTGTTACGATTCCATCTGTTCCTGGCTGCGTTGAGGCTAATCCAGGAACACATTTGGGTGAAGTTTGGTTAAGATTGGTGCATAAAGAAAAAAATGTTTCTTAGAAGAACCAAATTTGCAAGAGTTCATTTGTATGACAGCCCCATGACGATTTCAGCCGTTCCTAGATATCTTGAGGCTTTACTAGAAACCCATTTGGGTAAAGTTTGGTTAAGATCTGATTAAATTAGAAAAAGTTTTTCATAGAAGAACTTAAATTTAACGAATTGTTTGTATGGCAGCTCTAAGACGTAATGTTCAGATTCCATCCGTTCCTAGATATGTGTTGTGGCTTTAATAGGAACACACTTGGGTGAAGTTTGGTTAAGATTGGTACATAATGAAAAAGTTTTTCTTAGCAGAACCTAATTTTCAGGGGCAGCCCCATGACCCCATGGTCCGATTCCATTCGTTCCGACATACACATATGGACAAAAAAATAAGTACATCCCTCATGTACCTACCTTTTTATGTCAAATTTGCATACCCTTTTTAAATTTGAATTACTCCAAATAGATAGCCATTACAACAATTAGGATACAATAATGCCAAAGGAACCGAAAAACTAAATGGTATCCCCCTATTATCTTAGTTTCTCCCGATATTAGCTTTGAAATGGGTTTCCAGCTTGGTCAAAATAATAAGTACACCGTCGCGTCGGTTTTATTAATTTTTTGACAACAATTTGCTATTTTCCGTAAGGATTTGTTTTTTCATTCATTGGTGTATGCAAGAAGCGTTAAATTAAAAACAAACAAAAATACTTGAGGGGCGAAAAACGCATTGTAGGTACGAAAAAAGAAGTTTAAGTTCGAAACTTTGAAATAGCGGAAAAATTATTCTCTCAATAACGAAATAAACCAGCTAAACATTGTATTTACTGCTTAATTCATTAAAAAGTGAATAAAAGCAGTTTCTAATGCGGTTAAGTCCATGTAAGGGCCTTAAGGACAACTGTCGGTCTCATTATCACTATGGCGAGAAAATTTATCTTGACATGACTGATGATTTTCGCGGCAAATATTGAAAATATAGAATCCCTTTAATAAGTTAATCGAAGAATACAAGAAGTAAAGCAGTTTTGACAAAAAGTTTAGAACTTTCCATGGCGACGTCAAAAAGTGTTGACGGTTCAAGAAAATTTGGGAGGGATAGTTCTTCTTGTTCCAGACCAAACAATGGAAACTCACAGAATATTCTGTTTTATTTATGAGTTCGCCATAAATTTGATTGAGAACTAATCTTATCGTAATATTCTTCATTCAGGAAAAAATAATATGATATACGCTACATCAACTGGCTATTTCCCATAAAGGCGAAAAAACATGGTCTATATGGTTCAATTTTCATAGTTTGGTTTCGTTCAAATAGACCTAATAACCGTTACTTTGAGGCAATTTCCGTTGTTACTAGAGTTAAATTAAATCTGGAATGTTTAGGGAGAGTTGAATCAATGAACCAGAAACACAGTTTTCACAAAACGGACCAATTACGGAATTTCCTGGAAGTAACTGGATATGTGGATGTATGGGAACATGCCATAAGAATTATCTCCAGAGGGCCATCAAGAAACTATTTTTCTTTCAAAATAATGGACCAGTTACTTTTAAATAATAAAATAAATTAAATTCTTGTCGACTTACTCGATAGAACTTAATATTTTAATTAAAACAAGTTTTAATCGAACTAACTGACATATACTTATTATTTTGTCCTGCCTATTTTAGTCAGTTCGTACTTTTTCAAGGTAAATGAAAGCTGTTATTTATTATAATATGCTTATTTACATATTATTTGATTCCTCGCCAATTAAGTAATTAAATCTTTCCATATGATTTTATTTCCTCAAATAACTACTTTGCTACAGGGTGATAAGAAAAATTCGTATGGGTGTACTTATTTTTTTGGCCATATGTGTATATACAGCGTACACTAAAAAGAAACTTGCATACAAAATTTCAGCCCGGTAGCTTCAGAGGGACTATTTTGCGTTGCAACAGACGGACAGACAGACAGACGGACATCGCTCAATCGTTTTCTCTCGTCACACTGATTGATAATAATATACACTGCACGACAAATGCTTAGGTTCACTCATATTTCCTTCCATGAAACGGTATAATAAAAGCTTACTGGTTCAAGAAATGTTATTTTCGGAACTATTAAATATCACAAAGAAAATGAATGGACTGAATCCCCAAAGGACATTTTCCTTAAATTACAGTTATTTATTTCATTCAAAGAGTCAATTTCCAGTGCGACAATTGTTTAGGTTCAGGGACGATTTTACCGTTAATGTTTTCGCTGAAAAATACTTCAGATAAGTAGGATGACCAAGTCGATAGTTCCATTATATGATATGGCTCCCCATACCATAACGGGACCTATTCAGGAGTGATGGCGACAGGTATATAGGTTCCTTCCTAATATCATGATAATGGTAGGAGAATCCATCTGAACCGTCCACACAAAACCGTTTTTCATCCGTAAATATTTCCTGCCTCCATTGTGATGTCCAGTTCATGAAACTTGAGGCGAATTCCAGGCGCTTTAGGCGATGTTGCGGGGCTAAGGCTGTTTTTTCTTTAACCGTAAACGTTTCAAACAAGAAGAAGATCTAAGAACTCGTTGGATGGTCCTTACACTTGCTGATAACACCAAAATCTCCCCAAGCTTACGCGCAGTAAGGGGCGAATTCGAGGCTTCTCTTAAGAGACGTCGCGTCGCCTTGATGCACAGGAAATCGCTTTTTTTCTGCCTCCTGCGTATGGTCGGCCATAATTTTCACTATCTCGTATAAAATTATTAACAACGTTCGAGCTCCGCTGAATCCGTATTGCAATTTGTCGGCTTGAATATCCTTTTTGCTTCAGTATGGAAATTGTCGCCTTTTCCTCGGCAGAAAATTGCTTTCCTTTTGACATTTTCCACTGTATGACTCACAGAGTACCACGCGAAAAAAATGTTTCCACAAACACTTCTCACCAGGACGAGATAACTCATTAAAGTAATTAAACCTATACAATTGTCGCAGTGGAAATTGCGATTTTCATTTAAAAAAAATCCGTTAGCTATGCGAGTTGTTTGATAGAATTGCAATATTTACTAAAATAACCGTTAATTGAGAGAGCATTATTTTAAAATTATCTCCGATCAGAGTACATAGAAATTATATTATTTTAAACCAAAATATACATGAACCTAAGCATTTGTCGCGCAGTGTATATACATACTTTATTATAGTCGGAGGGGCTAATGTCAAATTTTTTAGTAGGTATACGTATATTCTGCAAGTATAATTTTACGCGAACGATTAAAGTTGTAAACGGACATACCAAGGAGAATTTCTTCGTCACTCTAGATATGCATGTAATAGAATAGAGGGATGTGCCACATACAATTAATATATTTAAAGCTGTCTGCGACGGCATACGTTCATACGTGTATGCGCATTATATTTAATTGAAAATAATTTAATTAAATTGAAATAATAATACTGAATTGCAATTATCACAACTCTCAATTTAATATCATTTTCTCATGAATATGAAATTAAAGCGTATGCGAACACGAATGCACAGTGCTCCTCACTACTCAGAAAAGTCCCAAATAAATGGGTAAAAAAAGTGCATTGTTAATGCATGGGAATTATAACAATGGCATCGTGAATATTACTAGGTATATACACAAATAAGTTCCTATTAATGCAAAACAATTTATTCTTTCCCTCTTTGTTACTGCCTGCCTAGTGATGTTATAATTGCACTCAAACACAAATGAATTTCAGGATTCTTCCCAACAAGCAATTTTATCGTTTTCGTCGAAAAGTCATACAATAGAATTGATAAGAAAACGCTATCATTCAAATGAAAAATTTATCGTAAACTTGTCTCCCCGATGAAAAATCGCCTTTTCGTCATCAATATATCCTCATATTAACCAAATATCCTCACAAGAGAATTATAAAATTGTGAAAAAATTAAACGACAATGGTGAAGTTCTGTAACCAACTTTACATCGCGAAAATTCACTTACGGACAGCTGCGTTTTGTCACACATAAAACGAACAATTAATCTCGGCTACTGTCAGAAGAGTCAAGCAACAACTGAGAGCCGAGCACAGTTTTCTCAAAAAGAGAAGGTTAAAGGTACGTTGTCCTCGACACGACTGCATCGGCTCTAGCGACAGCGATTCGCTCATTTCATATAAAAACTCGTTTTTAGAATGAGAGAAAAATGAGTTTTTATATGAACTGAACAGTCGTGTCGAGGACAACGTACCTTAAGACTCAACTCAACAACATCAACGCGTTAGCATTGGGGCATTAAGGTACGTGTTCGTAGAGACAATTCATGTGATAATCGCTCAGCGATCGTAGTTTTGCATCCAATTTCCAGTCGTATTTAAATATTTTTTTAATTGTTTTACTTTCCTAGTATCGACTATGGACCAAAGGAACATGTCTGTATAGAGAATATTCGCAGATAACACTCAAAACCAGTAGTTTAACTTCGATCGCTGAGCGATCATCCCATGAGTCGTCGCTACGAACACAAACCTTTACAGACGGCTTACCTTGATGACAATGGGAGCATTTACAAGTTCATAAAGCCACTGACTGGCATCTTTTACGCATGAGCACCCAGTAAAAGATACAGACGGGTCTCTGCTAGTCACAGATGAAAAACAACTGCGCTGATGGAGAGAGCATTTCAAAAAAAATTGACCCGTCAAGCCCACCTTCACCGGAAATAGTAAGACTTCCGCAAATGGCCCCGGACCTTTACCAGCTTTCAATGATTTAAGGGCTTTAGTTATTTCCAACTTGGATGGTCAGTGTACCTTCCAAGCTGCAAAAAACCAAGGCCCTTAAATCATTGGAAGCTGGTAAATCCCCGGGGGCAGACGACATCCCTATGGATTTTTTGAAAGTGGATATCAACGCTATAGCGGATATCCTCCTTCGCCCCATACAAAAGTGTTGGAAAACCGAGAATCTCCTTAATGGGAAAAAAAGGAAGTCTCACAGATTGTAAAATTGGTGTGCAATGTATCTCCTCCCTGCAGTCTCCAAACTGATGGGCCGGATCAAGGAAACGGTCGACTGCACTCTGTACAATAAACAAGCTTAAGGTTTTCGTGAAGGTTTCTCATGTATCGATCACAACAACACCCACCGAATTATAATTCAACACTTCACTGAATGGAAATCCCCGTTACATTTTACATTCATTGACTTCGAGAAGGGATTCGTCCGCGTTGAGCGGACTCATATCTGGGCAAAGAAACTTATTTCCATCATAAAAGAGTCCCATAACGAAGCCCAATGTCATGTCTTGCACAAGGGTAAATTGTCTAGTTAGTTCTTTTGAGGTGAATAATGGGCTAAGGCAAGGCTGTATTTTATCACCGATGCTCTTCCTTATTACTATCAACGACGTAAACTGCGATCCTCTAGGCCATAAAATAAGGATGAAAATTACTTGATTACCTTCAATACGTGTACTGCGCTGACGACATTTGCCTTCTCGCAAACAGGCTTTGAATCGTGAAAGTCGAAGTGCCGCTTTAAAAATTAATGCTGATAAGACTATAAATACCTCAGCTTGACACTAGGAGAGCAAAGCTCAATTTCTATCTGTGGACAACCAATAGAAAATAATGAGAATTTCACTTACCTTGGAAGCGTAGTGACAGCCGATGGTGGGGCTAATACCGATGTAGAGTCGAGCATAAATAAAGCTCGAGCCGTATTTTTCAGTTTGCCTCCTCTCTGACCAAACATCTCCAAAAATACCAAACTCCAGATCTTCGAAAGCAATGTAAAATCTGTACTTTTATATGGGCGGTTCACGTGGAAGGAGACGAGTAACATTACAACCACACTATAAAATTTCGTGAATCAGTGCATGCTACGAATTCGGTGACTTGAGTTGATATCTTTGGACAACCTTCTCGAAATTACTGGCCAAAAATAGTATAGGCACTGACATCAAAAGGCGGAAGTGGCAGTGAATAGGTCACACACTTCGGAAAGAGCCGAAGAACATTGCAAAACAGGCTCTCGGTTGGAATCCGCAGTGGACCGATGTAAGCCGTCGTGTGGGATGACAGAAAAATACATGGAGGCAGAGGGAAAATCTATACGCGAATCGTGGGACCAGATAAAGGCGATGGCTGCTAATACGGAGAGGTGGAAAAAGAAGCGTAGTCAATGTTCTATGCCCCACGCCCCACTAGGGGTTAAAAGGAACCAGAGAGAGTGAGAGACATTTAGTATAGTACAATTAGTAAGAAGAAAGCCAAACCCAAACAAATAAGAGGGAAGTTTTGATACTAAATACTTTATACTATATATTCCCCACTTTACGCAGTAAAAAGTTACAATAGTTTGACCACCGGGTTTAGGGGCTAAGGGGTGAAAATTCAGTTTATGGCAAATAACTGGCAAACTATGAGTCTGATCGCAAAATACCCTTAGGACGAATAACATAAAATTTCTTTTATAATGATACCAAAGATATTTTCTTAGAAAAATATACCCTAGTCCCAATAATACGTAGATAATAGTGAATTTAAATTTTATTAATAGATTGTCCCTAGAGTCATAAGATCTTGTCTATAATATTGCTAACAACATGTTTTTGATTTATACCATATCTCAGTCAAGTTTATAACTTTGGAGCATCAAGTTCGTAAGTTTGGAACATCAAGTTCGATATTTCGGGAGCTTAAATCGTAACTGCATATTTGAGCACTAACCTTTTAGTGTAGTTACTAGGTGATTTCAGATTGCAAAGTGTGGTGGAGAAAGATTTTTTTTGTTTCTTATGTTTTTTGGGGTGCTGAGCTCGAATCCGGAGCTTCCCACCAAAATTTCGTTGCGGAACGGAGTCAAAACCGCGAGAAAACCCAAAATTTTCGGATTTTTCCTGTTTTTTTGCTTATAACTCCGAAAGTGTAAATTTCTCCGAAAACCTGTCCATGAAAATATTAGAGAAAACATAATTGTGCGTCCAACGCGCCATTAATCATTAAAATGTGGCAAGCGGTATAGCTACAATTGACAGTCATTTTTTTTGGCGTTTTTTGTAATTTTGAACCTGTTTTGCAACGAAATTTTGGTGGGAAGTTGGGGATTCAGGTTCTTCACCCCAAAATACATAATGTACAAGAAAAATGCAAATTTTGCGACCAAAAATGAAAAACCGTTCAATCTCAAAATTTTATTCATAATATGGAACTATGTCAAAAATGGCAAATTTAAATTATCAATTGTAGTAATACCGCTCAACGGATTTATAATATTTATGTCTCATTGAAAGCGTGTTCTCTTTAACATATTCATGAAAAGTTTTTCGTAGAAATCAATAGTTTCAGAGTTAGAAGGCAAAAAAACGAAAAACAGCGAAAATGTTGGGGTTTTTCGCAACTTTGACCCTGTTTCGCATCGAAATTTTGGTGGGAAGCTCCGGATTCGTGCTCAGCACCCCAAAAAACATAAGAAACAAAAAAAAACTTTTCTCCACCACATTTTGCAATCTCATGTACTATCACCCAGAGAAAAACATCCCATAACCTGTTAATGGGACTCCTATTAACTTTTCGCCTCGGCTATTTTAAACAAGTTAATAGTTTTATCCTATTAGTTTAATGAGATTATAAACCATTGAATTTCTAATAGGACGTACATTTTAGACTAATGGGATTATCTAATAAGAATGATTCAGATTTACATTGTTAGTTGTCAATATTTTAAAACGTATGCTTATGCATTATGATTAGAGGTACGGATAATTCGCAAAATAATGAAATTCTCATAAAAAATTTCTGAATATTATAAATTTTGCAAAAATAATGCAAAAATCAATCTGAGATCGAATTTATTTTCTCTTATCAGTCTTAACTGATTTTTTGAAAGAAAATTAACTTTTTCGTGGAAAAAGTACAAATGGGTGGATTTCACACTTATTTTTTAAAACAGCAATTTTCGCTGAAATTCGCAACTATTTCGTAAATTTGAAATAGATACGAATTCGGGACTTAATTATGATTTTCATATTCATACTCCCGTGTATTTATACAACAATTTTATATGTATAGTGATGGAAAAAAATATGTCCTGTTATTGAGGTAACGGTATTTTCAAAGGGACATCCTATAAAATTTTTAGAAAATAACTATTGTCCCAATAAGAAAAAATTATTGTTTTAATAGGATGCCCCATTATTAATATAGGATAAACTATAATTTCAATGGGAAAATCATATTAATTTAATGGGATGTCCTTTTATTGAGGCAATATGATAACATGATTGCATTAATAGGATATCATATAAAATTAATAGTATAATATCACATTGATTTAATAGTTCGATCTAATTATTTTAATGATGTTCCATCCCATTGAATTAATGGTATCCTATTAACCCAATAATGGGATTTTCCCATTGACTAAATCTAATGGGATAAAATGGCCAATTCCTATTGGTTTAATGGGATTTTTTTTCTCAGTGTAGGCTGATCACCTGGATACTACACTATTCTTGAATTTTAATAAAACAATAAAATAAATCTTCTATGATGGGAAGTTATAAATGTTGGTTGTTCATAGCTACGAATTTGAAATTCCAAAATTATGAACTGCATTGAGAAATGGTATACAGGGTGTCCGGAAACTGCCGCATAAACGCACCGGATTATGATTCCTCAGTTGATTTCCAGCAAAAAAGTTGTACGGAACATACCCCCTCAGCTTAACCCTTTACCTGCCACAGGCATTTAAAGATTTTTGAAAAAATCATTTTCTTGCACGACTTAAAGCCTAATATCTCCAAAGCTAGATTAGCTAGAATAGTGAAATAAAATGATTATTACAGCTAACAAATTTTCCTGTAAAATAAAGCTAACCACACTAAAATCGGATAAGAGGTTTGGTTTTTACAGAGCTTCAAAGTCAAATTTGCGTGATTTGACCCAAACACAATTTTTTTTCCATCTCAATTTTCTCCAACTTCTGCCAAGGTGAGGTACTTGTACGATTCTTTTAAAAATGGCGCATAGTCTAACGATCATATCTTTCTTACATCATTTTATTCTAACAGTTTTAGTACGTTGAGTGCAGAAAACCAGGGTTAATTTTGGCTCGATTTCGACATACTTTGAATAGATTTTACCAAATGCAGATCTTTAGGGGCAGTGTAAATTGAATTGTATTGAATTCGAGCTAAAATTAACCCTAGTTTTCTACACTTAACGTATAAAAACTGTTAGAAATAATGAAGCTAGAATAAAATGATGGAAGAAAGATATGATGGTAAGATTATGCGCCAATTTCTAAAAGAATCGTACAAGCACCTCACCTTGGCAGAAGTTGGAGAAAATTGAGATGGAAAAAAAGATTGTTTTTGGGTCAAATCACGCAAATTTGACTTTGAAGCTCTGTAAAAACCAAACCTCCCATCCGATTTTAGTGTGGTTAGTTTTATTTTACAGGTAAATTTGTTGGCTGTAATAATCATTTTATTTCACTATTCTAGCTAATCTAGCTTTGGAGATATTAGGCTTTAAGTCGTGCAAGAAAATGATTTTTTCAAAAATCTTTAAATGCCTGTGGCAGGTAAAGGGTTAAGCTGAGGGGGTATGTTCCGTACTACTTTTTTGCTGGAAATCTACTGAGGAATCATAATCCGGTGCGTTTATGCGTCAGTTTCCGGACACCCTGTATACCTAAAATTGGAGTCAAATCATTTTAGAAAAACTTTTGAAATCAAAAAATGTGATTTTCATTTTCATTTCATTTCGGACTAGTGGGATTGTATACAACAATTTGGCATCAGGACTTCACTCTTTTTTTTAATGTTTGGGTATCACCGTATCTGTACTGTACTATACCAACTTACTTAGCTACATTTTCTAATTAAAACTTTCAACAATGTCCTATAATTTTCACTATGCCACCATTAACACCAAATCATCGGTTCTCATCACCATCGAATCATTCCACAAATCTCAGTACGTGTAAACGAGTCATTACGATCCGGTTGCTTAACGATATGCTAAATAAATTAAATCGTGTTTAGATGCAACAACCGTTCATTGGCTTCTAATGAATTTGATACTATCTTCTGATAAGGATGTCTTCGTCTTTTCGTTTATCGTCTTGCCACCGTCACTATAAGCTCGTAATCAACGGTGTCTTAATCTTAATGTAACGGCCCGGCGGCAAAGACAAGAAGAAGACGAAGAAGCAACAACAGCATACTTCGCAGAGTCATAGCTTCTAATGGTTTTCGCCATAATGCACGCGGTAATGACTTCGCCAATGGTGTGCTGTTGATTTTGTCTATAAACTGTCTCACTCTCTCTAATGCTGCTTCCTAGTGATTTAATGTTCCGATACGTAGGACACGGTGTCCATGGCCAGAAGAGGTCACGTGAAAACACACAAAGTAAGAAAGATGGGCACGTTTTGGGGGCGACAGACATTAGCCTCATTTTCATCTGAGCCCGAGATATTTTAAGGACATAGACTCTGAAATCGTCTCCTTCTAGTTCCGCTTGTACGGACTATACCTACTCGCTACGCTACGTACACGACTATCAACCCAAGCCGAATCAATATGTTTTTAGTTGAACAGAAAAGCACTTTGGCATTCAATTAATAGACATTTTAGCGTCGTACAAAGTTCAATGGAACCTTGATAGGTTGACATCACACACACCCAACCAACGGAAGCTTGTCGGATCTCCCTCGTGTATGCCATGGCCCATAGTTAAAAATTCATCAAGCGTTCAATAAAATATCGGCCCATAATTGCTGGTATCGATTTAGAAGAGGATGAAAATTTCGGACTCGATCGAGGGTGGATATAGGAGGAAATAAGTGTCGTTGTGTCGCCCTCCATTTGATGTCAACACTCACATATCGTAACGTAACGTCCGTTGCACATAGAGCAGTGGCGGCTCATACCTATGGAAATAGGTGAGGCGAAAAAAAGCACAATGAAAGGGGGTTGTTACATTCATAGAGGTGAATTTTACAAAATTGTTACAAAACCAAAAAATTTGATAATTCATTTACGTTATGTGCGACCACACTACACAAATTTATTTAAATCATCATAATCCTAAATTAAAATCATTCAAAATCAATTTGAAAAGTTTTGGCGTTTTGGATTTCAATATCTTGCGAAAATAAATGACAAAATGTGACAAAAACAGCTATTTTACCCATTTTAAAATCATATTAAATATCATCTAATATTTTCTTTTCCATTTCAAACAAAATACCATAAAAAACCGAAGCTATGCAGTAAGTTCTTATCTCAACTTCATTTTGCAGAACTACATTTCAATACGCAAAGCATACAACAAAGCGAGAACAAATCATCGCACTGTTTCGATTCAGATACATACACTGAGGCGAATTCTGTGCCGCCTCACTGGTGTTTTTCTTCCCGTACATTCTCCCGTACAGAATCGGTCGAATGAGATGTTGTTCGCTATCGTGCGGCAGAAAAATTATCGCCTCACTTGTATGAATTAATGTACAGAAATTATGTTAGGGATTTTGCGGTTGTGTAAAGGAACTTGTAAGTGAGTTTAAAGATAACTTTAGGACTTTTTATCATATTTGATCATGGATCATGCTGTTGTTGTTGAATTATATTTTGTGATAAATTAAAATATACAATTAAACGGAAATGAAGGTGAGGCGCCGCCTCAGTTGCCTCATCTGAGCAGCCGCCACTGACATAGAGACGAGGAATGCTTCATTCGTTTTCACACTATACGCAGTTGGCGACTATACGGTTGGTGCGGAGCCGAGCACAACAGAAGTACCCTGGCAAAGGATGCATGAAAGCATAGACCTTCTGTGTAGTTCCAGTTTGTCGATGATTGCAACGATTGAGGGACCGATATGACCTGTCTTTAAGCACAGGTGTTTTTAATAGTCGTTCAAATCGATGCTTTACATCAGAGAAGGTCTCTTTGATGCAAGTTGTACTTTAACAACAAAATGCAATACCATACATTGGATTGGAAAGGGAATCGGCGTTGTTTGTGAGTCGAATTTACGCGCCTCTATCCATGCAGAGCAATCTCTGACGAAGGATTGATATGCAGAGAAACCGGTGTTCGGTGTTCAACATGATATTCAATGAAATGGAAAGGCCGCCGCGATTAAAAAAAATGTGTATAAACATGAAACATTGATAGTCTCGTACCTCACATTCTTCCTTTCGCGCTATTACACTATTTCAGAACTTAAAGGATATCAAATCCAACTATAGACCCACTCAACTTACAAATACGAATTCACAGCCAAGTTTGTCCTAAACACAACAAGGTCTCCTCACATCGTCCTCACAGGTCACAGGTATACCTATGCATGCAGACAGGTATGTTTTGGATCAGTTATTCTTCTTGTAATGATGCCATTAATTTTAATTAAAAGATTTGTTAAATGATGTTGTTGACTGTCGTCGTGCATGTTTTCGATACAATTTTGCCCCAGCAAGAGATTTCCCTTGACCAAGTACGGGTAGGTTGGCATATCTGCTGCGCGGATGCATTTTGTCCACACTAGATCTAGCTTCAATGGTCTGCTCCGCACCTCCAAGCATCACTGCAGCACTTGATATTTCGTACTTATAATTCACTGCAGTCACAGGAGTCGCGGAGGACCGAGCGGTAGCGGTGGTGGAGATTGCAAGGGGATGGCGCGATGGCACAAGTGCATCCTAATCTCAATTAATATTAATTGGATCGAATGTATCGAGTTTATTGTCTGGGGATTTTGATTAATGTCCGGCGATTCTCGCTATATCATGTATGTGGGAAAAATACTTTATGAAAGCATATAAAAAAAATACATAGCAAGCCCTAAAAATTTTAATTGACGTGAAAATTAAATAAAATATCATTAATATAAAAATAGCAAGAATCTCCAGTCGGTTTCAGACATAATAATTAAAATAATGTATAAAATAGAATAGATAAAATAAATGAGAATAATAAAGAAAGATTATTTATTAAATACTATAATAATATAATAACTAGATTTGTGCATGAATAATATAATAGCTAATAACTGTTTTAATAAATAATATGTTAATGTTATTGTGATTAACTGGATTTGTGATTGGTAATTTATGAATTAAAATATTAAAATCTTACATTTGGGGGCTCAACCGAAGCCTTGAATCGGAAGGAACGAAAAGGATTGTTGGAGAATCCAAAGGGAAAAGGAAGGAATCCAATTTTCATGTTCCGAATCAAGAGGATTCATTGTGAATCGACGAAGACGAGAATCAAGAATAAGTTTCACTAAAATTGCAATTTTGCTGGAGAAATATGTGTGTATGTGCAATTGAATGGAAGAAAATCAGTATACATAATTACAGGAAGAAAGATAGTGTGTGGCGACAGTCAGGAGTCAGCCGGAAGCAGACGTTACAATACATAATATATGTGGTCGGAAACAAACAACATCAACTGCGAAGAATCAACCTTCTGCGAAAATTGAGTGAATTTGAAGTACGAAGAAGTTTTGTGACTGAAAAAACGGTGACGATGATGATGTACGTGTATTGAATGCCAAGAAGTCAAGTGACTGAAAAAACGGTGATGTACGTATATTGTATGGATATTTCGAAATGAAACGAAGTTTTATGTAAGTGTACAACCTTTAAATAATTTATTTTAAACTGGACTATTGGATGGAAATAACAAATTTAGGTTAAGATTAGTTAAGAATTATATTTTCTATTTCGTAATATAATTGTGACATTATTGTAAAATGAACACTGCGGAGATTCGTGCGCTTCGTAATTCAGAGTTACGGCAAAAGCTGACAGAGTTAGGGCTTGCTACCACTGGATTGAAAAGAGAACTACAGGAAAGGCTCTTCGAGCATTATGGTTTAGTCGAAAGTGGAAACTCAGATAGTGATGATTCAGCTGTCACAACAGTCGGCCTTTCAGGACATGGTTCATGGTTTACTCTGAAGGACGTAGAAGGATCTGTGTCACATTTTTCAGGTTCTGGTACCCCCGACGTTAATCAATGGGTTGAAGAACTTGAAGAATGTGCACACACTGTTCATTGGAATAAACTCCAATTATTCATTTACGGTAAACAATTATTGACTGGTGCTGCTAAATCATTTATCCGTGGTCAGGAGCATATTAGAAATTGGCAGTCTTTAAAAGTTAAATTAGTGGAAGAGTTCACAACAAAAGTTTCTTCAGCAGAAATTCATCGTATGTTGGCCAAACGCCATAAAAAAAAGGATGAAACGCTGAACGAATTCTTGTATGCACTCATGGAAATTGCAAAGCCAATCGATTTAGAAGATGAGAGTTTAATAGAATATTTTGTGGAAGGAATTCCTGACTCTCGAACTAATAAGGCATTGCTTTTCCAAGCCACTAGTATTAAAGAATTGAAAAAACAGATTGAAGTATACAAAAAAGTTTGTGGTCCTATAAAAAGTTGGGATAAGCCAATGAAAGACAATAGTTCTCCAGAAATAAAAGGTAGAAAATGCTTCAAATGTGGAGATGACTCACATATAAAGAAAGATTGTCCTACAATCAAAAAGGAATTAAAATGTTATAAGTGTGACAAACTGGGACACCATGCTGCACAATGCAAAGCCATTGTTAGAGTCAGGCAGGAGAAACAGACTAATGTTCTTCACAACGAGAAGTTAGTAAAAGGACCGCTAAGTCAATTTACTGCTTCTGGTCTTGAGTTAAAAAACATTCGTCATTCTAATATAAATTTCAAAGGACTTATTGACACGGGAGCAGATTTATGCTTAATTCGAAAAAGTATTTTCTGGAAACTCAGAAAAGTTTTAACTGGGCGTGCAAAAATTTTAACAGGAATTGGTGAAAGTAAAGTTCTTACTTACGGGTCTTTTATTTTGCCGGTAGAAATAGACAGTTTACAATTGCAAATAGAGTTCCATGTAATTCCGGATGAAGATATGGGCTTTGAAGCAATTTTAGGCAGAACTATTTTGGAAAATATAGATATGATAGTAAGTAATAATGGCACGAAATTTTTCATTAAACCGAATCAGCCGGATAAGGATGAAGAACATCAGAATGTGGATGAATCTAGTTTCACGTTGTTGGATGAATTTGGCAGTATTTGCATGCTTGATTCAGATCAAGAATTATTCAAAGCGGAAATGGATTTATCACATTTGGAACATGTTCAGTCGGTTAAAGTTAAAAGTTTGGTTGAGAACTATACACCGAAAAGAAATGCTAGTGCACCTGTTCAGATGAAATTAGTTTTGACAGATGATTTACCCGTATATCAAAATCCTAGGCGTTTAGCTTATTGTGATCAAAAAATTGTCGATGATCAAGTGCAAGAATGGCTAACTGAAAAAATTATAAAGCCTAGCACATCAGAGTATGCTGCACCAGTAGTGCTTGTAGCTAAGAAAAATGGGAAGAAACGTTTATGTTGTGATTATAGGAAATTGAATGAGAAGATAATTCGGGATAATTTTCCTATGGCTCAAATCGATAATGTACTGGAGAAACTACAAGGAGCTAAAGTGTTTACAACACTAGATTTAACAAATGGATTTTTCCATGTACCCGTTGATGAAAATTCCCAAAAGTATACATCTTTTGTTACTCAAAATGGTCAGTATGAGTTCCTGTATGTTCCGTTTGGTATTTCAAATTCTCCAGCAGTATTCACTCGATTTATAATGGCAGTTCTGCGAGATTTGATCAATAACAACGATGCAGTAGTTTATATGGATGATGTTATCATTCCTAGTAAAAACGTTGACGAAGGTATATTTAAGTTGAGAAAGGTACTCGAAGTTGCAGCTAGTAATGGCTTGCGAATAAATTGGAGTAAATGTCAGTTATTGCAAGAAAAGGTAAATTTTCTGGGTTACATAATTGAAAATAGTACTATTCGACCAAATGAGGAAAAAACTCGAGCAGTAGCTAAATTTCCAGTACCTTGTGATAAAAAAACAGTTCAGCGTTTTCTTGGATTGACATCGTATTTTAGAAGATTTATTGAAGGCTATGCTGTTATTGCAAAACCACTTTCTGATCTTTTACGAAAAGATTCAAATTTTGAGTTTAAAGAGAACCAGCAAGTAGCTTTTGAACACTTAAAAACTTCATTGACAACTGGACCAGTTCTAAAGTTGTACAATCCCAAATTAGTTACAGAAATACATACAGACGCGTCAAAGCATGGTTTTGGTGCTGTATTGTTACAAAAAGATCCTGAGGACAATTTGTATCATCCTGTACAGTATATGAGTCGAAAGACTTCAACTTGCGAAGAGAAATACCATTCGTATGAACTGGAAGTACTTGCAATTATTAGAGCTTTGACAAAGTGGCGAGTATATCTATTAGGAATAAAATTTAAAATTGTCACGGATTGCAATGCTTTTACTATGACCATAAAAAAGAAAGATGTACCGTTGAGAGTCGCTCGTTGGGCAATGTATTTACAAGACTTTGATTACACTATCGAGCATCGTTCAGGTACAAAAATGAGACACGTTGACGCCCTGAGTCGAGTATCATGTTTTATTTTAACTGATAGTGTAATGCATCGTTTGAAAGAGGCACAATTAGTAGATGATTGGACAAAAGTTGTTCGCGAATTGGTTGAAAGAAATGGGTATAAAGATTTCTATATTGAGAATCAGATTTTATTTAAAGATCCAAATCAAGAGTTAATAGTAGTTCCTTCTCAAATGGAGAACGAAGTCATATCAATTGTACATAAGAGGGGTCATTTTTCCATTAAGAAAACACATGACTTAGTTGAGAAATCGTATTACATTCCTAAATTGAAAGAAAAAGTAGCTCATATAGTAAACAATTGTGTTGAGTGTATAGTTATGAATGCCAAAACCGGAAAACAAGAAGGGCTGTTATCACCTATTGATAAAGGGGATAAACCATTAGTTACTTATCACATTGACCATGTAGGGCCAATGGAACTTACTAAAAAACGTTATAATCATATTTTAGTTATAGTAGATGGCTTTTCGAAGTATGTATGGCTCTATCCTACCCGCAGTACTGGAGTTGAAGAAGTGATTAGTTGCTTAGAACGTCAAGCAGTGAATTTTGGCAATCCAATGAGAATTGTCTCTGACAGAGGTTCAGCTTTCACTTCAAAATTATTCCGTGAATACTGTGAAAGAGAAAATATTCGACACTTGCTTATAACCACAGGAGTACCTCGTGGCAATGGCCAAGTAGAACGGATGCACAAAATTGTGGTACCTATGCTCTCGAAAATGACTCATGAAAATCCAGCTAATTGGTATAAAAACGTTGGTAAAGTACAACAGTTTATTAACAGTACTGAACCAAGAAGTACGAAAGTTACTCCTTTCAAAATTTTAACTGGGTTAGATATGCGTATACCGGAAGACTTGTCTCTTAGAGATTTACTTAAAGAATGTTTCCTTGAGGAATTTAATAGTGAACGTGAAAATTTACGGAAGTTAGCTAGAGAAAATATTAAAACTCTTCAAGCAGAAAACAAAAAAACTTATGATTTAAGAAGGAGAACTGATAAACCATATAAGGTGAATGATTTAGTAGCAATTAAGCGTACTCAGTATGGTCCTGGTTTAAAACTAAAACAAAAGTATCTAGGACCCTATAAAATAATTAAAGTAAACCGAAATGGTAGATATGATGTAGAAAAGATAAGTAATACTGAAGGTCCTTCTAAGACTTCAACAGTATCAGAATACATGAAACTCTGGAATTCATTCGAGACGAATGTACTGTCAGGAAGGCCGAGTGTTGGGATTGTTATTCGGGACGAATAAATTAATAGGGGGGCCGAATGTGGGAAAAATACTTTATGAAAGCATATAAAAAAAATACATAGCAAGCCCTAAAAATTTTAATTGACGTGAAAATTAAATAAAATATCATTAATATAAAAATAGCAAGAATCTCCAGTCGGTTTCAGACATAATAATTAAAATAATGTATAAAATAGAATAGATAAAATAAATGAGAATAATAAAGAAAGATTATTTATTAAATACTATAATAATATAATAACTAGATTTGTGCATGAATAATATAATAGCTAATAACTGTTTTAATAAATAATATGTTAATGTTATTGTGATTAACTGGATTTGTGATTGGTAATTTATGAATTAAAATATTAAAATCTTACATGTATACGTGGTACATGATCTCTGATAAGCTCGTGATGGATACATCCTGCCTGACGTGATGTTCTAGCTATGGGTAGACTTTTAATTGCATTACACAGAGGGATGGAATTAATTTGCATGTAAACAGTGGTTTAAACAATTTACCGGGTGATTGTCATTAGTGTTTAGTGGATAGTTTTTTTTTAAATGCGAGTCTGTGGAAAAATAAGTAAGTCTTTATAGACACAGAATTAATAAGATAATGGTATGAATTGTAATTACGAAGTCTGGTGACCACTGTGACCAATGACTATCAACTATAACCTTATCAAGCTCAGTAGTTTTTTGGTAGGAGGGTCTCTAACAACAACAGAACTAACAACCCCACGCCGAGATCTCAAGAATGAGTACACTCACAATCCTGGTGTTGTCGACACAACAATGGCTTAATGCCGGCCCAGACTGGGGTTTCCCGATCATATGAATGTGCAGATTTGACCCCCTATAAAAAAGGTTATCCTGATGAATGGAAGATCCTTTTAACTCTAGATTTACTTAAATTTCAGGATTTATCCAAATCTCCTATAGTGTGTAACTATACATGGTGTCCCTTTCATGGTGGGAGCAATTTTAATGGTAGGTAGTAAAGTGTGGTTCATTTGGGGAAAATTAACGTACAACGGGACCCCTCTCTTTTTTAACCGTTACAATGTAATAGCATTTTTTGTAAATTGTGTCAAACTGGCCGACTAAATCAAAATTTGCCACATCACCAAACATTTCATTCGAGATATGACTTTCTGAAAGTGCATAAAATTTCCAACAAAGGGACACCTCGCCCGTTACGCGGTTGCTCGTATCTTCCGATATACACCCGTTCAATCTTTAAAGAAATTTTATAATTTCATCAAAAATTCAGATGATAAAATCGTAAACCTAACCTATTTTATCCACCATGAAAGGCATGGGCGCGCGTAGCCAGGATTCCGGTCAGGGGGTCAAGCCCGAAATTATTTCAACATCATGATTTTCTTAGGAGTTGAAATTGTCGGTCACGAAAATATTGTTAGGCAAATTTTAGAGCCAAATTATAAGAAAGGACAGTCAAAATGTCAAGCGCCCCTCCCTGTTCCCCTCTGGCTACGCCCATGATGTAAGGGACGCCCGCCCAGTACATCGAACAAAAATAGTGGATTGATGAATTTTTGGCTAATTCAAGATTATATAGGGACCCCAATTTTTATTTCGGACACAATTTATTTTGGGAACGTTACCTCACTGCTTCCAAAGGTACTTAAGAAGTAACATTGATTTAAGGTGACCAGACGTACAACATTTTGCTGCACAGTACAGAGCATTTTAACCTGCTGTACAACAACTGTACTGCCACGTGTTCCATGATCAGCTCTTACAATTTTCTTTCTGAATAATTAAAATTTAGTAAACAATCATTGAAATGCTGACTTCAGAAAACTTGATTCTAAACTAGACGAAGTAGATCAAAAATTTCATCAAATTAGGTACATGGACATAAATACAAGTTGTAGGTACTTTTAGCCCGAGGAGAGCGAAAAGCCTTGGTCTCGTTTTTTAAAATAAAATTTATTAAAATGAATTTGTTCAAACACACACAGCTGCAAATTAACCATAACGACCTAAACTAAATTGTGTACAAATTTTCGTGGGAAAGGAGATTTTTGAATGCAAATCAATATTATTTTGTCAAAACATATCAAAACGCGTACATAATTTTGTGAAAAAAAATTGAATTGCATTTTTGTAAAGAATATCGGTCGAAAAGTAAATTCATTCAATTTCGCCAGCCTCGCTTTCTCCAATAGGCTTTTCATTAGGTGATTTCAGAGTGACATTTTGCACTGTGGTGGAAAAAAAACATTTTTTTGTCTTATTTTTTTTAATGGTGCTGAGCGCGAATCCGCAGGTTTCCACCAAAATTTCATTTGCGAAACAGTGTCAAAATCGCGGGAAGTTTCAAAATTGGATTTGCGGTATTGATGTTTTCGATTCGATCATGCAATCTTAAATACTGGACTAACTTGAACTGGACAATGCTAGTGCTCGCAAATATTTTTTCCATAGTGGAGGTCATTCAGGAATCTGGTCACCTTACCTTAATTCCACTTTGCTAATGAAATTATTGCGACCGGTAGGATTAATAATAATTCTTGGACCGGCGCACGCTCGGTCACCTCACATTCATGAGCAGTTCGTTGGTTACAGCTATGGAGTGGCAAGTTAGCCAGCATTATATGCATAGCGACCATCAGGGATTTCTATTCTGGTTAGCGGATAGATCACATGCAGGTACGGCGACAGCTCCAATTGTAGAATGGTCAACGAAACGCTTCGATGAGCCATCGTTTATAGAAACCCTGTGTGGCGTAGGCAGAATTAATGGATCAACGGAACCAAAGGCCTTGCAATTGACCGATCAACTATCAATAGCATGCGACGCATCTATGCCAAGAAAGAGTTCGATCATTAATTGGAGAGAAATCTACTGGTGGATTTAGAAAATCAGGAGTAGGCGACGCGAGTACTTCCAAACTCGGCGCCTTTGTCGACACAAACGCCAGCGTACAATGATTTGCTCTAGGCATCTAGAGCGACTTATATGTCCCTAAAAATTTAAATTAAAAGGCGGAAAGACGATGCGAATACAAATAGGGAACGGCTTACAGGGTAGGTACACTGAACCAAATATTTTTTCATATCAACGATTTTTTTTTTCATAAAATGTTGATTAAAATTTTCGTTAATTTTACATCATAATTTGTTGCATTGAATTTTAATCACTAGTATTTTTAAAGAAAAATGCTTTTTATGAAGATGAAATGAAATGAAGATTTCACTTTTCCTTTTATTTGAATTGAATAAACTTTCATCAAAATCTGTAACATCTGGGTACAATTCTTCAACAATTTGAAGAAATCGTTTTTCGTAAGCATTTTTCTTGCAAATTGACGAATATTGAAGAATTTATTCAAACTGACGATTAGCTACGGCAAAATTGTATAAACGTATTGTTATATTGAAAATTTTCGTCAAATAGACAATACCTAATTGTCCAATTGAATAAAAATTATTCATATGGTCCATCATATTGAAGAAATTGCAGCCTTATTCTTGAATTATTCAAATTGAAGAAAAATATTCAAATCGAAGATGTTGTCGTATAAACTTTTCGCTATGTAAGTAATTTCTTCATATTGACGACGCAAAGTTAGGTGTTTTTTCAAATGAACGAATTTCAATCAAACGGAGATATGTTATCGCTTAAATATAACGTTTTCTTCGTCGTTTACTAATTCGATATTCAGTTCAATTTCAGTTTAGCAACTTGATTATCCTGTGCATGTGGTGTGTAATAATTTCACATATTTAACATATTTCTTATTTCTAAACATATATAGGTAAATATTGATATCACCGAGGCAATTTTAAAAATTTAATAAGAACTTATATAGTCTAGTACAGATAGCTCAAAACCCAAACATCCAAAAGAAAAAGAAATTTTTGATGCCAAGTTGTTGAATACACTGCCCAATATACGCAATAAAAAGTTACACCAATTTGCGCCATGGGTTAAGGGGGAGGGGGTCCCAAAGGGTAAAAATTTACTTTTTTACAAATAACTGGAAAACTATGAATCTGACCTTAAAATCTTCTGAGGACGAAACAAACTACACAAAATTGCCTTTGTAATGATATATAACACTCTAGACGTTTTTTCGGAAAATTGTACCCTAGACCCAAAAGTATTATAGAGAATTTACATTTTTTGATTTTTACATTTCGGACTGTAACTCTTGATAGAAAGAACCTAGGGTGACGAAATCTTGTTCATTCTATTACAAACAAAATTTATTTGGTTTGCCCCAAAAATTGAGGTGCTCCGACCATTGACGCCTCCCTCACTCCTCCTAACATTTTTCAAAAAGGCATGCCTGTAGCTTCTTTTCAAATTGAGCCAGGCAGATAAAATTTGGTGAGGTGCCTAGTCTAAGCCCCATTATGCTCCTCACCAAAAATTGTTACCATCCGATCAAAACTAAGGGTACCCCCCATACAAAGTAAACCAAAATTGTAAAAAAAATCACATTTTTTCACTTCTAAATTCTATCTAAAATGAAAAAATAAAATTTATTTCTTAGAACGTCATTATAACAGTTAATTGTAGTCTTGTTAATGTATATTCAAAAGTTTGTACCAGAGCGTGCCTTACAAGTACGAAAAATGTGGTTTGAAGGTTGCTAGTACACGTTACTCGATTTATTCGGAACTAGCCTTTGAACTAGTACCAATGACTTTCAAACACAATTTGTTCATACTTGTAGTGTACGCTTTGATGCAAAATTTTGAACATACATTCACAGGACTACAATTAACTGTTATAATGTCGTTCTAAGAGATAAATTTTATTTTTCCGTTTTAGATAGAATTTAGAAATGAAAAAATGTGAAATTTGTTAGAATTTTCGTTCACTTTGTATGGGGGGTACCCTTAGTTTTGATCGGATGGTAATAATTTTTTGTGGGGAGCATAATGGGGCTTAGACTAGGCACGCCACCATATTTGATCTGCCTGGCTCAGTTTAAAAAGAAGCTACAGGCATGCCTTTTTGAAAAATGTTAAGAGGAGTGAGGGGGGCGTCAATGGTCGGAGCACTCCAATTTTTGGTACGAATCAAATAAATTTTGTTATCAATATATGGACAAGATCTTATGACAGTAGGTCTATTCTATCAAGAGTTACAGTGCGAAATGTAAAACTCGAAAAAGCCAAATTCACTATAATACTTTTGGGTCTAGGGTATAATTTTCTGAGAAAATGTCTAGAGTGTTACATATCATTACAAAGGTAATTTTATGTTGTTTGTTTTGTCCTCAGCTCATTTTAAGGTCAGACTCATAGTTTTCCAGATATTTGCAAGAAACTGAATTTTCACCCCTTTGCCACCCCCTCCCCCCTTAACCCATGGCGCAAATTAGTGTAACTTTTTACTGCGTATATTAGGCAGTGTATTCAACAATTTGGCATCAAAAATTTCTTTTCTTTTTGGATGTTTAGGTTTGGGGCTATTTTGAACCAATTGTACTGGACTAATAGTTATCATAGCTACAAATTTCTGAATATATAGGTATGCAAAGACAAATAGATACAAATAGGTATGAAGATTTTTAATCTGCGTTTCCGAACATTAAAATGTTCATACCTCTTAGTGCAACTATCTTTACATACATATTTGTTGCAAAAAATATGGATTTTTTTAGTTATGATGAGTGCTTATCCAATTCAGTAGTTTGCCTCAGCTATATCAATATTCATATGTCAAGAAAAAATTACAGCTGGTAAAATATAATTTTCTTTACATTGAATATGTGAAAATAATGGTTTCTACGAAGATTTATCACAGTGACAATATAATAATATTCAATATGAACAGGATTCTTCATATTGACAATTTAACTTTGCAATCATTTTCTTCAATTTGATAAATATTCATCAAAACTGACTTTTTTCAATTTATTCAAAACGAAGAAATATTTATCATATAGAAGATTGTTAATTTTTCTTCAATTGGAATAAATATTCATCAATATATATCTATCATTTTGTCAATATTCAATATGACTATAATATTCTTTCATCCAAATAAGAGCTTCATTGACCGTATTTTGATGAAATATTTTTCATATTAAATGTAATTTCGTCGAATTTACGAATTTTTTGGTTCAGTGTATAGTCATCCAGAAAATTGAACAGAGAGCTCCCCAACTCAGATGTCCGGCATGGCTCACAGATTAATGGTATCACACCCCCGATTACAGAGTTCATACTTTTAATGGCAGCATCCAGGCTTGAGGATGGTAAAGCACCAGGTCCTAATGGCGCCCCTAATTGGGTGTGGAAGGCGGCAAATCTGACGATGCCCGGAAAGTTCATCGACGTCTTTGAAACTTGCCCAAAGAACGGACTATCCCGTAATCTTGGAAAAGACAAAAATTGGTGCTTATTTCAAAACCAAATAACCCTGCTGATGAGCGCAACTTTTATCATGGAGTCACTATGTAAAAGTACATGTTGTGACTCTAGACGTTAAAAACGGATCTAGTTCTGCTAACTGGGCGCTCTGCACCTACCCGACGATCTACCCACGATAATTAGGAGCTAGCGTCTTAAGCTATGATGCTAGCGAGGGACACAAGGAATACGTATGGTCACTGGGTACCGCAGGGATCTGTTCTTGGGCCACTTTTGTGGAATATCATGTAAAATGCTATCTTGGAGCTGGCTATGCTGAAAGGAGTGACAGTGGTAGGTTTTGCTGACGACATATCTCTCGTAGCTGCCGCAAAAGATCCGGTCGAAATGTACACAAGCGACGCGATTACAACTATCAAACTATGGCTGGACCGCTGGATTAGAGCTCGTCTATCAGAAAACTGACGCAGTCCTAATTAGGAGGCACAGAAAAAGTGTTTCCTCAAAATCAAAGTCGGAAAGTGTGTCATAACCTCTAAGCAAGCCGTTAGGTATTTGGAGGTTATAATTGACTCGAGACTAAGTTTTGGAGAGCACTTAAGGTATGTAGGCGATAAGGCGGCGACGATAATGATCCTAAACACAGGCCCTAGAACAAGTAGAAGGCTGCTATTGTTGAGGGTGATAGCATCAATCGTTATATAAATGCCTCGCCAGTTTGGGTCAGTGCACTACGGCTCGTCTGTAAAGCAAAACCCCAAAACGCGTTTTATCGTAGATATGCTTACCGTACCGCTCCACATCACATGAAACGGACTATGTGGTAGCTAAAATGATGCCTTTACCGATCTTAGGAGATGAGATCAGCAGACTATGTTCAGCGGTCGCTAAGGGGTAACACCGAAGATGCCCCTGGGACAAAGAAACATTTAACTGGCCGATGAACACATATGAATTTTTTCAAGATCCAGTTCGTCACGGAGGGTGCCGACAATATTTGCATCGGTTTAAGCTAGACGACTAGCCAGAATGCCCAAGATGCAACGGAGTTGTGGAAGATCCGAAACGTGTCTTTTTTTATTGTCCCAGATTTGGAGATTTCCGTAGTAAGCTAGAAGCGGAATTGGGAGCAAATATAAGTCCACAGAGCCTAGTTGCTGCTATCAGCAAATAACTGGATTCGGCAAGCAGGGCGATTTGTGCCGTTCACATTGAGCTATACAGAAGGAGGAGCGTTGACACAAATCTACATCCATGCTGATGGCTGATTTATCGTCGCCCACACAAGATCACTTATGCAGCTTATGGTTTATGATGACGTCAAGTCAATAGTAATCCCAAATCAACCCTATAGTCAGCCAGGATACCAATCAACAATCAGGCTTAAATTTATGGTACGGAACCACGTATCACGTTTATTTTAACACGTTTACTGTTCTTGACTTAAAAGCAGAAAGTAATGGTTTTACATCTGTTTAAAAACGTGCTTCATTTCATGGATTTTTTGTCATACCTTTAAATCCAATTCCCTTTCTCAACCTCAATGTCTTTGGGTTCAAATTCAAGTTTCACCAATTATCCCATTGCATACCTTAGCTCCTACTCCGACACCCCCAAAACATGATCAATCGCAGACAAATTCACTCATACTCCATCGAAATCATCATCAACTTCGATTCGAATAAGTTAAACTGAATTCAGCTCTAATTAGGAATTTGTTCCTCTGCGAATTCAAACACAATTCCGTTGATGCTGTCCATGTCTCAATTTTGTTTTTGTTGTTGCTATTGGAAGCATCTCCAAGTTGTAATTAAGTCGCATTGTTGTTTTGATGCCTGATTGTCAGGTGTTTGTAAATGTTTTCGATATATGTATGTACATACATACACACCTATAACGTAACATTTTGATTGAGCAAGTCCAATGAGTCTAAAGGGGCAAATATATCTATACAGCAGCATACTTCGTCCTTTTCGTAAATGCCATAAGCAAACAACAATCAGGTTTTCCGGCTCAATCAATGTACCTACAAATCGGACGCAAGGTGAGACGAATTGATAAAGAATTTTCCGGAGACGCATGTGAGACGGATAGGATATGTAGTAAAATATGGACGAGTTACGAGTGTACAGTGTTTAGTTGACTATGGTACAGCTTATCCTTTGATGAAATTTAACGTGATTGTTTCTTTGTTTGAGAGACAGCCGATTTTGATTGCAGCTTTCTAAAATGCCTGGTAGTACGTATGGACACCCGAAGCAATTCGTCCTGACTAATTGCAACGACAGAACGATGCCATTGCTAATGCTATTCATTCCATCAGGACGAAGATATGTATTATCTATTGAAAGGAATTTCGCTAATTATGCGGTCAACATTTGATTGTGTGGTATAATTTCGCCTTGGATGTATCCCGAATCCCGATAATATGTATTGTGTATGGTCATCATTATGAATTCTTCCAGAAGCATACGGATACGAACATGCTATACAGGATAGAGCGGCTTGCAGAAAAATCTCCTTAATTAGTTACATACCGCTAAAATGGGCGACGCACGTATTGCCGACATCACTCGACGCCATTGAGTGGAATTGTATTGGACAAAGAAGAAGAAGAAACATACTCATCGACTTATATTTTAATTAATATCACAAAAATTCCTTTTAAATTGTCATTCAAACCCATGCCCCTCACGTTGCGTAAAAAAACTTGTCGAATCGAGAATTTCATAATAAATTTCCGCGTCCACCCGCGCCGGACGGTCGCCACTTCAATGAAATGCATTTTTTAATTAATTTAATTAAGTTTGCTCTTGAAAGAATGAAACGCACCACGTGGGCAAATTTCAAAAAAAAATCATACCATAGCAGACAGAAAGGATCATGCGAGGACACACGTTCCCGGGCGCCACCATACCTACATAACATAAATACATATAGTAGTGCTGACTGTGGAGGAGATGTACACACACGTTCATACATATATAAAGGACTATTGTAGCGAACGTAATTATTTTCGTAGGATATTTTAAATACCACAAGCAGCATGTAAATCAGACTTAATCGGAAGGAAAATGTAAATAAATAAAATTGCATAAATAAATTAGCAATGCAAACATACGATGTGGCGCGATGCAATGTGCGATATATGGAATGTAATTTTTCATCATCGTTCCTTGACTGGAAATTCATTAAAAACCAAAAAAAAAAAATGCAAAAATGTAAAATAAAAAACTGAGGAGCAATGAATGAAAATAATAATTGACGATTTTAATATGATATGCCAATTTGATGGGAATGTATGAAAGCGAGGTTATGCATAATATTGTACTCGTGTGTGTATAGTTATAATCGTGCTCGTGCATCAGGATTCGATTCTTTTAGATTTTTATGATCTCTTCCCTGACGTACCGTAGATTTGATGCAGTCTAGGCCCTGAGTGTCCAAAATTCTTTATTGACCTTAAATGCGTAAATGGCTTATACATATATATATTGCTCACAACAATATAAGGACCAATATTTATTTTGTGTTTTGAAACCATAGTCTGTTAAAATACAAAAGCAAGCCCATATATCATAAAACCAAATTCATTAACACACCTCTGGATTAACTGGAAAACGGGCGAACCGAACTTCATACGGGTGATAGTTGGTGCCAGCGATATTTGAATTGATTCGAGCTGATGATCACTCCTGCAAAGTGTCCGAGTCGGAATAGGAATTGAAGAAGATGCTACAGATATGTAGTTTTTTATGTCTCAGCTAGTGACAGATTAACACATTTGCCGGCAGCAGGCTAATAACATTTTGCCGCCCCTATCAACCTCTTTAAGTATAGTGATGACTTCCATAGCTAAGGCGCTTAGCTTTTCGTTGCTTAACTTCAAATCAAATTGGGCAAAATGTGCGCAACATTATTAATACTTTGTGTCTTAAATAAATACTCAAACCAATCGTCAATATAATGCTCAATTCACCCATCGCACATTAATATGTAAGCACGCATGAGCTTTCGTTTCGTGACTCCTGAGCGTTCTTCAATTTTTATCACATAGCGAAATTCAATTCTAGGGTTTTTTTTTATTGAAAATTTTACTTCTTCTTCTTCTTCTTTATGGCACGATAGCCCGACGTCGGGCCTTGGCCGCCTGGATTGAAAACCTCCAATTGTCGCGGTCACGCGACCTTGCCCTCCAATTCCGAAAGCCTAGCATCTGGTGGGCGTCCTCACATACAGAATGCTCCCATCGGGCTCTCGGTCGTCCACGCAATCTGGCTCCGTCCACTCGTTGCGCGTTCATCACCTTTTTGGGCATGCGATCGTCGTTCATCCTTTGTACATGACCCGCCCATTGCAATCGCTGCAATTTCACGATCTTCGACACCTGTAGCTCATCATACAGCTGATACAACTCAAGGTTGTATCGGATGCGCCATTCACCTCGTTCACGAACGGCCCCGAAGATTCTTCGGAGAACCTTTCGCTCGAATGTGTCCAACAGGTGTTCAGAGTTTTGGGTTAGGGTCCATGCCTCGCAGCCATAGCATAGCACAGGTCGGATGATGGTTTTATACACGTGGAGCTTCGTGTTCCTGTGCACCAGCTTCGAATTCATAATTTGGAGGACCGCAAAGTAACACTTATTAGCTAGTTGTATCCGTAGCTTTATCTCATCTGTTTCGTTGGCGTCTTTTGACAAATTGCAACCCAGGTAAGTGAAGTTGTCTACATATTCTATATTGAGGTCCCCCACTGTGATGCTTGAATTTACTGGCGTTCTAGTTTTTGATTTCATCATGACCTTGGTTTTAGACTCGTTGATATGTAGCCCAACTTCTTTGGCGGCGTAATTGAGATTATGCAGAAGGCTTTCTGCATCACCCAATCTTCGAGACATGATGTTGATGTCGTCGGCGTAGGCTACTAGTTGAGTCGATTTAATGAGTAGCGTTCGGCTGCTGTCCAAATTCATGGCTCGAATCACATACTCCAGAGCCAGGTTGAAGAGCGTCGGCGCCAGCCCGTCGCCTTGCTTGAGTCCAGTACGAGTTTCAAATAGGTCAGGGAGTCTGTTCTGAACTCTGACCTGCGAGACGGTATTAGTCATCGTCATCCTTATGAGTCGCACTAGCTCAGCCGGTATTCCAAAATGCAGCAAAATGTTGTACAGTACGCTTCGATCGATACTGTCGTATGCCTGCTTGAAGTCAACAAATGTTTGGTATACGTCGATTTTGTATTCCCAGCACTTTTGGTGTAAAAGCTTCACTGTAAAAAGCTGATCTGTCGTCGAACGACCAGGTCTAAAGCCGCCTTGGTACTCGCCAATGATTTCTTCTGCGTACGGATTAATTCTATTTTCCAGAATCTTAGATAAAATCTTATAAGTCGTACAAACTAATGAGATGCCTCTGTAGTTCTCACATTTCAACTTATCCCCTTTTTTGTGGATTGGGCAAATGATACTTTTACGCCAATCTTCCGGGATAATTTCGTCGTTCCATACTTTAACGATAAGTATGTGTATAGCCTTAACAAGGCTCTCCCCACCATGCTTCAGCAGTTCAGCTGGAATCTCGTCAGCGCCCGGAGCTTTATTATGTTTTAGTGCTTGCATGGCGAGATCAACTTCTTCTACTGTTGGGGGTTGAACGGGAGGGCCTGGTTCAGCCATCAGCTCCGGAGCTTCTTGTGTGGGGTTGTCGGTGTCGCTAATGATATTGCCATCCTTATCCTTACAGAGGCTGGTCCTGGGTTGGTATCCACTTTTAATTGAATTAATCAGCTTGTACGCTTGTCTACTGTTCCTACTAACTAGTCTTTGGTTTATTTGCATCAACTGCTCGTCAAGATGCTTACGTTTCTTACGCCTAATTAACCTATTCGAAAATCGTCGAAGCTCGTAATATTTTGTTTTTTTTTTTTTTTGGCTCTAGTTGCGCGTTCAGTCCATTGGCGATATGCCTCGTTTTTAGCACCTACCGCATTTTGACATTCTTCATCAAAACCAATCATTTCGGGCTCGCCGGGCTTTATATCTCACAACCTCCTCTGCGACCCCTTTGATGGTGTCTTTGAGTGTATCCCAGATCTCAAGGGCGCCTTTGTTACTGATGTTATTTAGCAAGGGCGTCAGCTTCTCCTCAAGGGCAGTCGTATAAGTGACCACCGTGGCATCATCCAACAATTTGTCAACCGCAAAAATTTTTGCCGGGTTGAACCTCGAATGATGCACCGAAGAAATTCTGCACCTATAAGTCGCCTTCACCATATAGTGGTCAGAGTCAATATTTGCTCCACGATAGGACCGAACATCCATTATGCTCGATGCCCTTCTCTTGCATACAAGGACTTGGTCAATTTGGTTGACGGTATGTTGATCTGGAGATCTCCAGGTCTGCCTGTGAATGCGACGATGCGGAAAACAGGTAGAGCTAATGACCATATTTCTGCTGGTCGCGAAGTCTATTAGTCGTTGGTCATTGTCGTTACAGTCTTCATGGAGGCTGTATCCTCCAGTAATCCCCCTATGCCAACTTTCGTTTCCGACTTTGGAGTTAAAATCCCCTAGCAGCAATTTGACATCATTTGATTGAAGTGAATCGAAGAGATTTTCTAGGCGGTGATAGAACTCGTCTTTAACCGCGTCTTCACTAACATCGGTGGGGGCATGCGCGTTTATGAGCCAGAGATTGAAGAACAGGGTTTTAATGCGAATCGCACACAGCCGCTCGTTTATGGGTTTGAAGTCGATAACATGCGGCTTAAATTGATTGTTTACAATGAACGCCACTCCAAACTCCCTGTGGCCCGAAGGTTTTCCACTTGTGAAAATTGTGTACGAATTTCGGTCATCAATCTCGCTACTAAGCCATTTAGTTTCCTGGAGTGCAACAATGCTCAGCTTATATTTTTCGACCTGATCCAAGAGGGCCCTTTCAGGGAGCGTACATTCCAGGTTCCGAAAGAGTAATCAGTTGTTCGTTTGCGATGTCGTCGTTGGGTTGCATCCGTCCAATCCGAGGCTTTCATTCCAGGTTTCTTGACGTAGAATTTTTTCCAAGGATGGGTTGTCGGCCCATCGCTTAACCATGATGATAGGCCTCGGAGGTGCTGCTTCGGTGATTGACTGTTCGGTTTTTGTCACCCTATTACGTTTAGTAACCTGAGACGTTGAAGTTGTTAAGCACTCAGGCGCAGCGGTTACTCGGATAATGCGGGAAAGTAACGCCCCGTAGAGAAACATAGGAATTGGCCGGAGCCGCTCATCCTATGAAGCTCCTCCTGCATAGCTAAGGGTCCGCAGTTATGCTACAACTGAAAAGGATATAGGAATCGGCCGGAGCCTTTCAACCTTTATCCTCCTCCTTACGGAATTTTACTGCTGTAGCTTTTTTTTGTGAAAATTATCTTGCAAAATTACAATTTTTCACCTTCCTATCCAAATCACCAGCTTTATTAAATTTCAGATAAACCGTTATTACTTCAGGCAATAGTTTCATAACGTTACCTTACACTGGTAAATCAGCAGAGGTGGCAAAATTATCTTAAGTATGTTTAGACCTTCCAACGGCATGCTATTACTTTTGATATTCGAAATCTTAAGGCAATTCTTTGGAAGGCTCGAAAGATAGAAAAATTGTGTTTCCTTCCCTCGGACATTTAGCTGAATTTTAGTTCTTTTTGCGCTGTGCCTCCATGAAACTGAACCTTTTCAATTATAGTATAAGTAAATCATTCAGATTTCATTATCCTTCCCAATATCAATGTTTCAGATTACTTTTTTCGGGATTTGAAACTTGATTCTTTTCCGGTATTGTATCGAGCTGACAAAAAATCTAAGATTCCTTAATGGCTAGTTTTTGTATAAGATTAAGCAGCCGCTGTTGTCTATTTACAGTCCACAATGTAAATAGACAACAGCGGCTGTGTTCGCTACATTAATGTATGTTCCCAGTACATATTTGAATTTGTTGAATAAAGACGAGGATAAGGTGGTGGATGCTATTAAATCATAGCATCTGGTACCTATTGAAAATATAAATTCTGAATTGGTTTTACAGTGGCATTATAATATGTGTGGCGGCAGTGGCATTATTATATGTGTACTTCAAAAAAAAAATTTCCCAAATTTGAAACCCCATAAAATCTGCCGCCCGTGGCTCCACCCTACTGGTAAATCCGCCACTACGGCCTCAGATTTAGAGTGGGACTAAATCAGATTGGCACGAGTTTAGAAAATACATAAAGCTCTCAAAATTCGGTTTACTCGAAGTTGGAGCGTCAACAAAATTTAAATGTAGCGCGTTCAACTGCTGCATTCTCAAAGATCTCACAATACAGAAGCAAGACGAAAGTATGCAAGTAGGAATAGTTGGTAAAATAATAAATAGCCGAAGCTACTCCTGCGAAGTGATACCGTGTTTAATCGCAAGCCCTTGTATCGACATCCTGGAGACTAAAATGTAGACCATGTTGTAGGATGTTTAATTCCATAATTATGTTTGTGTGCCTCGTGAATTTTTGGACACCCCCCCTTGATCTGCCAAATTTGCGCTTCTAAGTGTTGCGCTCTATGTGGCTGCTTAATTTCGCCTATCAAAGCGCCGCGCCGGCCCTGATAATAAGCTGTTTGCTTGTGCGCTAATGGGCAGAAAGTGGCGTGGCCCTTATATTGTTGTGAGTAGTATACAAAATCCCGACGTTTATAATCTCGTCATCAATATCTCAGGAGGGACAAGCCGAGCGGGTGCCCGGAGTGCCAAATTTTTGGTCGTTATCTTGACTAGAAAAAGGTGAAAGCGCAATTTACTATAAAGTTATGTTAAAAGAAAACTAGATTGGATTGGTTTCAGAGTGGGTTTTGGCTAAAGAATGTCCCCATAAGCATACACTGCGATCATAATTGTGTCATCGTACTTGTCCCTGCCCTTACTTGGATGAATTCTTCTATCCGGCTTTTCCGATTAATCTGACCTGCGTTAAACCTTAAAGGAAATATCGTCCTCTTCCAGAGGGAATACGACGTACAAGCGGTGAAATGTTAGAAGATTTACTAGCTCGTTAAACCTTCCATGCCTGAATGTACAGGCATCAGAAGCCAGAAAAGGTTGATATTATTGAGGGAACACACCCGTTGAAAGATTTCCTAGCGAGCCTCGTGAGCTTGGAGAAGCTTGTGAGAAGAATGGACGAAATTTTTAAAACATGTCAATGAGGCTAAATAATGGCACTGCATAGCACCTGTGCATGAGGAAGCAGTCCATATACATTTTCAATCAATCAATTTTTACGAAAAAAGCGAGTCTGCTCAACATATGCCAATGAGATGTTTGGTGAGCTCTGTGTCCGTTACAGCCGTGATTTCCATGATGTATGTCGAGATGTGGTGTGTGTCCTGCTAATCTGTTCTGGGCTTAAAACATTGAATTGAACTGGGAACTTCGGCCTCGGGGTCTAAAGAGTATGTTTAAATAGACGGTGGTCTTAAAACATTATAAATACCCATAAGAAAGTATAGTGTATATTGTTTTGGATACGCCGATATTATGTAAGACCTTAAAAAAGAAACCGTAGGTATAAATAACAGGCGGCAGTCCAACATTGAAGTAAGGCCGCAGATATGATATAGTGACATTCAATTTCCAGATATTAACTGTTTTTTTTGTTGAGGTGTTCAGAATAACAGCACGCTCAACACTGTTATTTATCACCATTCACCACTCGATTAACATCTGAGTGAGATCATAGTCCGTCAAATGGGTCGTGAGTTCGAAAAACACCATAAATTGAATCCGTTCACGGTCAGTCTCGATCCCATGACCCTGTGCACCGAAGGTGCGCGCACTATCACTACACCAGCCAGACTAGCCGGAGGTAAGGCAAAGTATAAATATAAATGATCAGGTTCGGTCCTTGATTCGAATAAGCTATGTCTGTCCGTGTGTCTGTCTGTTCGCACAATAACTCCCGAAATAATGAAGCTAGCGCTTTGAAATTTTGGTCACATGTTTATTTTGATAAAATCTTGGACACATTGAAAATGAGCCAAAACGTACCAAGGGTACTTCCCATACAAATAACCCCTCCTTGATATTTTATAAAAAAAAAATAACAGGCGCGACAATCCAAAATTGGACTAAGGCCGCAGGATGTGTTAGTGTTATTTCCAAGATCTTATCTGCTTTTTGTTGAGGTAATGAGATCAGCATCACGCTCAGCAGTGTTATTTATCGCCATAAATGGGTACTCGTTTAACATCTGAGTGAGATCATAGTCCGTCACAAGCTCGTGAGTTCGAAAAACACCATGAACCACATTGAGATTCGAACTCATGACCTGTGCGCGCACTAACCGCTAGACCAGCCAGACTACATATTTTAGTTCGACCATAACTTTCGGCAGAAAATTACTAGCGACCTGCCATTTGTATCAATGCCTAACTGTAACATATCCTTGAAGCTGATTGAAATTGAGGTAGGGCTGACAACCCCTACAAAGTGATATTCAGCCATATCTTTTCATAAAATGGGAACTGATGAAGCTCCTTATAAAATATGAAATGTTTGTCAGATCCGATCCATCTACACCTCCCTCTCCTACGAAAAATTGAATTTTAATATTTTGGGTTTTGCGTGCCTTCTAGGTGTAGGGTATACACTCGTCGTGCTATTCGCACGATTAGAACTCGGTCTCGTTTATTTTTGTTTGAGATCAACATATCAGTTTTACCTTCATAAATGGGCACTCGTTTAGTATCTGAGTCATTGTGCATCACATGGGTCGTTCGTAAGTTGGAAAAAGATCATAAACTAACTAAGCTAATGGTGAGACGTGAGACTCGAACTCGCGACCCTGTGCGCACTAACCACTAGACCTACCAGTCTATATGGGACGAAATAGGATGGTGACGCAGGGTCCTGTTTTTCTACAATAAATTAAATTTGAGATAAAAATTAAAAGAAAAAATCAACAACAACAAAATACAAACAAAATCTATACATAATAAACAAATAAACAGTATGCATCGAAATATCATTTCAAATTTTCTCAACAGTTCGGACGAAATCAACGGAATATAATATAATAAATGAGTACAATCGTGCATTTCGCCGCACTTCACATCCAGTCGTACCTAATCAGAAGTCATCTCTCACAACTCTATAATTTTCATTGAGACATTTCTGTAAAGTTCAAAGTTCATAGCACTCCAATTTCAAAGTGTATACAATAAATTATCGTATTTACCAAAATAATAATTTGCCACCATTTCTGCCCTAACGAATCAATGTTGCGAACCGCAAAAGAAAACAGCGAGCATAAGAACAAAAGCCCTACACGTCGAAAACAGTTTAAACTCAGCGTGCACGGCCGACAAAGTGAATGTAAGATCCAAGCAACAGTAGGATTCCTCCCCCCGAGTCGGGCGTCAATTTGATTTAATCCAAACCGAAAGAAGAAAAATTAGCGAAGTCAAAAGAAATCGCAATATTTGATGAGACGCATGAAAGGATATCCAACCATTGCCACCATATACCTACCGAAATTCTATCTTCAGAATCAAGGATGGTTACTTCTCTCCGTGGTGTGTCTACAACCACATAGAAGCACGTGAGGAGACTTTGGTTTTCTTGCCATTTTTTGCAGATTTCATTTTTTAAATTAGAAGCGCGATAAGGTGTAAACTGTGAAAAAACGCTGATATAAATGATTTAGCGGATTTATTGGGATTGTGTTGTCTCTTCGAGTGGTTGTTTTGTTTTCTATATAGGCTGAATGTAGGATTATTTGCCTAATAAAGACACCGGAGGACGTGAATAGAAATGAAGCAAAATAACAACTCGTCGGAGCGAGTTTGAAAATGTAAAATCTTTGAGCTGAGTTCTGATAAAATTGCAAAGATTTCAGATTTAAAAAAATAAATATAATCGAGGGGAGAACCATACGATGGTGATAAGCTAAGGAAGGTGGTGAATGCTTTAATGTGGTACAAAAGAGCATAGGATTAGTATCATCAGTATTAGAGTAGGAGATAAGAAATCCTGAAAATAAACCCTAAAAAACAACAATACTAAACAGGTCCTAAAAAAACAATACTGAACAGGTCCTAAAACAGTTAGGTTCCAAAATCTATGACAGGAGTAGAATTACATGTACATTTGTAGTCTGGCTGGTCTAGCGGTTAGTGCGCGCAACTTCGGTGCACAGGGTCATGAGTTCGAATCTCACCGTGAGCCATGGTGTTTTTCAAGCTCACGAGCTTGTTACGGACTATGATCTCACTCAGATGTTAAACGAGTACCCATTTATGGGGATAAATAACACTGCTGAGCGTGATGCTGATCTCATTACTTCATCAAAAAAGCAAATAAGATATTGGAAATAGGATGTCACTAACACATCCTGCGGCCTTAGTCCAATGTTGAATTGTCGCGCCTGTTATTTTTTTTTTGTTGTAAAAAAAATGTTGTCTCAAAATTAATAATGGCAATATACCCTTTATGATTCCTTTGATCACCAGACTAGGGCGTTTAGACTAGGACAAGCCTATCATAAGCGGCGAACGAATTTCACATTAGGGTAGAAATTCTGGAGTCCATGAAAACAAAAATGTATACCTTCGCGTCAACCAATCGAATCAAAACTAAACAATATTAGCTCTCTTGCAGCATTCTTATATTATTATCATTCTTTCTTGTAAGTTCTCTTCAGCAACATTTCTTACGTCTTGCGCACTCAACACTAAACTCGGAAATTTCTCTGATTCATTCCGTGAGAAATGTTGCCAGGGAAAATAAAGTTTCCTCTTTTTTTCCAAGACGCGGATAAAGCCCACAACTCCTTTCACCTTTAGTCTTTCTCGGAAGAGTCACCAGAAAGCACGCCACATAAGTTCATACCATTCCCATCTGTACATACATATTTGTTGCCTCACTTTACGTGTATTACAGCAAGGATGTTTCATTCTCTGACAATATATATGTATGTACCAACGTATAGCTTAAAACCCCGTTGATAAGAAGTTAACCATATAAATTGAGTTCATTAATTCTCGACGAAGAAGATTGAAAATGAAAGGACTTAACTTGAAGAAGATGGGCTTCTAAAGCTGTGGACAGTGCTTTTTTTATATTTGTGGCTTCTTCAAGTTTTATTATAAGGACGATTTGTTGTACTCTTGAGTTTTAAGCTGTTTTGCTGTTGTGAAGTTGGTCAATTTCGGATTGTAGGTTTCAATCGGATAAATGAAATTGGAACGCACGAACTTAATATGAGGCAATTAATAATTTACAAATTAATTTTGTTTTGTCCTTTTTTTTCTTGTATGAGATGAGAAAGGGGTTATCGATTTCATTGTTTTTTTATTTATAATGTCCGTTTTGGGGGTATACATCATGAGAAACACAAAAAGAAAAGCGTTTTGCGGTCGGTTTAGTTAGTAACCGTTTATTTCCATATGTTCAGTATCACTTCCCACTTAAAGGGCGAACCAGATAACTTACGTGACCTCCCGTTACGTTACGTCGCATTCCGAATGAATGTTTAGAATGCTTCCGTTCCGTTACGTACCGAACACCTGACAATGTTGGTACAATGGAGTTTTATATGTAATTGCACAAATGGCGCGCCACGGTACAGAAGAAAAATTGTACTAGAACTCTTCGGAACGTAACGCACAGGAAGCGTTTTCTTTCGCACTTAACCCTCGGATTAGCGAGAAGGTCCTGGAGGACCTTTTCGATTTTTGATCGATCAGAATTTTTTTCTTAAGTAATTTTCAATACCGGCACTACCATGTATTCCAAGAGTTATATTTGCTCTTACATATAAAACTAATTGAAAACATTTGGACCATCCAGCAAGTATTTATTTTAGTTTGAACATTTTTAGTGCGCCGTTTAGCGACAAGGTCCAGGGGGACCTTGCACATAATTGGACGAAAATACGACCGAATCATATCGAAATATTGTTTCCTTATGCACAACGCTCGTCTCAGACAACCGTTAGAATTGTAGCGGAAGTGATAAGTAGATATTTTAGTTGTGAGCTGCGCTTTGTGAGTGTCATGCGCACAAGTTGCACACCGCTCATTTATCTTGTAGAAATTTGGTTTTAGGTGGCTTTACTTTGTTGATATCGGTATATGTATACTATAATTATGTTATACATGTATGAAGTGTTGTATTTCATAGCTGTAAATCAAGCTGTACGTAATAACATTTCTACAGAACTATGGAGGACTCAGGTTGGGATGCAGCGGAGATGGTGTTAGATAATAAAATACGTTACCAAAATATGCCAGCGGCTGAAAAAAGAGAAGTTGATGAACGTTTTGCTCGTTTTCTAGACGAAAGCGATGATGATGGCGAACCGTTTGATCTTGAGGGTGGTTATAACTGTGACATAACATCAACCAGAAGACGATGTAGCCTCTGACGTCGAAAGTGAAGTATCTATTGAACTCAACGAAGAATTTGATAATGATGATGATAAAGTCAATAACATTGCATTTCCCAGCGACCATAAGAGAATGAATATTTCGGATCAAAAAATTAGACGAAATGGAAGAAAAAGGAGCTCCACCTAGTCGAATATGAGCCCATAACGTCGTCGACTACAGCAGGAGCGGAGCAGGGCCAGTCAAAAAGATAAGAGATCCCTTGACGATTTTCCGTTCACTTATCACTGAAGAAATCGCACATTTAATAATTCGTGAGACCAACCGAAAACTGTTACAGATGCATTGATGATAAAAATCCGTCTAAAAAAGGAATGGAAAGCATTAATAATAAAGGAGTTAGATGCATTTATGGGCATTATTCTATATGCTGGCCGCACAACTTCAAATAAAGAGCCATGCAAGGAGCTGTGTGGCCCAACAAATACACCAATATACAAAGCTGCCCTCTCATACAACTTATTTTTGACAATAAAAAAAAAAAGATTCGTTTCGATAATGGAAACTCAAGGCCTGAGAGGTTGTTTCCATTTAGGGGGCGGACATGATTCACGCAATGTATTCTTTCGAAACCAGCAAAGTATGGGAAAAAAGTCTGGTGGTTGTGCGACTCTAAGACTTCCTATACTTTGAAAGGTATGATATATGCTGAAAAGTTGCGCGAAGTAAATCAAGGAAGGAACGTTGTTTATTTTACAGCAAAAAAACAATCGACAAAGCAAACTTAAACAGTGGATATACCGTAAATTTTATTGTAGGTCCTATTGGACCTTGTCGCTAAACGACGTAGGTCGGAGCACTCGCTAATCGGAGGGTTCACACTGGAGTTTGTCTGGTATTTTATCAATATGAAACACTTTTCATGTTTTCTACTCGGAAATTTTACAATTTGGCAGACTTGTAGAGCACAAATTTGGTAAACATTTCAAATCTCTTGCTGGATATAGGTTCATAAGTTACAGCCGTCGAAAAATGCGATTTAATGTGTAAAGCTTTTTGTAGAGCCTGAAGGATCTCTTTCATTTGTATTTCCTCCCAATTTGGAGGTTCTACTTAGCCGAAGGTTGCAACTAAATCCAATTTCAATAGGTTTGTACCTACACGTAAATTAAGTAAGCGCTTTTTACATTCCTTTAAATCAATATGCGCCACATCGGTTCAAAATTTTAATAAAAATAACCAATCCAATCAAACCAAAAGACTTATCGACATATCCTTGTTTGGCCATATATCATTTTGCTGTCCTACATAATGTAAACACTTTCCAATTTATCTCGTTTCATTCGCAGTCTTGATTTGGTCGATTTTCCGGAACAAAATGATTGCAATCAATGAATATTTGTTGCAGGACCCCATAAAAAAAGAATATATAGCCCCCAAAAGAATACAACTACATATCTATATCAATTCGATTGGTACCAGGCAAAGAAGCATTTTGGAAGCACCGTATATGAAAATTTCACGCGATTTGGAAATATATCGTACTAGTACACATGCGAATCTACATGCTTCCCATATATGTTTTCATATAGTGCAAACGAAGACGACGGTACATATTTCGCAAAACACGCACGAAACATCCTCATACCAAATTTCCAATTGCACTTCATTATGACTCTATTCATCGCACGGGAGCCGCAATCGTGGTAGCTCACATGTGTCGGCTTTGTGTGTACGTACAGTGTATATGGTGCCAATGCCAATAAAGAATAGCATTGTGATGAAGTGACATATGAACACAATCAAGGATGCCTCCGCCTCTCACTGATTGGAGCTGTATATTTATATAGTTTCCATTATCGAGTGTACCCAATCACCTCCACTCCGACACTGTATGATTTTGATTTCCTCATCATGACTAAATGAATCCACCACCGCACCATTTCCTTTTTCCATCAACACTAACATCAAGCCCACGACACGTAAATTATCTCATTTGACATTAATTATTAAATTCCTAATCAATTATATTGTTTTCCCGGAGCAGGAGTCGTGTCCTGGCTCCTAAGAGCTGCCGCGCATACAGCATAGCCTTGCTACATTTATTGTCTCCAATCACACAAAAAGCTTTCTCTTTCATCGTCGCGTCCGGGCAATTGAAATTTTCAAATAATTTACACCGAAATAAATTGAATTCATCGCAATCGCACCCCTTTTGTCTCAGCATCAGCGTCATCATCGTGAGCGCCGGCCGGCCGTCTTGTGTCTTACGCGGCTTTACATTTATACTAAGTACTCTCAATGCTCAATTCAAGGCAACAGTCAAGGACTATTGGACCGAAATTAATTAAAACTTTCCCCCAACTAATTAATCGAAAGCCCCGCAGAAAAAGAATATTGTTGTAATGTAAGGGATTGCACGGGGCAGACAAGGACGCGCTCCTATTTATGTACACCGGCAACAACAACAAGGATATGCCGCGTTTAGTGTAGACTGTAGAGTATGGGGATGAAACAAAATTTTACCAACATTAATTGCATTTATTCACAGATCTTATTTAGAGCCTCCAAAGAAGAGTTTGGTGTTTCACTGTCTTAACATTCCAGCGGGAACTGTTCAAAATTAGCATCGATTATAGTATGAAAGTACAACAGATAACGAGGAAAAAGGATGTATAGATATTCCTATAAAATTCAGGCGGAGATAGAAGTATCCATATACGTATGTATATATTTCCTTAATTTCCTTAAAAGTAAGGCGTTTAAATAGTTTCTAAGGACGAGACGAGATGTTTTCTCTTTCTCTCTCCTCAACTCGCATTCAGCGAAAGTGAACTTCTATACCAAAGAAAGTGAAAGGACTTAACATTTTAATTAGATATTACATTACTTCGTAACCTACTTGGAAGTTGGAAATTTGTGTTTGCATGAATTTCAAAAGTCTGTGGACTGAAAATTAATTTTGCATAATATTGTTAATTATGAAGCCAAAAGTGTAATTAATCGTTTTAACAACATGCTTACGAATGAGTTTATGATTTTCTTTTATCATTTATTCAATTTATTATTTATCAAAGAGAATTGCCTATTTTCTGACAAGTTAAATATAATATAGAATAAGTTATGATCGGTTCAATCGTAATACTTGAGTATTCATAATTTTTACAATATTTCAAGTGAATACTACTATTCGACAGCGTCATTGTGAACAGAAAGTTCAAACTCGGTGCGAGCTCAACTTCGCGTTTATTATTCATAAAAATAATATAACAACAAGAGGAAAGTGTGGCTGGGAATTACTCTACATTCATAGCCCGAATCGTATATGCCGAGAAACGACGAATAGTGTCTTTGAGTCAGATGTGTCTCATGGAGCTATAGAAGTCGAAGATAAATTTTAAAAAGATTTTTTTAAATGGGTTTTTTTTTCGATATTTTCTTAAATAAAATTAAGTGAATGGAACCTATTACGATACTCAGAAATCGGGCCAGAGAGCTTTCATTCAAATTTTATTATAGGTATTCACGTACTTAGAGCAGGTATTAATATAAGGAGAGGGCGAAAGTTACGAATTCCATACAAAGTGACAGCTCAAAAATGTGCCGAGAAACTAATTCATGGGAGAGGAAGCTTCTAACAGTAAAGTAGTAATTGTGTCAAAAATTCGTGTGCGCTTGGTTGAATTCTTCTTCTTCTTCTTCATTTTCTTTGTCTGGGTTGTCAAAGCATGGAACTTTGTTTGAATTGAGATGTACTGTTACTCTACTTGTGTCAAATCGCTTTGCTTCAACAGTGTTGTTATTGTATTTTTATCTCCCATGGATTTGCGCTTTCGGCACACTTTTTTAGTGATGTTTCCTCTCCTTCTATTAATACCTGCTCGAAGTTCACGTATATATCAATAATAGGGAACTACAAAAAACACAAACCTGGTTGTCTCTGTCTTTAGATGCAATTAGACAGCATTTTTCTGACCTGTAATGGAAATTAAATTAGTTTAATATCTTATAATGAGTATTAGTATTAGTAGAATTGATGAAATGGTATGAAATGCAGAATGAGTCCTAATTTAGCGAATGATAGCAGTAATATTTTCATACTACATAGTTTTCTCAACTTTTCTTGTGTATTATCTAGCTTTGTCTCGCAAGGTCTTATGTGCACATCACGGTGCAGTTTTAGGTGTTGCTTATGCACCATCTCTCTTTCAGATATTGTTTTTTTAAGCCCTAAAATCTAAAACTTCAGGAGCATTGTATCTGGCCTTCAATGAATTTAACAAAAAACTGAAAAAGTCAGTCAATTTTAGTTATTTCCAACCGAAATCTGTTTGAATTTTCATTGTTTCTTTTCAAGACTCAGTGGCGTAACGTGCGGTGTTCCATGTATTCAGGGGAACAAATATACCATCCACGGGGTTTACCGTCTAAGGGTCACCTAGCCTTACGGCTTTATACCCCGGTCCTTGCGTAAGCGGTTTGGACCTCCGGCATTTTACTGGCACGGATCTTGTTGCCAGATGGGGATTTCTCCATCCGGTGAATGCACTCACCATCAGGAACCCAACCCCGGGGCTGCATCACCAGCTCGATGTCTTGCTTAACAACCGACAGCCCCCTCGAGACCAACTCCAAGATGGGAAGGGACCATGGTCCCCTGGGCTCACCCATCCCCGAGGTACACTATTCGCTAAAGACTTCTCTTTAGCAGGTGTGATCAACCTTCGGCCCCCTAATGGTTAGGCCTAACGTTAAATTCAGATGTGCACATCCCAGGTTCGTTGGACCTGTGACTACTCGTCTGCTTAAAGCAGACTCGTAGCGCTACCGTTCACATGGGGGTGGCCCCCGTCCGTTTACTAAGCAGCAATTTGACTCAGGACGTGTGGCCATCAATCCACAAACTAGTGAAATATAGGCGCGTAGGCATTTTCGCCAAGGCCATTCTCCCTAAAGCCCTGAATAGACATCGGGCGGAATGAAAATGAAATTTTTGTCCGCGACAATTTGTCTCTGCCATTTTATGTGTTATTTTTCGATTCCCCGGTCATTAGATAATTTCCGCGATGAACTCGTCGTGGACAGTGAATCGGTTTGACGTTTGCAAAACTCACCACGCCCGACGGAGAATATGCTACAGAGTCGACTCATTTTCACGTTGAAAATGCATTCGGACAAGGGGGAAATTATTTTTTCTAGTTATTTTTAAGATGATTTAGGACGTAAAACGCCTTTGCAGCAATTTTCGAAGCTAAAATTTTAAATTCACCACGGTTTTTATGCCGGTTCATTACCGTCACCACGGTTTTTATGCCGGTTCATTACCGTTTCATTTTCATTCCGCTCGAACTCTATCCGGGGCTTAACTAGTCCCTTCGTGGCTTGGGTTATGCGAAGCCGCCAACTCCGAAGCTCTACACGACCGCTTATAATGGACTCCTCCCCTACGAGGAGACGCTGCGTATCGTGTTCGACTTGTATGACTGCCTTTCCGAACGAATAGGGAAAAAGGTCAGCCATGTCGTGAGCTACCCATACATGACTCGGGAGCACGGGAGCGTCATCGCCCGAATGGTCTTTGCACAGATCCACGCCATGGCGTATCAACTATACAAGGGGCCTCCCTGCGCTGCTCGGGTACGTGGTGTCGCAACCCACCAAAGATCTCTGTCCAACTACAAACAGCCTTCCAAGCTGAGTGTCACATGGACACAAACCCCCCTGCGGGGTGTATTTTAAAATTCAGTATTCAGTGGAACAATGGCCCCATGCCAAATGAGCCTCCGAAACCGAAATCATAAGGAAATTTCCTTTGATAGATCCTTGGGTAACTGTTCTTTTAATAGCCAACGGAAGTCAGCTACAGAACCAAGGACAGTAGCAAATCATACAATTTTGTGTATGGAGAAGCTTGGATCTCTTAGTGTTAAGCTCTGTTTGCGCAACTTTTCACTTGGCTAAATTTTGCATTCAAACAATCATCAGAACAATCCATGAATTATAAAGGTTTTTCCATATAATAATATTGAAAATAAATAAAGGTTCAATTTCAGGCGGAGCGCCTCTCTTGAAGATTCTTGCGTAAAAGTGGACCAATGATCCAGTTCAATATGTTCACAATGTTGAAAAAAGGATAATGGATGTCCAATTGATCGAAATCGCTGAACTAAGTTACAAAGATCACTCAATAAGGTTTAAGTCATAAAACCTGTTCTTCAACTAGGACTCAAGAAATCTAGAAACAGATGCCTGCTGATAAACTAGTGAGTCCAGATAATACATCCCTTGAAAAGTATTTGTCTATTAAGAATCTCTACCCTACCCTGAATTTTATTTCAGTGAATTTAGTTTTCCTTATATAGCATTTTCAGGTCAAGTAAATAACTTTCCGAGTCAAATAGATAAATGTCCGAAACAAATAAATAAATTTCCGAATCAAACACGTTTGCAGATCAAATAGATAAATGTCCGCAACAAAAAAATGAATTCCTAAATGAAAAAAAACTAATAAACAAATCATAAAAATAAATTTCCAATTCAAAAAAATAAATGTCCAAATCCGAAAAATAAATGTACAATTCAAATAAAAAACTGTCCAAAACAGAAAAATAAATTCACAAATCAAAAAAAATGATTTTTTCCATCAAAAAACATATTTCACAAATCAAATAAACAATTTAAAAAGATAGTACTTTAATATAGTAAATAATGTGCTTTTATCTGAATTTTCGTTGAGCGTTGAAAAAAATAATTAATTAATTATTTCAATCTGAATGAGATTTTGTTCATTCAAAATTACGTATGTATATAATTGTCAATTGTACTACACACGCTTGGAATAGGACGATATAAATTGTTTTCTTAGACGTTATTTGCCATCCCTAAACTACCATAACTTCCTCAAAACTCAAGTCACACCAGCTGAGCTTTCTAAAATTTTTACATTAGAATCGAAGATAGAGGTTACCTCAGAATGATTGAGGTTCGGGAACATAACGGAATCTATACATTGACAGTGTCTTCGAGTCTGTAAGACCCATGTCGGTACTTAAAAGTTAAAATTATTAGGTCTCGATGAAATTTGAATAAAAGCTCCAAATAAGAAGCGTTTTTATTTTTTTACAAGAGAACGTTTAGCTTTTTATTGTCATGATCAATTAGATTCCGTTTCTTAAAAAATATTTCTATCGTAATAGGTGAAGAATACCAAGGAGGAGGGTATTCCAGGGGAATAAACCCAAGCAAATAATCAGGGGAAAATGCGGGAGAGTCTGCACCTTAAGCAGACACATTGACACAGCTTTTAGTAACGGTGACTCGATTCAGACAGGATTCTGTTGAATTATACGAATTGTAGTGTTCAGCTGATGTCGTGTACCCTTACTAATACTCGTAGAGAGTTTTAGCATGTCGTACTATCGTACACATTTCAACTTTAATCGACAGTCTCCGCTGTTTAACGTACGACAAAAAAAAACTTACGCCTACTTGGGACAAGCAAAATTGTGATATACTGTTTTTTTTTGCGCGCTACACAAGCGAATTTTTCCTTTAAAATCTCATAGACTTCCACTTCCAACCGTTAATATATATCTTGGGGTGTCATACATTTAATATAATTTAATTTTTCTTATTAGAAGAATATTATATAAACCTTTCAAAATGTATTTATTTGATTTGGAAATGTATTTATTTGATTTACTTTTTTGGCATGTAAATATATTTATTCGATTTGGAAATTAATTTATTTGATTTGTAAATTTATTTTTCTGATTTGGACATTTATTTTTTTGATTTGGAAATTTATTTTTTTGTTTTGGTTATTTATTTTTTTCATTTAGAAGTTCATTTATTTCGTCCGGAAATTTATTTATTTGATCCGGAATCGTGTTATGTTGATTCGGAAATTTATTTTTTTGATCCGGAAATTCATTTTGTTGCTTCGGAAATTTATCTATTTGTCTCGGAGAGTTATTTACTTGACCTGGAAATGCTATATATGGATATGATCCTCAGTAGGGATGTCAAAAACCGGACGGTTAGTCCGAAAACCAGTACTTTCAGAACGGTTAACCGGGCTATTTTCGGTTTTTTCCTCCTACCGGTCTTAACCCGGACGGTTGCTTATTCATCCGGTTAAAACCGGAAAAAAACATCAATTCGAAATTCATACAATTTTTTATATTTTCTTGATATTTTCAGTCTGCAATTATATTATTTGTCCACTATGAAAATGTCGTTTTCAAATTTGAGCCCTTAAACATATTTTCAATCATTCTCCTTTTTGCTATTACTCGTAGAACCATCGCTTCGTCAAATTACCATTGATTTGATTTTGCATACGACACGAACACCAGCAATACGAGTGTGTATGAATTTTTTTACTAAAAGTCTAAGCAAATCAGTGAAAAGACTCGGTTAACCGGAAAACCGGTACCTTGAGCTCGGTTAAAACCGGACGGTCTAACCGGCTTTGCAAGAAACCGAAAACCGGGTTTTGGTTCGGTTTTTGACATCCCTAATCCTCAAGTCTAGGGTAATCTGTTTTAGTCTAGGATCAACGGTTTTTACAAGTTAGGTATGTACGGATGGTCTGTTCGCGGCCGGCGTCTCTTGGATTTTATGACAAATAGATGATCTTTTACAGGTTCTCTCGTATAATTATTCAGATTTCAGTTTTTGTCTAAAAAAAAAAACGTATAAAAAAATCGAACGTGAGGGACCTCCATTTCGATTTCGAACACAAAAAAAAATTGAAAAACGTTACGCCACTGTCAAGGCTTGTAGTACATGATATTGCAAAATGTGGTGGATACCTAATATTTTTTTTTTTTGTTTCTTATGTTTTTGGGGGTGCTGAGCACGAATCCAAAACTTCCCCCAAAATTTCGTTGCGGAACACGGTCAGCTTCGCGAAAACCCTCAAAATGTTCACTGTTTTTCCGTTTTTTGGCTACTAACTCTGAAACTGTTAATTTCTGCGAAAAAGTCTCCATGAATATTTTAAAGAGAACATGATTGCGCGTCCAAAGAGATATAAATATTATAAATTCGTTGAGCGGTATTACTAGCATTTTTAGCATAGTTCCATATTATTAATTAAATTGTTCCTTAGTTTAGGGGGGTGAGCCCGAATCCGTAGCTTCCTACCAAAGTTTCGTTCCGCGAAAGGGTCAAAATCGTGAAAAAAAACGCCCAAAAAGATATTACTATTAATTGTAGCCATATCGCTTAACGCATTTTAAAGATTAATGTCGCGTTGGACCCGCAATCATGTTTTCTCTAACATGTTCATGGAGAGGTTTTCGCAGAAATGAACAGTTTCGGAGTAATAAGCCAAAATCTCAGAAAATGTTGGTTCTTTTTTGCGGTTTTGGTCCTGTTCCGCAAAGAAATTTTGGTTAGAAGCTCCGGATTTAAGCTCAGCATCCCAAAAAAGCATAAGAAACAAAAAAAAATGTGTCCACCACATTTTGCAATCTGAAATCACGTAATGACTACTCTGCATATATGAAAAGTATTTAAGATCACAAAAAATATGGACGACTGGTGAGGCAATTCCGAAATGGGATGGCCGTTGGTGTTAGTGGTGGTGCTATTCATGGGGAGGATGTGCAGGGTGGTGCGCTTCGATATTCCCCGAAACTAAGAAACTACGATCCGCACACGGGTGGATACTTCAGACTCGCATACTAATCATAATCGTACTTTTCAGGCCTTTAATATCCGATCCTGCATTTTTCGCTTGTTGCCTAATCCTTAGAAACTGAAATCATTCTTTCTTTTCTTTCTTTTGACGAGAAAAACACTGACATGTAAAACAGTTCTTTTCTCCATCTATTTCTTTTAAATCACACATAAATCACAAGCAAAAACTGACGTCCAAGGGACATAAAACTGTATAGACTGCTAAAAAGCAGAAATCGCAAGCATATTGGGGGCATCCAGCATCGTTTACCGTTAAAAAGTGATGAAGATAATTCTCGATTGTCCTTTGTGAAAATTAGCTTTACAATTTTTAACAACTTTTCTAGCAATAATTTTCGGGCGGCAATTTAAATGAAGAGAAACTCTTAATTGTTGTCGTTTTAATAAATTACCTACTTCGGCCCCTCCCTAAAAAAATTCCAAGGTGTGGTAATGAGGTTGAGAAAATGTTTTTGCTTGACACCCGATTAACGAAATCCTGGCTACCCCCATGTTATTGATCTTATAGAGTAAAACATCTGTCATTAGCGAATACAAATATCCTTCAAACAGCAACTCCCCGACCAAAGGAAAATGCAATGAACCCTCAGATTCTCATTTGTTACCGTTATCAGCCAATTTACAAAAATAAAAGTAACGTAATTTTGAGGATAGTTTTACAAAATTAAACAAAGTTCAAGGGAGCAAGCTACCCATTTGGTTAATTTTTATTTGTAAGTTAGAGTGTCGCGGCGCCAAAATTGCTGGGAACCCATGAACTACACCATACGAACGAGGCCCCACCTGATCTCTTATTAGTGCGAACCCTTATACATAAAAAGCAGTCGCCCCAAAACTTGTATACACAAATGTGGGCTCAGGAATTAGTTGATTTTACGAATCAGTCCACGATTTCACTCTGGTTTCCATTTTCCCTACCTTGAACCGAGGGAAACTTCGTATTTGTAAAAAAAAATCTGTGGATGCGCGTTTAACTTTCCCAGTGACTATACTTCCCGGTTTAACTAGTGACTACTGTCCAGAACCGCCATAGAGGATATATCGGTGAATGTATGTGTTTGCCTGTAATGTCAACAATCTTGAATCGAAAGTAGTCCAATTTTCCACGAAAATCTGAATGAAACATATCGGCTTATCGTGCAATTAGGTTTAATAAAAACAAAAGATGTTGCTCCTTACATCTTCCTTTGTTTTAAAAGTCATCCAGATAAAGCAACAATTTTCCGGAGAACGGTTTCGATTCCCCCGAGTTGATATCATACCTACTTATTTAGAACACTAAAGAAGTAAGGGCATCATTGGTCATTCAGGGCTTCCTGTCTACAACTCTTTTTCTCGTCTTCATCAATGAACATTTAACTTAAACATCCAATTCGATCCAACGATTCTATAATCGATTTTCACGGAAACGCTTTATTAATCCAAGGACAATCTAGACAATCTAAATTAGGACATTTCTAAAATCTTTGGCTTGGTGATAAGACAGCACTTGTCTGATCTCTAATAAGGTTAAAACTTCACCTCTAACTGCTTTCCTGTTTCCTGATGGTATCAATATTTTAAGTTGTCCGTCCTAGGCACAAACAGCTCATGCAAACTCAATTGACCGATCGATTACAGTAACATTCACTTATAGCGACAGCGAAGGGAACCAGGAATAGTGTGCTAGTTATATCCGAATTACCCGCGTATCCGCGTATCACCCGACTTTCAAGTTTTGCGCAAGAGCCTACACTCGAAGATAGGTCCAGCCGCTTTGAGTTTTTCGACTTAATTCTCTCGCGTTCAGTAAAAATGTAGGAAACACTAACTTCTTTTGTTTTCCCAGCAAATGATGATCTGCGAAATAAATACACTTTCCATTGATATACATACAACAAAACTTTAGAACAATTAAAAAATGTTTTTTTTATTGAAAATTTTTACAATAAGTTTATAACGGTACTTTTAACAGTCAAATTGCAAAGTTGACAAAAGTTTCCTCCACGCTTCCATTTGTATATAATAAATCATTAATGTTTCAGATTTTAAAGTGGTGAAATGATACTTTGTGAAAGTAAAGCATTTAGTGCCAAGTTCAGAGACTTAGCAGCTCCAAGTACCGTTATGAAATTATTGTTTGAATTTCCAATACCATACGGAACTCGGTTTCGAATAACCCTCATATACGACCCCTTTAAATGTTGCCTCTATTCGGTCAGGGTGGAAGAGTTTTCTTGTCATGAATGACATTGTACCAGATACTGCTGACGTGGTTTTGTGTGTGAAAATTACCATACGAGCTTGCTTTGAAACCATAAACATTTTGTCTGTTAGTCATAAATTTCTATCAAAGGATTTGCAAAGTCATCCTGTAAAATTACCCACCGTTACCATTAAACTATATATACAGTCAGATCAAAGAACGCTAAAGCTTAATCTTTTTGAATCGTTGATGAGTTTCGTTTTCAAATGATGAAGACATGCAGTTTTACCCTTTTCCTGTCCGATAACAATTTAGTATTAATCCGACAATTCATAACAATGGAAATGAATACCACTTCAAAATCGGTTGAAAGTCTCAAGTTCAACTGGCTTCTATGGACATTTTTCGGAATAAATCCACCAAAAAGATTTAATTTCATCTACTATATGCTTTACACCGTGTGCTTTAATATTTTTGTGATTTTCTTCTTTACAATTTCGTTGGCCATTGAACTCTTTATTTCCGATGATTTGAAACAGTTTCTGTTGAATTTAATTATGTTTGTCACCATTATTTCGTGTAATTTGAAGTACCTTTTTATAGTGACCAGAATTAAGAAGTTGAAATCAATGACACAGTCTTTCGACGAGATGGACAGTTTTGTCGTTGGAATGCAGCAAAAAGAACATTTCCGGAAAGTTGTTGATAAATGTCAGAAATTATTTAAATTTTTAGCTATCGAATTTGTGCTGATCTGGCTTACAAGTGGAGCTTCAATGATATTCTATATTACGAAGGGACATCTTCTGTATCCGGCATGGTTTCCATTTGATTGGAAAAATTCTACAGTTTTGACTGTAATTGTGGTGGTGTATCAATTCGTTGCAACTGGTTGTGAGATTTTTGTTAATTTGGCTAATGATACATATCCGCCAATATTGTTGTCAATTTTGAGAGGACACTATCAGTGTTTAGGGATGGCGTTGGCTGATATTGGTGACTCGGGTGAAAGGAGTTTTGAGGAAAATTATCAAGAATTAATAAGATGCGTAAGGTATCATCAGAGTATTGAAAGGTAGTGTGAATTGTGAAGATAGATGTATGCACCAAAAAAAAATTAAATTTATGACAAAAAACTTGTGTGTGGTTTTAAAACTGTAATCTTTTATACATTATGTCCAGTATAATTATCATTTTTGTTAGTGAACTTACTGTTCTTATTAATATTAGACTAATTTGTATTGTTATTATTTAGATACGAATTTAAGATTTTTTAGATGTTTACCTGCTTGATTTTCAAGCAATTTTATTTAATTTAAATAGTTTTATTTTTTTATTTTTAGAAATTTCCGAATAATCGCCTCTCAAATATCTAGCCCACTTTTCATTCAACTATTCGCAACGGGCTTCACCGTCTGCCTAACTGCCATACTTCTCGTACTATTCGAAGTGAGCGGCACTGATTGGGCCTATTATGGCTGCTTTTGTTTTGGCCTTATGCTGGAAATTTTACTGTCATGCTATTTTGGTGGTGAACTGACATGGGAAAGTGATCTTCTTACAACACAACTGTATACATTAAATTGGCTAAACCAGAATAGACAATTTAAAAAGGTTTTACTCATTTTTATGGCAAATTCACAGCGGATGAAAATTGTCAATGCTGGAAATTTAGTGCCTCTGTCATTACCAACTTTTATTTCGGTGAGGGATTGTTATTGTTCTGTATGGTAGTAGTTAAAAAAAAATATGAAATTAATCTGTTTTTTCAATATATTTCAGATTATGAAGTTGTCGTACTCTTTATTTGCTGTGCTGAAGGAAATGAAGTGAAAATTCAACAGTATTTTGAACACTCCTCTAAAATTGGTATGCACATTGTTTGACGAATAACTGTTACACATATACATTATGATAATTAATAGATATGTAATGTTTCAAAAAAATGTTATTAAATTAAAATGTTCTGTGTTAAAAAAAGTACAACTTTTCGTTGAAAACGCTTGTCGTATTCGTATTTTAAAATCAATCAGTTTTTCAAGGTTTTATTTAGCTAATATTTTTTCTCTTTTCCTTCAAAATTTATTACCTTTGGAATTTGCATATATTGCCTCTGTCATTCGTACGGTCAAAACATTTCAATCAGGGCTCCAAATAAAAAAATGGCATAAGACAAATTTTTGTTATTTTGGAATCAGTAGTAGTCTAAATCTGATTTTCCTAGGAAGAATTGTTATCGGAAACGGAAAAAAAAGACATTATTCAATCCTTCTTCGGAGGTGAATGTGGTCATATCATAAAGGGGACGTGGAGTACAATATATATCCGGTGTTTGCAACCGAGTATATCGCGTTTAAATAAACAATTTTGGTGTTTCCCGTCATTCATCATTTGTATCTTTCCAAAGCCCTAAGTACGTGAATTGAATACTCCAAACTGCCACTATTTTCACAACTTTTCAAAATCTATAATAAGCGACGATTCTTCCAAAATGACAATAAACGATACACAAATTAACCCTTGATCGGAGGTAATCATGCGGGGTATCATATCAAAAGAGATGTCGAGTATATTATACATATCCGAAGATCACGATTCACTTAGTTGTTGGTCCCTTAAACGATTCGATTTCATTTAGTACACGTATACAAATTTAAAGCATATGAATCGAGTAGGTTTAATCACTTACTCTCACACAAAATGGAATTTCCATATTTACCACTACTTCCTTTGATATTTAAAAAAAATTTTTGGTCCATAAACCTTCTCCAATGTAAGACGGATAAAACAAAAAAAGAATCATCCAAATCGGTCCAGTGGTTTAGAAGTTTACTGGCAACAGACACAAATACACGTCCATTTTAATATATATAGATGTGCCGCGGAATATGCTCTACATCGGGTCTCAAAACCTCAATTTTTTTTATACATTCGATTTTAAAACAAAAAATACCAAAACTTTGATTTTAAACATAAAAAAGCTAAATTTAATTTAAATTTTAAATGTCTCGTCCCGTGTGCCACTCGTTGTCCCGGTCGCGTATTTCGAAATGCTTGTTCAGCTCATCCCCACGTAGGTGACGAAATCGATCAGCTTTTCAAGTGGCAAAGTACTTAGAAACCCTTATCGATTTCGTCCCCTGATAGTGGACGAACTCGCACAGGGTTTCGTGTAAAACAGCTTGAAACCCTTGTTCAGCTCGTCCCCACGTAAAGTAACGAGATATCCGATTTACTAGCGCTAAAAATAACAAAAGTCATGAAAGTAACGGGTTTTATTTTCAGTTACAAGAGAGGGAAATATTTGTTGTGCGTATACATTACTAACGCAACGTATACATTAAAATTCTTATTGTTTGCAAAAGTGTATAGGTCAACATGTAACCCTCGCAATGGCCGAATGTGTCACAATTCCTACTAAATCAGAAATTAACCGGCTTTGAAGTAATTTCGCCTTTATCCCAGCCAGCATTCAACACATTTGTAATCTTTATTTCTTGCAAAACGCGTCAGCTCAGATACCTTATTCATTTATCACGTTTTCGTCCAAGCAGTATATGGCGATGTCCCCCTATTTCATCTATATACGCATTTGCGCCTTATTACGGATAAACATTATAAAATCGTTATTCGTAAACATTATGTATTAGTTAAGTATCATATATCGATACATTAAAGCACAGTAGTGCTAAGTCCATTTTTTTTCGATTTTGAGATTTTTGCATCGTATTATTCCTTGTCAAGTTCTCCATCGAGTAGTTAATCTTAAAACAACATTTACCCTGCTAAATCCAAGGAAATTAACATTTACAAGAAACGCTATTTCCTAGGTTGATCGAAAAAAATGGACAAACGTGCTAAGTCCAGGTTCAGCGCTATTTTGTGCTAAGTCCATACTTGGAACAATTAGAAAGTTAAATTTGTGGTAGTAACTTCCATAAAACGAATGTTTACCATTATGAGCCAGGGTTGCTTCCTGATTAGAATAAGCCGGGTTTGGCTGCTGGATCACAGGATATTGGGGTGAATTGTTTGGAAAGTGTTTGCATTGGCATATTCTTTCTTTGAATGGTATTGAAATGGGTAAAAACTGACTGAAGGATCGTCTACCTCCGATACAAAGGTTCAAATTATCACCGGTGGTCAATGTAAGCCCTTACATCAAATGCTTGCTTTATTTGGATTCTCTATTTTCTCCACAAAAGGAAACCACCATAACATAATTGGGGTTTCTGTTAAATGCCAGCTTACATTGAATTTAGTGTAAGGCCATCCCTCTCTTAAATCTACAGTTCAGCGTGAAATCTGGCATTCGCATGTTCAACGCGTTGTAACGACATATTTTGATCAGCTATACTCAACCACTGTGCTCCAAAAGATATACTTTTCAAAAGAGCTGTTGAAAATAGTTTGAATAAAACCATACTCTAGAAAATTAAAAATAGTTTTAGACCCAAGAATTGCTCACTATGTCCACAACAAAAATTTGGAAGCTCTTTATCATGCAGGCTGAAACAAAGGTCCTTCGGGTATTAACAAAACCAACAAATAAACTTGCATTTATAACAACCGGAAAGGTACGATTGTACTAAATATCAAATTGGATTTTAAAAGAGTTAAACTGGTTGATACGGTGAATAGTGTGCTTTCCTTCGAAACACTGGGATGTAGTTTATGATAGTTTTCCAATTCACGATCCAATTGGCAGGATATGGTCTCATTTAGATGTTAAACAAGTGCCCAATTATGGGGATAAAAACCTCTGCAGAGCGAGCTGTTGGTCTAAGCAGTTTAAATCTTAGGGATTAGATGCGAATGGCAGCTATTTATTTATTTACGATTTGACGGAATCGACATATCTCGAGATTAAATTGAAGCTGACTGAAATCAAAATCCGGATCCAGGAAAAAAGGACTAATTTGAAAAAGATCTGCCAAATTAAAAAAAGTAAACGTATAACTATTCAAATACGTGCTTAATCCTAATGAGTGTCTTGCGTTTGCATTTCACCAGCTTATGCATGCAGAGAGTTGATAATATTCGAGTCTAATCTAAACTGCATTCAAAAGAAAGGGGATGTAGTTTGGGACTGATTTATGGGATAGTTGTATGCATTTCTAGTTCATATACCTATTATCATCACTACCACCTTCTAGTTTTCATATCACATATCATACGATTGGCAAAGAAGCTTAAAGTCCGCCGAGGATACTCCCAGCTCAAATAGAAATAGGTCTGAATGAACATTTATTAATCAGTTGTTTGAAACTATGTAATTTTGGCAATCTTATTGAATTCACATCTCTAGTCGCAATTCCACTGCAGGAACTTTTGGGCAACACCTAAACATGCTGCACTTGTCCAACGGGCAATGGATCTGGGCAACACTCATTTAACTAAAAAAAATGATATCTTATATCGAAGAACCAAATCAAATTGGCATTGGCTTCACCCAATTAAATGACGACTTAAGAGCTTAAGATGATCCGTGTCATAAAAATGTGCCTAGTGCCGAGCAATGATAGAACAGTTACATCACCCTCTCTTTATCCTCACAACTTCTGTGGTAGTAATTGTGATGAAGTTAAGTCTAAGTCTCCAGGCGAGCTTCATAATAGGGCCACGTCCTGTTATGACCCCCAATTAGCTTCCTGTTAAATGACAGTAGTAAGATAGAAAGGACAACGTCTAATCTTGACCAGATCATCCTTTGGTCATCACGTGATCATTACCACTTTCGGAAAGCATAAACTGATGAGACACATTTGCTTCGTGGATACGAACTGGTGGAAATACAATAAATTGTTTGCGTCTCATGGTATGTACGTATTAAAAATATTCTCACTTCATCCACATTTTACAATATTGTAACGACAATACGAACATTCTTCCGTCAAGTCCATGGTTAGTATAAATGGAAGTGCTCAATAGTGCTAAGTCCGTACTTTCCTCTTTTTTTCTAGATCTTCCTTAGAAATTATAATGATTGATTGCCAGATTTTAATTATCTTTTTGACAGTGTAACCTGCTTAAAAAGCTAAAAACATTTGCAAAAATTAAGTTATCTAAGATGGGAACAAGGTTTGAAACTTTATTTTCGCGTTTTCTCCAAATGTCGAAAAATGGACTTCGCACTATTGTGCTCTAAGGTATCGATATATTCAATGCATCAATGAATAATTAAAAACTCACAACCGAAGGTGCGCACCCTTACCACTACTATACAAATGATCATGTTTTATTCGTGATTCTAATCACCTCAGCAAACAAAAAATCACACATTCGTATATGCATGATCCGTGGCGATTCCTTCAGCTAACCATCATGTGTTTTACTTTCAACGCGTCCTACAGATATATAATGGCGATTCGTGATTCATGAAGTAAAGCTTATTTGTGGCTATGTTCACGGTATATGACGCCGATGCTGGCTTGGATGCAAAATTTAATCATCATTTTGACATAGGATTCATTATGGATTTATTTCGCGGTGTGCATTTCTCATTTATCACGAATGATTCATCATTCATTTATTTCGCGTAACTCATGAATATTTTTCACGAGCGATGTATTAAACATACATGTTACTTGATTGTTTCATCATAGTTTATATGAGTAATGATTTGGTAGTTTTTATCGGGCATGTATGGATGATATAGGCGGACATTGTCACATATTGTTTGTATGAAAAGTTATCTCGGAACGAGGGGTGCGACAATTTTTTTTAGGGCGCTATTACACAGTCATTTGTTGGTACATATATGTATTTATGTATATGATATTATAATAGATATTACCATATCCTTAAGCCTACTCGATTTCCTTTAGTGCATGTGTAAAAAATTAACTGAATGAATCGATTATAGTGATATGACTAGTAATATGAATATAAATATGACTGTGTCATGGAGCCCTTAAGTTGGAAATATTATTTTCTTCTTAATCGGATGATTTGAAAATTTGAGCTTTGTAACGAATCCATTTCGACACATAAGTGTCTATTTTTGGATTTAGAGCATTTTTCAAGAATATTGATGATTTGGTTTATTTTATATCATTAATATTAAAAAAAAACCTCCAGATTCAGAATTGAACATCTACATATGGTTGGAATCACTGAGCGGTCGGAACAGCTGGTTCGAAAAAAGGTGTTATCATATACGCGACCAACTTCGGGGACTTGGGGGTGACATGCGTTAACGCGTTTGTGGAAGCTTTCTTCTTCATTGCTTCGTTCTTTATACCGCTGCATCGATGGGCCTGCGGTATAGGTACATTGCCCGTTCTGGCGGTAATGTCTCAGCCTATTTCTACACGATACAGCTCTATTTTGGAGACGAGACCAATGCGTTGTTGTTGCTTTTATTTGGCACATCCAGGTGTTCTTCGGTCTGCCTCTGGCCATGGGTCCATCAAGTGGAACTTCTATTGATATTGCCTTCTTTGCGGGGTCCTCGGGTGGACGCCTTTGAACATGGCAATACTGATCCATTTGTAGAAGCTGGCTAATTAGATCATAATGCATCTGGACAACCAAGGCATGAACGGCCATTGGACCCAGACAGAACGTGAGATTTGATTTTATCTACATGCGGCAGGTAAGTATTGTGTTTGTTCTTCTCTTGTGTTTCGATTTGCTGTCATGTAATTCACGCTTCGCCATGCTATCCGTCGTAACCGTTATCGTCATTATACATAAATATCTAAGCTCTTTGGTGATGCCTTTCAAAGAACAAAGCCGCATCGCATTGTAACACCCCATTTCAGGAGCGAATTTTGATCGTGAAGGGAGGCGCCCTGATTTTTTTTTGTTCGGCCGCGGGCGCCCCAGGACGGGTGTGATTAAAATTACAGGAGGTATAGTCGGGCTGAACCCGTAGCCATTCGGATGCACGGAGGGGAATACGATGGCATCTATGCGCGCCGGTTAAATTGTGACCCTGTAGGCATGCGATATCTATTTTTATTTGTACAAGGAGCGAGACGCGTATATCGAAAACCTTGTTCAGCTCGTCCCCACGTAGGTGACGAAATCGGTCAGCTTTTTAAGTGCTGAAACCGTCTGAAACCCTTATCGATTTTGTCACCTGATAGTGGACGAACTCGCATGGGATTTTGAGTACATTTTGTTGTCTAAAAGGGCTTGTCACAGCGCGTAACCCTCTTGTGTTGCTACACTCATACTAACAACATAAATACTTAGAGAATCATACTTGCGTTTGTCTTATCAAGAGGAGACCGACAAGTGTGCGAATCATGGTTGAGCTGAAAAGAACCAATGTATTTCCCCAAACTCAGCAAATACAATCAAAAATGAAAATAGAAAGAGATAGCTACATTGTAGTCTATATTGATTACTGGCATTTCTCTTAGCTGGACATAAGGTGTTTCAGGAGTCAAGACTGAATAATGGCATTTCCTTCGGCTGATCGTAATGTGTTTCACTTTCAAAATGTCCTGTAGATACAGCACGTCCGTCGATGCGTGATGCATGAAGTAAAGATGGTTTTGGGCTATTTCGACGATTTATGGAACAATGCTGGTTGGGGTTATAAGACGATTTGTAAAATTTGAGCTGTTAAATTAAATATTTTATATATAGGTACATCGCACCTTTGGGTAGGGGTTTTTAAGGGATAAGCGGGGCGCGAAAAAAAAATTGAAAGTACGCATATCTTAATCCAAACTTGCGACCATTTGTTGGATGTTGGATAGCTGGAGGATTCCTAGGAAGTGTATCTATAAAATATAAAAATCATATCGCAGTTTCAGTGCGAAAAAAAAACATTGAAAACACGAAAGGAGGATATACCATATGACTGCTTTTTTCTCAGGCACACACACTATGCCTATTAATGCCAAAAAGCCCTTGGCAACATGTTTCAATTATGCAACTATACTCCATAGATTTTATCAATAACAAGCATCTTTTACGACTTCCCATGATAATTTCCATGGCAGATGATTGCAATCATGAACATTAACAGCATCCTGCTAACATCCTCTAATTACACAATCAATTAGCCGAGAAAAGAAAAAAACCAAATGTAGGTATAGCAATGAACGTACTCCTTAGTATACAATCGAAAACTCTAATTACAAGATACGAGTAAGGGAATAAAGCAAAAAAAAAACAGCCCGGAAAATTGATAAAATCGAAAGGATTACCATAGGAAAGGCACTCTGGTTTGCTTACAGAGAAGATATCTTAAGATCGTTTATGTGTATTTAAATGCCATCCAGTTAATTTTGTGAATGGTTGTATTAGTGATGTAATATGAGCACGTATATGGAGAAAATATTCAATTACATACCTAGGTAAGGAGAGTTCAATTAGAAGACTTACCCAGAAATTGACAATTTTAGTATGCAGAGGCACGACATTCATAAGTAATATGTATTAGCGTTATTATTAGTTTAATGTAACCCCACTTTAGCATATACTGGTAGTCTGGTTAGTGTAGTGGTTAGTGCGCTCACCTTCGGTGCACAGGGTGGAGGGTTCCATTCTCACCGTGAACGAGAATGCAATTGTGTGATGTTTTCGATGTCACGACCCATGTGATGGAAAATAATAATTAATTCATTAGAGAGTTTTAGCAAAACGCACAAACTAACAGTCCTTGAAATTCGGTATAAAAATTCGATTGCGTACCGTTACATAAAACAGTATACGAAAATTTCGAACTAACTATCACGACTCGAACCGACAATCTTGACTATTTAACGTACGTCAAATACACCGACGTTCACTTGGAATGTTCGCAACTGTATTTAATGTACGATAAAAATAATAAATAAATAACAGGCGCGACAATCCAGCATTGGACTAAGGCCGCAGGATGTGTTAGTGACATCCTATTTCCAAGATCTTATCTACTTTTGTTGAGGTAATGAGATCAGCATCACGCTCAGCAGTGTTATTTATCCCCATAAATGGGTACTCGTTTAACATCTGAGTGAGATCATAGTCCGTCACAAGCTCGTGAGTTCGAAAAACACCATGGAACACAGTGAGATTCGAACTCATGACAATGTGCACCGAAGGTGCGCGCACTAACCGCTAGACCAGACTACATTCAATGTACGATACGCAAGCGAATTTATCTACTGAATTTCAAAGACGTAGACGATAGTTTGTACGACTTTGTGAAACTCTCAAATATATCAGTTTGTAAATACCACAGAAAATTTTCAAACATACAATGTAACACATATTCTTCAAAAGTTACTGTATATGTTTGCAAAATGTCCAGCATTATGTAATTACATACATGTATTAGCACCTATCCATTCCACCTAAACGTATAATTTAATTCGAAGTATGTATATAATTGAAATTGTATAACATTGTGATGAAGAGATTCCAACACCTGGTAACATGTCTTGACGCAATTCCCAGGTAACTATCCTTGGGTTTCTATTCGCTAATATTTTTTTATTGATTATTTTCGACTGGACATCACCAGAATATAAAAGTCTGATGATCCTATCCCTGACAATCAGTCTCCTTAGTTTCCCTGCAAAATGAACAGCGTTCGTACTTTTGAGGGCCTTCAATACAATTGGTACATTTGGAGAATGTGTGGCATGTATCCACCAAAGCGTTTACGTGGATTGTACTTTCTGTACACAATTTGGTTTAACGTTTTCATCATTTTCGGTTTTACACTGACAACCGTGACAAAAATCTTTTTGGTCGAAAATATTAGAACATTTTGTGCTAACATGGCGATGACCGCTGAATTGGTCACTTGTAACATGAAGTATATTTACGTTTATCTGAATTTTCAAAAACTTAAATCTATGGATAGTGCACTTGGTGAAATGGATGATTTGGCTACAACGCCGCGACAAAAGGAGCACCTAAAATCCGTTGTTTCAAGGTGTCATCGAATTTTTAAAGTTCTCACAGCGGAATTTTGTGCTTGTTGGCTGGCAAGCGGAGTTTCAATGGCAGTGATGAGTTTTAATCGGATTCTTCTGTATCCCGCCTGGTTTCCATTTGACTGGGAAAATACGACTTGGATATGTGAACTTTTGGCATTTTATCAATTCATTGCGGTCGGCTTGGAGATATTTCTGAATGCAAGCAGTGATACTTTTCCACCAATATTACTGTCAGTTTTAGAGGGACACTATCAATGTTTGGCCATGTCATTGGAGGATATCGAGGAAGGAACGGAAGAAAATTCAGAGAGTAATTACGAGGAGCTAGTGAGGTGCATTCAATATCATCAGTGCATTGAAAGGTTTAATTTTATTGTTAACTTCACACTAGAGCGGCGATAATTTTACCTATTTTCCTTAGGAATTTTGTGAAAATATCAAAACTTATCTCTCGACCACTTTTCATTCAATTCTTTGCAACGGGTGTGGTTTTGTGTTGTAGTGCAGCTATAATTTTGCTCTTTGACGCACAAACAGCGGAGAGTTGTTACTATTATATCTACGGTGTGGGGATTTTAATACAGATTTTCTTTGCATGCTTTTACGGTACGGAGTTCAACTGGAAAACGGATCTTTTGACCACGCAATTGTACTCTTGCAACTGGATAACGCAAAATCGGAAATTCAAAAAGGCACTTCTTATATTTATAGCGAATTCGTTAAAGTCAAAAATTGTTTTTGCCGGTGGTATTGTTCCAATAACGCTGAATACATATATTTCGGTAATTATTGAAATTGACAATTGACAAACAAACAAAAACACTAAAATAAGGACTTTATCTTTTTGACAGATTGTTAAATCGTCTTATTCCTTACTGGCACTAATAAAAGGCATGGACATTTAAGTCAGTTACTTATAAACAGTGATACGCCAACCAATTTGGCATAAAAATCGATTGCATACATTCACATAAAAGCTCATATTAAATATACACTAGGAATCCACTGCACCGAGCTGTTAAAAATGTAGGTTCAAATAATTTAATGTTAATGAGTAATGTCCTTAAATGATAAACTCAAATATACTACTTTCAAGGCAAATTAACGTTTATCTTAACACAAATTAACTATACATTATATGAAATTTATTATAGATTTCTGAAATAAAATTAACACTTCAACAAGTCAAATTTATCATTCAGCAAATCGCTTGTCAATGCCAACATTCTGAATGTACATTAATATTATTTCTATTTGCAATAACCGTTTAAATTTTTTTTAGGTCACTTTTAAAATTGACGAAAAATAGTACTTGCCAAAAATGCAACACACGTACTTCATGTACATGCTAGTACATAAGCTTTTTAAAATATTATTCAGAATCAAGAGGAAAAGGATACTTTTCCTCGATTAACCTAACCGGTGAAAAATAGTGTCACATACATTACATACCACATAATCATTCATCGTTATTGTTATAGCCCAGGCAGAATAAGCCAAAATAGCTGAAATAGATGCAAAAAATCATATAGTCCCAAATGTTTCAGAAATGCATAGAGGAAGGTCCCCTGAACATCCTGCAAAAAGTCCCAAAGATTTGGAGCGCCGCCGGGGTCAGTAGAAGGGTTAAAAGGTCCCTTTTTTTAGTTTTCCGCTTAAAACTCGAAAACTGTCAAATTTACGCAAAAACCATATAAGACAAAGTGAAAGAAGACAAAATTTGCTATCAAATGATATATAAAAATGTATACCTCTCCTTAATAGTTTCTGAGATATTAGCCCGCAAAATCAAAACTTTTTGAAAAAATCTTCCTTATCGCATGTTTCTTACTAACATTTGTGTCGATTACTCGTACATTTTATCTAATCGTTAGTCTTATTAGATAGATAACACACAGAAACTATTGCCAGAAAGATTTCACATTATATTGAATTGCATTTTTGTTTGAAATTGCGAATTGATTTTCTCAATTACAGGTGATGGCGTAACCAAGCCAAATATGACAGATCTATGCAAAATAAACGAAAATTCAATTCAATATAATGTGGGCATTTCCATACAACGCAGTGTGTTGTGTTACAATTTTGACGCCGCGGAAAAATTTGCCGCGAATATTCGCTGACGTGCCGGTGTGGGCATCACTTAAATAAAAGATCGAATTTCGCCATCCTGATCCTATGTAAATAACGGAATTGAGAATCCTCTAAATACAGGTCGATTAGATAATTTTGCTAAATTTAAGAATTGCTAACATTTGAATCATCGCTCTTTATATTTTGAGCTTTGGGAAGAAAAGGGTAACACGTAGTGTATTCGCCACGCTGGGTCTGAAAGGGTGAAGATATCCTATTTGAAAATCAATTTGACATCATTGCTGTTCAATAACATTCGATCTGTTCGTCGCTAGAGCGGTTTGCTGATCTTCAATTCGAGAGTGGAGAGCAACACGTTGATTGTCGTGTTTCACGAATGAATAGAGACAAACAAGATAGAGGTAAGCTTGCTCAGTGGCTGGCCGACCACCCTCCTTTTCCTGTTAATGATTCTATCATGTCTCTTTCATCCGGTGTAGTTGGAAACAGCACCATAAATTGTTATAAAGCAGCAGAAATCGGAGCTAACACAATGGCAACTTTCCACGGAACGAGCTTTGCAGACATTAAGCAATCCAAAAAGAATAAAGTGCTCCCTTTGGCCGCTATGAGCAGTACGATTAAGCTGAATAACGAAACAATAGCAGTTGACCCTCTAATAATTTTTCAGCGGACACTCATCAGTAAAAAAGGAGATCAGGATGTAGCTGAACTGTTAAAGTATGAGTTATCTCCATTTCCACTGACTCTTTTTACTGATGGTTTAATGCGGAAAAATAAAAAGTCTGCATTGTACGATGCATTTCCTTTGTGCGACAGTGATGTCGATCTTAAGGCCTGTTTTCCAGTAATTGATGGAGGCTTCCTCCTTCATCGGGTCAAGTGGAATATTGGCTCTAGATTTGCTTCCATTTGTGAGCAATATGCATCGTGCATCATCAATCACTATGGGATTAACTCTGCTGTAGTTTTCGATGAGTATGAAGACAATAACTCCACTAAACGTACTGAACAGAAACGAAGAGAATCGTCAAAAATATCAGTCGATATAAGCTTCGATGGCAATACGGTGGCTACTATTCAACAGGACGTCTTCCTTCTTAATCGTAATAACAAATCGAAGCTGATTAAGATGTTGGCAAAGACACTTATTTCGAAAGGGATACAGGTGAGTATTGCTAAAGGAGATGCTGATGGTGATATTGTTGAATGTGGTTTAAGGAAGGCTACTGATTCTCGGAGTGTAGTGATTGTTGGGGAAGATGTTGACCTTCTCGTTCTACTAATAGCATTGGCGCCACCAGATAGAAATGTGTTTTTCCTGAAACCTGGACGAGGAAAAGTGCAGGACCGAACAGCTTCAACTACTTGATTATAGTGGATCCATTCTGTTCATTCACAGTTTTACAGGATGTGATACCACATCCGCCATTTACAGCAAAAGCAAATCGACTATCCTCAAATGCTTCAAGCGATCTCCAAATGATATGAAAACGATTGCTAAAGTTTTCTACGACCCCAATTCAACACCAAAGGATGTATCCAAAGCTGGGGAGCGGATGTTCCTAGTTATATATCCCGCCCCACCTGCTGAACATGATTTGGATAATCATCGATATATGTCATTCATAAGGTCAACAAGCAAGGTGAAAGCTAACCTATCGTTACTCCCACCAACCACATCAGCAGCAGAACAGCATGCATTTAGAGTCTATTTTCAGGTACAACAATGGCTTGGTAACCACTCACTTAACCCCGAACATTGGGGTTGGTGTCGAGATGAAGACGGATTACTATGCCCCGTGAAAACAAGTGCACCAATAGCTCCAGATAATGTGTTAAACTCCATATTTTGCAGTTGTGGCACCGGATGTGGTTCAAGGTGTGGATGTCGCAAAAGTGGTATTTATTGTTCGCCTATCTGTGGTTCATGCCACGGATCGTGTAAGAACAGTGCACCATCACAAAATGATGACATTTATGATGACGACTAATTTTGTCCGCGGCTGACCTAATAGTCGTTACATTTTTTTATAGACCCGAATTACAAAACGGCGAATTCCCATAAAAATTTTAAATCACCTAATAAATTCATATAACCCTACCGCTCGTCCAGCGATTGTTAAATGAGCATGTTAACTCGTATTCTCGTTGGAAATATTGTGTTCCACATACTTCACATAAATTTTGATCTTTAAAATAATATTCTGACACGTGAGGGGTAATATTTTTACAGTGAACACGTGGTAGAAGAGTTTTTTTTTTAAATTGATGATTTTCACTTATCAATATCTCGGAAATGGTTAAAGATAGATATAAAGTGCATTATACTATTTTATAGGGAATTTTGTCTTCTTTCACTTTGTCTTATATAATTTTTGCATACAATTGATAGTTTTGAAGTTTTAAGCAAAAAACCAAAAAAAAGGACCTTTTAACCCTCCTCCTGACCCCGGCGGCGCTCGAAATCGTTGGGACTTTTTACAGGTTATTCATGGGACCCGCTCCTATGCATTCCTGAAAGAATTAGAACTATATGATTTTTTGCAGCTATTTTCCTTATTCTGCCTGGGCTATTAAGCCTTTGTCTTACTATTCCATTCAACACAACAATTTTCCAATTAATTTCATATATTTTCATGTAACAGGCACCAACGTGTATTTCTAAAGTGAAAACAGCAAATTACACCATGAATTATTTAATATTACCTCTCCATTTGGACGTGATACATATTTTATTTGTTAAGTAGTTGGCAGGATACGGCTTCAGGGACGTTCGTAAAATTATATTTAAAGGGAGCGACAAAAATGTGTAGACTGACGGTCTATTATAATCGGTTTAAAACTAAGCAATTTATGTAATAGGTTAACATATTAACAGCGCCCGCTCTCAGGGAGGGGGGGGGGGCACGCCGGGTGGTCTCCCGGGGCGCCAAATTTCAACTACGATTTACTGCAAAGGAAACCATATGGAAACTACGAATGAAATAAAAAGGGGCGTAATAAAATATGGAATAAGGGTTTGTTTAAATAAAGAAGTTCTCATAAGGAAAACTTTTTTGTTCCTGATATTTTCCGCTAGATGTCCGTTAGACGGATGGTACAGAAAGTACCGCTAGTGGCGATACAAATAAAAAATAAAATCTTCTTTCGATAGGTGAGAGCCTAATGTTTCAAGGATCGGTTCAAGATTGATACCTTGGATTCCCCCAACCACACTCTTAGCAGTAGATCGCATACCGAACAAACGACAAAATTTAAATCCCCGTCGTCGCTGTCCTTCCCAGGCGGTGTCCTCAACTTAGATCTCCTGCGCTCCGATATTTTTGTTTATTATGTTGAATCAGACGAGATCACGTCCACTTAATAAATATTGAACCTACGGAGAAGTTATAGGAAATGTGAAAGTAGTCGCACTCATGGGCGTAGCCAGGATTTCAGTCAGGGGGGGGGGGGCAAGCCCAAAATTTTTTCAAAATCATGGTTTTCTTAGGAGTTGAAATTTCCGGTCGCAGAAATATTGTTAGCAAATTTTAGAGTAGCCTGGCTTGTGATTGGATTGATGCACAGGGTCATGGATTCAGACTTACCGTGAACGAATTCATTTTATGGTGTTTTTCGAACTCATGACCTACGTGACGGACAATTATGTCGCTCAGATTGTAAACAAGTACCCATTTATGGGGATAAATAACATTACTGAGCATGCTGTTGATCTCAACACCTCAACAAAACAGCAGTTTAGATCTTGGAAATTATGTATGTCACTAACACATCTGCGGCCCTAGTTTACTGGTGGACTGCACGTTATTTCTTTTTTCTCTTTGCTAATTTTAGAGTCAAATTTTTAAAATGGAGATGAGAATGATTTTCTTCTGCATTCTGATTACATTCAACTGGCCTCCAATAGCTGCATTTTAGAGCGTAGTTTGTCTATTTTCAGTGCATTTTTTGCATCTCGGACTGCATATTCCACTTGTTTATTTGTCTGTCACTTTCATCTTAGCAAAGTAGCATCATCAGAATATTTATAAATCCTTTATTGATTAAAATATGGTTAACATCTAAATTTATCAAGGTATTGACAGTGGCTCAATTTTATTGCTGGTATGATTAGAAAATTAATTTTGATTTAATAATTTAAAAGACCCGCTCTGTGGCTCACTTGGTTGAGTCGCACTCTACGATGCTAGTAATCTAGAGGTCCGGAGATCGAATTTCGGCGTGGTCCAAAATTTCCGTACATGTTCGGATAGAAAATATATGTATAGTGCTTGCAATATTGCACACCGAAAGGATGTGCAATGTAACGTTGACTCGAAATTGCCTATAAACGGCTAAGTTAACGCACCATGACCCCACAAGGGGCTATACGGTACTGAGAAGAAAAATAAGAACTTGAAAGACACTGAAATATGAGACCCGTTCTTTACAGGGTCCTTAACCATGGAAAAAGTAAATAAATAACAGGCGCGACAATCCAGCATTGGACTAAGGCCGCAGGATGTGTTAGGGACATCCTATTTCCAAGATCTTATCTGCTTTTTTGTTGCGGTAATGAAATCAACATCACGCTCAGCAGTGTTATTTATCCCCATAAATGGGTACTCGTTTAACATCTGAGTGAGATCATAGTCCGTCACAAGCTCGTGAGTTCGAAAAACACCATGGATCACGGTGAGATTCGAATTCATGACCCTGTGCACCAAAGGCGTGCACACTAACCGCGAGACCAGCCAGACTACAGACCATGGAAGGTAATGCTTATTTTTAGTACGGAAAGGTCATGCTTCGTCGATTCGACGACGCTCAACTTTGAAGCTTCATACAAATCACCCTTTCTCAAAATATTTATAAAATTTGACAGATTTTCAATCGTTAGTTTATTTAGAATGGAAAAACATCGATTTTGGAGCCGATTTTTATGAGTTCGAAATGTAATCTTCCTAAAATGAGGAAGAATTTTCCTGATTTGTCCTACTTTTGTCCTAGTAAATATTTTTTCCATAATTCAAAAAAAATAGGTCCCACATTTCAAAAATAAACATATTTGTTACGAGCTAGTTGTCGACAACCAGCTGTAAGAAATACTGGAGTTCAAAAAGTTACACAAAGTTCATCCTCCGACGTTTCGACGATGCCAATTTCCAAAAATCCAACTTACCCTGCTTACTTCGTCTAGCCGCAATGTACCCGGTGAGTACATCGGCACTGTAAGTGCTGTACGAAAATTTAGCTCCAAATAATGAGAATTGTCACGAAAAATGGGATAAATTTGATGATGCGTAGTCGATTCGACGAAGCATGACCTAACAAAGCAAAGCTGTATACCATTTGTCACCCTTTCAGATGAAAATAAGTTGAATTCCACTAACTTCCCAAAGGGGCCTAACGGTTGAAATTGTGTACTCCAGTTCAGAAGCCATGAAATGAAACAGGAAATATGGGATCCATGCAGGATGCAGCCACAGTAGCACACTCACAAGCGAAATGTGTGTGCTGGTACGCAGCCTCCGTCAGTTACGAGAGGCCATTCGCTGCCTTCTATTTGCATGCGCTTCCTGACTGCAAACTGTCCCGATCATTGGCTTCTCCGGCGGCATTTGGAGTGGTGGAAAAGGTATTTGCTGCGCCAGCAGCAGAAAATTTTTGAAAATGTTGTATAGTGCAGCGATTTTTTTACTACATCGATGAGGATTTTTTTACCATCTTCATCGACCAGGGGGTGGCGACCGCCCCTCCCTGCCCCCCCCTGGCTACGCCCATGGTCGCACTCAGCACATAAAAGCGTTAAAAATCTTTTGTGGGAAATTTCAACTTTTCATTTTCAACACAATTTCTTTTCAGGCATTTTAGAAAACTTCTTTCCACATTTGGCATAAATTCAACTTCAATTCGCCCGATCTCATCGCGAACGGATTCTTTGATTCATCTGGCATTGAGTGGGCAAATATCGGACAAAGTTTGGATTTTAGTAAGATGTGAAATGGAAACACATTACACATTGTCAGAGTCGCAATAGCTATCGTGTTTAACTAGCTCTGACCTTATTCTCTATAACAACTTCCGAGATGATGCATTTATAAAAAAAGTCACTCAAGTTGAAACCACTGAAGTAACTCATCCACCAAGAGAACAAGCTAATTTAAATTTATTGGCTCCACAATTTTTTGGCATACAATTTTCGAAAGCGGAATTTTCTAAAATATTTGTTTGCCAGTGTTGAATAATTATGTTGTTTGGGGAATTCAATACTTAGTTTTAATTTTTTAATTCAAACAAACTCGTTAGTATACTACAATTGGTTCAAAATAGCCTCAAACCAAAGCCACCTTAATTTAGAAAGCCGGGAAGCAGCAATACATTCACACAAAGCGAGCCTATAAATATGTCGTATATACGTTGCACGATGCACTAACACAAGCACAGCGCATGTAAAAAAACCGTGTCTGCTCTGATAAAAATCGCGAAAACACGTGGAAAACTCACTTTTTATCGGGATTTTTTTCCTTCACTGCATTATAGACACTTCAATTCACGACACATTGCACTTTTCGCGACGAAAATCGACCGGGAACCAATACTTTTCGTGTAAAGTTTGCCGCGACCCAACCCGATTTGGCCTTACCGCAATGTCAATTTTCCAACTAATCGAGCCTATGATCTGCCGCAAAAGTATATGAGCGGGTTCGGGTTCCGGGCTTTGAAATATAGATGGCTTTGCCTCAAACCCAAACAAAAAAAAAGTGTTGATGCCAAATTGTACAATGCAATGCCCAATATATGCAGAAAAAGGTACATCAATTAGTGTCATGGGTTCAGGGGAGAGGGGGTAGCAAAGGGTTGAAACTTTTCTGCATGTATACAGAAGACTATACAATTAAAGACTACAATTAACTTTTATAATGACGTTTTAAGATTTTTATACCCTTCGCTCGTAGAGTAAACGAAGGGTATATTAACTTTGTCATGAAGTTTGTAACGCATTGAAGGAAGCATCTCTGACCATATAATAAGTATGTATACATTTATGATCAGCATAACATGGGGAGTCGATTGGGCGATGTCCGTCTGTCCGTCTGTTGCTACGCGTTTTACTCGGCGAATTTAAAAGCTATGAAGCTGAAATTTTGCACAAATGCTTCTTTTTGCTGCAGGCAGTTTGTATGTTTGAATCGGTAAAATCGGACCATGGGGTCATGGGGCTGCCATACAAACCTAACCCCCCAAATTAGGTTCTTCTGAGAAAAACTTTTTTATTTGGGCACCGATTTCAACCAAGTTCCAGACAAATGTATTTCTATTGGTGACACACAACATATGTAAGAATCGATCAAATCAGACCCATGGGGTCATGGGGCTGCCATACAAACCCAACCCCCAAATTAGGTTCTTCCGAAAAAAACTTTTTTGTTTGTGCATCGATTTCAACCAAATTTCACACAAACGTTTTTCTCTTGATGACACAAAACAAATCTACGAATTGATCGAATTGGATTATGGGGTCATGGGGCTGCCATACAAACCTAACTCCCCAAATTAGGTTCTTCTAAGAAAAACTTTTTATTTGTGCACCAATTTCAACAAAATTACACACAAACGTGTTTCTCTTGATCACACATAACATATCTAAGAATTGATCAAATCTGACCATGATCAGATGTTCTCGGAAACGGTCGGCTGCGCCTCAGACGTGACTAGTAGCTGGGCCTAATCCCAACACCGGTGTTTAATCAAAACGTACCAATATTAAGAAGTAACGATATCCGGTTTTTTTATTTAACCATAAACCGGTTTCGGTTTTTTCAGGTTCTTATCCTGTTCAGTACGGTTTTTAGCACCTGTTCAGTGTCGGTTTTCGCATCTCTTCAGTACCGGTTTAACACTTGCTCTGATCTTTTGATCTATTGAGTATTGTTTTTTTTTGCACAGGATATGCAGTTTTCGCGTTTTAGCACTTTTTTACACCCAATAAGAATGTTCTCTTAAACCGCCTTTTAAATCGATTTTCTTTTTCTTTCTTTTTTGTTTTTCTTTTTTTTAAAGGACTTCAATCATTCACAAAGGTACCCCGATAAGAAATACCCATCTAATCGGCATAGTAACAATAAGTTATTTTAGATCGTTGATTCGGAGTTTGAGACCAGAACAAAACAAAAACTTTTTTGGAAGCCTGCTCCAGGATGATAGCCCCCGTTTTCTCGGGAAATGTGGTCGTTAATTCAAAGGAATATAGCCACCTTTTCTCCGGCAATATTCTTTGAATCAGCGCCGGAGAAACTCTAAGGTAATTTGTCGCTGATTCGAATTTTAAGCTGAAAAACATTTTAGGTCCAACGAGTATCCAAACACCTGATAAAACTACAGAAGTCCCAGGTTTGAAATGCTGAAAAAACGTAACTGAACAGGTCCCAAAATATCTTGAAAAATTTGTGAATTGACACCTCCGGCCAAAGCAAAAATTCAACCATTTGTCAAACAAATGTCGGTGCGATTTTAGTTTCTTCTAAAATTTGTATTTTTTTTACATATACTCTACTGCTTTACTTTACATACTTTACTGCAGTGACCACGCCAATTAAAAACGTTTTTTTATATCCCAAACGGATGTTGCCAATTTTTGGTAGTATAAATCTATGGTGATTGCCCTTTCGATATTTTTTCCTATAAATTTGTTCATAGGGAGATAATAGGGAAAGGGAAATATTCTAGGAATGTCTCGTACATTTATTTACTGAAAATCACCTACGTTAGTAACACCATTTGTAATATCAAAAATCACTTTGAGCATAACTGTCCATTTGGTACAGTACCATGCACCATCTCGAAGAAATTAAGACTTTCACCTCTCATTTTCATTGGAAATCGCTAGATGCACCATCACTTGAAAATAGACATCACATCAAGTTTTAATTGTCTAATAGAGTATATTATCTAATTGAAAGTTAAAATTTTTAAGTCATCGTCGTTCCTTACGACTTCCGACTTGTTCTCACTGGATAATCACTCTGACACTGAGACGAAAAAAAATACACGAATAATTTTCCTGCAGTCGTTTCTCCTTCCAAACTTCACGTGGGATGAAAATAGACACTTTCGTTTAACTAATTGCTGGTTAAATAAAAATTCAGACAATGTGTAAATATTCAACATAAAAATTATATGCGTATGTAGGTAAATGTTTGGAAATATTCTATGGGAGCTCACATCTGCTACAAAGAAGGGTTTCAGAAGTTTCAGGGTTTTGTAATCAACCACATAATCAAATGCAATTTATTTACTAGAAAGTTAATTTACACGAATTCAAATGGATTTGAGAGTTTGCAAAGCGACTGAGTAGAGTATTTTCTTAATGTTGATTTAAAATAAATATGCGAATTACGGAAGGGTCAACCTCGCTGTGAAAAACAGTTGTGCACAAAGAAATCCCTATTAAGCTACATAATTGGAAATGTAAATCTTGTGCAGTAGCTTCCTCGAAACATCCCAAAATTCAACCTTACACAAAACCGTAATTAACTATTTGATTTCTATATAAAAACAACATCCCAATTTAAGTAATTCCAGTCCAATTCTTTCTCAATTATGGAACAAGTTCGCACTTTTGACGGTTTCCGATACAACTGGTACATTTGGACGTTTTGCGGTATAAATCCGTCAAAACGTTTTCGCTTTCTCTTCTACATGTACCGAATGTGGTTTATCCTATTCATACTGGCCGGTGTACAAATCATGTTGTCGGCAAAGTTTCTTTTTATCACCGATTTCAAAACATTCGTCACAACTCTGGCAACATCTACTGAAATTGCAGTTGCAACCGCCAAATATGCTTACATTTTTCTCAAATTGAAAACATTTCAATCTCTGGAAGACAAGCTCCAAGAACTAGACGATCTAACCGGAATTCCCGAACAAAGGCGACATCTGGCCAAGGTTGTAAGAAAATGTCAGAATATTTTTAAATTTATTACAACGGAGTATGGACTGTGCTGGTTGGCTAGTGGACTTGCCATTGGATATCGTTATGCAAAAGGAGATCTTCTCTATCCGGCATGGTTTCCATTTGATTGGCAAAATTCGAGACGGCTACATATTGCTGCATCAATGTATCAGTTTTGGGCGGTAGGAGCTGAAATTTTTATGAATGCATGCAACGACACTGTGCCGGCTATATTGTTGTCAATGCTGCAAGGACATTTTAAATGTTTATCGATTGCTTTGTCAGATATTGAACCGGCTACGGCGCAAAATGAAGAGCTGAACTATGTGAAATTGATTGGATGTGTCAAGTATCATCAGATAATTGAAAGGTAACTTGAGATTATGATCTGATCATCAAGTTCAAATGAATCCTCTATTTACAGCAACTTTCAATTTATATCAAAAATTATTTCATCGCTAGTTTTGATACAGCTTTTTGCAACCGTGCTCGTATTGTGTGCAAGTGCTGTTGTGATCCTGTTCTGTGAAAACGACACAGCCGATATTTTGTTTTATGGAACGTATAATTTTGTTCTTATGCTGGAGATGTTTGTAGCTTGCTTTTTTGGAAGTGAATTTAAATACGAGACGAATCGTTTGACGACACATCTGTTTTCGTGCAATTGGATTAGTCAGAGTCGTCAATTCAAAAAGGATTTGCTCATTTTCATGGCAAACACAATGAAGACGAAAGTAGTGCTGGCCGCCGATGTTGTACCGGTGACGTTGGAAACATTTATTTCGGTAAATATATTAATTCCGACTTCGCTTATCCACGCAAGACTTGAATATTTTAATGCCGTATGATTTTTCTAGATTGTCAAATCATCATACTCACTACTGGCCGTTTTTAAAGGAATGCAATAGTTGACTTAATCCATTTTCCCCGAGATAGGAAAGATCCTAAAAAGACAACCAGAATGATTAGTTATAAATAGCTGTCCAAGTCCAAGGAACATTATTTTAAACCAGTTAATGCATAATATTAAATTGTTTCCAATCATTTCAGGAGAGTTTTTTTTTCATTTTCCAAAATATATGTAAATAAAATGAAAAAAGGCTAATCTGAGGTACGTCCGTTATTTAGGGACTGTCCGCAGGCAGTCACAGCAAAAAATTATCGGAACGCTACTAACCCGATGACATTTGACCCGGCGAGGTCAGCAAATTTCGCGAGTTGTTTGGGTCTGAGCGACCAGGTCATTGCATAGCCACCATCAAATTAGATGGGAATATTAAAAGAGCCAGAGCCAGATTTTCAAAGTTCAGTGTTCAATGTTTAAGTTTCACGATACACAGAAATTTACCGTTATTCTAATCGCTGATCGAAGCTTCGGACGCTTCTTCCTTGTTATGGGCGCCATATACCTAACGATACTTCCCGTACAGCACACACACTTATTGGGCAATCTGAAATTGACAGTCTCGCGGTCCACAAGATACAACACAAAATAGCGAAAATTATACCATTTTTGTCGATGGAAGATGGACATCCATTGCTACTTTTGATGGAGAATTACCGCCACAACCACAGCATAAAGAACGACCACAGGTTTACGTAAAAAAAATCAGCAACTGAGAACACATGATTGTCATGACAGCTTGTATGGAAATTTGCATGGCAATACGTTTCAAACGTCAAATAAAAAAAAAATTGGATCCGATGGTCACATACACCTTCCGATTTATCTCGGAATCAAAAAATCTCGCCAATCGATCGGAGGCTATGTGGCGCTTCTTAGAACCATCAAAGAACCATACGTTTCAAATTTAATAAAAATCAAACCACGGCAAGAGGCAGTAGTTCTTCCTACCTCTGTAGACAGTCTGAAATAAAGTTACCCGGTTAGGTGTTTGGATTGGATGTTGTTGTTGTAGCGATTCAAGAGATTTTTTTCTCATGAATCGAAGGGGGTCTTGGCAGCTCTTGGCCGTTTTAACAACGCGTAGCTCCGGGACGATTTAGATCGAAGAACCGGCTGCCGTAGGAGCATTTTTATGGACAGCACAAACATCCTTGGGTCACAGTGGTCATTGGATTGGATCCTTTTAACCGATTAAAGATTTAATAATGATGCGATGCCAAAAGAAGAATAGAGTGATTTTCGTATATTGGATGTCTGTTTCTAAAAAAAACAAGTGCGATAATACAGGGAACCTTACGATTTTAAAAACATCATAAAAACTCAAATAAACATTTGTTTACCACCAAAACTCTTATGCAACAAGCACACGGAGACTCCGAATCCATTTTTATTTTGGGGATTTTCGTTCTTTCAAAATCCAATAAAATGCATAATTTTAAATAAATAAAAATTAAAAACATCGATTCGGATTGACCGTGCGACATTAGGACAGTTGTATTGTAGAGTTTAGATGAAATTCTTAAAAAAAAATGGTGCCTGTTTTCATCACTAGAGTCGTTTTCGGAAATTTTCGCTCATTTTCCGCAGCAGATCAACTTTGATAGTCCCAATTCTCTCGCGGATAGAATCAGTGGCTTCAACGTATTCGTGGTTTATTTATTTTAAAAGAAAAGAAAGCGGAGGGACCGATTGGGGCGTCGAAGAATCTTGATATGACCCGGAAAGCTATTTGCGGAAGACTGATCGCAGTGTGTACTGGGATTTCATTTTGCTGAAACCGCCTTGTTCGGAGTTTTTTCAGTCAATGAAATGAGGTTTTACGCAGAGAAACATATGCATTCTGATGAATATTGAATGGACAGCGAAACTCTCACTGTAATCTTCGAATATTCGAACAAGTTGTATGAATAATGCAGTGTAGTACAATTCGATATTGGCATACAAAAAACAGATTTGGAAAGAATTGTTAGGTATCGACGGATGGGACATTTAAGTTTGGAATAAACTGTTGTATAGGAATCGATGGATTTGTGCGGAAACACTTTTCCCCAACTTTCCCCCTCCAATTTTTGTTTACCTCAACGACCTATTGTCTAGCACATCGGGGAGCCCTTCTAAGCGGGATACTCGAAACTTTTGTTTCTCTGTAGTAGTCATGGTATGATCCGTTCATTTTGCGGAGCGGAGCGGACCTAATCCGGTCCGATGTTAGACCTAGGTCCGAAAACCTAGGTTCGTGGACCTACCCCATGGTCCATGCTAGTCTCGTTTTTTTTTCTCGAAAGACTATCATTGGCTATTGTTGACATTGATCTAGTATTCGGTTATTTGTTTGTCAGTCACTACAGTTGCAAAAAAACAACTGTTGATTAAAAAGACCTAAGCCACATGGCTAGGCACATTTAACCTGGTAACACAACCTAATATTGGTTAGCCAACCGGTCGATACAAGGAGCCCCACCTGTGGACTTCTGTTCGGCAGAGGTGACATCAGGATACCAAACCCTTGTTCATACAAAGGAGAAAGAAGAAGATTATTATTATTTGTTAATTTGCAGCTTTTATTTTTTTTCTTCATTATCATGCCCTTAAATTTAGTTAACAATTTTGGTTTAGTGTTTAATAAGTTCAGATAATAAAAAAATAACGGGCGCGACAGTGCAACATTAAACTAAGACCACAGATGTGTTAGTGACATCCAATCTCCAAGAACTTAATTGCTTTTTTGTTGAGGTGTTGAGATGAACATCACGCTCAGTAGTGTTATTTATCGCCACAAATGGGTAATCGTTTAACATCTGAGTGATATCATATGTGACAGACATTGGTCATGAGTTCGAAAAAAAACCATGATTCGCGGTGCGATTCCAAGTCATGACCCAGTGAAACGAAGGTGCGCGCACTAATCACTGCATATTTATTTACTAGGTTTAGTTTAAATGCGAGTAGTAATACATAGTAATATATACCTACTATTTAAATAAGGACTAATGTTTCGACTTGCAGTTTTTATTGAGATTGTCCATTTCTGATTTTAGGTTCTCTGGTTTTATATTTTTGTGATTGTGCTTCTGGCCGCTTCATACCTTAAAATGTGAGCGTACAGAGGGCTGCGACCGCAATACGAGGGTTTTGTAAATATCTTTTTGGATTAGTCTAAATAAACGCTTTCAAGAATGAAAGGCTTTAGAACTTTTACACCTTTAATTAAACCAATCCAAAAATAGATTTACTTTGAATCCAGTTTAGATAAAAGAACTCAACGGCAAATCTACAAACATTTTTCGATTTATGATTTATACAAAAAAGAATTTAGCCAAATATAAGCGGCTAAACATATAAACAGAATTTATTAGCTGTAAAATTCGTTTCCGTTTCTCCGTGCCAAACACCATTTACCATTCTTGGCATCCCCACCAAATTTCATGTTCATTGTTTAATCCAGTCACAAGATATGCATTGAACATATGTTCAAAATGCTGCCCCGGTATTTTGAAATGCCCTTACTAAATATTTGATTCGCTATATTGCCGGTTTGGATAAAGTAATTCGAGTGAAATTTTGTCATATGACATACGTAATTTCCTAAAAATCTTTCACTCACAAAAAGAAATTTCATAAATTTTCTGTTATTTACTTTTTCTTAGCAAATGTGAAACGTCTTTAACGTATATAAGCTCATACTACATACATACTAACCTTTGTGCAAAGTTCCATATCGGTACCCCTAATGGTTTATAAAAACTGATGAGAAAATATAATCTAAACTTCAGACATCCATAACTCCGTTACCGTTAATCGAAACTGGAGAAAAACAACTCATATAAAATATACCTGTCGATTCCTTTGATTTGAGTACCCATCTCTGATAGAAAATAAAAAATCTACATTTGTCAACTCTTCGGAACACCCTGTTATCTTTGCCCTACCTACTGAGGTTTTCTTGCCAAAGAATGTTACCATTCAACACAATGTACCACATTTCATGATGATCGCTTGAGCCGTTCGCGAGTTATTTAGTTCTTTCTGACCAGACGGATGCACAGACAATTTCATAAATGTTGTTTGAAAAAAAAAATGTCTGAAAAACCCTAAAAATGAAATCCGTGCCGAGACTAACGGTCGTAAAAAGTGCTACTTTTCAAATGTATTCCCTTTCTCTAATCCATATAGATTTTTGACCATTCATAGGCAACTCAAAATCGTGGGCGCGGTCGCCACGCTATCATGCCAATTTAGGATACACGTACCTCGCCCATATTCCATACTTTGGTGCTCAAAATCCTTTCTATAAACTTCTCGTTCTTACTTGGTGGGGGGCGGAGGGGCGATGAGATTTGTTGCGAAACAATGCGATTTGTTTTCATGGGAAGAACACCTGATTTTTCAATGGATTTTATACCGACGCTGTCTCATGCGGTTTGGCGCTGTTTGATAATGATACGGGTATGATTTTAGATCGGCCTCGTGAGTTAGCGCTTCAAGTATAGCATCATTGGTATTAGTTTAAATTGTTGTAAGGGTGAAATAGTCCAATGAAACCTAGTTTGAAGCGTTCGCGCTTCCGGCCCGAAAATGGTCTCCCTGTTTTCTCGGGGAAATACTCATCCAATCGGTGTGGGAAGAAACACTAAAAGAATTATGGGCCACTGATTCCGAATTTGAGGTCAAAAACAGAAAAACAATAATTTGGAGTTGCCCACCCAGAACAGCGCACCTGTTTTCTCCGGGAAATACTCGTCCAATCGACGTGGCAGAAACACTAGGTAAATTTGGGTCGCTGATTCCGAATTTGAGGTCAAAAACCAGAAATTTTTTTTAGGGTTGCCCACCACAAAATGGCACCCCTGTTTCCTCGGGGAAATACTCGTCCAACCGGCGTGGCAGAAACACTAGGTAAATTTGAGTCGCTGATTCCAAATTTGAGGTCAAAAACAAGAAAAAAAAATTCGGGTTTGCCCGCCCCAAAATGGCACCCCTGTTTTCTCGGGGAAATACTCATCCAATCGGTGTGGGAAGAAACACTAAAAGAATTATCGGCAACTGATTCCGAATTTGAGGTCAAAAACAGAAAAAAATAGTTTGGGAGTTGCCCACCCAGAACAGCGCACCTGTTTTCTCCGGGAAATACTCATCCAATCGGCGTGGCAGAAACACTAGGTAAATTTGGGTCGCTGATTCCGAATTTGAGGTCAAAAACCAGAATTTTTTTTAGGGTTGCCCACCCCAAAATGGCACCCCTGTTTCCTCGGGAAAATACTCGTCCAATCGGCGTGGCAGAACACTAGGTAAATTTGGGTCGCTAATTCCGAATTTAAGGTCAAAAACAAAAAAAAAAAAATGTTAGGGCTATGCTCGTTCCAAAATGGTACCCCGGTTTTCTCATCATCGTATGTTCCCACAAGTGACCTATCCGCTACCTTCAATAATACAGTGCAAATATATGCGCTGTCCGAAACTTTCCTATACGTAAGCGTACGCTACAGACCGGGTTGTGCTGCACTGCATATTTCCACGAATTTTACTCCATTGCGACCCATTCATAGATTTGTATAAAAACAATTCTTGCCAAATCCAAATTTCGCCCGTTTTTGTGGTTACTCATACGCTACGAACTTGGTTGGACAGTACTGTAAATTTAGTAGACCAATCCCTTTTTACATTTCATACGACTATCCATTTATTTAATAAATATGCAAATCTATAACACACTGTATACATGATCATCGACACGTATGTATGTGTATACAGGGTGTCCGGAAACTGCCCCATAAACGCACCGGATTATGATTCCTCAGTTGATTTCCAGCAAAAAAGTTGTACCGAATATACCCCCTTAGCTTAACCCTTTAGCTGCCACAGACATTTAAAGATTTTTGAAAAAATCATTTTCTTGCACGACTTAAAGCCTAATATCTCCACAGCTGGACCAGGTAGAATAGTGAAATAGAATGCTTATTACAGGCAACAAATTTACCTGTAAAATGAAACAAACCACACTAAAATCGGATAAGAGGTTTGGTTTTTACAGAGCTTCAAAATAAAATTTGCGTGATTTTACCTAAAAACTATCTTTTTTTCCGTCTTAATTTTCTCCAACTTCGGCCAAGGTGAGGTGCTTGTACGATTCTTTTAAAAATTGGCGCATAGTCTTACGATCATATCTTTCTTACATCATTTTATTCTAGCTCCATTATTTCTAACAGTTTTAGTACTTTAAGTGCAGAAAACTAGGGTTAATTTTGGCTCGATTTCGGCATACTTTGAATAGATTTTACCAATTGCAGATCTTTAGGGACAATGTGAATTGAATTGTATTGAATTCGAGCTAAAATTAACCCTAGTTTTCTACACTTAACGTATAAAAACTGTTAGAAGTAATGGAGCTAGATCAAAATGATGTAAGAAAGATATGATCGCAAGACTATGCGCCAATTTTTAAAAGAATCGTACAAGAACCTCACCTTGGCAGAAGTTGGAGAAAATTGAGATGGAAAAAAAATTGTTTTTGGGTCAAATCACGCAAATTTGACTTTGAAGCTCTGTAAAAAGCAAACCTTTTATCCGATTTTAGTGTGGTTAGTTTTATTTTACAGGTAAATTTGTTGGCTGTAAAAATAATTTTATTTCACTATTTTAGCTGGTCTAGCTTTGGAGATATTAGGCTTTAAGTCGTGCAAGAAAATGATTTTTTCAAAAATCTTCAAATGCCTGTGGCAGCTAAAGGGTTAAGCTGAGGGGGTATGTTCGTACAACTTTTTTGCTGAAAATCAACTGAGGAATCATAATCCATTGCGTTTATGCGGCAGTTTCCGGACACCCAGTATAGTATAAAAATTCCATATGGCAATCGAAGCCGATTTAAAACAAATCCTGCTCTCTATTAGCATCAAACAGCCTCAAACGACACGAAACCATTCATATGGACATACAATACACCATGCCACTACAATACAAACAAACCCGATACTATAGCCACGGCAATGCACATTGCATCGTCTAAACAGCACGGTGATTCGACATGGAAAAGTTCTCCATCGTATGTACAACCACATGCCACTACGCACCCGATCCAAACATAAATCGTCCGGACCGGTCCCTAGGTCCGGAACGATCCCTAGGTCCGGAACGGTCCCTAGGTCCGGACCGGTTCCTAGGTCCGGATCGGTCCCTAGGTCCGGACCGGTCCCTAGGTCCGGATCGGTCCCTAGGTCCGGACCGGTCCCTAGGTCCGACTAGACCTAGGTCCGACTGGACCTAGGTTTTTCCAAAACCGGAACTACCGCACCTAGGTGCAGTTGCCGGACCTAGGTTCAAAAGATTAGGTCCGGTTCGGAGCAACCATGACTACTCTGTAGTTCTAGCAAGCTCGCTCCGTCAACTCGTTGTGCGCTCATCATCGTCATTGCATGCGATTATCGCCATGCATGCCACGTTCATTGCAATCGTTGAAGCTTCACGATTTTGTTGCATGATCATAGACTGGAATTTTCTTGTGGGGAGTGTGTAGTATGGAGTGGAGGATGTAATTTATTGAAACATAAACAATTAAGAGTTCCCCTTAATTTAAATTACACTTCGGAAAATAGGGTTATAAAAGTCGTTTTAAGTTTTAAACCCAATTTTAAAAAAGAACAATCTAGAACTATTTTGATCGCCTTTTAACGATAAATTACACGGGCACGTGTTTCGTATTTTACTTCTGATTGCATTTAACTTGCCTGCGAGATCCGTTTTTACACCCTCTACCCATGGTATAGGGAATATTGTTACGCCGATATTATGTAACACTTCAAAGGAGGTATGGCAAAGTACATACATAAATGATCAAAGTCGGTCCCTGATTCGAATAAGCCACACCAGTCTGTCTGTCTGTTCGCACGATAACTTCCGAAACAATTAAGCTAGAGGTTTGAAATTTTGGTCAGATGTTTTTTTTTATATAATCTTGGGCGGCATTGAAAATGGTTCAAATCAGAGCAGGGGTTCCCCTACTCCCCATACAAATGACCCCTCCTTGATATTTTAATTCGGCTGTAAGTTTTGACAAAATATCGCTTGCGACCTCAAATTTTGATCAATGCTTAACAATGTCATGGAAAGGTGGAGTAGGTTTTACTACCCTTACTCCTACCTTCAAATTTGTGTCAAATGTTAGCTGTTGGATGTCCCTATAAAATATAAAAAGAGCGTTATCAGGTTTTGCGTGCCTTCTAGGTCTGTACATGGGTATAGACTTATGTGAAGTTAGCCCTCCCACATTCTCAAATTACGCTTGTAACCGTTTGTTCGGCGGCGGCTACGTTTGTTCGTAATTGTTCGTCAATTAAAATCGTTTGTTCATCTCTTATTATTCAATAATAAAAAAAATAACAGGCGCGACAATCCAACATTGGACTAAAGCCGCAGGATGTGTTAGTGACATCCTTTTTCCAAGATTTTATTTGCGTTTTGTCGAGGTAATGAGATCAGCATTACGCTCAGCAGTGTTATTTATCCCCATAAAAGGGTACTCGCTTAACATCTGAGTGACATCATAGTCCGTCACAAGCTCGTGAGCTCGAAAAACACCACGGTGAGATTCGAAATCATGACCCTGTGCACTGAAGGTGCGCCCACTAACTGCTAGACTACATTACTTAATAATAGCACCATTAAAATTCGGAGTGTTAACTTAGCCCGCCATCGTTACATGGTTGGATAAATATAAATTTGGTATCAATCGAAAGCCAGGCGTTTGTTCGTTGTTTTGGGCATTTGTTGGTCCGGGAAACGCAAGGATTCAGGAGTAATTAAGGAAATAGAGAAGACGATACACAAACCATTGCTTGTTTTTTATATTCAAAGCAGTTGAATTGAAATATTCAAACCAGTTGAATTGCAATATTTAAACCAGTTGAATTGGAATATAAAAAACACGCAATGGTTTCCGTTTCCGTTTTTTTCTTAATTACTCCTGAGTGCAGGACGCACAAACGCACAAAACAACGAACAAACGTCAGGCTTTCGATTCATACCAAATTTATTCCTATCCGACAGAAGTTGGTTAGACAACATGATCACCATAGGTAGTTGGGATCGCAGAGAAAATGAAACCTTAGGGACGTATTTCCGTTTCGAAATATTAGGTGACAAGCAAGATTGCAGGATTTAATTGATTGAAGTACCGGATATCAAATGCCTGAAAAGTGAATGGTAGTTTTTTAGTTTTCCCATCTTGGAATGATCATATGAGGCCTATGATAATATAAGGTTAAAGTATGAGACTGAAGTTAAAAAGAGAGAAGTGTCGTGAAGAATACTTTTTTAATAATATACTAAAAGAATTGAACGCATTAACCCTAATCTGCTCCTTGCGTATAAACCTACGAAAACTGAAATAGTCGCCTACACGTAGTTCATTTTTTTTTGTACGAAATTTTTCCAACAGTTGATAATCGCATTTATACGGTTTGAAACATCTCAGTTTTCGGTCACTTATCACGATAAGCAGTTTTTAAGTAAATAAAAAAATTATCGTCAGCGCCTAGCGCTTTATTACGTTGAAGAAATTGTATGGCGAGACGCACTTCTAGTCTAGTCATATTAGCATTTTAAATAGAACAAAAAAAAATAGAGTAAAGCTAAATTTCCCAAAAAGGACAAAAAAGGACACTATTTAATCGTTAACCGGAGGTCAGCATGCGGGGTATCATGTCAAAGATGAAATCGAGTGCATTACATCCTGTGTTTGTTTCCTGTTTCAAGGACCATCAAATGAATAAATCGCACTCAAATGAAAAATGTTCGTGTTTCCCGTAACTTATCATCTGTATCTTTTCATAGCCATAACTACGCGAATATTTCAAGTTGCTTACAACTTTAGAATCTATAATAACTGAAGATTCTTCCATTAATTTTGCTAAGAAAATATTTGATTAGAAAGGACACAAAAGGACACTAAATAATCCTTGAACGAACGTGGACATGCGAGGTGTTAGGTCAAAGAGGACTTTGAGTACAATACATATTTTGTATTTTCTTCCAGTTTTAAGGCGACCTTCAACAGAGTAAATTGCGTTTTAATAAAAAGTTTTCGTGTTTTCTGTAATTTACCACCGGAATCTGAAGTTTCTTTCCAGTCCCAATCCACTAGATTGTACAAAAGCCCATTTCCTAACCAGGTTTGAACGTGAAGATATACTCGCAAATTATGCTGCTTAGCAGCTGCTAAAAAAGGCGGTAACGTTTTAATGTCGAGCTCGCTTTTCCATATTATCGACTGAAAGCGTTTAAAACTTTCCAGACTTCGTGGTTGAATAATTTGCAATAAATTCCAGTTCTCTAAACTCTTCAATAAACTCTGGACTAATATGTGGTTCGCTAATGGAACGATACAGATGATTTGATAAGTTACGGGAAACACGAAAATTGTCCATTCAAACCGGATCTATTCCGTTGAGGGTCCTTGAAACCGGAAATAAACACCGTATATGTAATGCACTTGACTTCCCCTTTGATATGATATCCCGCATGCCGACCTCCGGTCAAAGATTAAATAGTGTCCTTTTCTGTCCTTTTTGGGAGCTTTCCGATCAATTTTATTTAAGAAAATGAGTTTTAGACTCCTAGGACCCTACTGAATCGAAAACAACCAAAATTATCCGTACTCTTTTTTTTTTATTTGGAGGCTTGAATTGGAATATTTTGACAGGACTATTCCTCTACTGTTCGAGGTTGAACGGAAGGGCGTGGTGCAACTAGGTGCTGTAACTTCTCGTTAAAATGTTTGCATTTCTTACGTTCAATTAGCTTATTATTCATCTGGTAATTTCCAGGTCTGGCGTCTGGCGTCTGGCTGGTCTAGCGGTTAGTGCGCGCACCTTCGGTGCACAGGCTCATGAGTTCGAATCTCACCGTGTTCCATGGTGTTTTTCGAACTCACGAGCTTGTGACGGACTATGATCTCACTCAGATGTTAAACGAGTACCCATTTATGGGGATAAATAACACTGCTGAACGTGATGCTGATCTCATTACCTCAACAAAAAGCAGATAAGATCTTGGAAATAGGATGTCACTAACACATCCTGCGGCCTTAGTCCAATGCTGGATTGTCGCGCCTGTTATTTATTTTATTTTATTTAATTTCCAGGTCTGCTTATGGGGGTACGCCGAACAGATAATATGGTAGAGCTTATGATCACGTTTCTGCCGCTCGCGAGGAGATAAGTCGCTGACCGTTTTAATTACATTCATCGTAGAGGCAGTGACCTTTGGTAGTTCCTATATAACTGCTGAGTTTTGGCAAGTCGTAAGTAGTACGAATAGTCTTTGAAATTCTAAAGGAAAAAATAACAACAATTTTGCATGTCCTAAGTAGGCATAGGTTAATTTCGGTGTAGTTGAAGTTCTTTAAACAAACGAAGTTGTCGGGTAGTGGTTTTGATTTGTCGTGATTGTCAATTCAAACCGCGAGTTTTTCCCTTATAATTTCGAATAACGTAGGCGTTATTTTATACGTGAGTGTAGCTCACTAAGCCTGTATCATTCTCTTTTCAAATTTATTATTCGCCGGATTCTTAAATAAAAGCCGACTCGACTTACTGAATTAACTCGTAATAAATTAAATTCCATTATTTACAATACAAACCATAAATAAAATTTGTACGTATTTTAAATCTGCGAACGCAATTCCACGGTTTCATTCGTTATTTTGTACATACACATACACAGGACACTTTTCCAAACGATTATGACGGCAATAATAAAGCAAACACATTTTGCACATGAAATTCAATTGGTCGGATTGGAAAAGCTCCTCGGGAACAATAAATAACAATCAGAAAATTCGTTCCCTCTCTTTTTGCGGGTTGACGGTAAAGCCTGGACGATTGTATGTGTTGTACTTCGTTTTCATTTCTATTTTGTGTCGACTATAGCAGCAGGGGTGTATGGTTCGAGGTTTGCTCGGCACGGTAGACTTTACTAAAAACCAATTCGCCTAAACAAGAAGTTATGAACGACATCGTCCGCGTCCGTGCGACTAAAACCCCCTTAACGGGCCTCTTCAATAAATTTTCCACAAATCACGACAAAATGGTTAGAAAATTTACCCGAAAATTTAACTACGCTCATAGAGGGAGAAAAGACTTGAGTTTGCACCTGAGACACGGAGGCTTATGGTTTGATGAAGTACCGTAAACGCGAACGGTTCCTGATATGGTGGAAGGACACATACCAATGTACATATAGTGAAAAACAAAACGGGGTGTGTAAAAGGAAGGTACGACCAATAATAATGCATTGTTTTTGCTGCCGATATGTGTATATGAAAGTCCTCACATGCATTCACTGCGATTCGTCCTGTGGGACGAGTTGGTAAATTTTGAGTTATAGGCAACGATGGTTGTGTGTACCACAATCTATTGGAAACCGAAATCCTTGAATTATTTATGGGTTTTGCCTATATGTATATGGACGAGTTGCTTCACTAATTACATTTGTATTTAAGTCTCATAGGATTTAATGAATATTGGAAAGAGGAGGAGACTTATTGCTTCAGCGAACCAATACTACTGAAGTAGGTACTATAGGCACATATGCATCTCTCGGTCTATACCAAATGAATCGAGTAGGTTTAATGATAATAGAAAAAGGATTGTCTAGTCGAGCCCTTAGATTTTCATCATAACGGCGAAATGATGCAATATAAAACATGTCCCCTGGATTCAACGTCTATCATCGGATTAAAAAAAAGCCTTACGCACAAAAAGGCAGCTATTTCTTAATTTTGTTAAGACAACAAAACTATTTTTCATATCAGGTAAGACTCAATCCTTCAAAAGGCTTGGTTTAAGAAAATATATATGTGGGCGCAGAAGACCAATGAGCTCCTCTTTGTCCAAGGTTGCATGAGTGCTTACGGCTTAAAAGCCTAACAATAAGCTGTGCATAGTACAGGCAAAAGGAGTTCGTTCCAGTGCAGATAAAACCGTAACCTAACGTAGCCTAATAAGTCACCAAAAATTCCCCCAATCCTATCCATTTTCTTCTTTCTGAAATAATTTAATATAATCCCCAATATCCACCACTTAGCTCGCATCAGCTACTTCCAAATACAATTTTATTATCGTTGCCGAAACAAGTGTGTGCATCCTTTATGAAACTGACCTCGATCTTCCAAAAAAAAAAAACCCATCGTTGCCATCATCGGAAAACACTGAAACGAATCCTACGCTCATTAAATGATAATAAGGTGCACCTTTTAACAACATCGTGCAAATCATTAGCCAACAAAAGCCGACCAAAGGAAAAGGATACGGTCGATACGTTTACGTTTTTGGATTGGATGTGCTTGTATGTAAAAAGGAATCATATTAAATATGTGGCGAAAACAGACAAAACATGTACGAGTACGTCAACTACAATGCCCTGCGGCGTCGAACTCATCCATTTTTTGTTTTAATCCTGATAATATGATGAAAACCTTTTCGTTTTCATGTATCACAACGTCGCCACTGCAAATGCCATCTAATTAATAAAAGTTCGTCTTTAATTAGGTTGAAGTCAGAGCTGGTATTTCTAATAAATAAATCACTCGATTCTCTGATAGGTTGGCCTCCGGGCGCTTCGAGTCCCCATCGAGTCGCCAACATTCCCGCACATAGAGCAAGAACCTTAGTCTCAGGAGTCAACAGCTATGTATCTGCGCTTCTATGCCGAATGGTATCGCGAAGTTGATGACAACGACGATGAAGGCTTGAAGGACGGACGGACGCTATCAACAGGACACGTATACGGAGTGTGAGTCACAGGCCCACAAGCGCAGCTTTCGTGGAGGAAGGAAAACAAGAGAACGAGACAGTCCTTTGATGTGTATATGTGATCTCGGCGCGCTCAAGTTAATTAATTAAACCGAGAGTGAGGCAAAACGATTGCAAATCATTTTGCTGATGCTTTCCTCCGATGTTGTTGTTGTCGGCGTTGGTATACTACATGTTGATGCTTTTTGGTATATCCTGTCGCATTCTCGACTACTTCAACGTCCCATCATTGGATGTTCTTGCCATTGTTGCTACAATTGTTATTGCGTTAATTTGTGTTGTTCTGCTGTTCCTCTTCGGTTTCGCTTCTAGGGAATCATATACAATGAATATACCGACAAACCAAGCCAAGCATCCTTCCGGCATCAATTATATCCTTTTTGCTGAACGCTCTCAAGCTTTTCTCTCGCTTTCTCCCGCTCTAGCCGGGTGACTGTATGTTTGACCATCGGAACATGCGTTCGGACGCTTGTTAACTTGCCTACTTCAAATCTAACCAGCTGTAAGCAAGGACTACGTTATAGAACATGGATGGTAAGGCTCATCGACTGCTAGATTGCTACTAGGATATTCGCCGCCGTGTATTGACTATCGTGTACTATCAGCTGGTCAAGAGGTGGACATGGACTCTGTACTTTTAATCTTCCACCGACCGGAAATTTCCAAGGAATTTATTGTTGATCCGATAGTCATCATCATGTTCGATATCAGAAACGCCGCCTGGAGAGAAGAGATTTTATGCAGTACAGTGACTTTGTGTGACTCGCTCTACTTAATTGACTGTGAATACAAATTGAACAGATTATCGTGATCGGCAGAGAGAGATACGGAAAAGGCTTCATTGTGAGTGTGTGAGAAGCTATTTATTAGCCAGAGATGTAATTAAAAGGCGCCGTTGCTAATCAGGTCATATTGTACTTTAATTAGAAAACTTGTGAAAGGATTATCATGCCGGACCCACACTGATCGGGGCTCACCGAACCGCGAGGTAGGTACAAAACATTCAAATTGTGCCTGGGAGGGACAGAGGCGATGGAGGGAATTCAACGAACAACAGTGGTTGTCCACAACTATCAACTTTTATACAGCACCGTTGGGTGGACCCCGATCTGTGTGGTCCGGCATAATTGAAACATGAATTCCACCATGTACCTCAATAGAGAGAGGCTGTATTAGAGGTCAGAAAATTTTGCTTGGGTAATCTGTGTGCTCGGGGATTTTGATTTAGTGATTTCATCTATTTCAGTAGTAATAATAACTCGATCTGATTTTATTCGAACAAACTTGAAAATATATGGAGCCGACGACAAGTAACAACTTTCATAATCTATTCCCAACGAAATGCCCGAAACTAAATCCAAAAAATCAAATTCTCCATTTTTAAATTGCGCATACAATGTAGACATGGAGAGTTACGTCACCGCTACGACAACCCCATCAACCATCCCAACTTGACTCACCAGCTGCATAAGTATGGTTGCGTCAAACCCATCTTCACATAAACACATTCGCTCAACATAAACAGGATGCATCAAACCCATCCTCACATAAACACATTCGCTCAACACAATCAGGATGCATCAACCTCATCGTAACATAAACACATCTGATTCGCATCACAACATAAACATCACATCGAAGTCGAACGTATAAGCACATGTGCATCATCATTGCAGATGCAGGATCAACATTAATTTAGTATAAGAAGACGAACATGTTTTAGTTTAAGGCAGTCCTCATTTGTATTCGAATTACTTCGTATCAGTCCTCAATAAAGAAAAGTTCCTCTTTCAACAAATCGGTTATTTTATTAACAACCCGTTAGGACACACACGTAATTGGCGCAGTCGGTTCTTCGAACAAAATCTATGTTCCAGAAAGTGGAAATAGAATTTCGATTAGTGTAACTAGTGGAAAATTTGTGCTAGTAAAATTAAAAAAAAAAACATTAAAAAAATAAAATCTTTCAAGGACCCCACCAGTGGTAATCCTTTTAGATACATTAATACAAATCAACTCTGTTGGACCCCACCAGTGGTAATCCAATAAGAGAGTAATAATACAAACTCCAAAGGACCCCACCAGCGGTAATCCTAAAAGAGTTAATAAAATCATAACATCATAAATTAAGTGATTGTGATTTAAACAAATAAAAAGCCAAAATGTTGGAAGGAGACTTACCAGAACTACCAAGAGAGGACGAAAATCTCGCATTAAACGTGGATCCCCTGAAATATGTCGCAAGCATCCCCGAATTTGATGGAAGAGAAGACATCAACAGTTTCATAACCAAAGTGGATCGCATTATACCACATGTAAGGAGGTACAATAACGATAGCCAACTAATAATCATGGAGGCCATTTATTCAAGGCTAAAAGGTAAAGCAAGACAACTAGTAGAAATTCACAATAATGTAACTAATTGGTCCCAGACTAAACTCCTATTAATGAATAATTTTTGTTCACATAAAAATAGTATGAAATTATATGATGATTTAAGAGCACTTAAATGTACAGGCACAATTGCGGAATTTTATGAAAAAATACAATACAATTTAAAAACATTAAATACAAAAACCAAAGTTGAATTAGAAACTAGAAATTTACCGTTTACCGATCATATCGAACATAATTTGAGTGCCGCGTTGGAAATTTTTAAGGGCAAAACCCCCGAACCGGTCAGATCTATGTTATACTCTCGAAATCCTGGTTCTCTTGAAGAAGCTTTCAGATTGGTTCAGGAAGGCAATTATACAAATTATACCAGTAATCCTCATAAGAGAAACCATTTAGGAAAAAATAACAATTTCAGACAAGACAGACATGACGGACATGAACATCAAAAACAATATTATAACGTTCAACCCCCTCGTCCAGTTCAGCATAACTTCGTACCCAGAAATAATTATTACCGAAAACCCGAATCCATGCATAACCATGTTAGAAGTACTCAACAACGTTTTAACCAAGACAACAGGTTTAATCAATACAACAATTTTGGAACTTCACAACAAACTAGAAGAACCTTCCAAATGCCCCATTATTCCCACACAAATCAGGAACCTATGGAGGTCGATAATTCTGATCAGTATCGGAATAATAACTTACAAGAGGACTTAGCCGAAAATTTTCAGCTAGAAGCCTCGGAAACTCATTACAATTGCCATATGTAAAAATTCGTACAAGACTTGGTTTCATCCGCTTACTCGTGGATACTGGAGCCACTCATTCTATATTAAATCCTGGAATTTGTAGTCCTGACAAAATTTTTGACTTAAATCAACCAATTTTATTAAAATCAATTAGTGGCATAGTCCCTATTGCTCAACAAGCAATTATTCCCCCTCTAAGTGAATTTAATTCACCAAATAAAATGAAGTTTCTAGTTACAAAGTTTCATGATAATTTTGATGGACTTATCGGGAATGACAATTTGATCCCTAACGAAGCCATCATAAATTATAATAAATCTACTATTACACTTAATAAAAAAGTGAATAAATTATATAAAAATAAAACTGACGAAGAATCAGAAAACTATAATACAGTAATGGAACAATCTCTAGAAAAACTAGAAATGGAAAAATCTCAGGGAAAAATGATTACTAGAAGAGATAATCATTTAAATATGGAAGAAAAGGAGATGCTAGATAAACTCATTAGGGAACATAATGATGTCTTTTATCAACCTGATTCCAATTTAAGTTTTACAAGTGAAGTGAAACATAAAATTAAAATGACAACTGATAAACCTATTTATACTCGCACATACCGTTATCCTCAATGTCATGAAAAAGAAGTTGAAAAACAAATTAAAGAATTACTATTACAGGGTATAATACGAAATTCAAGTTCACCATACTCAAGTCCCATTTGGATAGTACCAAAGAAAGCAGATGCTTCTGGTAATAAAAAATGGCGCATTGTTATTGATTATAGGAAAGTCAATGAAAATACAATTGACGACAAATACCCAATTCCATGTATTGATGATATTTTAGGGAAACTTGGTCAGAGTCAATATTTCACAACTATTGATCTTGCTAGAGGTTTCCATCAAATTGAAATGGACCCTGCTGATATTGAAAAAACAGCATTCTCAACAAACAATGGACATTACGAATTTCTTCGAATGCCATTTGGTCTTAAAAATGCACCTTCCACATTCCAGAGAATGATTAATGGAGTATTGAAGGATCACATTGGTAAAATTTGTCTCGTGTATTTAGATGACATAGTAATTTTTTCTACATCCCTAGTTGAACACATAAAATCAATTAAAACTATTTTCGAATGTCTCAGAAAAGCAAATTTGAAAATACAACAAGATAAATGTGAATTTTTGCGTAAAGAAACTGAATTTTTAGGTCATATTGTGACAACAAAAGGTATTAAACCAAACCCAGAGAAAATTTCAGCAATAACTAAATTTCCATTACCCCGAACAAGTAAAGAAATAAAATCATTTTTAGGCCTTGCCGGATATTATAGGAAATTCATTAAGGATTTCGCTGCAATCGCAAAACCACTTACATTAAGACTCAAAAAGGGCTCAAAAATAAACCCAAATGATGCAGACTTTGTAGAATCTTTTGAAAAATTAAAATTACTTATTTCAACTGAACCAGTATTAAAATATCCCGATTATAACAAACATTTTACGTTGACAACCGATGCATCCAATTTCGCTATTGGAGCCGTCCTTTCACAAGAAGGACACCCAATTAGTTTCGCATCCAGAACTCTCAACGAACATGAAATCCAATATTCAACGATCGAGAAAGAACTTCTTGCAATCGTTTGGTCAACTAAGTATTTTAGACCATACCTTTACGGTAGACGTTTTACGATTAAAACAGACCACAGACCATTACAATGGTTAAGTTCAGTCAAAGAACCCAATTCTAAGCTTCAAAGATGGAAAGTTAAACTTGAAGAATTCAATTTCGATGTACAGTACATTAAAGGTAAAGAAAACGTAGTCGCAGATGCATTATCACGTGTTGAAATATACGTAAACAACTCAGTTAATCAATCCAATTTAGCTACAATTCATAGTGCACAAGAAGATGATACTCATTACATGCAAATTTCCGAAGGACCACTCAATTTGTTCAGACACCAAATTATAGTTAAAAAAGGTAAAATTGATAAAGTCACAACAGAAACATATAAAAAAGCTAAAACAATTATCTGTCAATTAAAGAACCCTTGTGAAGAAGAATACAGGAAAATACTTATGGAACATTCACCTAAATTTGGTAAAGTAGGAATAATGTTTACAGATGATACAATTTTCAGAAATTTCCAACAGGAATACATTAAATGGAAAAGAGATAACAAAAATATAATTTATATAAAAACAAACTACAGGCTTATGAATGCTTCAGATGAAGAAATAAAAGAAATAATTTTGAAAGTACATGTTAAAATGAATCATGCAGGAATTAATAAAATATACTCTGAAATAAAAACAAAATACTTCTATCCTCATATCAAAGACGAAATAGCTAAACTTATTAATAATTGTCATTTATGTCTATGCTCCAAATACGATAGGAAACCTATAAAAGAACCATTCAAACTTACTGAAACACCTCGAAAACAACAGGAAATATATCATATGGACGTTTGGTATAAAACAAAAACTGATCTTTATTTAACTTGTATCGATAAATTCTCCAAATATGCAGCATTAGATAAAATTAAATCGAGAAATTGGGTAGATATACTAAATGGAATCAAAAACATATTGAACATAATGGGAAAACCAAAGAAAATAATACTCGATAACGAGACAGCATTTAAAACAGAAATAATTAAAAACTATTTTCTACAAGAAGAAATCCAAATACACTTTACTACTGCTAACTACCACACTGGAAACGCAGATGTGGAACGTTTTCATAATACTTTAGCCGAAAATCTTAGAATATTTAACGCAAGACAAAAGCAGAAAGAAACCTTATTTCATGAAAACCCTTTGACAGAAATTTTACATTTATACAATAGAACTATCCATTCAAGCACGAATGAAAGACCAATTGACGTACATCATGGTTTAGGTAACAATCCAAAAATATATGAAACACTTATTAAAAACAAAGAAAACAGTATTAAAAATTTAAATAAAAATAGACTAGAAAGAGATATAAATAAAAATTTCGTTAATGCTAACCCTAAAACCAAATTAGATCCAAGGAATAAATTCATTAGAAGTAATGATACAAGAAAATTTCACAAAAATCAACATTTAGCCAAAAGAAAATTTCAAAATTCAGAGTTAATAACTCCCTTTCGTTCCAGCAATCATAATTCTTCTACTGATACTGATACCAGTCTCGTCAACTCAGGTAATAGAGATGACCAACATTGCGGACGGAAACGGTTACATATTGGTACAAAAAGAAAAGGTACAATTAATAGATCACTACACCCACATAATTCACACAATAAACTTGACGCTTTACGAAGAAAGTTTCAAAAAGATAGAAGGAAACGTTGAAATTTTGCATTCTCTTAATTATGACTTAACTGATATTGCCCATGAACTAACTCATTTAGAACATGAAATTCATTCATTATGGTTACCTGGAATAAGCAAAACTAAACCAAACTTGTATGGCAAATTAGCAAAACTGAGCAGAACCCAAAATAACCCATATACACCTGTAAACTCTCCAGAACTATGTGAAACACTAGGACTAAAGACTGACTGTAAGAAAACGAAAAACATTAGACAAAAACGTGGTTTAATTAATGGTTATGGACGATTGTTGAGTTGGATAGGTGGAGTTATGGACGATCAGGATGCCTCACGTATTGAAGCACATTTTGCCAACCTTGATAAAAATCAGAAAGTTTTGAGAGAAAACCAGGATAAACTTTTGAAATTCAACACTAATTTTGACAATCAAATGAAAATTTTAACACAAAAATTTAATAAAAACCAAAATGAATTGAAAATAAAAGTAAATGAAATACGTAAAGACAACAATGAAATTAAACGTAATTATTCTGCATTTGAACAAAAAGTAAAAATTCTTTCAGATATAAATCACTTTAACGAGCAAATTGAAAAAATCAAAGAAATAATATTAAATTCAAAAATTGGAACATTAAATCGTTATTTAATCGAAGATGAAGAAAGCGATATATTTAAAATAACTATAGATAAGTACCCAAAAATAACAACCGCAGTTGCATTTAAAGAAAACTATATACTAATTGTAATTGGAATACCTCAATATGTTAAAAATAAATACCAAAAATATACTATGGAACCAATTCCAAATAAAGACAAAAATTTACAAATTGTAACAAATGTAAATGAAATATTAGAATATAATAAAACATTGTATTATCCATCAGATACTTTAAATGATTTAATTGAAATAAAAGAAGAATGTATAAAAAATTTACTTCAAACAGAAATACAAAATTGTAAATATGAAATGAACTCAAATTTTACTGTTAAAAAAATAACTGAAGCCATAATTGTAATAAAAAACGCTAAAAATACTAGAATTCAACATAATTGTAATGAAGAAAAAAATAATGTAACAAATATTGTAAGTCATAATGTACTTATTAAATTTGATAATTGTCAAATAACTATCCAAGAAAAAACATACAGAAATTTGAAAATTCCATATTTTGCCCATATAGTATTACCAAATATTAATAAAATAAAAAACTATACCGTAATAAAAAAGTTAACTTTGGAAGATATAGAATGGAAACAACAAAATTTTACAACACTTCAGGATTTAGAAACATTTGAAGATAAATATGAAAAACAATCATGGATAAATTACTCATTTCTCACCATTGTAATACTAATTGTAATAATTTTAATTTTCAAGCATATGTATTATAGAATAAGAAATAATAAGATTAACATTAACATAACGAAACGAGAAGCCGAATTATATGCAATTGAATCACCTGAAATTATACCACCTCAAGAGGACGTGTTACCCATAAACCTACCATTAGCAGAGTTTCGCCAGGAGTCGAAACCTAAGGAGGGGCGAGTTACGTCACCGCTACGACAACCCCATCAACCATCCCAACTTGACTCACCAGCTGCATAAGTATGGTTGCGTCAAACCCATCTTCACATAAACACATTCGCTCAACATAAACAGGATGCATCAAACCCATCCTCACATAAACACATTCGCTCAACACAATCAGGATGCATCAACCTCATCGTAACATAAACACATCTGATTCGCATCACAACATAAACATCACATCGAAGTCGAACGTATAAGCACATGTGCATCATCATTGCAGATGCAGGATCAACATTAATTTAGTATAAGAAGACGAACATGTTTTAGTTTAAGGCAGTCCTCATTTGTATTCGAATTACTTCGTATCAGTCCTCAATAAAGAAAAGTTCCTCTTTCAACAAATCGGTTATTTTATTAACAACCCGTTAGGACACACACGTAATTGGAGAGCGATTCCTATTCTTGAGTTCCAATTGTGGATGCTTCGATGTCAAGACTAGAATGCTGAATGCTGTTGTCTCGTTTTTGTTGCTCGCCTTTTATAGTGTACGAGATTGCTGAGGGGAGATACCGCATGCTGTTGATTGTTGCGTTCGGGCTAACGGGACGTTACATGCGGTAACTGTTGTGAGGCCGGTTGTCAGTTGATTGGTGTGAGATCATTGCTGCAAAAAGATTGTGGATCGTGGTGTTTTGGATTTCGATTTTGATGGAGAAATCCGTATGAGTGGGGATTTTAAATTAGTGCTGTCGCATACAAATCTCAGTAATAATTATTCAAGCCTTCAGTTTGGTTGAACTTCTCTTTTTTAAGTACAAATAGTTGGTCATAGCTGGTATGAACACCAACCCCAATGTAAATTGCTTGAAAAGTTTAAAACTCTGGGTGCTAATGAATGTTTTCAATTTGGCGTCCATATTTTTCCTTCGGTCATTTTTCCATCACCATGGTACTCGTAAATCCTTTAATTGGGTCAAATATTGTTTTCCAAATGGAAATTTAGTTCGTTTAGCACACTCGTGCTGTCTGTGTATGTATATGGAACTCAACCGTCCAGCTGCACTATACAGTCGTAGAACTTGTTCAACGATCCCACACTCGTGCGTACTGGATGGCGCGGAGCGAAAAAAATATCCTTCCCAATAATTCAGAAGCGTATCTCGCGTTTCACATGAAGACGAAGTCGCGCGCGGCTTTCATCGAAACAATAAAACTAATTACGAAAAAAAGTTTCACCCGTGAGTAAAAAATACGAGTACGTAGTCTAAAAAGCTCCTAATGGGATACATTCAAATTTGAAAATGTACGACCGAAGCCGGATGTATATGCTGTCCAATTTGCACCGGTCATATATGCGAGAAGACTAGAGAATTTAACACTATTCCTTGACATGATGTGTGTACCTATTTGGCGAGATAGTGCCAAAAGCAGCGGTCGATCTGAACCTGAACTTCGGTCGTGTCGATAGACCGGACTGTGTATGCAAAATGCTAGCTAGGACTAGAGAAAAAAAAAATCAAAATGATGTACATCCTGTGCAAGCATATATATGCAACGCAACTGAACCTATTTCTCAAATGAACGAGTGGAAATGCGCCGGCCGCGACGACGACGACAGCATAACACACAGGAAGCAGCCGCAAGACCCTCCTCTCTCGTATAAGCCAATTAAAAATTTTCACTGTACAAAACTTGGAACGCAGTGCTGAAAATTAGAGTTGTTCAACTCTTGACTCAATTAACCACTCTCTTGCTCCATAGACACACACAAATACGTTATAATATACAACTCCATGGAGTTGCAACTTCGCAGGATCTCTGCACTTTCGCGCGAGTATCCTTCACACAAAATCACATACAGATGTGTGGTGTGTAGTGACGACAACTATAGTCGTCGGCGAGTAAGCATAACCCATGCAAGGAAATGAAAAGGAATAGCCTTAGCAAAATGCTAAGTGAAAAAAAAATCTACAGTTAAATATAAGTTGCTCCTCTCCTTCACTCCGGTGGGTTATTTGGAAGGAAAGGGTGCGTTGGATAGTTCTGAGCCCTATAGGGAATATCGTGTATAGTGAAATTGCGGACAGACTTGGTGGTGGCTAGCTGCAGTACATCAACTGGCAATTAGGTAAACTGTGAATAGGTGCTTTCATGTGTCCTTGAGGATATGTAGGTGCAGATTGGATGTCGTTTATCACTTCTTTTTTTGCGTGCTTTTAGCATGCTAATTTGTAAATAGCTTAATTGGAGGTTTTTCAAGCCGACCAATTGTCTGAGAACGTTGGTAAACCATTGATCGATATGGGCGAAAGGATAAGTTGTGTTTCTCTAGGGTCAAGGCAGGTTCAACAAGCTGGAAACAGTGTCCTGATTTGAAGTGAGATTATATTTTTTAGAAATATTTTTTTTTATGCCGAACGAAGCAGCAACTAGGAAGTGGTGTGGCTGACAACTGATTACCCATTGAGGTAGCGAAATAAGTCTTAGTGGTCGGGATGCCCAAAGTTCGCCGATTTAAACATCAGGTCTAAGGCCTAAGAAGTGCTTCAAATGTTTTGCGTTTTTACTGTACACACGACTTGTCGGAAAATGAGCTTTAGGTGTGGGGAGGATGGCCAAAACGCCGCAACGTGTGAAAGGAACCCCAACTGCATACTATGCCAAGAAGCCGGGACGGCAAATTCCAAGCACAACACTGGCAGTGATAAATGTCCACTGTATCGAGTGACGCTGAAGAAAATTATAAAATGAGATTCCTGCAGTTAAATCTAAATCACTCCCAGGCAGCAAATGATATGCTATCGAAAACTGTAAAAAAGTCACCTATTTCGCAATTGTTTGCTATCAATACAAAAACCTGCGTGAAACGATATGGGACAATTTAAGAGTAATTTGGACCTGCGGAGACTATACGCTACAAATGTGATCTACGGGAGAAGTAAGCGGAGCTATAACAACCAAGGAAGGTTAATGGCATTATTATTTACAGCTGCTATGCTCCGCTAATGTGGAACGACTCTGGATTCGAGGTATTTTTAGATGGCTTTAGACGCTTTTTCGCGCTTCGAAATTGTTTTTAAGAACTCGGGTGGTACCAACACCTTCAGAAAGGGAAAACTGCCGCGGCCATTTGTGATCTCAATTTTGCTAGTAGCTCCTTAGCGCCAGTAAAATACTGGTAATATCAGTGCACACTGGACACATAACGATCATTAGATAAGATGGTGCAGATAAGATAAGAGCTACTTCTCGTGTCACAACCTGGAATATAATACTAACAAAGGAGGACACGCCAACATCCAGCGTTCCACATAGGGATCCGTACTTGGTCCCCTTTGCGAAGTACCTGAAGTACGTATGCGAGAAGGCAGCGACCGCAACAGCATCTCTATCGAGAATTATGCCAAATATAGGGGGTCCTAGGGCTAGTAGAAGACTTTTATTGTTTAGGGTTGCAACATCCATATTCTTATATGCGTCGACAGTTTGTGCCGAGCCCTTCATTATTTCTATTATGCTAAACCGATTATTTCGGTTTATAGATGGTTCGCACTAAGATTATGCTGCGCGTATCGTACTACTTCCCCACAAAGTTGCTTATGTTATAGCTGGAATGACAAAAATTGAGTTACTCGTGGACGAGACTATCAGACTGTACCGTAAACGCAACGAGGGAACTATTGACAATTCGGAAGATTGGAGAAATTTCAAGAGATTGAAGTCCCTGAAAAAGTGGCAATGGACGCACAACCTAATACCCGACAGAGCGACGCACGTGGGTAAACAGAAAGCATCGAGAAGTGAGTCACTATCTTACCCAATTTCTTACATTCCACAGAGGATACCGGCAGTGGACAACCGAAAGCTACTCTGGGGCAAGCATCTCGGAGTGGACTTGGGATAAGTAACAAATGTCCTCTGAATGTAGTATGCTTAAGCAGCACACACACAGAATCCGTGGATCCGGGAATTCATATGAATTCCGTATGTGTGCGGCCTTAGAATGTGAGAAAAGGCCCACAACTAGGTAGGAGAATTACTCAGTTCTTCAAACATTTCAATTCGTTGATGGTATTTAATGCATCCAACAAGCTTTCGGTGATTGAGATCAGCGTTCTCGCGTGTTCCCGGTTCAATGTCGTCCAGTGCGAGAGCCAGACACTGATAGTGTCCTTGCAAGATTAGAAGCAATATAGCCGGCACAGCATCGTTGCATGCATTCAGAAAAATCTCAACACCTACGCCGAAAAACTGATAAAAAGCCACCGAAATGCTGAGCGTCGTCGAACTTTCCCAATCAAACGGAAACCATGCCGGATACAAAAGACCCTTTTTCGTAATCAAAAACGCTATTGCACCTCCACTGGCCAGCCAACATAGACCATATTCGATTGTCAGCAGACTAAATATGTTGTGTCTCCGTCGTATAGTCCTGGCCAGTTGTAGCTTTTGGTCCGAACTTTTCGCCACACTATCAAATTCGTTGAGTTCCCCCTCCAGCGATTTGAGCGTTTTGAACTCAACAATAAGAAAAATGGCCTTCATGTTGATAAAAAAAATTTGCATCGAGATAGCAAGAGTTTTAACGAATATCTTGAAATCGTCGATAAACAGAAATTTCGCTGATGACATTATTCGTACCCCCGTTAAAAAAAAGCCGATAATCCAAAGTTGATAGATGAAATACAAAGCTCGGAAACGTTTTGGCGGATTTATACCACACATCGTCCAAACCAGCCGTTGTAGCGAAAACTGTCAAAAGTACTGATAATGTCCATTGTCCTTAGAAGACTGGACTAGCTGTCGATATGATGGGGACTTTTATTTATATATGAAAGCTAATACATATCATGGACACGGAGGGATTTGTTTTTAAGGTTATGTAGTATGGGAAAAAATGTTTACACGTGCCCAAAAATGTTTTCCTTAAAAATTTGGTAGGCCTTACAAATAGATTTCAGTTCAAGGAGGCTGTAAATTAATGATTGAAGGACTTCCACATCAATATGAGCCCATAAAGGTTGAATGCCATGCCAATTTGAACCGACGATATCGTGATATAGCGGAAAACCTTATTTTTTAAAGAAAGCTTTGGGTATTCGAATTTATTTTTGGATGTTTTGTTGGCTGTCACTTCGGCAGCTGTAATTGTCTCAAAATCCATTTTTTATTTGAAAAATTAAAGGATTGTCCGATTTTTTTCTATAACGAATAATTAAATGGACGATAGTCCGTATTTTGCCCTTTATACCCTTGTGAGAACTTTTGAAAGGTGTAGGATTTTAAGTGGCCGGTAAAATTTTCGTTGCCACTTTTTAAATAATGTAGCCTGCAAATAGGCAGTCATTTTCAGGAGTATGAGTGCTGAGAGTATGTTAACATACTTAATGTTGGCGCTACAGATTATCGGTCAATAAATGAATGAGGCGAATGTTAACCATACAATTATGTGCAATTTATTGAAATCATTGAATGACATTTTACATTTTTTATGGCGTTAATATTTCTCAAATTACTCTCAAATTATGAAGCACCACCCGGCAAACCGTTATTTATTTATTTCTTTCAAAATTCACAAAATTCTAACACCACTAAATATTTTTGACTGAAAATAATAATTGTCCGCCTTTTTATTGCATTCCTTTGATAACTGCCAGCAGCGGATAAGATCCTTTGACAATCTATCAACAAAAAGAAATGTAAAAATTATCCTACCTTTATCTGGTTCGAAGTATCGGCCCATTCAAAATCGAACTGATCGAAATTCAATGATCAAACTAAGTTAATGATTACTAAGGGAAAGGATGGAGGTTTTAAAGAGATTTTTCTTTGATTGATTTGTAACGGGTAGCTTTTCACCCATTTTACCCATATTTACCGAAATAAATGTATCCAACGTCACCGGAAAAATGTTGCCGGCCAACACGATTTTTGGTTCCATTGAATTCACCATAAATATGAGCAAATCTCTCTTGAATCGTCTACTTTGCTCAGTCCAATTGCACGAGTAAAGTTGCGTTGTCAAAATGTCCGTTTGATGTTCAAAGATTGTACCGAAAGCGCATCCTACATACACTTCAACCATTATTCCAAAACCATAAACACCAAAGTAAAAAGATTCCATAGTGTCAGCTTCACAAAATAACATAACAGCAGCACTGGAACACAAAACTACCGCCGTAGCAAGTAGTTGTAGAAATATCAGAGTTGAAATTAATTTTTCGACAGTCTGGAAAAAACTGAAAAAAGAGCCAAGAATAAGCGAATAATTCCTATGATAAATTGTATCGCTGAAAACCAACCTTTCAATTTTCTGATGATACCTAACACACTCAACCAGATCTCTGTAATTAACCTCAATATTCTCCGGAGTTCCGGGTTCAAATGCGTCCAGACGAATCGCCAAACACTGATAGTGTCCTTGTGTAATAGAAAACAATATTGCTGGCACGGTATCATTGCATGCATTGAAACATAATACGCCGCCTGCGCCGACAAACTGATACAAAGCCACCAGGACACTTAAAGTCACCGAGTTCTCCCAATTAAAGGGAAACCATGCCGGATACAATAGAGCTTTCTGCGTTATAAGACGCGCTATAGCAACTCCACTAGCCAGCCAGATAACACTGTATAACGTGGCCAAAAACTTAAAAATTTTATGACATTTGCGAACAATTTTCTTTCGTTGACATCTCTGCTCTGGCATTTTCGAAAAATAGTCCAATTCCAGCAAATCCGCTTCCAGAGATTTCAACATATCAAGTTTCATGAATATAAATGTGAGTTTGTCTCCTGCAACGATTATTTCGCCGCATGAAGCTAAACTGGTAAATAACGTTTTGAAATCATCAGCGAAAATAAGCTTGGCAAATAAAGTGATTGAGCAACCCGTTATTAAGAAAACGATGAACCAGACTCTGTAGAGTTCATAGAGAAACCGTCGTTTCTTCGGTGGATTTATTCCACAAAATGTCCACGTGGGCCAGTTGTACCGAAAACCGTTAAAAGTGCTTGCGAACGACATTTCACTTTTCCTGCTATGCAACTGTCGATGGGAATGAATAAGCTGTATTAGTATGCAAGGTCCGCTTGAGCTTATTTATCTGCAGAATTCTTCAACTACTGGAGACAATGCGAAATTGTGGTTTACGCAACATGTGGTGCTGCAATTTTCTCTTTAAATATTAAACTAGATCCTAGACAATTTTCTTCCAATTTTGTAGTATTATTCGATGACAGGGAGGTAATTGCTGTTTTCATCTGCTCTCGGCAAATTTGACCTCAGTGGGAATATGTAGGATTGCGATTTTCGACATTAATAAATTTATAAAAGACTAGCTGTGAAAGCTCGCTTCGCTCGCTTTCAAATCTAGAGCTCGCTACGCTCGCGTTGTTCCCTTCACGAACAACTTATTAATAACCTAAGTAATTTCGATAATTAATGATTAAAAATGAGAATCATTCCTCCATTTGAACAAAAATCGTTTAAGGTTTTTCACAAAAATTTTACAAAATATAAAATAAAATAAAATTATAACAACTGAGCAACGCAAAATTTATAGATAAAGGAAGTACGGCTTTATGCTAACCTAGATTATTTCGATAAATATAATGAAAAATAAAAATTGGTATTCTATATCAACAAAATGCGTTTAATAAAGCTTGCTCAATAAATAAGAATATAACAACTTTAAAAATAAATGAAAATATAACAACTAATGGCTATGTCCATACATGTGCGCTTTCGTCTTCCCTATCGTCTTCAAGCTCCATGTTCACTTTCAACATTGAACTTGTCATTGATTGCGTCAAGTGAACAGAAGAGATTAATACCTCATTCTGTCCACATTTGCTCATTATTTATCGCTAAATGTGTGTCGCGGTTTTGGTGAGGACGTGTAAATGATAAATTATTTCATTAATAGTATGAATAGATGGTGAGTTATTGACATATTCAACATTTGCAATCGCGTTCAAGAATGAATGCCTTTCTCCAATAGCGCAGACATTTCAAGTTTCAATTGTCAAAATGACGAAGACGAACGAAGATTGAAAGTGTGTGGATAGGCACAATGAATGCGAAAATTCGCAAATTTCGAAAGTAAAAGCTCTTATTCGGCTTGTTTATATACATAATATATATCAATTCAAAGCTTTGAACGGTTTTAGTCAATGTCACGTTCCCAAAAAACGAATCACATTTTATCACACACGCACATACACATCGAATGTGTGTACAGGGTACGGGGAAAACATTGTCAGATTCCTTTAGGTTTTGGAAGCAAAAATATTTATGAAAAATTATTCAAAATGCAGCGAGAGAATTGGCCTCTTTTGTCCATTTAACGTTAATGTATTTCCTTTATTAAATCTTATGCTTAGTAGAACTGTATAACAAATAGTACTAAATAAATATACAGTAGAGCGTCGATTATCCGAACGCCGATTATCCGAACATTCCATTAACCGAACCAGGCACTCCGCTTCTCTTCTTTTGAAAGACATCGAATAAAATTATAAATCAAGGGTCTGAACGAACCAACCTCTCATCTGCAATTCAATTCTCTCAATTTTTTATTTTGTTTCAGTTCTAGACGTTTTACACGTTTTCAGTTTGTCGCTTAATTTCACTTTTGGGCTTTTTTATAATTTTTCTATGGAAGCTCGATTAACCGAACTTCCATTTATCCGAACCACCCTTGTCGACATTAGTTTGGATAATCGACGCTCTACTGTACTACTAAATTCATAAATTCAAATACCCATCTCGCCTTATTATAACTCTTTTGCGAATAATGTTCTTGCTTAACGTGAAAGCAACAAAATTACATTCAAAGCAATTGTTTAACCCTTTCATGCCCAAATTATGGATTTTAAGCGTAGAATTTTTCTAACAACATTATGTCGTTCAGTAGGCATCTTTTATGATATTTTCTTGAAAAAAAAAAATTGTAAGCGCTATAGTTAACAAATTAGAGCATGATGCCATATGGCATCATTGGGACTGAAAGGGCACTTAGCAAGTTCCGTGTGAAAAATGAGATATTTGGTCGGCAAAAATCCTACATCGGATTTCTTTTGCAGAATGGTTGGTGACGACCCCCAGATTATGGGAAAAAAAGTCGCAGCCGATTGGGGGTCCGCAACCTTAAAAAAGGGGGAAAGGGAAAATGGGGGTCATTTTTCGGTTTTTTGCGAGTATTTAAAAAACGACAAAAGATATAGAAAAATAGTCTGAGAACGAAAAAAACTACATAAACTTATCTTTGCAATGATATATAACACATTAGAGATCTATTCAATGATTCGGCGCTAGCTTAAAAATAAATTATAACTTTTTCATTTTATACCTTTTTTAAAAGCTCCATAACTCTTGAAAGAATGTTAGTTCAGCCGTGAAATATAGTACAAGTATTCCCAATAAGTTCAATATTATTTTGGGAGAAAAATTGAGTCGCTCCGATCAACGACCCCCATTATCCCCCCATTTAAATTTGGCGATAGGAAATGTCCATAACTCCCCCCAAAATTAGAGCAGAGTGCTAAATTTTGGTTTATTGCGATTGGAGCTCATAATCACCCCACCCAGCAAAAATTAGCTCATTCAGATAAAAACTAAGGGTGCCTTCCATACAGTAAGCAACTAGCATTTATATGAATAGGGGACTTACTGATATGCCTTTCACGCCCAATGATGCCATATGGCATCATGCTCATGCAAAACCACTTTATAGGGTTTTCCTAAAAAAAAAATCGAAAAATCTTTTGATTTTCTCTTACAACAACTTCTTTACAAAATAAAACCATTAAAATGATTTGCATAAAATGATTATTATCAGGAAATATGGGGAAATGGATTAATCAGTTTTTCGGCTTTACGACAATCGTCAAACCTTCTCTAAAATTTCATTAAAAATAACATCCCAAAACCAAAAATTTCACGCTGGAAAAAATCAACTAGGTATTACACTATTGGGAGAGTCTAATATCACACAAAAAGTTAAAATTGATTTCTTAAATTTTCTATGAAAAATCATTAAATTTCATGATGCCATATGGCATCATTGGGAGCGAAAGGGTTAAATGTAGACTAACGCTGGCTTGATACCACTTTCTTGTTAAGAATATCCTTGTTCCCATTCAAAGTAGTAAAATTGTTTCCAAAGGACTCATAAATAGTCAACCGTGTACGCTTTAACATGCCGCGCCAAACCCATAAAACCTGACTTTGTATTACATTTTTTTAGTCCTTTCCTCACCTTATATGTATTCTAAAGACATTAACTTCAATTAAAATAATATCTACTTGTTCATTATTTCCAGTAAATTCAAACTGTTTTAAAAGGACTTAAACTGCGGGCAAATTTATTTGCATACGCTTTTGTATCTCCAGTCATATGACACCCATATTACTTAGATACCATTTGGTTGCTAAAAATATTCTTTATATCCTTAAGGAACAATTGTGAAAAGATACAAAATTTCTTCAATGATATTAGAATATATTGATATCTTCTTCACTATAAATCCAAACATATAGATTTCTATCAACTTTGGACTTCTTTTCACTTTATTATTGGAAGTGTCCTTTTGCCATATCCACACTTGCACCAGGACCTATTTATAACGGGGTGGTATAAAAATGCCATACACATGCCTCAAATAAGCTGCACACCTAATTTGGTCAAAATCGAACCATGGGAAATGCGTCTTTAAGCAAAATTCGAAAAGACTTAAGCGAGTAAATAAAATTTTAGGCTTAACGGAATTTACCGTATTTCTAAGTCGAAAATGAAAAAATTAGGTATCCTATGTTCGTCTCTCTCACAGATGTAGCGATTGGAAAAAATAATTTTTAAGATCCGTCCAGTAGTTTTTGAGCCAAACCGTTACAAACATTCCCATATAAGCAATTTTATATAATTAGTATAGAAGTATAGATTAACTGTCGAATTTTAAGGACATAAACATTTGAAATTTTCAATATTAAAAGTATGTAATTGAATGTACATGCTTATTGACAGAGCTATTCGGCATAAAAACATAAAACCAATGTGCTCAGCAGCACAATAAAGTCCTCTTACAGACATTAACAACGACAGCGAAATTAAAGCGTTAGTGCAAAGCTCCATGATTTTCGCAAGAAAATTAGATTTTGAACCTGAATCGGACTACAAAAAAACAAAACCGTTCTCCGGAAAAATTTGACGAATCATCCAAATACAGTCGAAATAGACTTTGCAACATATTACCGAAAAGAGTTCAAAATCCTTCTTGACGTTTTTATCTCAAAGCCCACAGAAGAAATGGAAAAATAGCCGATGTCGAAATTGCTGTGACAGGTGAATTCCCGGAAGTTCTCATTAGACTCCAACAGTCAACGCTTGCCTATTTTAACAAACTGGACAGATCTCAGTGGAATCGAAATTAATCCAGCTAAAACTAGAAGGCGCACGATCTCTTGTATATACCCTCCCATGCTTTATTTTGCTGAAAACGCTAAATTCCTTCGTCTGTAGGTGTTCTACACAAAATCCAAAAAATCCAAAATAAATGAAAAACCCACAAAGACAAAATTCACAAAGACAAAATCCATAAAGTCATAATTCACAAAGTCAAAATCCAAAAAGACGTACGTTATTACGTTAGGCCGCTATTACATAGTCATATATTGGTAATATATATTATCATATCCCTAAGCCTACTTGATTTCGCTTCCTGCACGTCTAAAAAATTATACTGAATGAATCGAGTAGGCTTAGGCATATGGCATACATATTATAATATAAATATGACTGTGTAATGGAGCCCTTAACTAGACAATTACCAAATCCCGGAGCATATGCGCTTTACCTGAAGACACGGAAGAGGATTCATCCGTGGCATATACGATTTAGCCGATGACACGGAGAGGAATGCACCGGACCATAAGCGCTTTAGGTAAAGACAGAGACACCTAAGGCGCATATGCTCCGGGTGCATCCTTCTCCGTGTCTTCAGGTAAAGCGCATATGCTCCAGGGTTTGGTAATTGTCTAGTGCCCACGCAATAAGCATTATGGCTCTCTTCATACAAAAATTTATGGATTTTGTCTTGATGGATTTTGACTTTGTGGATTTTGACTTTATGGATTTTGTCTCTATGGATTTTGTCTTTATGGACTATGACTTTTGGATTTTGACTTTGTGGATTTTGTATAGAACCCACATCAGTTTGTTTTTCAAAATTGAATATTGAGAATATTTATGTACGTTATTACGTTAACTAGACAATTACCAAATCCCGGAGCATATGCGCTTTACCTGAAGACACGGAAAAGGATTCATCCGTGGCATATACGATTTAGCCGATGACACGGAGAGGAATGCACCGGACCATAAGCGATTCAGGTAAAGACAGAGGCACCTAAGGCGCATATGCTCCGGGTGCATCCTTCTCCGTGTCTTCAGGTAAAGCGCATATGCTCCGGGGTTTGGTAATTGTCTAGTGCCCACGCAATAAGCATTATGGCTCTCTTCATACAAAAATTTATGGATTTTGTCTTGATGGATTTTGACTTTGTGGATTTTGACTTTATGGATTTTGTCTTTATGGATTTTGTCTTTATGGATTATAACTTTTGGATTTTGGCTTGTGGATTTTGACTTTGTGGATTTTGTATAGATTTCTGTCCAGCTACAGACGGGTGTCTGAAGCTGGACAGCAGTGGCGTAACGTTTCCAAAATGTATTGTGTTCGAAATTGGATTGGGGGCCCCTTATCTTTGATTTTTTAACCAGAAAATATTGACAAAACCCGCAAGTAAAGCAGTGCACCAATAAACAAGCGTAACAAAAATTTTATGTTCGAGCAACGTTTTCCATATTCTTCTACTTAGACTATTTAGCTTCTTATTACTCAATTCAAGAGCAGCGGCAAAAGAACCAAACCTTGAGGAACTCTCCTTCATGCCAGTATCGTAACAGTCATTGATTTTAGAGTAGAAGTGTTCACCACAAATCTGAGATTCATATATGGAGAGCCCCCCATATGGGCAAGTTAATCGAAAACTAGTCTTTGGCGTATCCACGTCTACATCTTGATTCGAATCGACTAAAATCTAATTCGTGGAGCTTCACCGAAGATAAATGCGTCATGCAGGGTGAATCCATTTTACATATATGAACAGGAGGGTATATCGGCAGACATTTCTTTCTTCATTTTATGAGTCCTATACTTACACAAAGTTCGCCTGACTTGGACCTTATTGAACGATGTTTGGGTCGAAAGATCCAAAGATAAACGTCGCGAACACATTTTCCTTGATGTAGCAATCACTTTCCTTTCAAGAGTCAAATATTCAAAGAACTAAATCACAATGGCTCAATTTTCCGAAAAATCCTTCAAGAGAGGCCAGAGCCTTGCGAAAGCGCCCGTCTATATGTCAGACATGTAAATATGAAATTTTCAGTATTTACGAAAGCGTCATTTTGGGGCTTAACGATTCTTAATTAACTAACTTAACGATAGAAACCCGAAAAAATTTTAAACCTAAACCTGAATAAACAAATTGGCGGACGCTTGGAGAATGTGTTTATTCTCTGGATGAGTGAAAGTTTCAAAAAGAACTTGAAGAGCTGGGGTGTTCAACAGAGGAGCTGACTTGAGCCAAATAACCAAAATTTGTATGTTTAAGCGAGTCGGAAAATTAAAAACTTCGAAATGCTGCTGAGGAGCCGCTCTGCTAAAAATGAGATGTACCGTTAGTCTTTTGTAAATTTTACTCATAAATGTGAATCCTCGGAAATTAAAATTAAAATAAAAATCAGTGTGAAGCTTGGAAGGTTTGAGCGTAGAAGAGATGAAAGTCAGGAATGCCACAACCGTTTGGAAATTGCGATGATTAAATTAAAAAAAAGGACTTGTAGCCTATCTTAATTAGACACAAAGCATAGCAGATAAAACAAAGTCACAAAGAACTAACACGGGCGCAGATGACAACACTTTGAGTGCCAATAATTTAGGCATTAGACCTCCAAAATACATAGAAGCTATTCTCGATTGGAAAGTTGTATCTAAAAAATAAAGGACCTTAAGTAAAAAAGAGCATAGAAGAGCCACTACCCTTGCATATCTTTCGCACAGTTTTGATTATGATTATTTTGATTTATTACAACATTATAGACTATAGACAATATACATTTACTAAGGTGCGGATTTAATTCTATGGTAGATACCCGTTTTGCAAGAAACCTGATAAACTACCCCAAAACGCTGAATCCGGGATGGCTCAACACAACTATGGCCAAATGTAACCTCATGGGAGAAACCGCTTACTGCGCCTGCAACGATCAAAGCTCAACTGCTCCTACCACGTTGCCCAAATATTTAAATATAGCGCCGAATGTCCCTTGCAGAAATACCAAAAAGCTGGTTGGCCGTACACAGTACAAACACAAAGTCTTTATTGTTCGCGGATTAATAAAAATGAATGTCAATAAAATCAATATGTGTCAATAATAAAAAAATTGTCAAAAAAAAATCTATATTCGCGACTTGGGGGCCCCTTTGACTTGGGGGCCCGTGTGCCACTGCACACATGGAACACCGTACTTTACGCCACTGCTGGACAGAAATCTTAGACGGAAACCTAACATACAAGAGAAAGTGGATAAAGCAACTATAGAGCACTTTATTCGTACAGGAAAGATTAGGGGAAAAATCTGGGGCCCGCAACCCAAACCACTCTATTGGGTTTATGCCGCTATCTTGCGACCTATTATACTGTATACGGTATATGCGTATACATCACAACTTATTATAACTTGCTTGCGAAAGTAAAAAGAATGGCTTCTCCTGTCATAACTGGAGCCCTTCGTACTACGCCCTTGGCCGGACTTGGCCGGACTTGATACTGTGTTCAACCAGCGTCCGCTGGAACTATACGGCCAAAAATTGGCCGCTGATATGGCTCTACGCTTACGTGAAATTAATCAATGTCAAACGCTAAATTACGGTCACTCGGCGATACTCCGTAACTTTAATCTCCCCCCCACCTCCTCCCCTTGCTGACTACACTACTTCCAAGATAGTTTGATTCGGTCCAGGGATTACTGGGAGGGCGATTGCAATAACTTTAAAGTGTCAATTGCTTCTTGTGAGAACTTTTTGAAGGTGAGGGATGTTAAGTGGCCGGTAAAATTTTCGTTGCCACTTTTTAAATAATGTTGCCTGAAAATAGTCAGTCATTTTCATGAGTGCTGAAAGTATGCCAAGAGTGGGAGTTTTACATGAAGAACCAACATACTGAATGTTGGCGCTAAGATTTTCGGCCAATAAATGAATGAGGCGAATGTTAACTACAAATATGTCCAATTTATTGAAATTATTGAAAGATATTATACATTTTTTTATGGCGTCAATATTTCTCAAATTACTGATAAAGCTACACCCGGAAAATCTTTATTTCTACACATTCTTTTCTTAGATCACAAACTTCTAAAACCACTAAATATTTTCGACTGTCGTTCGCTTTTTTATTGCATTCCTTTGATAACTGCCAGCAGCGAATAAGACCCTTTGACAATCTACAAATAAAAAGAAAGTTCAAAAATAATTATGCTGCTTTTATCTGGTTCGAAGCTTCGACCCATTCAAAATCTAACTGATCAAAATTCAATACTTAAACTTCAAAGTAGGTTACTTGACTACGAAACAAACTTGAATTTTAAAAAGAGAAAGGGGTTTTAAAGAGGTTTTCTTCTTCGGTTTGATTTGTAACGGGTCGCTTTTTACCATGACTCGCTATTTTGCCTATATTTACCGAAAAAAATGTATCCAACGTCACCGGAAAAATATTGCCGGCCAACACGATATTCGGTTGCATTGAATTCACCATAAATATGAGCAAATCTCTCTTAAATCGTCTACTTTGATCAGTCCAATTGCACGAGTAAAGCTGCGTTGTCAAAATTTCCGTTTGATGTTCAAAGATTGTACCGAAAGCGCATGCCACAGACACTTCAATCATTATCCCTAAACCATAAACACCGAAGTAAACAGTTTCCAAAGTGTCAGCTTCACAAAATAATATAACAGCCGCACTGGAACACAAAACTACCGCCGTAGCAAGTAATTGTATAAAAACCTGAGTTGAAATTAATTTTTCGATAGTCTGAAAAAAACTGAAAAAGGAGCCAAGAATATGCGAATAATTCCTATGATATTGTATCGCTGAAAACCAACCTTTCAATTTTCTGATGATACCTAATACAATCAACCAGATCTCTGTAATTATCCTCAATATTCTCCGGAGTTCCGGATTCAAACGCGTCCAAACGAATCGCCAAACACTGATAGTGTCCTTGTGTAATAGAAAACAATATTGCTGGCACGGTATCATTGCATGCATTGAAACATAATACGCCGCCTGCGCCGACAAACTGATACAAAGCCACCAGGACACTTAAAGCCACCGAGTTCTCCCAATTAAAGGGAAACCATGCCGGATACAATAGAGCTTTTTGCGTTATAAGACGCGCTATAGCAACTCCACTAGCCAGCCAGATTATACCAGATAACGTGATCAAAACCTTAAAAATTGTATGGCATTTGCGAACAATTTTCTTTCGTTGACATCTCTGCTCTGGCATTTTCGAAAAATTGTCCAATTCCAGCAAATCCGCTTCCAGTGATTTCAACATATCAAGTTTCATGAAAATAAACGACAGTTTGGCTCCTGCAACTATTATTTCGCCGCATGAAGCTAAACTGGAAAATAACGTTTTGAAATCGTCAGCGAAAATAAGCTTGGCAAATAAAGTGACTGAGCAACCCGTTATTAAGAAAACGATGAACCAGACTCTGTAGAGTACATAGAGAAACCGTCGTTTCTTCGGTGGATTTATTCCACAAAATGTCCACGTGGGCCAGTTATACCGAAAACCGTTAAAAGTGCTTGCGAACGACATTTTACTTCTCCTGATATGCAACTGTCGATGGGAATGAATGAGCTGTATTTATATACAAGGACCGCTTCAGCTTATTTATCTGCAGAATTCTTGAATTATACTGGAGGCAATGCGAAATTGTTGTTTATTCAACACCTGTTGCTGCAATTTTCTCTTTAAATATTAATCTAGATCCTCGACAATTTTCTTCCAATTTTGTAGTATTATTCGAATATGTAATGTATTACAACTCCAAGGATTCGTTGTATACTTTTATGACAATTGGATGTAAGAGATTTCAATTCATATTACGGTCTGTAAATTATTCTCCGTGTTATATGTATAAATAACGCAATTAGTTGTTTTTTTATACCCTTCGCTTATTAAGCGTAAAGGGTATATTAACTTTGTCATGAAGTTTGTAACGCATTGAAGGAAGCATCTCCGACCATATAAAATATGTATATATATGATCAGCGTGACGAGCTGAGTCGATTGGACGATGTCCGTCTGTCCGTCTGTCCGTCTGTCCGTCTGTCCGTCTGTCTGTCTGTCTGTCTGTTGCGACGCGTTTTGCTCGGCCAGTTTAAAAGCTATGGAGCTGAAATTTTGCACACATGCTTCTTTTTGTTGCAGGCAGTTTGTATGTTTGAATCGCTGAAATTCGACAAGGGGGTCGTGGGGCTGCCAAACAAACCCACCCCCCAAATTTAGGTTCTTCTTAGAAAAACTTTTTTATTTATGCACCAATTTCAATCAAATTTCACACAAATGTGTATTAATTTGTAACACACAATATATGTAAAAATCGACCAAATCGGACAATGGGGTCGTGGGGCTGCCATACACACCTAGTCCTCCAAATTATGTTCTTCTAAGAAAAACTTTTTAATTTTCTCATCGATTTTAATCAAATTTCGCACAAATGTGTTTCTAGTAATACCACAAAACATATGTAAAAATGGACCAAATCGGACCATGGGGTCATGGGGCTGTCATAGAAACCTAGCTCGCCAAATTAAGTTCTTCTAAGATTTTTTTTTTATTTATACACCAATTTCAACCAAACTTCACACAAATGTGTTTCTATTGATGACACAAAACATATGTCTAAATAGATGGAGTCGGACCATGTGGTCATGGGGCTACCATACAAACCTAGCCCCCCAAATCAAATTTTTCTAAGAAAAACGTTTTTATTTGCACACCAATTTCAATCAAACCTCAGAAAATTATATTTCTATTGATGTCACATAACAAACGTGAAGCCGGACTATGGGGTCGTGGGGCTGCCATACAAACTTGACCCCCAAAATTAGGTTCTTTTAAAAAATACTTTTTTATTTGGACACAAATTTCAACTAAACCTCATGGAAATGTATTTTTCGTGATGGTACAAAACATATGCAAAAATGAATTATATCGGACCATAGAGTCATGGGGCTGTCATATTAACCCAACCCCCAAATTAGGTTCTTCGAAGAAAACCTTTTTGATTTGTCCACCAATCTGAACCAAATGGGTTTTAATTGATGCCACAAACATACGTAAAAATTGATGGGAAGGCCATAGGGCTGCCCTACAACCTCCTTCCCCCACCACCCACGTCCCGCTTCGCCCAATAAATCTTCTCCACGGCACATATGAGAAAATTCAAAAGCATGGAAGCGGGGAGGACTGAACACTAGTCATAGGTACGCCCGAAAAAACTTTTAGACCGAGGGGAGCGAAGGGTATCCAAATTTCGGCCGCGCCCGAAATTAGCCTCGGTCTCGTTTTAATTTCACTTCATTTCTTCAAAACGTAATTAAGAAGTAAACACGGTTTTCCCCTATTTTTTCATGCCAACGAAATGCCATACTATAAAAAATGACAGCTGGGCAAGTTGTAATTGTTCATGTGTGTAAGGTCTATTATGGCGGCCTACAACGAAAGCGTAACGGAAAACGCTTCCCTTCTTACGGATGGCAATTTGATTTACCTCGCCCATCGCTAAACTACTAATCGTTGTATATACGAAATACCCAAAATTCCCCCTACATAGCTTGCTACTTTATGTTCTGTCCTATGTATGGTGACCAAACTGGATCTTCTACAAAAAAAAAAATATCTTAACACCTTCAAGAAGCTGGTAAGATCAGCCAAACGTAATGTGTGAAAAACCTTCAGTGAAAGTATCGAAGGAGCCTCCAAAACCTCCAGATTTGGGAAAATTATGGCATCAGATCCATATACATATCCATACAGTTTCCTTCAAAAGGAAGGCGAATCGTGGACGCCTTCGGGCGTTGACTGTCTGCTTGACTTACACCGGAAATTCCTACGAGTCCCACAGAACTATATATGACAATGAATCTATTCTATCTAATGAGAAGATGTTATGGATAGGCTATTTCTAGCTTTGAACCTTTTATATCAGCTGGCCTGGTTTTAGCTTTGGTGTTAACCTTATGATACGTTTCACTCGGTGGCAACACAATGGACCTAAGTGTTTGATTCCTCCCTTTAGCAGGAAATGTTCTGCTTTTCCATTTGTCGTCCCTCTGCTCCCTTATTTATGCTAAATATCCTCCTTTCAGTGTCACAAACAATTCAGTTAGGATTTCGCGAAAATGTTCAGTTATTTTGGAAGAAATCTGAGTGAATCACAGCTATTGTGAACCACAGCTATTGTTGAAAACTTTTAGTAAAATTCTCAACCCCTTTCCAGAAACTGCCGTGTTTCCCTCCCAGTGTTGCCTAAATAGCGTAAATAAGTTACTGATCCTTCAGCACCAGTCAGTAGCTTCGAATCAAAACTGTGTACGGAGGCGAATTTTTCCGCTTTTCTCGCGTAAATGATTGCTGTAGAATAGAAAACCGCATGTCTTTTCGCCCGTTTCTTTGCAAATAAGTTTCTCAGTTTTGAAGCTACCGGCGAGTAAGAGATCATAGAGATCACTCCACCATTAAAATTAGACTTTTCCACGGCAAATCACGGGACTGCCATAAAAACTCCACCTTTAAAATTAGTTGCATAGGGCATTATGGAGAATATCGGCAAAATAGGGATCTGCTCTCGTCTGTCATCTTTGGCAGGGACTATAATGCATCCTGTCATATATGTGGTGTAGAGCGTCATTGGGCTCATTATGATGCTTTAAAAAAATAAAAGAGTCACTTATCATTGGTTGACGGTTAATTTGGTACACAGGTCAGACCGTGTAATAATGATATTCGCTACCCGTAACTGTCTCATAGCTGTCACTTAACTAACGGCTACTCCGGGAACGCAACTCAAGTTCTACTGCGCATCATTCATTACCCACGATATATCCAAGAGCTCACTTGTAATTAACTGTTAGATAACCGACAAGCGCTAGGTCCCTAGGGAGAAACAACATTTCTCAACACTTTGGCGGCATAAACACAAAAAAGGGACATTTATATTTGTGCTTTCAGTTCGGCGCATTTCATAGTTATAGAAATGAGTTTTAGCTTAGCAAACAACTTATTCAAACCTGTGAATAGCGACATTAGAAAAATGTAGCTTTACAATAAATTGAAGATTTTCGTCTCAAATCAGAAAAATAACTGATATAAACTTTTTCTTTGGGGTTTATAATATGAGTAAAAACTTGCCCCTCTTTGACGAAGAAATTTGTTAGGTTAGGTAAAGGAGCCGTTTGCACCCATCGCACTTAGACCAAAACTTGGTCCGTTGAGATTCCTCTGTAGAATTCGAATCTACAATACCCTCTTAAGCTGAGAACCAATCCGTGCCCGTGCTAACAATGAATTTGTTGAGCTGTATTGGGCTCACTTCACGAAGATAGTCCGTATCAAAAAAATTCCTTGAACCAAGATAACGGCTTCCTTTCGCGGCAAAGCAGGACAGTGACAAAGTAAGTGGTGTACGTTTCCATCTTCCTTTTCGCCATTTTAAATTACTAATGTGTTCACCCCTTCGGGAATATCCTGTTGTTGCAATACTTTCTTCAAAAAAGCCCTTACTATTCTGCATATTCTAACCAAATTTTACGTCGATCGGTTTTGTTGCTCACAAAATTCGAAAGGCCGACAAACGGAAAAAAATAGAATAAAATTCATTTGATGAAGGTGCTGAACCCCTGAAACGGAAATTATTTTTTTTCTTAATTAAATAAGACCGAGGCTAATTTCGGGCGCGGCCGAATTTGGATACCCTTCGCTCCCCTCGGGCTAAAAGTTTTTTCGGGCGTACCTATGACTTGTGTTCAGTCCTCCCCGCTTCCATGCTTTTCCTTGAATGTTCACATCAGTGCCGTGGCGAAGATTTATTGGGGGAAGCGGGGGACGTGGGTTTCTTATAAGAACCAAAAAGAGGGGGGGAGGGGGTATGTTTGTGGCATCAATTAAAACACTTTTAATTTGGTGGACAAATAAAAAAGTTTTTCTTCGAAGAAACTAATTTGGGGGTTGGGTTTGTATGCCAGCCCCATGACCCGCCCATGACCCCATGGTCCGATTTTTGTGTCCAAATAAAAAAGTATTTTTTAAAAGAACCTGATTTTGAGGGTTAAGTTTGTATGGCAGCCCCACGACCCCATAGTCCGATTTCGTTTATTTTCACTTTCAATAGAAATATAATTTTCTGTGGTTTGATTGAAATTGGTGTGCAAATAAAAACGTTTTTCTTAGAAAAATTTGATTTGGGGGGCTAGGTTTGTATGGTAGCCCCATGACCACATGGTCCGACTCCATCTATTCATACATATGTTCTGTGTCATCAATAGAAACACATTTGTGTGAAGTTTGGTTGAAATTGGTGTATAAATAAAAAAAAAATCTTAGAAGAAGCTAATTTGGGGAGCTAGGTTTCTATGACAGCCCCATGACCCCATGGTCCGATTTGGTCCATTAATACATATGTTTTGTGGTATTACTAGAAACACATTTGTGCGAAATTCGATTGCAATCGATGAGTAAATAAAAAAGTTTTTCTCAGAAGAACCTAATTTGGGGGAATAGGTTTGTATATGGCAGCCCCACGACCCCATTGTCCGATTTGGTCGATTTTGTGTCACCAATTAAAATACATTTGTGTGAAATTTGATTGAAACTGGTGCATAAATAAAAAAGTTTTTCTACGAAGAACCTAGTTTTGGATGTTAGGTTTGTATGGCAGCCCCACGACCCCCTTGTCGGATTGTAGCGATTCAAACATACAAACTGCCTGCAGCAAAAAGAAGCATCTGTGCAAAATTTCAGCTTCATAGCTTTTAAATTGGCCGAGTAAAATGCGTCGCAACAGACAGACAGACGGACAGACGGCCATCGCCCAATTGACTCCCCAAGGGATGCTGATCATATATGTATACTTTTTATATGGTCGGAGATGCTTCCTTCAATGCGTTACAACTACATGACAAAGTTAATATACCCTTTTCGCTTAATAAGCGAAGGGTATAATAAATAACAGGCGCGACAGTCCAACATTAGACTAATGCTGCATATGTGTTAGTGGCATGCAGTTTCCAAGGTCTTAACTGCTTTTTTTTTGTTCAGGTTTTGAGATCAGCAGTGTTATTTATCCCCATAAATGGGTATTCATTTAACATCTGAGTGAGATCATAGTCCGTCACATGGGTCTTGAGTTCGAAAAACACCATAAAGTGAATTCGTTCACGGTAAGTCTCGAACCCATGACCCTGTGCAACGAAGGTGTGCGCACTAAACACTACACTACACCAGCCAGACTACAATTACATTGTTTTCTCATGAGGTTTTATACTGTCAGAACACTGAACACTGACCCCAAGAGACAATTCACAATTGTCCGCAAAATCTAGGTTGATTATGAAAACTGAAATTTTGTTCACACTATGGTCGTAATGTTGTTCCACGACTTAACAGTACAGTAGAGTCCGTCTAAATTATTCCACTCTTACAATTCGATGCACGAGCACGACTGAAACGCTTATTTATATTATTTTGTTACAATAAGAAGTAGTGTCTAAATTATAAAAATTTATGTCAGTGATTTATGTTCGTCAGAATGTGAAAAAATCCCACTTGTGTACAGAGCCGTGGACAGAGCGAAACGTGGGTTAGACGGCCTCTACTGTAGTCTTGGCATTTACTGTCAAAGGCACCACACTTTGAAACCATTTTGTAGAGATTATGCTTAAGATCTCGTTATAAAATCTACGAAAATGTGTGGGAAATCATGAAGATTTGATCCTAAATTTTGTTGAATATCAATATTTTGACTTTACAGAGCTCAAAGCTCATAAATGATAAAAACTTCATACGAGTTTGGAATGAGTTAATTATATGCATCACATCGAATTATGGTCCCTGGGGACCTTGTTAGGAATGTTGGATCATCCGAGGGTTAAAATGGTTATAATTCTGTGAAGTTGACTGAGATCCACTTTTTCAACATTTGCCTATAAATTTAACCTTTCATCGTCTCTGCACACACAGATCACATATACTTTTCCAAATCATAGGTGTCAATTTTGGCTTTTCCATTTACTGGAGATATTACAAAAGTTACCTGGATTGAATTAGATTCTTTTGTAGGTTTTGACAGTCTTTATAAATGACACTAATTCAGCATAAACGAATTCCATAAAAAGTTTAATTCAATTAAATAGATCATTCACACGGGAAAAAACTGGCTGACTTTGCTATCGATCACTATTCGATCACAAACAGTTTTACAAATAAGGTTTCAAAGTTTAGCTAAAGAAATGGAGTGCGAAGGAACTCGTATGAGCCATTGCGTTCCAATTTATTTTCATTGAGAGAAAAAACAACAAAACACTACAACTCACCTTACACTCCAAATGTTTAGTTTTAGCAACGATGTATTAGGGTTTCGTCAAACAAGTCCACATATTGTTCAATAGCACCTCTAATCCGAGCTGCACAAAACCAATCCAATTGACTATATGAAGAAATACTCTAAAATTAAAGCATTCACTGTGCACACATCCTTTTGTTGTTTCAAAACCACCCGCGCTTTTCTTTCAGCAATTGCCAAAGATATCGTCACACCAGCACTACACTAAACTTCACTTCAACTTTTTCGAGTGTCGTACCTGTACCAGAATCTTTCGCCAAAACGTCTAAACACACCGATAGTCCGGCTAAACTAAGATGTCACAATTTAGACGAAATCAAGGATCCATCGAAAAGATGACTCGCATGCAAATTCCGTCGGAAACTGAAGATATTTCAGTGAAAGCACATGCCTTTTATAGGGGTAAAATGAATGTACGTATCAGCATAATACCCGTCGTACCTACAATATACCAAACTATCCTTACATGAACATGAGCATAAAGCATGAAGGCATGAGACTCCTGGCATTTTCGACAGCGCCAACAAACGATGATGCTTCTGCTGCTGATGATGATGCTGGCCCATCCATGCACATACACCAACAGTCAGTGGAGTCTAGGCTGAAGCATGGCCGAAACCGCGCGAAATGTTCACTCCACGCAGCAGCCACAAGAGCTCCCAAAGTCGTCGTCGTCCTTGTGGCTCGCACGAAGTCCTATCAACCTGGAGATGATGATGATGATTTTCATCTCATGAAAACATATGTGTGGCCTCGTTTTGTTACCGGGAACGTGTTGTGCATCCTTTTTGAATATGAACATGCGCGCCTAACCGCATACTCACTCAGGTATGCTCTTCTTCCATTTTGTTCCTCTCCGTTTTTCCATGCAACAGCGAGTATTTTTCCATGCAACAGCGAGTATTTTCCCATGCGGAGAGAAAGGATTCAGACGGATGCTCCCGAACCTATATTACATCTGAGAATCTTGCCCGTCGTACCGGTCAGCAGCAACAAGAGCGAAATATAGTGTGTTTGGAAATAAGGCCAGAGAACTGTGAGCAACAAGTGGTTTTCGCGTCGAAACTCATTAGGAAAGTTGGCAGGGAGTATGGCGAAAAGGAAGGCACATGAAACCATCATCATCGTCGTCATCATGTTTTGAATTCCATTTAGTATCCTCTCCGCGTCGGTAAAGATACAACTCTCGTATCAACGGATGACAGACAAATTAACAGATTTACGATCTTTCAAGTAATCCTCTCCATTATCCAGCATCGCATCAGGGAGACATCGCACGACAAACAACTGTAAATAGAGTACAGGTCAGGCAAGCATTGTGGGGTTGTTAGGCGGTGAAGAATGAGTTTTAGGAGGAAAGTTTTTGTGCTGAAGGGAAGAGAGTTTTGGATGAATTGCCAGCGAAATAGTTACTAATCTGCCACTTATTAAGCGTTGGCCAATTACCGATGGGCAATGAATGCAAAAAGCAAGTAGCTGATTAATGACGCTAGAATGATTGACATTGGTTTTTCAGGTGTGTTTTGAACTGTTGACGTAAAGTACATTGTCATGGTGCTTAAATTTAAAGTTTTTCACGTTTGCGTAAACTTTTTTTTACAGCGATTGTAAAATACCAATTGATACACAGAATGGCGTTTCGGAAAAAATGTTTTTACTAAGTAATAAGAGATTCAGTTTTGTACAATATCAAAAATGAGGGTTCCCCAAATTTTTTTATAGCTAAATATGTTTAGCGGTTTTTGACAAAATATTTTCATAATTTTATCCATAATTGCATTCTGTAGAAGAAAATTCCCAGGTAATTTAAAAGCCCTTCAAAAAACGGAAACAAACAATAAAAGCCAACAATTTCACTCTCTCGTGATGCTTTCCAGAATATTAGTGTTTCCAGATCTGTGCCCTTATACACATTCCTCTGTTTCAATACGCAGGACCACTTCCAACTAAACATGATTGAAAACGTAAACACTCTTCCAGGCATGGAATAAGCACATGGACAAGAAAGACTAGCACGTGGCCAAGGGTGGAGCGTACATTGGACGCAAACTCAACATAGTGGCCATGAAATTATACTTCGGCAATAAATCTCATCATATATAAATGTGTGAAAAGAAAAGTGGGAGGGACTAATTTCTTTTTCGGCCAATATTATTGAATGTTTTCAAAATTTTTAAGCTTTTAAGTATTTCACATAAACATACATAAACGGATTAATTCAATTGATTAAATAAATTTAGTTTTATACAAATTTATCACAGTGAATAATTTTTTAATTTCTATTAATTCATGACGACATTATTTTACCACCAACGATTCTCAGTCAGTTTAGAAAACAATTTTAACATTTTGAAAAAAAGCTCTTAAACATGTACATTCCAAAATAAGATATTCCCAGCAAACAATTTCTATCGTCCTCGATACGAATTCGATTCGCCTGATAGAAAACATTTTTCGAATTTAATATCAAATTCGAATTCTTTGTTTGCATCACTCCCTTTGTGAAGGAATAGTGCCCGATATTAATTCGCCAGGAAGATAATAATTTGGCGATACTAGACTAATTCATAGAAAAAGTATTAGCAACGAAAGACATGATAAAGTGTGCTTAGAAATATACGGTTCTCCCAACCCCATCCCAGAGCAATGTATCTATGGTGAGTGGAAAATGGATAGGAAGGGATACCTGGTCTAGCCTGTAATATTTTTTTTTGCGGCAATAACACGTTGAGTTGTTTCCCCGTAATAATTTTAATATTTCTAATTTGCCATTATAAATCGCAGACCTCACGGAGCTTCAAGGAAATGTACAATTCTATGTATACCTCCACTAAGAGCTACACAAAGGGCGTGCTGTTCATCTTGGAGCCCTTTCGTCGGCCTTACTTAGACGATTCTAGTTATTAGTAATATCCCCAAGGGCATCTTTGGGTGTCACACGTCCTTCATTACTAAGTAAGCAGTTATCAGATCTGCTTAATAAATCTAGATCCGTTTAATATATCCCTTACTATCACTAATGCCATATGGACGATACCAGAAGTTTCTAGAAGCACACGACTCATGGAGAACGGCAAACACGTTGTTGACGGATCTAATACCATTAGCTTTAGCAAAGTATCTTTAAATCAATGTTTCAAGAACATTAGTGGTCAACTTTTTTCTACAATTTCTGTTTTCTACACTTGCAACCTGTTCTATTTAGGGAATTCCGCATATGACATAATGAAGCTGAGGTATCAAATGATTCCTTCTTTTTCTCTGGCTAATTTACGAAGCCAAATGCGATAAGCTTTGTTGTTAATTTTAAATATTATTAAAATTCGGTCCTATAAACACAACAAATTTCTGATCTATGCCTAATTGATATAACCGACAAAGGTAAGGTTAGGTACAGGGCACAACTGGGGCACAACTAGAATTAGGTCTATCCCTGGCGCACTTGTAGTATAGTGACTTTAGCTCTAGACCCAAACATCCAAAAAAGAGCTGACTTTTGATGCCAAATTGTTCTATGGCCTGACCGCATTACGCACTAAAAAGTTAAGACTTTTTTGCGCGTCACATTTGGGGGGGAGGGGGTGGCAAAGGGTTGAAATTATGATTTTTCGCCTATATTTTGTTAACTGTAATATTTACAGCAAAAAGTTCTGACGACGATTTAAACTACACAAAATTTCCTTTCTAATGATATATTATATCATATACCTTCTCTTGGCAGATTATATACTAGACCTTAAAACATTTGGTGTATTTTAGATTTTTTGATAGTTACATTTGGCGCTCTAGCTCCTGAAGTAATTTAATTGGAGCCATGGTAATTGGGATAACTATTCCTAACAATATATAGCTGTCCCACACGGAGACTCAGGCTGCCCCGACAAAGCATTCCCCTATACTCCCTATTAACATTTAAAAAAAAGACATGCCTATAACTTTTCGCCGAATCACAGCAGGCGGGAAAAATTTTGGTAAACGTTAAGGCTGAGTCCCATTAGACCCTCCACCAAATATTACTTCGATCGGATTAAAACAAAGGATACCTCCCATACAAATTATTCAAATTCAATGCCACTAGTTTATTAAGAAATAAGGGAACAAGTCAACCAAAATTAATGTTTGCTCGTAGGCAATTTTCCGGTCATTTTGTATGGGAGGTACCCTTTGTTTTAATCCGATCGAAGTAATATTTGGTGGAGGGTCTAATGGGACTTAGCCTTAACGTTTACCAAAATTTTTCCCGCCTGCTGTGATTCGGCGAAAAGTTATAGGCATGTCTTTTTCTTAAATGTTAATAGGGAGTATAGGGGAATGCTTTGTCGGGGCAGCCTGAGTCTCCGTCTGGGACAGCTATATATTGTTAGGAATAGTTATCCCAATTACCATGGCTCCAATTAAATTACTTCAGGAGCTAGAGCGCCAAATGTAACTATCAAAAAATCTAAAATACACCAAATGTTTTAAGGTCTAGTATATAATCTGCCAAGAGAAGGTATATGATATAATATATCATTAGAAAGGAAATTTTGTGTAGTTTAAATCGTCCTCAGAACATTTTGCTGTAAATATTACAGTTAACAAGATATTGGCGAAAAATCATAATTTCACCCATTTGCCATTTGGAGCGTTATATACGTGAAAGCGCTATAAAAATATTTAGAATAAAACATATGCGGATACTTCTAGCTATTGTATAAATCGAAATCCAGCTCTTTAAATTAATTCCTTGGTCTTCTTATTCAACTTTAACGAAAAAACCATAAGCAAAAAAGGAAATGTCATTAATAATTTCATCACAGTTTTGTAAATGACAAACGAGGAGTCTATCATCGGCAGCAACAAAATCAGCATGTGTCGATTTTGTCGTGCCATTTTCCGGTCTAACTTAACCCAGCCATCCTACGAATAAGCCACTTATGATCCACGCCCCACGTATTTACAGGGAAAATAGTGAATCCCCTTAAAGCAGCAAGGCTTCTGCGACTTCCCGATCACACGGGGCTCCAACTTGTCACTTCCATTTGCATTTGTGCATAGGAGAACAGCCAACCTCTCCTTGCTACGCTTACCACCATGACAATTATCCCTCTTAAAAACAAAGCACTTGTCTGGCAAGAGGTTGAAAAAAAGTCCGAGCTCATCCGCATTGTAGACATCTCGAGGATGATAAATCTTTCACAATGGTTGGAAGGACACTTCCTGTCCAAGTAGTCACAACATCTTCGTTGTTTTATCTACAGTTTCACCACTGATTTGATTTGAGTGTATACGATCCTGTGACGTTTTTTAAACCTCTCGAACCATCCTGTATTCACTGCGAAATTGTTTAGCTCTAAAGTCTTCGCAATTTCGCTAGCCATTCCATTGACCCGCAAATTACACACCCGAATTTGGGGAAACCATTCAAATAGGACCTTTTCCAGTTCTTCGTATTTAGCCAGGCGATTTTTATTCCTGATTTGTTGATAAGGCGTTATAGAAGTGTAAATGAATGTCTGGGAATTGAAAACTTGGAGCGATATAACCGTGATAGCGTTATAAATCTTGTGCTATAACCGTGAAATATTTGCACTTAATGCCTGGCTAAATTGTGGGGACTAGAAAAAATGTCGCTACAACCGTGAAATCGTTATATGCGTGAGCGTTATAACCGTGTTATACTGTATTTGTTAAGCAGTGTTGGATCATCATCGGCATCTTGAACCTAGAAAACGTCTTCGTTTCTCCGCTGGAAAGTGACAGAGAAAGTGTCATCACATCTTCTACAAAAGCGATTGTGAGGGATTCGTAGTCTTCGGTAGAGTTACCAATAGGACAATGCCCCGTTATGAACCAACCGATACTACGAATATGTTCTTGTCCAGTAATCGTAGTATAGTGGAGCGGACACAGTCAAGTTTCGACCATATCATCTTCGTCGTAGCGCAGGTACTACCATAATTTCATCTGGCTTTAGTCCTGCGTTCTACAGCAGCTTCAATTATAACAGACCCCGGTATTCAGCATATTGTGAAGTTGAAGAAGCAACCCATCTCTCTGGGTAATGAGCGGCACTTCTCAACAGTTTTTCATGTGTTCAACTCTGACTCGAGTGATCCAATTCCCGCCCGACTGTCAGTATACATTTTTTGTGGATGAAGTGGTTCCCAACCAAACTAAGGCTTATCAATTCATGCGTCCGTCTTGGACCCATCAGTATAAATTGTAATCGATTCATTGGCCAGGGGTTTGGGTTTGGTATTGTCCCAAGTTTCCCTTGACGGATCAAGCTATAATGGTTCCTACCAAAAAAAGTAAACATTTATTTAGGAACAGTGTAGTCAGTCACTGGTGGCAGGATAACAGACAGTTTGACGTAGACGTGAAGCAGTTGTCCAAAAAGGACAAGGAGGAACAGCATCTAAGCCGACTGAAGGGATGGTGCGAAAGGCACCTGTTATGAGAAGAGAGGTCAATCTTTGTACTTTGACAAGCAGATTACAATAGGTAGTTGTGCTCAGTGCCGTCCATCTCCCACTAACTTTAAAAAGTAAAATGGGTTGTATATACCTTTTTCAAAACAAATTTCCGATATCTCAACACAAATTCACGATCCACCAAATGAAATTATCGGTAACACAGATGAAAATAACGCTCTCACAAATGAAATCAACGGTCTCACAAATGAAAACAACGCTTTCACAAATGAAATCAACGATTTCACAAATGAAATCAACGGTCTCACAAATGAAATGAAATTAAGCATTGTTCAACACAAAATTACGATCTACCAAGTCAAAACAACGGTATAACAATCTTGTTATTTTCAGCAAAAAAGTTGTACGGAACATAGCCCAATTCTTAACCCTTTAGCTACCACATGCATTTGAAGATTTTTGAAAAAATCTTTTTTTTTCGTACAAATAAATAAATACACGCTGGAATTTTAATGGCTAAAAAAATGTTGCCGTGGCCGTTCAAACTAGAAATTTTGTGACACAAAAAAACAAATTTGGCGAATATTTCTTATAACAACTATTAAGTACCTGTCTGGACTTGTTTGTTGGAGGAGTGCAGTTGCAAAACTCTCTAATTCCACTTTTTCCACATTTTTAGTTAACTGCCCAGAATTTGTCTCAAAAACGAAGTTTTTGGCTAGGTTTACTAATATTGCATCAAACCTCACTAATTCTCGTGAAATTTTAACAATAAATCACAATGTTTTTTCGAAACTCTGCGTAATTCCAAAACATGTTGAATTGCAAAACTCCACAATAAATAGACCTATTTTTTATCAAAACTTCGTAATTCTTATGCTTTTAACAGAATTTAGTTGCAAAACTTGCTAATTTTACCATATAATGACTACCTCGATTTGGTGCGCATTTTGTCAACGCCATCTAGATAGATCAAGGCCGTAACTCAGCTGTACCATGCCGTCATAGTTTGTCTACTAAATTTTTGAGGGATACGAACAAACAACAACAACAAGCATATGACGTAAATAAAAGGAACAACAAAACAGTGCAAATTTAGTAGGCGATTTGACGTTTAAGATTCTACATTGCGGCCTTAATATCTAGACAGCTTTATTTGTACATTTTCACAGTTTGTCGGGGTCCTTCGAGAGGGGATCAAAACCCTTCAACAGTTATCATTTTTGCTTGGCTCGAAAGCCAGTATAGGCCAGTCAAAATCGACATTAACCTCGGAATAAATGGAATACTACCGTTCTTTCGCTTATCTGTTTTAGAGTATTACTGGCTATATAAATCCAGATCCGCAACCCTGGGGACCTGTGCTAATTTTTTGGCTAGCAAAAAAGAGCCATTTTTTGCTCTTTTTTTACATTTTCAACAATATTTTTTTTTAAAATTGTCTTGGATAAAAACGGTGTTTGGCATTTTTAAAGTAGACAAAATTTCCAATCGAATGATATCCTAACCACTTTTGTAAGTCAAATATTGATACAGGTTTTCAAAAATAGGGTGATTTCCACAAAAAAAGGCGAATTCTAATCTTATGTTGTTTGCCGAAACGACATTTACTTGAAATTCGCAATTTTTTGGTAAAAAATACCCTATTTTTAAAAATCTGTAATTCTGTCAATACCTATATACATACAATCTACATTTCTCCTTGTAAATCTATACAGAGATTTGAAATTATCGTCGCACGCTTCACGTCGTTTTACGCCTGCCGTCCATTACTTGCTTCGAGCGGCGCGGCGCTCCCGCGTTTAAAGCTTTTCCGAATTTTAATGGCGTAACCAAGCAAAATATGGCGTAACTATGCAAAATAAACAAAAATTCCATTCAATACAATGGAAAAGCTTTCTGAATATTATGTGTGCTTATACCTTTTACTAGTAAAAGCTTTTTTCGCACTTTTTGTGAAAACTTTGCCGCTGGAGCGCCGCGCCGCTCAAGTTTACGCTTGCAGTGGACGAGAGCCCTTAGGTAGTTTCTCGTTTTACGCGGTTCACTTTTGTTTAAAAACATTTTTAAAGATTTTTTTTTTTTTGCCTTGTTTGATTACTACAAATCAATACTTATTTGTAGTTTGCAAATTGTTATCTATATGAAAACTGTAGTAAAGCAACGCGTTAAAAACCAACTCCCTCAAAAAAAAACACAAAATCATCACCATACGAGTATCAATACAAATATACAGGGTGTCCCGCATTGGGTAGTCAATACTGTAAGTGTTGATAGCGCAACTTGTTTCAGCAAGAAAATTACCAATACAATCGGAATTTTTTTTACCGTTACCTTGTTATCGCTCTTTTTACGAAAGTCATCAAAAATCGTGACTTGTCACGCAAAATCGTAATTTGCAGCACTCCTGATGACTTAATCCAAGATTTGATTTCAGTTTCAGAAACTACATAAAATTTCACAAAAACTCAAGTTTTTCCTGTTGCCAACATTATTGGCACTTTCAAGATACAGTTACTCAAACTTAATAGAAATTATAAAATAGATTTTTCATCGAAAATTCAAAGTCTGTTTGATGAATTGGAATAATGCTGCTGGAATTGGCCTCCTCCATTTTGTATGCAGACTCGATACCTTCGGCGCATGGAAGAAACGTCCCGAAGGATTTCAGGAGGGGTTTCCTTAATGTTGTCGCCAGGGATTTGGAGCGACACTTTTTTTCGCTCCGCTCCGCTCCCCTCCGACCAATTTGAAACCGCTCCGCTCCGACTAAAATTTTTTCGCTCCGCTCCATTACAAACATACAACAAAACTTCATTGTTTTTAGTAAATATTTATAATTTTCCGCGAATTCATCAATTCAGCTTATATCTTCTTACGTATTATAGAATATGGCTTAAAAGGTGCGTTTTATTCGATCAAGTACAGAACAGTATAGCACCAATTTCGTACAAATCTGAACATAAAATTGAGTTGTTTTAGATAGGGTGTCCAGAAACTAAACTGTCGCATAAGCGCACCGAAATATGATTACTAATGTCATTTCCAGCAAAATAGGTGTACCGGGAATATCCTGAATTCTTAACTCCTTAGCTACGAAAAGCATTTAAAGATTTTACACCACTACCACTAAGACCACCGTCGGAAAAAAATTTATATGAAGTAAGATCACAAAATTTTGTCTTTGAAGCTTTTTTAAACAGCTTAAACTGCTTATCCGATTTTTATTGGATTTATTCTTAGGAAAAATTTTTGGCCACGACCGAATGAAAATATGTAGGTAATATGAGTATTAAATTTTTGAAAAATCTTTAAATGTCTGTGGTAACTGCGAAGAACTAATAATTCGGCCTTTTTTATACTCCTTTTTGCTTGAAATATCACAAGGAATCATATTTGGATGCCTTTATGCGATAGTTTTCGGACTTCCCGTATAGAACGAGATCTGTAAAATTGTTATGGAAGCTGTCCTGTACTCCATTTAATAAAATGCACCTAATAACTAATTTAAATTAAAACGGGCGTTTCATTCAGCGAGTACAGGACAGGACTTTTCTGTCATGATTTTTTAAATAATGAAGAGTGATGATTATGATGACTAAACGCAAACCTCTTTTATCACAATGAATTTCACAATAATCCGAAATTTTGCAAGTCTCCCAACGAATTCTTCGCCTTTAAATCGTCCAAAATCATCAAAAAGTGCAATTTAATGAAAAATTTCGTCGAAAAAATTTAATTTTTTATCTCGGAATTTTCTTGATTTTTTACTTCGGAGCGGAGCGGAGTGGAGCGACTTTCAATGCAAAAATCGCTCCGCTCTAGCCTGCCGAAAACCGATCCACGCTCCGCTCTTTCGCTCCAAAATTTAAGGTCGCTCCGCTCCAAATCCCTGGTTGTCACAAGCATCATTAATTCGCTGCCGCAGCTGTTCCCGGGAGGTAATCGGCTCGGAATAGGCATTTCTTTTTAAGTTACCCCAACCCCATAATTAAAAATCTAGGGGAGTAAGAGCGGGACTTCTCACAGGCCACGCAACTGTCCCAAACCATTCGTTTTCCAAATATTCTTTGATATGTCTCGCATTATGAGCGGGCACCCATCTATCTGCCATAAATAGCAAATATTAAATTTTAACCGTTATAAGTACCGTTGCATTTGCCAAAAAATGTACCAAATTTCAAATATGTTACAGTTCTGGACAAAATAATGTAGCGAGATTCTATCCCGAATTATAATTGCCTTTGTATGTCTTTTTTCGATTCAAGGGAAAATTGTTAACGATTCCACTGAAGCCATGATTTTTACCAGTCAATGCGTGTTTACCTAAAATTCTGCAATGTAAATCAGAAAAGTGATATACCGTTGGAAAGCCAACATGTTGAAGCAACTTTTATCAACTTTGCAGAGTTGTACGTATAAAGCACCGTTATGCAATTACTGTTTGAATTTTCGATGAAAAATCTATTTTAAAATGTCTGTTAAGTTTGAGTAACTGTATCTTTAAAGTGCCGATAATGTCGGCAACAGGAAAAACTTCAGTTTTTGTGAATTTTTATGTAGTTTCTGAAACTGAAATTAAATCTTGGATTAAGTCATCAGGAGTGCTGCAAATTACGATTTTGCGTGACAAGTCACGATTTTCGATGACTTTCGCAAAAAGAGCGATAACAAGGTAACGGTAAAAAAAATTCCAATTGTATTGGGAATTTTCTTGCTGAAACAAGTTGCGCTATCAACCCTTACAGTATTGACCACCCAATGCGGGACACCCTGTATGTTACCTTATATAAACATATCTCCCGTGTCTAGTTTATTGCCTATAAATTTCAGAAAAAATATTAACATATAAGAAATTTATGCATAGTTTCATATACATACATTTCAATTGCCCACCCTGTAAATTCGACAACTAACATTGCATAGAATCAGAAAACCCTTAAAATGTCGCTTAAACACACAATCCCAATTCCACACAATTCGTTAAATCAATTGGCCTGAAAATATACCAAGTACACATAAGATTAGTAAAGATTTTCGCATAAACACCTCAACATTATCCAAAAGGATTCACATTTCCAGGTTAATAGAATGACTGATGGGAGCGAGTTGTAGCCTTCTGATGTCCTTGCACCATCTAGTCATCCCATAAATAGTAAAGCATGAGCATCACCATAAAGCCTATGACGAATTTAAATGCCAATTCGGGGATTGAAGAAATAAGCAACCAGACAAGCAATATAGTCGTACTTCTACCTTCAAAAAAGACTTGAAAAGAAAAATTATTTATTAATGGTGCGTATTGTCCAAGTACTCGTATGTATATGAAACGTGAAGGAAGATGATATAAAGAAAGTATCCTCTTCCTGTGAAGACGATGCTATTTCCTTATTCAAAAGCGACAAGTAAACAGGTAGTTGACATGTTCATGACATTTTACACGAACCATAAAGGAAACTTAACGTACATAGAAGAAAATGTTTACTTCGGGGAACATTTTTATGTTTTATTTGGATGCTGGAATTTTGGGGGTTCATACATGTTCTAATAGGATGTGATCAATGTTAGGCTTCACACTCAGTTTTATGTTATTTTAGTTTAGAATTACAAATATATGTAAAGCATCCAAATGATATTAAAGTGTAAGGAGCTGCATGACATCTAATTAATATGAAAAAACAGGCTTATTAAGCTCTCATGTATTACCCGATTAAGATTCACGATTCACGTTCCCATCAAATATTTTACTGGTCGCTGGAACTTTAACAACGAAGAAAAACAACATGCAAACGTGTCCTTTGGACTCTGACTTGAATTACACGAGTTTCTCTCTAAGATGATGTCTTAAGTGAAACATACCAGCGGCCCCGACCATATAAGAATGTTATGGAATACGGTTGCAGGGATACTATATACTCGTATAGTATCACGTTATCTGTCTGTCTATCCTTTAGCATGTCTTTCCTTCATTATGACACATGCAATTCCCAAAAGGACTTAACTCGGAGAAAAAAAAGAAGAAAATGTCAAATTATAGCCTTTTCATGCAACGAGAGAATCCTCAACGGCGAAGGAGGAATGTTTGCGGTTTATTTGCGACGTTTGCATGATTGATACTCAGTTGAATAGTTAATGAATTTGCAAAAAAGTCAATAAATGAGTAATGCAAAGAGAGAGATAGCGAGATGTAAGGTAGAAGAGGAAATGAAAGGATATATGGGGAAAATATGCTAAAAAGGGTATTACCCTGATTTGATTTCAAAGTGTACATTATTTGTCAAAATGCACTCACAGTGATAGACGGGAGTATGAATCCTTGCATACATGTATCTTACGTAATATAGATGCTATAGGGAGTTTTTGGAAATTTTTTCCACCCAAACCGACTGCGTTTAATTTCAACTTTAAATATGTATGCTCTTGGTTTTGGAAAATCAAATAAAAAATTTAAAACTTTAAATATTAAACATAGTTGATTAATAAACTTGAAAAGTTAAATATAAGTTTAATAAAACAAGTTTAGACATCCTTCAGAATTAAATGAAAAATTTTCTAAAAGCCAAACTTGAAAGCATTTTCTCTTTAAAATTAATACCATCCCAATTTAAACGAATAAGTATTCGCATTAATGCATTCAAGACAGCAGTCATTGTCAAAAGCATGAATGATAGCTTCATCAGTCAAGAATTTCACAAAAGCTACTTCATATAACCCATCTAATAGACGTCATTACGCAGGCATCTTTTAGTAAAACGTCAAATTCACTCAGTTCCAAAATAGTATCCTGTATACTATTCAGCCACTAAAGTGGTAGGGAATTCATTTAATTTACAGGATAATGCATCGAAATAGTAAATTCACAAAACACGAAGAATGATGAACACAAATTTCGAGGAGCGCTCACCTAAATTTTACTAAGCACTCGAAAAATGCATTTAGACTGCAATGAAGCAACAACATCAAGTCTGGAATGAAATAGAGCTATGAAAAGGATGCTTGCAACGTCGGAAGGCAACTGATCCCCTTCACTCTACATCATGAGAGCTCAACTCAGGTGTCTATTCGTTTCTCTAATTGTTTAATGAATTTCCTTTGATTTCGAAGTTGTGTATGGATAATGAGGATAGAGCTGTCGGGCGGGCGGGTAAAAGCCCGCGTTCTGGATGTGTATGGAAAAAGGATCAGGATCGTTTACGAATCAACTCTCATTCAAATGCACACAAGTTTCTCGCATTTCATTCGGTTGCCACAAAACTCTCGAAAACGATTTCACGATTCAACGACAACTGAAAATCCCATTTAATTATATTATCCTTACATAATTAATCCTGCGACTAAAAGAACGATAGCTTGATCCGGATGTGCATTCCACTTATATGTATACACAGCAAAACATTCCTCCGGTATATTCTAATTTCACCAGCTTATTTTATATAAATAAAATGTCTGTCTCAATGGCAGAGGTTAGTTGCTCTCTATAAACATACAAAATTTACCATTTAGGAAGAAGATAGCAAAGAGATTCGGTCCTCTTTTTAAACTCTGGCATTTCCTGAAGGATTCGTATATGTTGCACATATAAATGTATGTACACACTGTTTGAGCATACATCGAAATTGGAGAAAAGCTTGACTCTATTTGCAAATTACCTGTACCGGAATTTACTTACCACGCATCGGAATTTTCCGGGTACATAGATACATAAAAGAAAATAGCGTAAAGGATAGCATTTAATTTACCCTTTTCCATTACCCTACACGTACATATATACTTTTGCCTGTGTTTCTTTTTTTAGACCAATACCTCAAGTAAATAAATGTGGGAAACATCATTAAGAGAGGAGTTCACTCTAAGCGCCTTTTCACTCATTCTAGACAAATAGAAGAAAATTTACGTTTCATGTGTCTGCGGCTTTCTTGTTGATTTTCCTTTCGGAAATCTCAATAGACAGATGACGACCATAGTGGTATTTGGCAGAGAGTCCTTTCTTGAATCATTTTAGTCGAAAAATGTTCCGCAACAAATTAAATACTATGATTCACTTGTCTTGGAAATTTGGACTAGAGTGGCTTGGTTATGATTCATGAAATAGCAACAAAATACATAGAAAATAAAATATCTTCAGGAAGAAGCTGCATTCAGGTGTGTGTTGAATAAATTAATTGATCAAAAGTTTTTTTTTATTTGATAGTGCATATTTCGGTGAGAAAACTCTGGAGTTTTCTGCGATAAGAAAATTCCACTGAAGCTTAAGGTTAGGTTGTACAAAACGGTTGTACATTCAAAAAAATAAATACATTTCATTTCATACAAAATACCTCAGTACGATTCATCCAGTTATAATAATAAATTATAGCATCGGTTTCCTTTTGGAAAGAAATCAGGTAAATTGCCGTCCAAATAACATATAATTGGACAAAAACGTTTAAGTTGATTGACACATTTTTCTGAGTGTACATCGCGCACTCATGTATGGATCTGATTGCTGAATATATGAAGGTTACACGAAAGAAATGACAGTGACCGAAATGAAAACGTTTCAGTTGGTTTAACAAAAATGAACAACATCAATAGTATAGCTCAGTGGCGATCCTAGGTAGGGGTTTTGGGGGTTCAAACCCCCTTCGAAATGAATTGATGCTACAATGATGATTATTTTCATAAAATAAGAGTAACAATTCTACCTGAAATAACGGTGTTTTGACACATTGAGGGCACATAGGGCTTACGTAGTAGGGAGGAGGGTTGAGGGGTTGTGGAAGCTTTGTTCATGTAGATTGAATTAAAGTTGTTTTATATGCGAAAATCCCTGCAACAGGTTGTTTGAGGCAGTTGCCGTATTCGTGTTTTGGTTAGTTGTCATACAGCTAGCGCTCACCAGATCGTGTAATTAAAAAATAGGGACATCAGCTACTGAATCAGTTTTTGTGGAAGGTGTAAAGTGAAGGTGTCTGGTTCTTATCGCTGAAGTAATCTAATCGACCACAGGCACGGCGTGGCTTGTCCTGCTATCCGCTCTCATAGGGAGAACTTTTGTGTTTCGGATATTTTCCGCTATGAGGTCGTTATATGGCGGACGGTAAGATAAGTGTCACTACTGACGATAAGAAGAACAAGAAAATTCTTCTCGCGAAAGCTGATAGCGTAATGTTCCTTTTTCTGGGGTATTACTTTCTCTCGAATGTAAAATTTGCATACAATTTGTAGGTTTGTTTATATCAGGATGTAACAACATGCTGCCAGTTCAACGACTCTCAAAAACCCCTCCCGAAATTTATTTCTGCGTACGCCCCTGGTATAGTAATGGGGCAGCTGGTTCATTGACCACCAATCTCCGAAAAGCCCGAAAACCGACAAATGCTGATTGATATTGCCAATCTTAAGTTAAAGGTGGGTGTGGTATGGAGGTTCTGATAACCCCGGCGGTTTCGGAAGCCCCAGGCGGAATAAAATTTAATTCTTAAATTTTGATTAGCTATTATTTGATAGCTCGAGGCTAATAATATTGTTATATTTTTCTCGTCTTTTCTAGACATTCCAGTGGGTTCGATAGATTTTCGCGTACACAATAATGAATAACACTCGCTTTACTGTAACACTATTTATTACAACACACACGGATATACATACGGTTTACAATTTCACTAATTACTTTGCTAATTACTGACACGAAATATTCACGGCTAAAACTAAACTGACTCGTCGACACTAGTCGACGCTCTTATGTAAATACTAGTTTTCACTGTTCCAGACCCTTCCGTGACGCACTTTCCGGAAACTTCCAGAAAGTAGTTGTTGTTGTCTTATCGGTCAAACCTATTCTCGCTAGCGACACTAGCGCCATCTGGTGCCAAGTACGGAAATACAATTTGGGTTGAGGTATAGTCTAGACACATGACAATATCAATTGGGCTCCAAAAATATGAGAACTATTAAAATGAATTTTTTTATGTAAGCTTACGCTTTGATTATTCGTTCTCCTGAAAAAATAAACCACCGTTCTTTGACACCTTTCCATACTTTACATTTTGTCATAGTTAAGCTATTTGCTATGTTTTTGATATAATACATTACAGCTTACATGCCCCTGAACTTCTCTACCATTTTTTTCAAACGACTTTTCTTTGCAATTCCTGAAATTCAACGGTTTCCAAAATAATTCCATATATTAACAGAAAGGGAATTATAAAAAGTTCGGTGGGTATAAAAAATAAGGAGTTTTTCAAAATTTCGTTGGTCCTCACCAATAATTCAATTGATATATCTGGCATGTTTTTCCGTAAAGGCCTGAGTTAAGATCGAGAGTGAAATTTTTCCCGCTGCGATTTTATCAATAAAAATGCATGCTTACTGTCGTGGAATATGTCACAAACGGTGGGGAATTCCATAAGCTTCAATCCGAGACCGGTTCCATAATTCTCCTCGGCCAGTTGATGTATTATTTTTCGATTCCCCGGTCATTTGACATTTCACGATGAAATAACCGGGGAATCAGAAAAAACTACATAAAATGGCCGAGAAAAATTATGGAACTGTTTTCGGATTGTAGCTTATGGAATTCCCCAGCATTCCCCACATATTCCACGACAGTAAGAATACATTCATTGAAAAAATCGCAGCGGACAAAAATTTCACTCTCGATGTCAGTACTAGGCTTAAGTAAAAAAATAATACGTAAAGAAGAAACTTCCGAAATAATGCTTCGAAACGTGGATTCGGAAAAGTTTTCAAAATATGGCTAAATTCGAGAAAAATTACTCACTGTAAGTAACTGCAATCAGTGAGAGATATCTGGCTTGTATCATATACAAATAATACATATATGTCCAAAGCTCACTCAAAATCGGGTACACATTTTTTTGACCATGTCGTCTGATCTTGCACCCAATGTCACAAATACGACCATACAGATACACGTATACAGGCTATTAAAGCTATTTGCTCTTTTGCTACACAGTTCAAGTTGAAGAGAGTTTAGATACTCTGCCAGAGCATGTTTTCGTGCATTTGTCGACTTCATGAGTGTATCTTCTTCCACTGTCCCATGCCATGGGTCGGGGTGGCTTACGCAAAAGTATCTGCGCCTGCGAAAACTGCGTATTGAAAAAACATGAAAGATGATTTGATGACAATGCATTTCTTGAGGTTGCGGAACAGGTTGCCATGCGTTCATTGACCTCATTTGTGCATTTCGTAAGGTGCATGCCGCGCTGTTAATGCAATGTAGTGGTAGCATGCGGTAGAGTGAGTGGATTTAGTGCAGGACAAGGCAACACAACTTCCATAGATATTTCAAAAAAGATATATTTCTATACAGAACATCAACTGAAAATTTGTATGCAAGTTGTTCTGTCCTGTTCTGTACTCGATTCAATTGGAGGGATATGAGTACGAGAGTGAGTTGTAGAGTATTGATAAAAAAATACGATATTTGATCAGCAAAAATCCTATATCGCTGTATTTTTGCAGGATGGTTGGTGATGCTGATGGCGTCCTGATTATGGAAAAAAAGTCCCCAACGATTGGAGGGCAACCTTGAAAAAAGGGGATAAGGGAGTATTTTTTTACTTTTTAGCAAACATTTCAAAACCGACCAAATATACAGAAAAATGGTCTGAGAACGAAAAAAAATACATAAAATTACCCTTGTAATTGTATATTGTATATAATACATTAGGATTTTAGTGAAAAATTTGGTGCTAGACTAAAAAATAAATTAGAATATTTTCATTTTAGACTCTTTTAAAAACCTCCATAGCTCTGAAAACGCAAGTACCCCTCCTCCCTTTTCAAGGCTGCAAACCTCTAATCTATTGGGACTTTTTTCCCATAATCAGAAGGCCATCCCTAAAAATCCTGCAAAAATCCATCGATGTAAGATTTTTGTCGTTCGATGACCATATTTTTTTTCTTCGGCTATAATAAAATCATATTGATTTAATTGTTTGAAACAAATGAGAATGCCCACTTTTGTATGAAAGTTGGTTAACGAAATTTGTATCAGAAGTCTCAAAACGCAAAAGTCTCTATTAGAGAGCAACGAATATATGAGTTTCAATTTTGGATCGATTTTGATATAATTTGAATAAATTTTACCAAATTGCAGATCTTTAGGGGCAGTTTTAGTTGAATTGAATTGAAATAGAGCTAAAATTAACCACAGTTTTCTGTTTTTAAGGCATTACAACTGTAAGAAATACGGAAGATAGAATAAAATGATGTAAGAAAGAAATGATCTTTGGACTATTCGCCAATTTTGTGAAGAATCGTACGAACACCTCACCTTGGCAGAAGTTGCAGAAAATTGAGATGGAAAAATATTTTGTTTTTGGGTCAAATCACAAAAATTTGACTTTGAAGTTCTGTAAAAACCAAACCTCTTATCCGATTTTAGTACGGTTAATTTTATTTTTTGGATAAATTCGTTGGCTTTAATAATCCTTTTGTTTTGCTTTTCTAGCTAGTATAGCTTTTGAGATAATGACGTTTTAGTCGTCAAAGAAAATTTTTTTTTTTAATTTTCAAATGCCTGTGGCAGCTAAAGGGTTAAGCTTTTTTTACTAAAAATCAATGAGGAATCACAATCCGGTGCGTTTATGCGGCAGACACCCTGTATATTTTCCTAACTTACGACTAATGAAAAAAAACTATCGGAAAATTGGTTTTGATACCGAAATTTATACTTTTAGGCCCGTATTTATAAACATAGCTTAACTCAAGGCGACCTTTAGTCAAGTATACCGAAATTCAAAAAAATAGATGTCATTTCCAGTAGTTTATATTACAAGTCAATTAAGTCATTTAAGGCGAAACTCAAGGAGACCTTAAGCTGTTAACACAATTGTAATATAATAATAACTCAAGGTAGGTAACTAGCTATACATTGACTTCAAGTGAGGTGGACTATTGCAAGATTTGAAGGTTTCCTTGACATCGCCTTAAGTCAAGGATGCATTGACTCGAGAAATTAAATTATTTCAATGAAAAACTACTGGAAATGGCATTTATATTTGAAGGTAAGGTATGTTTAAAAATACGGGCGTTAGTTTTGGCTAATTTTTGCTATGATTGTTGCCACGGCCGGTCAATAAACAATACTATGTATACTATAAATTAAAAAATCTACAGCTGTCTAGACGGGAATGCATATGTAAATGCAAATTTAGAGAAAGTATTGAATAAATTGGTCGCAACATGCAGGAAGAGCTTCTTACAAAAATCATATGTGCAAAATTTGAACTTCCTTTATTCTGTCAGAAGTTATGGAGTGAGTAAAATGCACGAACGGAATAACAAAGAAGGTATTTTTTCAGAAACTCCATGTCTATGACCCTAAAACTCATACCTACATTTATATTAATTATTATCGTCTCCATTAGAGACTTTTCTTTTTGACACCAAAGCCTTCATAGCCTGCTAAATACAGGAAAAACTCGCTAGTTTGAACCTTCTATAATTTGAACATCCAATAATTTGAACGCTCATCTGGCAACATTACGTCTCTTATAATTTGAACTTTTCAACGAAATAACTCCCTCTATAATTTGAACAAGTTTTTATTTGTGTTTTTCTAGCATATAACTCGGGGAATCACTTGATTAGCAATAAATTAGAACTATCCGAACAGGTAATGATTCTGTAATGATATGAATGACATCTCGTTTAAACATACGAAACGGTTTACACGTTACTACATTTGCGCTGTTTAGTCGTGTCTTAAATTTTTTATTCAAATTTTTAATAGCCGGTGATGTTTATGTGTTAAAATGAATATTCATAGAAAGTGTCATAAATTTCTAACATTTCATTTCTAACATGGATCTCAAACAAAGAAATAAATAAATTTTGCATAACTTTTTTCGAAAATGTGTAAAACCATTAAGTAAAAGTAAATTATTTATTAATTTTTGTTTCAATTTGAATCCTATTTTGTTTAATATGAATACTATACTAATAAATAAATACATGAAAACAAATTATGTATGCAAGTTCTTTCAATAACAAAGCTCCCCCACAAATTTGAAACCCTCGATCATTTGAATTCACTTGGTTTTAATTAGTTCAAACTATCGAGTCTCTCCTGTATCTGTATTTAACCCTTCTGTCGGCACATAGGTCTGGCCAGACCTTTGGCACTATATATTGGTCAAAAAAGTATAGAAGATGAAATCGCAGCGACTTCGTATTTCATGATATCCTAGAATAATATGTTTAGAAGCATATCGCAAAAATTTAAAAAAATCGGTTGAAGTTTTGAGCATGTTTTTGATGATTTTCAATTTATAGTGCTTTTTGATACCCAATAGGTCTGGCCAGACCTATAGTTTTTCCCCCCATTTTCGTCTTGTGGTAAAAAGTGAAAATATGAAATTCTCTTAAAAATCTCCTATTTATAATGTAATAAAGTCATTAAAATTAAATTTGTACGATAAACGATAAAATTTTCTGAGATTTTGCTTTAAACAGCCGTGAATTGGGTACGCCTAATTTTATCCCGTCTTATAACATCACCTAATCAACTGAGATTTGATTCTAGGAAAATCAATAGAGTTTTATTTCCTTTGTAATAGTATGAACTAAGTATTAGTGACTTACGATGGTGTTTCTTAATAGATTTAATTGAGATATTTACGGAAAATTTAGAATGAAATGATTTTTGCGGTTGAAAATTCCCTATTTCCATTTATCGATTTTCCCAAATCTGCAGACTAATATCGCGATAAAATCTACCAACAGAGTGCCAAATATTTCCTTAAAGATATTGGACTTGGAAAATTTGATCAAACTTTCTGTACGGATACGCAATGAAAAAAGAGAGCAAAAATAGAAGAAAAAAGGGAGAAACATGTTCCACCTCAAAATATGTCTTCTTAAAAACGCTTCTAGTATATCTACAAAAAAGATTTTAATGCTTTTATTGTTTATAAATGGCTGTAAAGAATGGGTAGAATGATTATACCGATAAAAATTTAACTTTATATAAAAAATAAAAAAAAAATTCTCAGTAGGTCCAGCCAGACCTATTGGGTATAGAATATGCATATTGTAGTAGGTGCCGACAGAAGGGTTAAATATCGGCTCAGATAATCTGAACCTCAAAATATAGATACACACGCCACAGACGAATTATAAATTTCGTAGGCGCATGCACAACGTGTTCTCGTGTCGTTTCCTTCGCGCCGCGGTGCCATACATCGCACACCACACAAGAAGCGGGCGGGACGTGGCAGTGAATGAATTTCATAATCATTTCCGTGTTCATAACATAACATATTGTCCGCAACGGCAACTTGCTCTCTTCCTCGGACCCACTCGGTCCACTTGTCATGCGTCACGGAGTACGGAGATATCCATCTCCATCACACACCACGGAAGTCGCAGGCAATGGCAAGCGATGAGTGATTCTTAAAAGATACTATAAAAAGAGTCTCTTGACTCTCTTGAACTGGAAAACGTTCTCTCAAATTGACACGCACACAGGCTCATGCGATTCGCTTGAAAGCTCTAGGAAATTTCAGATACATTTTCATAGGAACAACATTTTGTACCAATTTGGACATATATGTCTTATTTGTATATGCTTGTATTATGGTTTCTGTAAAAATGTTGCCAAGAAGTATATCTGAGTAAAGCATCAAATTCACATTCAAAATTGCATTTCTTGTAAATACTACAGACAATTCTTTACGGTGAACACACGTTGAATTTGAGTTAAAATTTCGCTTTAATATCGTAAAAATTTAATCTAAAAAAAATTCCAATGAAAATCGCTGAGAACATGAAAAAATTGCTTAGCCTGGGAGGAAAAATTGTGTGGAATTCACCGGTGACACATTGGCCTGTGAGGAATCGAATTTAATGTGTTCACCGGTGATACATGACACGCATGGTGTTAAACTCTGTGAAATAACTTCGATTTACCAGTCTTGGGTACTACTTACGTAAATCTTGTTTGTTTGAAAGGAACTGCATTAGGAGCAGCATCCATCTAACCGCGAATGTCCTTTCATAACAGAATTTGTCTGTCTCCATTTTGACTAACACAAGATTTTTGGGAAATGTTACGTCCCTACCCTACTGAAAAAGAAGTATTTTTAACAGTTTTGAAAGTGTTGGTCATATTTAGAGGTACGAAAATTTCTTTTTTACGGAATAGATGCGAGTTTTGGTGAAGTTCGCGAATAGATGCGAAATGTTTTAATTTGTCCTTTTTCCCTGAACAATTTTTTTTCACTAAAAGAATCAATTATGTTAAATAAGTTTCCATCTCAGATTAATTTTTCCCGTTAACACATTTGTGAATGAAAGGGGTTCGCAGAATCACGATCCCGATTCCTTGCCAAACACCAAGCTAGCTGTTTTAACGGAGGTTCGATGAATGGACTTTGTTTTCTGTACTACAGCGATTTTTCTATGAAGAAAAATTTAAAGCAACTATACATAAATAAAAAAGAAAGCGAAACAATATCAGCATGCCTTAGTCCAGTCAAAATATCCCAATTCAGTCCTCCAAATAGAAAAAAAATAGAATAAGGCTAATTTTTGTGGTTTTCGAATCATTGGGCACCCCGGAATGTAAGACCCATTTTGCTAAAAAAAAATTTGATCCGAAAGGTCCCAAAAAGGACAAGAAAGGATACTCTTTAGTCCTTGGCCGGAGGTCGGCATGCGGGGTATCATATCAAAGGGGACGTTGAGTACATTACATATTCGGTGTTTGTTTCCTGTTTCATGGACCCCCAACGGAATAAATCGAGCTTAAATGGAAAATAATCGTGTTTACCGTAGAGATGTAACGGATCTTGTTTAGCGGATGAGGATGCGGATGCGGATGCAAAATAGTATAACAGTGAGGATGCGGTTGCGGATGCGGATATTAATGGAGAAATTTTTGAGGATGCGGATGAGGGTGCGGATGAGGATATTATCGAATATGTAGACAAAAATATTTAGGTCTCACACTTTTCATGAAAATGAAAAAAAGTTGAAATTCCTCTGATTAGTGGTTAAAAATTAAAAAATTAAAAAGTTGCATACTTCCTTACTTCGCTTCAACTTAAAAAAAAACGCACTTCACCCGCCTCAGTTCAATTCATTTAAAACAAAACCACTCAAATACTAGTCACAAAAATGCGAACCGGAGTGCGTTCCTTAATTCACTCGTAGTCGTAGGTGTAGTCATCGCTGACTACTCAGATCATATAAATGGAACGCGCTCCTGCTGGGCTGACCGACAAACTGAAGCTCAGTTGTGTATACGATACAGTATACAATTTGTCTCAATTTATTTCTTTATACTTACAAAATAGCACATGGGTCGCATATATCCGCTAATTGTCTGCATACAAAAATGAGGATTGCGGATGAGGATGCGGATGTAAATATTTATAAGATGAGGATGAGAATGCGGATGCGGAGTTTGATTTTTATGCGGATAATCCGCGATTGCGGATGCGGATGCGGACATCCGTTACATCTCTAGTTTACCGTGTATCTTTCCAAAGCCATACGAGAATATTTCAAGCTGTCACTACTTTTCTCACTTTTCAGAATCTATAATAGCTGAAGATTCTACCATTAAATTTGCTAAGAAAAAATGGTCGGAAAGCTCTGAAAAAGGACAAAAAAGGACACTAATTACAAACTTTGATCGAACGTGCGCATGTGGGGTGTCATATCACAGAATACGTCGAATGCATTACATATCCGGTGTTTGTTTCCTGTTTCAAGGACACTCAATGGAATAATTCGGGCTTAAATAGAAAATTACGGCTTTGGAAAGATACAAATACGTGAAACACGAAAATTGTTCATTTGAGCCCAATTTTCTCCTTTGACGATCCTTGAAACAAGTAACAAACGCCGGATATGGAATGTACTCGACGTCCTCTTTGATATGAAACCCCGCATGCCCACATCCGATCAAGGTGTATAATTAGTGTCCTTTTTCAGAGCTTTCCGACCAATTTTTCTCTTAGCAAATTTAATGGTAGAATCTCCAGCTATTATAGCTTCTGAAAAGTGAGAAAAGTAGAGACAGGTTGAATTATTCTCGTAGTTATGGCTTTGGAAAGATGCACGGGAAACACGATAATTATCCATTTAAGCTCGATTTATTCCGTTGAGGGGCCTTGAAACAGGAACCAAACACCGGATATGTAATGTATTCAACGTCCCCTTTGATATGATGCCCCGCATGCCGACCGCCGATCAAGGATTAAAGAGTATCCTTTTTTGTCCTTTTTGAGACCTTTCCGATCAAAATTCTTTTTAGCAAAATGCGTTTTAGATTCCTGGGAGCCCACTGATTCAAAACCAACAAAATTTAGCCTTACTCTTTTTTTTTCTATTTGAAATGCTAATATGACGGGACTAGCCTATGTCTCAACCAGTTTCTCTTTTTACCGTGACTCCTTGAGGAGCATGGTCGATCTATATGTGTTGCAAAATACGTTTTTCGACAACCGAATTTAGAGTATGAAGCAGTTGTTAGAGAGTTTTAGAATGTCGTTGAAAATATAACGATAGTCTGAATAGGCTTTGATATTTTCTATGAAAAATTCGCTTGTGGTACGCAGAACAGTATACCACAATTTGTCATTTTCCAAGTAGGCATTAGGTGTATTTCCGTGAATTTGATTGACTATAAATAGCTGGAGTTGTGGGCTCATGATATTTTATTTGTCGGCAGGACGTGCTTTAAGCAAAAATAAAAAAAATGCTTCGGGAATAGCTAGTCTGATTGTCCAAAGGTTTAGGACATAACATAACGAAAGTTTTTGTAACTTTTGCCGAGGCGAGTGTCGTCTACCGAGCATGACCCTTCTTGATGACTTGCGATTATAATATTACGCTCACTCGCTATCCCAGCACTTCCGTTATTCAGAATTATGGAATTTATGGTGGCGCATTAAAATATGAGCCCCGCACCCCAAAGAACCTAAAACCGACTCTGGGTATTGCCATGTTCAAAGGCGTCCGCCTGAGAACCCCGCAAAGAATGCGATATCAATGGAGGGTGGTTGATGGACCCAAGACCAGAGGCAGACCGAAGAATATGTGGGTACGCATTGAATGAAAAAGCAACAAGATAGAGCTGCCTGTGGAAATAGCTTGAGACATTACTGGGAGAACGGGCGATGTACCTACTCCGCAGGCGACGACGAGATGATATGGAGGAAGAAGAGTAACTTCCAAAAACTCGAAATTCAGTCAGATCAAGGATTGATTAAATATTTTCGTTGCTCTGAGGAGATTGATAAACACTTTTTTCGTTATTTCGACTATTTTTGCATTAACCCAAATCGTTTAACAATCGTACACGACTACAAGTAAAACAAAACGAAAAAAAAATAAATCATGTCATACAAAAAAACATTCCCGGGATCTAGACATATCAACCACAAACTCAGTTTAGTTCAACGCTGTATACACAAAAGAATTCGCTTATCGTATTATCGTAACCGTAAGAGGATTTCATATGAAAATCCTCGGCTCTATACGTGAACGTGTACATATTATACGCCAACCGCGTATCGTGTTCATTTATCCGCCAATGACACCACAAAAGTAAATTTTTGACCATTTTACATCGTTGTCCTTTGTGTATCCTCGCGCCCTTGATATGCTACTTCTTTACCATATACTCTGGACAGCACGGTGTATACCCAGTGTATACCTACAATGTACAATTTAAAATTGTTTAAATATCGTTGCTCATATCGTTTTTCTGTGCGCACACTAAACGGTCGGACATATGAATTTAAAAATTTTCCTTCTGTTTTGAATATTTGGCGTAATGAAGCATGTTGGAGTTGGGAAGTAGTCGGAAGCGAATTTTATTCCTAGAATATTCGAGGCAAAACAGTAATATGTATGTAGTAACATCGAGATATGGAGAGTAAAAAAAAAATACGTGAAAATAGCAAAATTCGAAAAACCACAAAATGGTTTTTATCCAAAACATTTAGGACAGACATGCAGAGACATACAAAGCTCATGGTGGAATTTCACTGCAGTTTCCTTGCGTACATATTATTTTCGTTACAGAAAATTTATTAGATATTTTTGGAAGTGCCTTAGGCGACTTGAAAAACGAAAAAGGCTGCACAGAAAATGCTACGAAAAACTTCAAGGTTCTAGCTCTTAGCGTTCCGAAGTTATAGCCGTCGAAAGATTCTGAAATAAATGTCAAGTTTGACCCCTGTACGATCAATAAATAAGCAAAGTAATCGACGATACCTTTTATTCCTTGATTTAATTGTAAAGCTCTAACAAAATACAATAGCTAAATGTTTAAATGATTTCATATTATTTTATCTAATCCTTTGGAAATATTTGCTAAATTATAAATTGGTCAAGTAACACGTAGATCCCTTATCAATTTAGTAAGGACGATTGCAGAACAATTGACAGTTGACGGAGGATTGAGATTATAAGAACGCCATATGCATTAGCCATATAATCCACATAATGGTTCTGCACTCAAGAAAAGAGGAATTTTGTAAAAATAACGAAACAATTGTTGTATGGATTCGGCCACTTGGTTCGAATCATATCCCTTGAGCTTGCTAGCCGGACTTAACGTTCAAAATTCAAATGTCGACCATGTGACGACGGAAGAGAGGCCCAACTTTTCATAGTCTAACAATCACTTAAGCTCCCGCATATATGGACCATTTGTTACGATATGAGGATGATGATGGCAAAGCATGCAGTGGCTCATATCATATTGATGTAACAATGGTTCGACTGGCAAAAGTTGGAATATAGGGATATGATGTTGTAAGGATATGTGTATCGTCATAATCGTTCAAAATATATAAATCGCACTCTGAGGAACATTTTGATTATTGTTAGAAAGGAAAATTCTCAACAATTTGACGATTACCGAAATATTTAGACCAATTGAATGGCTTAACCGGAGGAGCTTTCAGTTTTCACGTTGATGGGCTTATACATGGGTAAGTCCACTCGAAAAATGCAAACAATCTGTGCAAAAGTTTTGGGATATAAATGGGTTGTGTATGTATAGGAGATAATGGATTTCGGAAGTATGTTGGGAAATTTGCAGGAGTCAGTTTGTATGAAGCTAGCAACCGTAACCAGTTTCCTGTTAAGCTTCAACTGAACCATGTTGCTCGTTCTGTCACTGTACTTAGGTACAATAGAAAAACGAGACCAATGCATTTTTCGCTTCACATTTGAATGAAACTGAAGCTTCTTTTTGGCTAATAAATCTGGCAATGAGTTCCAAAACTCGCTTCTTGCTTTTCCAAAAAATATCAATGTCCAAGTTTCAAGTTCTACGAATTTCTATTCCGCCACATCTCCTTTCAACGGCACAACATGTCTACTGGATAGGAAGGTCAGTGGATAGGGCTCTGCACTCTTTAGTCAGATACATTGAAAAATCTATTCATCAGAAGGAATACACGACGGCTGTGTTTCTAGACATTGAAGGCGCCTTCATTAACATTAAACCTAAGGCGATTACCGATGTACTTCGGAGCCTTCATGTGGACGAGCCAATCTGCATGCTAGTGAATGCGCTATTGACATTTAGCCGCATTATCACAACAATGGCCTCAACGTCTGTAAGTTCCCGGAAGTCCTTAGTGTACTACTTGAACACGGCCTATCTTTTTTAACCGAATGGGCCAACCTCAGTGGCATGGGACTTACTATAGCTAAAACAGAGCTTGTGGTCTTCACTAGAAGACATAGCTTTGCTGGAGGCCTGACATTCAGGAACGAGTGAATACTCGGAAAGCAACTTTAGCACTCTATACGTGTAGGAAAGCCGTAGGGAAAACCTGGGGCCAGCCAGGCTGCAATTCGATCTCTCGAATCGGTCTTGACAACATCTAAAGCTGTCGAAATCTGCCGCTCGGCTCTTACAGAGATGGACCATTTTTAGGGTTTGTTAGAATTTTCAAAAAACCCTTATAAATCGATTTTGTCCGTCCGTCTGTCCGTCCGGCTGTTCACTAAATAACTCGCGAACGGCTTAACCGATGTCATGAAATTTGGTAGGAATGTGTAGAATGTTAACAGTCTTTGGCACGATCGTCATGTATTTAGATAGAAATGTGTAGAATAGTAACAGTCTTTGGCACGGAATACTTAGAAGTTGGTAGGGCAATGATAACAGGGTGTCCCGGAGATTAAAAAATTTGTTCACTAAATAAATCGCGACCGGCTTAACCGATCGTAATGAAATTTGGTAGGAATATGTAGAATCGTATCCGTCTTTAGCACGAAATACTTAGACGTTGGTAGGACAAAGCACACAGGGTGTCCCGGAGATTTGAAAAAAATCTACTTTTTTAGTTTTTATCGGACATGGACGTGTGGGTACTCAAATCAAAGAACTCGATGGGTACATTTCATATCAGTTGCTTTTTTCCAGTTTGGAGTAATGACAACTGAGTTACAGCTAATAAATTCAGTTAATATGTGTAGCCATGATACATAGTTAATCTATTTTTGGATTGGTCTAATTAAAACCATTTCGTTAATATTGTGCATAACTCTTATTTATTACCTATAAAATATATGTGCAAAATTATTCACTATGTATGTATCCAAAATCTAAAAAAAAACCCTCGTATTGCGGGCGCAGCCCTCTGTACGCCGGTATTTTTTCAATATTACCCTCTGTTGGATACCTAGTCATACTGGATTCGCGGGGAACAGTAATACGGATCGCCTCGCCCGTAATGCGACAAATAGGAATTTAGAGGACCATCATTTTAACCTGAGAACGCCGATTTCCTTCTGAAGAGTGGCAGTAGAAGCTGTTTTGCTCAGGGCTAGTGACAGATGGACTCACGGCAGCACTTGCGCGACAACTAGGTTGATTTGGCCACGGCTTGACTCGGCCCGATCAACCATATTACTGTCACTGAACAGGAAACACATTGGTGGGGTACTCGGTGCTATAACGGGTCACTGTCCTATTGGAGAGCACACAAAGAGGCTCCGCATTCTCCATAACGACTACTGTAGAAGTTGTGGGGACGAAGAAGAGGAAGAAAGCATGCATCACTTTCTCTGTCAGTGTCTGGCCCTGGCCAAAGTACGGAGACGTATTCTTGGTTCTAGGTTTTTCTATTATATGGACGATCTTCGGGATGTGAGCCCAATATTGCTCAATAAGTATATTTTGCCAAAACGGGCTGGTTCTACTGCATGACTTAGCATGTTTTTTTCTTCTCCCATGGGGTATCACAATGGACCAATCTTTCGGTCCAGTACGCCAGATGTCAATCTGGTGGCCCCTGCACCTAACCTAACCAATATTATTAAGCTTTACAAGAAATTCTAGGTAAAGTTTGGTTGAGATTGCTCAACAAAGAAAACGATTTTTCTTAGAAGAACCTAATTTTGTATGGTTAGTTTCAATGGCCACTATTTTTTTATTAAAGTAATTAATTGAAAAATAAACATTTTTCGCAATTTTATTCATCAGCCCAAATGAGTTGCAAATGGTCATTCTTTCCCAATGCTTCGCTATATGCATTCCCACACCTCTAGCGTATATGAATGCTACGATGCTGGTTAAAATTTTTGCTATACCATATGACCACTCTCGGTGCAACCATCACCGTTATGCTGGAGTGCATGTTACCGTAAATTGTTGATTGTTAGCTGAAGATTTCTGATTTTGAAATGTTCCTCTTTGCCAAGTGCATCACACATCACAATATTTCAAGCGATATGGCCAATGTACAAAACCGGGCTACCGGCACACGGCTCCAGAGTGAAAGAGGTCCTTGCTCACTTACATCCAACCGATACATATGTACGACGTATAGGTTCCTCCGTCACATGCAGAATTTCACAATCTAACCCTTTTGGGGATGATTTATCCATCGTAGAACCAACAGTGACTCGAGTATACTATACGAACAAAATGGTAGTGATGGGTACGTAGGCATGGCAGGGCCTAGTTAAAGAAATTAATCCCATGCAAATACGATTTAGTTTTGCTGATGCTTTTGTGTTTTAAATTGCCGTGCATGATTTCATTTTCAAGTGTTCGGGCATTTGTTGGGATTCAATTAAAATTTCAACATGATTTTCGGAATAATGCTTGCGATTGTGCTCGATTCAACTCTCTGGAACAGAATGTTGTTCGGATTACTACATCGTCGTCATCGTGTGTTGTATGTGCAAGTGGTATTACGTCCTGGTGGGCAGCAGTTTAGGAAAGTTTTGTTTGGAACGATATTATGGGAGCTTTTAACAAAATACAAAACGGAAAAATACGTTAACGTGAATTAGCCTCCCGAGCTAATGAGGTGCAAGGAATGAGCTTATCTCTTCAGATGCCTTCACATAAGCATCTTTCACCCATCACGAAAATTACAATCGATCGAACCAAGGCACACTGGGTGTGTATGTACCATGTTTGTCGCGTATATCTTGACGACCATCGTCTGAATTAAGTTTCACAATTTTATTTGCATCTTGTTTGTTTCCATTTATTTATTTAAACTAAATTGTAACAAGTCTTGTCATCCCTTTTCATACTTATTCTAACTAGTTTGCAAATATGTAGTATATTAAATCCTTTTAAACCCATCCTTGTAAAATAAAATATTAACTTGTTTACCCAGAAAATATTTAAAATCCTACTCAAACACATACTTAACCGAAGGTAAATTGAAATCTCAAGCTACGAAATCCAGAAACTTTTCTATGATATTTACTCAAAAATTCTGAGCTAATTAGCAAGAGGGTTATTACTTTGGGAAAAACATACGGCGAAATAATAAAATAGACCACACATTATATAAGCACATTTATATGGAATTTCCTTCCAATTTAATATTTAATTTCTTCATCAGCCGACCAATGGGCTTGCAATGGAATCTACAAAAAAGGATAAAATGTATGCAGCACACATATGACTCTCTCGTATACGTATTCCTTGTTGTAACTATCAAATAGAAAGCCTGCGGAAAAGAAAACTTTTAAAATGTAAGCTGGTTTTTGGAATTAGAAAAAAAAGGGGGAGCGAGGCTTCATTAAGTTAAATGTGTGTATAGTCCGAATATCCGTTTATGTGCTTTGCGAAAACCGAGAAATTTTTGTATAGTAGATGCAAAACCGAAAGTTCAGAGTAGAATACACACAAATTACAAAGGGAGGCTTGTGAATAGGTATGTGAAATTTTTAATAAGAGAAGGATGAAGGAATTATATAAATGTTATGTTAGGAGCATAGGCAAATAAAATTCAAATTCATCATACTTCCGTTTTGAAATTTATACAGTGCAAATGAGTTCCAGAGGGTTTAAACGTAACATCAGCTTGCGAAAGGAATTTTATGTACACATATGAATTGAAGTGCAGTTTATATTTAATTGATACTGATTCTCTATCAAGAGGAAGAGGTAGTAGTAAATTCCTTTTCGTTAATGATAAGGATGTCAGAGAGTGTTTCAAAAACTATAACTAAAAAAGAACACAGCGTCTCGTGTAAGCGAGAAAACTCTCATTTGGAAGAGGAGGTCCTCTACCTCTTTCACCACCCAAACAACAAATGCTTAGTCAACTTTTTTCCTCCATCGCCGACAGCCGTCACCTGACTCCCTCCAAAAACGCCAGTCAACACAAGTGCCTCCAATAATGGACATTCGCTAGCTCAGTATGGGTCAGGGACGTAGCTAAGGGGGGGTATGGGGGGGGTGTCTCACCCCCCTAACATTTTCAATTTTCATCAGCAGTCGGCAAATTTGACCTCAGTGGGAATATGTAGGATTACGATTCTCGGCATTAATAAATTTACAAAAGAATACCTGCCGATATTTAAAGATATAAACATTTGAAAGTTACAATACTAAAAGTATGTAATCGGATGTGCACACTTATTAACAGAGGTATTTGGCATGAAAACATAAAACTCATGTTTAAATTGAAAAATTTGACTGAAAATTTGGAGGCTCAGGACATTGACATTATTGTCGCCGTGAAACTCATTCGCAGTACAATAAAGTCTTTTAAAGACATTAACAACGACAGCGAAATCAATGCGTTAGTTCAAAGCTCAATGATTTTCGTAAAAAAATAGATATTGACCCTGAATCTGGCTACAAAAAACAACACCGAACTCGTCGTGCTCCGAACAAAATGGAGACGAATCATCTCAAACTACAGCCGAAATAGACTTTGCAACATTTTACCGAAAAGAGTCCAAAATCCTTCTTGACGTTTTTATCTCGAATTCCACAGAAGAATTGGAAAAAACAGCTAAACTGCTACTGCTCCAACCATTTCAAGACATATTTCAAATTTCGGCCGACAGGAATGCCTTCATGCTGAAATTGAAATTCTTCTTGATAATTGCTTCCAGTGTCAAAATTTTAGGATGATAGCGAGAGATTGTTGAAATACATTTCCCGCGTCAGCATCGGCAGAGGCATCGGCATCAGCAGAAAAAAATCAATTTAGAACACACGCATTTGCCTTTGATGACCCACATTGACAGCAGAAGCAGAAAAAAAGCTTCTGCCGCTGCTGCTGCTGTCAATGTGGGTCATCAAAGGCAAATGCGTGTGTTCTAAATTGAAATTTTTCTGCTGATGCCGATGCCTCTGCCGATGCTGATGCTGACACATCCAATCTATTTCAACTATGAGGCTTTCAAACTAAGGACTGAAAGCTTACAAGGTTATTCAGCTTATTTTGACATGTCCAGTGACCTTAGCTTCGAGTGAGCGATAATTTAGTAAATTAAGACTAATAAATCAACAATTCGATGCTAATGTTTTCTGCAAAGGATATTGTCGATAAAATGGATTTACATCGAATTGTGGAGCGATGGTCCAAAATTAAGTTATGGCGGGTCACAACTTAACTGGTTGAATCAAATTTCGTGTTTCTGTATTTTTCGATGTTTACATGAACGCTCAAAAAATATATCATAACTAGAGGTACGGAAATTTCGCAAATAAAAAACAGGAATTTCACATAAACTAATTTTTGATATTAGAAATTTCGCTGAAATTTGCATAAACATCTAGTTTTGTAAATTTTCTTGTAGTTATTTTAATTTTCCATAACTCTATAGAAATTATGTAGATTCACAGTTAAACAACTTTTCAAGACTCGCTTTGCACAAAAAAAACGTCTGCCAACTGCATCAACGAATTCAGACAACACATGTAGATACTAGTCGACAAGACCACTCCTCAAGGAGTTACAGTAACGGCAAAACTAGAAACTGCGGCATATGCCGCGTATATCGTTACGCCTTTATCTTTATGTAAAGTTCATTGCGATTTCGGGGCCCGCCGAACCAAGAGAAAAACTCTCTCTGAAAAAAAAAAACGCATTACAGAAAACAAAGTTCATTCATCAAACCTACATCTAAAGAGGTTTTTCGGTGTTCAGCAAGCCATCTTGCTCATTATTCAGCGAACTCTCTGCATTTAACAATGGGTACGGTTCCCATATGTTCCCACAGCATGTTGTCCATTCTGATCCTCTAACTGCGATTTTACGAATAAGAAATGATCTCCGGAACATTTTTTTGCCGAAATTCGCATCTCGCTATTTCGTAAAAACGAAATTTCCGTACCTCTAATTATAATTGGTGAGTTTTCAAATGTAGTCGGCAAATTTTACTTTTCACCCCCCTAACAAATGTGTGCTCGGTACGTCCCTGGTATGGGTACACACACTCTACCTCTGAATTGCCGGAGCGTGGGTAGAAGAACTACAAAGAGGTAGTAACAAATTCCATTTCACCATAGATAAGGATATCAGAGAGTGTTTCAATAACTAAATATAGGTAAGTAAGTACACACTAGCTCAGGCTTGTTCAACCGGCGAAGGTTTTTTTAACAGAACCGCGAGGAAGCTCGAAAAAACAATCAATTTAGCAACATTTTTGAAAAAATTTTTATGTAAATTCGTTTTAGTCCCTCTATGAAAAAAAAAACTAGCTTCCGGGGGTGCTCCTCGCGGGAAAATAATAACCGTCGCCGATATTGTAATTTGAGAATATTCACAGCCTCTCGTGTGTTAACGACAAAACTCTCATTTCGCAGAGAAGGTCCTCCATCTTTTTCGCCATCCAAACAACACATAATTTGTCAACTTTCCTCTATCGCCGACAGCTGTTACCTCCCTTCAAAAGCGCCGGTCAACACAATTCTCTCGAATAATGGGCCTTCGGTAGCTCATTAGATGCCGGCACTCTACCTCTGAAATGCCGGAGCGGTGGTTCTTGTCTCAATGTGACTATGGGTATTTGTGTCGTCTTTATAAATATGCTTCTATTTTTTAATTTGGGCAGGACTTTTACAAAGATATCAATAGTTTCAAATTAATTTGCGAAATTGACACCTGGTTGCCTAAATCGGATCGGACCATTACAAAAGGTGACCATAGATGGACATGTTCAAAAAGGAGGAAATCAAAAATGTTTTTGAAAATGTAAATGAATGAAATTCAGTAAAGCATACCAATTCTACGTGCTGGTTGAGTTCTGCTGAATTACATTTGTGCATAGATGAGCGCTATCATTGTCAAAATTGTCAGAAACTTTTGTTTATCATTAGCTTGATGGAAACACTGTTCAGAAGTCACGAGCTTGCGAATCAAGATGCAATTAATTTTTAGCCAAGTACTCGTACTCGAGTTAAACAAGGTTTTCAGATATAGGCCGACCAGACGTACAGCATTTTTCTGTACAGTACAGCATTTAAACCGATCGTACATCATTGGGAAATGTAGGTACCTACTGCAAAATGTGCAGCCCCACTACATCAGACATGTCAAACTCGCGCCCCGCGGGCCGGATGCGGCCCTTCTCGCAGTTCTGTGTGGCCCGCGGCCAAGTCGAAAAAACACACAATGTGTACTCGTATCAGCACAAAAGCGTGAAAATAAAAAGGTTGGAGGAGTTGAGCTAGAAACTAAGAAATTGACTAAATCTCGTTAACAAGTTGTTGGCTATATGCAAGCATGAATCATGTATTTGCAAAAAATTCTGTCTCTGTTGTACAAACCATTTTCTGACGGTTATGTAAGACAGATTTTGTTTAAGGGGGCCTCTTTTGTGAAAAAATATATTAAGCCCCTTTGTGAAAATGTTATGATCCGACATTCGGTTTAGAAATAAGTTTTTGGCTTTGCCTGATAGTTATCTGCCACGTTTGCATACGCGTTCGTATTTTTCAGGTTATGGGACATGAACATCTTGGATTGAGATTTATTTGAAAGGAGGTGAAGCTTTAAAGACGCAGAGATCCTGAATTTGGTGAGGAGATCACCTGTATTAACTTTCTTAATCATAACAATTTCAGCCCATTGCCCGATTTTTTATAGCTTTCGGCTTGTTAAGTTTCACTGGTGCATGGGTTTAATTCACAAAACAACACCAAAAATTGTGTGTCTTTTTTAACCAATTTTCCGCCTGAACTTAATTTATGTCAGCCTAATAATTTTGTTTTTTTTATTTATTTTGTCGCTGGATGATGGGTGCTACAATGTTCTGATAATCTTTCTACAATTCTACAAATAGCGGTTACTGATCGATCAACCAAATTTTTGCGTTTTAACTTCTTGTCTTTTCTTCTTCCTCTTCCTTGCCTCGTTCTTTATACCGCTCCATGGTTTCGCGTTGCTCGACCTGCGGTGTAGGCACATCGCCCGTTTTGGCGGTAATATCTCAGCATATTTCTACAGGCAGCTCTATCTTGGATCGTTCATTGCCGAGACCAATGCGTTCTTGTTGCTTTTTCATTTGACACATCCAGATGTTCTTCGGTCTGCCTCTGGCCTTGGGTCCATCAAGTGGAACTTCCACTTCTTGTCTAAATTTGTTTGCAGAACCTTTTCAAAAAATGGCTGTTCATTAGTGACCAGATTTATACTCATATTTTAAAAGTAATATTGTTTGATAAAAAATCGAAAATATGGTTATTAACAAATTTTTATTCTGCGGCCCGCTCAATCTTGAAGAAAGTGTTATTTGGCCCGAGCGAGGTTTTGAGTTTTGAGTACATAATAAGCTCCTCGGTGAGGCCTGTGATCAGTCTTGTCTGCTTTTAAAGTGTAGAATTAGACCCTTTTACCTTGTATGATCGATTTTTGGCGAGATAATCTTTTATATGTTGCAATTGTTCATTATCGATTGCTCGATAACGGGAAGTGTTTTCGATTTTTTCTGAAATTCGCACACTCATGAAGTTACTTGGCGCTCACATTCCCTACAAATTACACGCTCCTACCTATCCGTGTTCGCAAATTACGGCTGCCCAAATCGGAATTTTGAGTTCTGTACTTGAAAATTGTTCATAACTCGGAAATTCCTGAGTTAAAAATTTTGAAATTTTGAAACTTGTGGAGCAGCGCACTGTCCTGTTTGGGGAAAATTAAAATCTCTAGCTGTCAATTTTCAGAAGTTACAGCCGTTGAAAGATGGGATTTTAATTTAATTTTCCTATCACAAAACGATAGAATCAGTCACTGTACTCCATCCGATTCGCATGTGAACCTCTTTAGGGAAATGGATACTAAAGAGAGGGCTCTGCAAGGCTTTTGAGAAATTGAATTCGTTAAAATGGCGTTAATGACTGCATAGCAGCACCAATGGAACCATATGGAGGAATGCATACTCTCCTACAGAAATATCACACAAGGATAAGCCAGCGCCACCCTTCACCGCTCTGGAGGTTCTCCTTAGATTTATGAGTATGTAGTACCTTGCGGGCATCGCGAAACCAGATGCCAGATCAAACGACTGTCCTTACAAAAATCAGAAATTTATCTTCTTTTTTTTTGTATAATCTTATTTCAAGTACTCTTCCTTTGTTATAGTTTTTCGTATTAAAACATACATTTACGCTGAAGATTTGTTGAGAGGGAGAACCAATGGCGTAATGCATTAAATTTTAGGGGTTCTAAATAGGGAATTTAAGTATGAGTCACCACCTCCTTACTTCTATGCTTTTCTACCGAATAAAAATTCCTCTTGTCGCTTGATTGAGATCTGCTGACAAGATCGAAAAATGGGCTGTCGCTTTAAGTTTTTTTAAGGTTTCAATCCTGCTTGTTTAGAGCGAAGCAAATATCGTTCAACAACGTGGCACTAGAGATCAGATGTAGATTTTTCATAATTCACCAATCACTAATGCAGGTAGGCCTGTTCGGTACTCAGATTTCAGTATCGGATACCGGTTTTCCTCAGTACCCGGTACTATACCCGGTGCACCGGCACCCACCGGTTTTTTCAACCATGAGCCGGTTTTTTTTCAGTACCGGTTCTTTAATCCGGTTTTTTCAACCATGAGCCGGTCCCGGTGCACCGGTTCTTTCATCCGGTTTTTTAAACCATGAGCCGGTCCCGGTGCACCGGTTTTTTCAACCATGAGCCGGTCCCGGTGCACCGGTTCTTTCATCCGGTTTTTTCAACCATGAGCCGGTCCCGGTGCACCGATTCTTTCATCCGGTTTTTTCAACCATGAGCCGGTCCCGGTGCACCGGTTCTTTTATCCGGTTTTTTCAACCATTGGCGGGTCCCAGTGCACCTGTTCAGTACCGTGTTTTTTTGATAGTCTGTTCAGCATCAGGTTTTTAAGCACCGGTGTTTTCAAGTTGTCTTGTTGTTGAGTTGTTGGGTAGGTGCTACCCAGCAACGATTTATTCGAGTTTTAGTTGTAGCGTAGCACTTTTTAGTACGGTGTTTTTATTGGATAGCCATGATTCAATATTTATGTACATATATGATTTTTTAGCTGCTATGAAGTTTATATAAGGTAATTGTCGCGATGAGAAAAAAATTATAAAGAATTTCTAATGTTAAGAAAATTATTAAGATGTAAATTACACGTTCTAAAAGACTTAATGGAGAGTTTTAGCATCTCATTGAAAATATAACGTTCGGAGTTATATGTATAGTCAAAGAAGAATACGATATTTGGTTGGCAAAAATCCTACATCACTGGATTTTGGCAGGATGGTGGGGGATGACCCCCCGATTATGGGAAAAAAATCCCATCGATTGGATGACCGCGACCTTAAGGGGGGGAATGGATGACTCTGTGCTTTATTCTTATATGCCGTTAGGAAATTGGCCAACTTTTGTGAACTTTGCAGATTTGCCACTCCAATGTACCGTTACGAAATTTGGGTTTAATTTTAACATTAAAAGTTGAAAATGAAATTTCTGCAAAATTCAAAACATCGTATCTCGGAAGAGAATCGTACTAAAAAGTGCTACGCTACAACAAAAACTCGAATACATCGTTGCTGGGTAGCATCTACCCAACAACCCAACAACAAGACAACTTGAAAACCCCTGTGCTTAAAAACATGATGCTGAACAGACTATCAAAAAAACACGGTACTGAACAGGTGCACTGGGACCCGCCAATGGTTGAAAAAACCGGATAAAAGAACCGGTGCACCGGGACCGACTGATGGTTGAAAATAACCAGATGAAAGAACCGGTGCACCGGGACCGGCTCATGGTTGAAAAAACCGGATGAAAGAACCGGTGCACCGGGACCGGCTCATGGTTGAAAAAACCGGATGAAAGAACCGGTGCACCGGGACCGGCTCATGGTTGAAAAAACCGGATGAAAGAACCGGTGCACCGGGACCGGCTCATGGTTAAAAAAACCGGATGAAAGAACCGGTGCACCGGGACCGGCTCATGGTTGAAAAGACCGGATGAAAGAACCGGTGCACCGGGACCGGCTCATGGTTGAAAAAACCGGATGAAAGAACCGGTGCACCGGTGTTGGAGAAAAAAAACCGGGACCGGCCCATGGTTGAAAAAACCGGGATATCGGTACATCGAAATATTGGTACCGGTACTAAGTAAACACCGGTTTTAAACCGGTGTACCGGTGTTAGGAACAGGCCTAAATGCAGGTATACCTACTTCCTGAAGACCATATGTATCTTAGTAAGAACTGAGAATTTTAAAAATCGCCTAAAGATTATAAGTACGCAGAATACGCTCTAGCCCTTTGAAAGCTCGATCCTGAAAGTTTGTGGGATGAACTTACAAAGGTTCTTTTGCAATACCGAGCGCAAACGTTAATGTTAAGAATCGTTCTCGTACTGGAGACGGATCCGGTAAAAATAGGCTTCGTTGAGTGATTTTTTGCTTTAATACAAAATTATCTTAGTAAATTCCACATACCCGCTCTGTGGCTCACTTGGTTGAGTCGCACTCTACGATGCTAGTAATCTAGAGGTCCGGAGATCGAATCTCGGCGTGGTCCAAAATTTCCGTACATTTGCGGATTGGAAATATATAGTGCTTGCAACATTATATACACTCCGAAATGATATGCAATGTAACGTTGACTCGAAATTGCTTATAAACGGCTGAGTTAACGCACCATGGCCTCACATGGGGCTATACGGTACTGATAAGAAATTCCACATGATCTGTTCTTGTGGCAGTCGCACTATCTGAAAAGCACCAAATTCAAATCAATGTAAGCCAGTATGCTATAGGAATTGTCAAAATTCTAGCCAATGCGAAATACTGTAAAAAGGTTTAAATCCGAAATCCCACTGTGGATGGCATTTTGGTAGCTATTGTTACGAAATGTATAAAATAACAGGCGCGACAACGACAATCCAGCATTGGACTAAGGCCGCATGATGTGTTAGTGACATTCTATATCCAAGATCTTATCTGCTTTTTGTTGAGGTAATGAGAACAGCATCACGCTCACGAAATGTATAGCAAAGACTAAATTTATGTAATGTAATATGTATAAACAAATATGTGTGACTAGGGGGATAAGGGATCCCCTTATCTACGCCACTGAGGAGAACATTGAAAACTTTAGGTCTCCCTGTCTAGTATCAACAGAACCTTGCCTTCCGATGGTTCACCATGTATTTCCCAGAATATCGGCCACTATTATTTCTCAATTCTACGAAGATATCCCTTATGAATGCAAGATTAAAATTAGGTAGCTTTACAGCATAGGCGTCATTTATTCTCCCATTCGGCTTGAAGAGGAGGGGGAAGGGAGGCGGGTAGTATGGCTCGGGATTTGTCTGAAAACTTAATTCCGCAAGTATGTGTACAGCATTGGGTCTTCGGGAATCTACTGACCTTACTTAAGAATTTAGTTTTTCTACTACAGTAGGATCTACCCATCTGAAATTACAAATTGTACATACCCACATCACACAAAATAATAATTGCGTATCAAATATGTAGATTTTAAGATGTCGATTTTGTAGATTAGATTTTAAGATTTCAAGAAATCAGACAAAACTTAGGCTTGTCTCATTAAATGAAGACGTCTGGTCACCCTACATTTTCAATTTTCATTTAACGTACAGTGAACACTTTTCCACCACATTTCGAAGGTCCTTCCGAATATTATCAAAATTATATTCCTTCGAATGGCACCGTCTTACCCATACCAATCGTTTATGTTCTTCTGAACAGGATTGATAATGCCTCCAAGGTTTCATGGAAAACTCATCAGAAGAAGAACTGTGCTACGATATAAATGGCCTGTAAGTGGTCTTTAGGAAAAAAAAACGTACATTTGGCTCTCACTATAATATGCGACAGGACACTTTTATTTTACGGTAGCTATAAGTGAACTACTAACCTAAATATTTAAGTCATCCCCGGGAAGAGTCGGACCGAATAGGAAGGCATAATTTCGATAATATTAAATAAAATTAGTTTACCATTATACCAGACACTGGCGGTTTCTTTTTTATTTCTTTGGTACAACGCAACCATCAGAGGATCATGCGTACCAAATTTCAAAATCATCCCAACACGGGGAGAGGCATTTGAAGCAAGTTTTGCTATGATTGTAGACTGTATTCTAAAATCGGGTTACTCGCTTAAGTCTTTTAGAGTAAAAAAATGTCACTTGTTGCGTATATCATTCCCATTATTGCACCGATCGAAGAAAATTATAGTCCCTGCACTATTTTTATGTACTGAATAGTCTTATAAGCCCTGGAATGCTGTTTCTCTGTCAATCGGTTTCTTCTCGACGCTAGCGACTCCTGCCATAATATCCGCAGAAAATGACTGTCGGTTTTGGAAACAAATATTCTTCCTACGAGAATGGATAGCGTAACAAGCCTATATTTCGCCTAAATGATTCAGCATCTTCTGTTCCTTCGAAATTTACAAAATTGATTCGCTTCTATAAGCCAAAACTAAAATAATGGCTTTTGTTTGTAGTGTATTTCCACTCGATTTTGTCAAATCTCCGCCTTCCCCAAACGTCAAAGCTTATAATATTTTCAAGAAAAAAGGTCGACCCATAAAATGACTTATGTGTTCAGCACTTTATATATGTCGCCTTCACTTATTTTTTCAAGCGAAAAAGAATTTCTTCAAATTAATCTACAAAGAAAAACTATGCGATCCTAAGAACGGAGTTTGCATTGAATCTATTGTAACTTCACCAATCCCACAAGTATGTAGAAAAACCTTGTTAATCTTGAGGAGAAAAAAGAGATCAATCCTGTAGTTAATGCTAAAAAGAAACAAGTATTGGAATAGTAATTGATGGGAAAGAGAATACTGTCAACACTCATTTAAAAAACACCTGAATTATAGCACCAATGTAAAACATTTTATTTTTACAAAAGAAATATCCGTATCATAATTTTGTTTCAGTATATATTTTATACAACAATTTTATTGTATGTTATTATAACAAATTACCAAACACCAAATATGCAAGAAATATCACAGCAGTGTTGTCAGTTATTTTCATAAATTTTACAAACTATCGAAACTAATTGAAAAAGAAAACTAACCAATTTTTTTCTATATACATCATACATAATGCTACTTATTCACTTCATCTTACACAATATACAAAACGTTTAAAACTAGAAATAATTATGGTATAATTACGATTTAAGTCTTTTAAAGAAAATATTTCCTATTTCATGAGATTTGATTCTTCCTGAAATCCTAAAATCGTAATAATACCAAAAAGTTTTTCTACAAAAAAAAATCTACATAACGATTATAGCGCGCAATGTGCACATCTCAGACAAATATTCTCGATCCTGCCGAGAATTACATTCAACTAACTGAAGTTACTTGTTCCTGCAGAAAAACAGACACAAAGAGAAAAAGAAAGAGAGAGAGAGACAATCATCATCAAAAAGTTTACTAATAATCCCAGCCACCTACAAATTGGACTCGAGTAATGGACTAGTTTCTGTTCTTACCACTGGTTCTTTTTTGGCCCCACGATCGACCAGCAAATAGGTGAGCGTTTCGACTGTAGTGTCCCGACTTAGACCGTTTCCATTCACAGCCAGCGATTCAACGACCGGTGGAAAGCATTCTTTTGGCAAAAATCTGTAATCAAATATTGTAAATTGAAAAAACTATTTTTTTAAAAGGTTTAAATACAAACCTATGAATAACAGGTGAGATTAGATCGGGATCGATTTTCTTCAACTTTGTTGCACCGGTGAGGAACGAAACAATTGTACCAACGACTATCACCGTACACACTCCGATTGGATTGATCCAGTGGAATGAAAGCCGATACAATGGAAACACGCCCGACTCATCGGGATATTCATGCTCAACCCAGCCACTTGTTGAATTGACCGCACAACCTTCCAGCGAGACAGGCAAACGATGCGGTTCAACTTGACCCGACGCCAATGCTGCTTGCGAACCAAATGAGATCCATCCCGAAATAATAGCACCACAAACGGCGCCACTGATGGCGCCTTTTGTATTGCTCCACGGTACCAGCATGCCCAATGTGAATATTCCAAATGTCGTACCGGCTGCAATAGCGGATAATGAAGTTGCCACACCCAAAATACCGCCCAATTTTTCAATGACGAAAATCAATGCCATTGAGATAGCTCCCAATGCCAAGATGCTTCCTTTCACAATCATATTAGCACCACGCTCGGTAAAATGCAATTTGAAGCATCCTTTCAGAATATCCTCCAATATGACGGCAGCCGTTGAGTTCAAAATGACGGAAAGTGAGCTAAGAGCGGCACCCACTAAGCCAGCAATAAACAGACCGGGAATGCCTTGTAAATGACCAATAGTTTGCATTACATACACGGGGAAGAGTTGATCATCAGCCTGTCGACAAAAAATTGACTTTCACTTGCCAAGCAAATTAAAGAATAAAGCAAATGTCCTTACCTGAATCAAACCCGACAATTTCGGATCACAGTGGGAATAATATGCAAAAATCAATAGTCCTGCAAAACAGCACACCGATATGAATAAAATCACGCCGACTGTAAAAACTCCAATTGACCATTGAGCATGCTTCTTGTCGGGCAGCGACATATAGCGTTGAACCATTGTCTGATTCACCGAGTTGAAAGAGGTCCAGTACAAGAAACCACCAATCATTACACTCCAGAATGTATGGCGCTCGTACATAGACGGTGATGTACTGCAAATTTCATTTTTGTTACAAAAATTAGGCAAATATGGTCAATTTTGAAAACATACTTGAAAAATATCAATCGACCACCCTCGGCCGCTTTTTGGAACACATCGTCGAAACCACCCATGTGAACGGTGCCTAAAGCTACTACGACCACAACTGAGATAAACATGACCAACACTTGCCATGCATCGGTGAAGACAACAGCTTTTAGTCCACCCTAAATTGGGAAGAAAAGAGAAGAGGTTAATGAAATTTTTATCTATGCAGTTAGTGCGGCTATACTTACGATGAGAGTGTAGAAGACGCAAACGACACACACTACCCCAGCGATGATATACAAATTAATGCCAGTCACTGAAATAAATGAAGAAATTTCAAAATTTAATGTCAATAGCAAAGAAATTGAACTGCATAGATAAGTAAATTAAAGGAAATCAGGTACAATATCTAGATGAGAACGATTTGCTTCAAGTTCACATTTCACAAGCGGAAATGTTACAATTCTGATAAAAGTTAAGTGAAAAGTAAAGTTCTGGTCAGACAAGGAGACCCGACTGGCCAGTGCTTACAACACTCTTCAAACAACCCCCAGAAGAAACAGTAAGAAGGCATCAGTATACCCAGAGCCGTGCGAAGACAATTTGGCGCCCGGGGCAAAATTTTGATCAAGGCGCCCTCAATGAATATTAATACTTATTGTCGTCTGTCCTGTAACATGTCGCAATGCTGGGGAATTCCATAAGTTGGAATCCGAAAGCAAATAATTTTTCCGGCCATTTTATGTAGTTTTTCGATTCTCCGGTCATTAGATATTTTACACGATGAAATGACCGGGGAATCGAAAAATAATATACAAAATGGCCGATAAAAATTATGGAACTGTTTTTGGATTATAGCTTATGGAATTCCCCAGCATTTCCTACATATTCCACGACAGTAAGTATGCATTTTCATTGAAAAAATCTGTAGCTGTTTCGAGATTTCATCCCCAATTAATATTATTGATAAATTGGTTAACCGTTGCCATGGGCCATGGCCATGGAAGATCTCAAATAATTCTTTATTATTTTGAGTTTGCTGAATGAACGTTCAGCAGAAGCAGCAGACACAAGTATTGTCCAAAATATTTGTACGCCGTTTCCATGTATTTATAACTCGGTACTAAGTCAGAGCTATGAATAAGTTTCAGTATTTCGAAATGGTTCATATTTTGAAAATTTGGATTCAAGAATGGTAAAAAAAAATTTTCGCAATTCTTCGTCAAGGCTGGTCAGTTTTCTTCAGATAAAAAGCCAAAATTGTCTGCAACCGTTTTAAGCTTTCAAACCTGCATTTAAGCTGCGATATAATTGTGTCTAGGACTTTTATATAATTTCTACGAAATTTTTTCATTAGGGCTTATTTTTGGAGTGTCATCATCGGCCTCATAACTGATCATTTTTCGAAGTTTTCTTTTCCTTTTTTCTTTGAATTCTGGAATTATATCCAGAAATTAAGCGTGGTCAATGTTTTAGTTGTACAATGTGGTCAAGTCGTCCATTTCTCAATCCATTCATTTACAAAGTCAATTCTTCAATTAAGTTCCTAGATATTGCTACGCTAATGTTCTTTTTTGTAATGTTTTATTGACTGTATCAATTTCGTCAAGGATTTTGTTTCAAACAACCAACCTACATAAGAAATGGAAATCTTTTAATTGAGTTATCACCATCTTCGCACCAGTGTATGTTTCTTCATTAGATTTACTAGATGCTAAATTTTCCAAAGTCTTTAAAAACGTTACGTTACTTAGATGTAGATGTAGACACAGCCTGCTGCTTCCATGACCAACGAATGTCTCTGTTTTTTAGCGGTACAAGCAAATAGCTTAAAAGGACATCCCATCTGAGGGGAGATGACGAAAAGAAAACAAACAAACTCTGAATTATTCCGAAAAATGGAACATGGAACAAAGTGTGCAATAGAAGTTTTAAATGGGATTGAACACCTCTGCCATATTTGCACCATCATCGGAGTATTGAGCTCGACAATATTTCAAATCTAGTTCGTCGGACTTGCCAATCCTTCACCAGTCTTGGACTTCGATTCGACAAAACAAAGAAATCTTTCTTCGATGGAGCATTGCCCATCTTTAGAAATTTTGACATATCAAAGGATTTCCCTCATTTGCTCTTAATGGGATACGTCTGGAGTACAATCGAATGAAATGACAAAGTATTTCGCATCGTGATTTTTTTTGATAATTGGACTCTTAATCTCCTATCCTAAGCAAGTAATCACTTCATTTTGAATGTTATTCGAAAAGTATGTAATTTTTCGACCAGAAGGTCTGACAGAATTGTCTTAATAATGACAGATTTCAGGATCATATTTTGCTATCTCTTCACTTTTGAATCATTTGCGAGATGACTTAAAAAGTGGATGTACTCGTATTAACACTTTTTCTATTCAATTCCGATTACCATATAGTGGGCGCCCTTTGTTGACTTCCAAACTAGCTTACTATCAGTTTCATTGGTCACCATTTTGTGGTCGGAATACCTTCCAACTTCGAGCTTATCCTGCGCTCCCTAGGGGGCGCGTCCCACCGGTTAAGAATCATTAATCTACAATATTAAATTATTGCGTGTGTGGCTTGTGGCAGTATGCCCATGATATGCAAATGATCAAATATGATCAAGGGATTTCCGAAATTGATAAAAAAAGTATGGGCTTAAAAATGTATAACGAGGTCAATAATAACTATATATGATAGTTTAAAGAACAAAGACTTACTTCTCTAACAAAATTACGTTACGGCGGCGCCCCCTTGGAACACGGCGCCCGGGGCGAGTGCCCCCTTCGCCCCCCTCTTCGTACGGGCCTGAGTATACCCATAACTCACACATTTCAAAAAATTAAAAACCTTTTACATCGTGTTGATTTACTGGTCTTCGGATCTATTAGGAACAATCTACGCAGCGCAAAGGATCCACTTAGACTGGAGAAAAAAAGCGAAATCTACAAAATATCGTCCAGTGAATGCGACCAATGCTACATCGGACAAACGAAAAGGCTACACACAATTCCGGGAGCACATCCGAGAAGCAACATCAAGGAAAGGACCGAGCTCAATCATCATCAGCAGTAGCCTAACAAATCATCAAGGAAGGACACAACATTACACAAAACAGGCTACGATACGTAAGGAGGCCAGCAAGTTGGACCCATGGGAAAGCCTCGAAATTATGTGTGGAGTCCCAGGGAGACTTTCAAACACCGACGAAGGAAACTCGCGATTAACAAGATTTTTCGCCAATAGGTGCAAACAAACAATTCAATATAAGGTACAATCTTTGCGAAAATGGTTTGCGTCTTGTCTATACGATAAAACTAACCAGCCGACGAGCACAAAATAGTTGTGATAAACCAATAACAATAACCAGTAAATTAACATGGCCTCCAGAGCTAACAAATGAACGAACGGTCGTTTTATCGTGACATTAAATCTTCCACCAATGGTTGGGTTTTGCGATTGCCTAATGTTTTGCTGAATTTATTCGTAATAAAGCGCTCCTGATTGTCACATCTGTAACAATTGTTCCGGGTTACCATTGGTCCGAGTGAGTACCCCCGATAAAATACTTGGTTATGTAGTTACACTAAACTAACCTACATCCGAGCACCAAAAAAACACGCCTAATCTAGGGAGGCGGGAGCGTCTCGCCCGCCAAAGAAAAACGAAGAAATTTAATCAATCAAAAGTAAGAAGCGACTAAGACTATGTGTACACGACGGAACAAGTGCGGTAGTTTTCGGACCCTTTTGCTGACGACTTTTTCTTTGATGGAAACCTTTTACAACAGAGTTGGTTTTGTGAGATATATACATATGTATGTATACTCATATTCATATAAAATAAAAACTAAAAATCTAAGTTAAAGCAATGAAAAGAAAATGAAATGGAAACTGCGACCTATACTGGGGGCCACTCAAAAATAGTTGGCGAGAAGTTGTTCCGCCACTGGTTACTCTGCATCTTGACGCCACCAAAATGCAATTCCAGAAAATGTAATAGTTGAAATAGATTACGCGCGTCAGCAGCAGAATCGGCAGAATTTCATAGCTGGCAAATATGCTGAATGCCCAGTCTTCTGCTCAACATTTTTGCTAGCAATGTAAAATACATTGCGCTTGACGTTTGGCGATGCCGATGTTGTTGCTGACGCGCGTAATCTATTTCAAGCTTAAGATTTTAATGATTATTTAACATGAACTTCATACTAAAAATCGTTTGACATTTGAAGCAATTTTAGTGTCGACAATAAAACGAGTGCATTGGTATGACAAAAACATACATATTGGGGAAATTTTTTTTACATCGATAAAAATTACTGTACTGGAAAATTGTAATTTAATTTTATAAAATTTACGAAATTTTAAGCAAAAAATATTCCAAAATATGTGGTACAAAATATAGACATAGAATTAATTAATCGTGCATGTTTTCTTCTATTTTTTTTTTATTTCGGCAATATGTGCTTTATTCCTTGCATAGATGTAATATTTTCGCATTCGGCCCCAATACATATATTCCACCCTTTTAGACAAAATATCGGAAAATTTAACATCGTTGGTCTTGATTAGATAGATAATAAGATTCGTGTTAAAAAGTTAGCGATAAAGTAGATACATTTTACCTAACTCTATATGCAATTATGTAGCCTTCGTTTTCTCCATTTATAAAATTACCAGTGTTTCCTTTTACAGTGAATAAACTTTTACCTAAACTATTAAAATTATGTTTCTTTATCTAATGCTAAAGGTATAAAAAAAAGCCTTCCAAACTGTCGATTTATGATAGGTTTTACAGTAGAAACCCGATAATCCGGACCCCGAAAATCCGGATATTCGATAATTCGGTTTCGGATTAAGGTCCAAATTTTCTTTGATTTCGAACAATATGAGAATTTAATGCAAGGTTTTTCTATCGTATTTTTAGATTTAAAGCAACAATCACCCTAAAACGAAAATCAGAATAATTTGGGTCCGGTCGCTATCAATCCGGATTATCGGGGCTCTACTGTATTTCGTTTTCATTATGTATGTATTTCTTTTTCATATATTCAAATTCACGAGCAAGATAAAGCCCCTTAGAGGAAATTTTCTACCAACGCCTCTGTGTTTTTATTTAGTATGTGTGAATTGCGATAGTGTGAAGTATCACTTTTTTTGTTGATGCCCACTCTATGGACTATCGCATTAAATGTGTTGGCATGGTTTCTCTAAGTATGTTACGTACTCCCACTCACCTTGATTGAAAGCTAGAGCTGGGACATAAATAACAATTGGTAGGAACAATATCTGGAATTAAAGAAATGTATTTTAATAATAAATTGACTCAATAAAATTATTATTATTATTATTATATTACCTCATCAATCACAAACATAATTGAAGCAAATGATCGAACACCTGAATTAAATCGCATCTCTAAGTACTGAAAAAAGAAAAAAATCTCGTTACTCTCTACCTATATACATATATATTTTCAACATAAATATTTTTTCAATTGGGTCCAATTAATTTAGGTTCTTGATGTACCGTGTACCAAGAGCGCGTGTGTTACAAGATTTAATTTACAAGATTTTAACTGCTATTCCGTTGAGGTGCTGTGACCAAGACGCTCTGCATAGTTATTTATTCCCATAATCAATTTATTTAATCCTTTTAACATTTGAGTGATATCATAATCCGTCACAGGGTGGTGAGTTCGAAAACCATCGGCTTACGGTGGCACTCGAACCCACGATACAAAGTCGGGTGCACTAGATACTACAGAAATAAGGCTAATTCAAATGAAAAAGACATTTTTGAAAGCTAATTTACGTGTACGACATGCTACCTGCTTAAAGAATAAATGCTTCTTAAATTGTTGCATTCCTTTCAACCCTTAACAAAAGCACTACATTATTATTTATTTACCATATCAGCTTTATCAATTTATTGTCTTCTAGTTGTATAGTTGATTGTTATCTAATGAGAAACAATCTATCAGTCATTGCTTTGTTTTACCACTTCTATTTGTTTTCAGTCAATTAATACATGGAAGAGAAATTATTTGCAAATTGTAATTGAATTATTAGATTCAAGGACAAAAGATTAAATATGTTAGCTTTAAAAGAACTTTAAGTATCTCAATTGAAAAGTAAGTTTAAGTTTAGCAAACATATGTACATAAATTCATTGACTTAAATTTATTATTATTATATTATTGTAATTTATAGTAGTCTGGCTGGTCTAGCGGTTAGTGCGCGCACAGGGTCATGAGTTCGAATCTCACCGTGAAGGTGAACCATGGTGTTTTTCGAACTCATGAGCTTGTGACGGACTATGATCTCACTCAGATCTTAAACGAGTACCCATTTATGGGGATAAATAACACTACTGAGCGTGATACTGATCTCATTAAATCTCAACAAAAAAGCAGATAAGATCTTGGAAATAGGATGTCACTAACACATCCTGCGGCCTTAGTCCAATGTTGGATTGTCGCGCCTGTTATTTATTTTTTTATTTTTATAATTTATAACAATGTTTTTAGTTTAACTATTATAGTATTATATTGACAATACAATGATAAATCGGATGACGTGCAACTACTCCCAACCATTATTATAATCCTCGAATTCTAATCCTAGGATAAAGTTTGTATGTTGTCCATTACACACAGCCATTTAAATGTTACAATGAAAATAAAATAGTTCTGCATTATTTTTCTGTCCCTATCTGAACTAATTTCTCGACTTAATCACTTTCAATCTAAAAATCTAAATCATAAATGTGTATTAAAACAACAACTATTGCTCAAAGATATTGTTGGCCTTTATGAATGAAGTTTACGATCGACAAACATGTCCACCAAAATTGTTAAATTGTTGTATACTACACAACATTATCATTGTATTACAGAATAAGTTTATTATTTAATTGAAATGAATTCGTAAATAAATGTGTGGAGATAATGTGTCGACTTTGGACACAATTACCTCAAGACAAGGGAAATGGCTTTCGAATCCGCATCATACAAAAAACTGGTATTATCGGTTTGAAAAAATAGTAGGTACAGTAAACAGGCATTTAATTTAATTAATTATTTTGATTAAAAAATAATGTGGTTCTTCACTGCAACAGTGTAATACATATAAGTAAATTCAAAAAGAATGAATACGATATTTAAACTATAAATCCAAGATATTTTTAACTGACGATTCCCAACTAGCATTTTTAGTAGCAAAAACGTGGATATCACTCCAAGATTGCCTTTGGGAGTAGCAAATACTTTCAATCGTTCCGTGATAAGGACCTTTTTGTCACCGAAGAGTCACTGATATGGGGAATGAAAAGTTTGGTGACCAGGACCCATTTGCCACCAGTAAGTTGCAACGCGATTGGAACGCACCAACCAAGTGGCATTGTTTGTCTAACCACCCAATTGGAACTTTATTGGTCCCGTCTTCCCACACAATCATAGTTGTGAATATGTGTAGGTAAAACCGACACAATTTTAGTAAACTTAAATCGAATGGGTTTATATGTACACACATATACTTTTACACATTTGCTAAAGTTGTATTTTTACCCTATTCAGGCAATCAAAGAATATAATCTGAAAGGATTTAATTGAGTGATTACATTATTTGATCATTTGTCAGCTTTTTTTAACAAGAAAACTTCGTGCCAAGCCAATTTCACTGTGGAAGTGGATATTCCACCTAGAAAAAAAGTAATGCCCTCTCATTTTTCTAATCATTTCTTAAATAAATTGTCAAGAGATAACCCAACTAAAGTCAGTGTTATCCTCCACTTTCTAGTTTTATCACTCTAAATATTCAGCAAATAAAATAGTTACTTAACACAAAGAAGTTCTAAATTGTTTCATCTGAAAAAATAGCTACTTTCTCGAAATGTGTACAAAATGATTTTGTAAAATCTTGGAAAATATGGCGACAAGCATTTGACAGCTCCATATGGTACTATAAAGTTCCAAATAGGACTTTGTAGTAACGTTAGGAACTATATATAGTTCTTATTTTACTATAAAGTAGCAAATCCTTCGAAGTTACAAAGAAATTATACGGCTACGGTTTTGCCACTTAAAAATATTTCTATGGAGTTGCTCACTATGTAGTAGCAAAATGAGGTAACAAAACTGTACCATTCGCCTACACTTGTCAAATATGTAGTAGCAACATTTCGTTCGCTACAAAGTTCCAACTACTATCACCCTGGAACGTCCCAAAAAGTACTTTGCAGTATTTGTTACGATGAAGTTAAAATTTGGGGGGTCAAAAACGTAACCGAAACTTATTAAAGTGGCGGAATCAAAAGCACACTAGTTGTCGCTACTTAAAATGTTGCTTGGGTTTGATTATATTAATCGTTTCTTTCTTATTGTCCAAGTAAAATGCAAACGGATCAAAATTTCGCCGTTGGATAACAGCTGACTATTGTGTCATCAGTCCCCAACGCGATATTCTGAATTGTAAATTGCATTTCATATTATGCACCGTGCGAGAAACAATTTAAAGGAAAATGTCTCAGGAAATATTAAAATGGTCCAATAAAGTTGGAACACCAAAAAACTGATAAACAAAATGGCATACGGGAAATGTAAGGGAATTTGTTCGCGAAGCCATCTGGTGGATGGCATTGGCAGATGATCCATGTCATAGCCTGGATTAATTTTCCAGATTGTCATTTTGTATGGGATTTCCAGGAAATATGGAAATAATTCACAAACTCGAGAAACACTTATGTAATAATAAATCAAATGGAAGATCTCTACAACTACATAATATGTCGGGGTACGTACAAAAAATGTACAATATGTCGGGGTACGTACAAAAAATGTACACTCACCTCATACGAAGATCCCACACGCAATGTTGAAAAAACTGGCAAATATATCAAAGACACGGCAAAACCCATCAGCATCACTGGTATCACAATTAACCAATATTGTGTTCCGTACGTATAAATTTCGGATGGTGTACCCAATATTGTCACACCAGAAATATAACTGCAAAACAATTGAATAAGAAATACATACATAAAAAAGTGAAAGATAACCATTAAAATTAAGAAAACTTACCTTGCCACCAAACTCATGGCCACTGGAAACACTTTGAGATTTCTCGAGCCCAAGAGATATTCATTGAGAGACAACGATCCGAAATTCGTCCCTTTCTCATTGGATGTGTCTGCATTTTGTATGTTTTGTTTAAAGTTTTTACGTCTACAATATAAAACATTGAAAGTTATTAAACAAAGATAAATTGACGCCGAAAAAAATTTCAACAAAACTAAGTTAAAAGAAATTTTGAAAAGTAATTGTCGGGCAGCATGCATAGTCCTAACTTAAGGAATAATGATTCCCATAAGGAATAAGTTTAAGTGACGATATAATTTAATTCAACAGCCTAATTAAAGTAACTGACAAATAAAAATTTTCTAGCTGCATCAAAATTTATTCCATTAAAGGTCGATCCACACTTTTCAGTCATCTGTCACAGTCAACTTCCATACAAGTTTACAGATTGTCAGTTAATTGATTGAATGACAATCTGTTAACTTGTACGGAAATTACTGTGACTAATGACTAAAAAGTGTGGATCGACCTTTAGGGTTCCCTAAAATATAAGCGAGGACTTTGAACTCCGCCCGTTGTTATAGATATATAATTTCAGAAAATTAATTCAAATTGAATAAAAAAAAAAGTTCTTACCGAAAAAATCCAAAATACGCTCCGGTTGAAGCCGACAATATCAACATGGCTGCGAAAACGCAATAGTCCAATATATGGAAATGAGAATCATTGCTGTCGGTGTTCATTCTGAAATTAGAAATAAAACTCTATCATTGACAGTAAGTACACCAAATTTTTGGGGTAGCTTTATGGACAACACTATAAGCAAAACTATACAAAAGTTGAATTCCTGGTAAATTAAACTCTAGTGAGTTATAATGATAACAAAACAGTAGGCGAAGTCTTTTCAAATTGCTACTGACAAAGGACTACAATTCTATAAATTCCAGGATTGGAAGGAAGGAAGAAAACTGACATCAGAATTTAAAGAAACGTCAAGATATATCTTTAGTTAACGAAAGACCAGTAAAATCGTTCCTTAATTGAAAAAGTAATTTCTATGATGTTGCTCTAAGCCGTATTCGTATCGAAATCGCTAAAAGTAACAATCTCTTTCATAAGTTATGTTTAATGGCAATTTTACAAAATATCGCAAAATCAAATTAAGTTCAATTCAAACTTTTCCAGTTAAAATAAAATAAAAAATAGTTGGGTCGAAGTTATGTAAAAGAATGTTACAAATAAGGTGGCACTAGCACTTTTCAGATACCGACATAAACATTCGGTAACCAATAGACTCTTTAACCCGGCATTCATTTTTAATAAGTCAAACAAAACACAAAGGCACCGTGTTATTGTGTCGTAGCCTTAACCAATTCCCAAGACCCGAACCTCAGCAAATCAGATGCATTTTCAGGAAGTCAGAGCCTGAACTGAGCAATCTCCCAGCTTTCCACCTTTCCTCGACAATCTCTGTTATACATCAGTCTCGTCTCAATCAGTAGTAACCGGTGAGGTTGCCAATGCTTAGCTATTTTTAAATGTATCCTGCTCAGACCGGCGGATCTCTCCCGAAGGACGCTTGCCGTGACGGCCTAGAAGGTGCTGCCGGGCCGCCAGGTTCAAGATAATTCTGCCGGGCTGCGCTATTATGATTTTAAAAAATGCTGTCCTTCAAAAAAGTGTGTATGTACTATACTTTATAATTTAACTGACAACTCAGTTTCTCTACATTTATTTTGAACTAGCCTGCGCAACTGTTTCTTATAGAGCCGCGCCGTATGTTTCGATTTATCGGAAGAAGTATTTGGATATTTAGTCAAAATTTTCTTCAAAATATATACCCTCATGGCATACAAGTCCGAGAATATGGTTTGGTTGCCCAATGGTCTCTATTCTTCAGGTGATTCCATAGTTCATTGAGCGCTAGCTGGCAGCTTAAATATTTACCCGCAAAAAACATTACTACTGCGGCTGTATATCGCTAGGTACAACGGTATTATCATAAAAGCTAAAAATTTCGGTGTCAATCCAAATCGCAGCAAACCTAATTTCTCTAAGACCACATGGGTTTAATTGCACGTAATAGAGGTTTAAGCCAATCATTTGAATTTGAAATTGAAGCTAGCTTGCTTTGGAATAATGACTGTGGCTTTACAAACTCCCTCGACGCCTGCTCTTGATGGGATTAAAATTAAAAGTATGGAAAAAACAACATCCTGCCTGATGAATTGAAGTCGACGCAAATTTGTCGTCTTGGCCGGTTCGACAGAAGTGATCTCTCTCTCTTTTTCTCACTGGTTTCTTTTAATACCTAGTGGGTTTTTTCCCTCTCCCTATTCTCTACTTTTTCTATCGGTTGCACAGAGACAGAAATTGGACTCCGTTAGAACGCCTTTATGATGAAAATAAGTTTCTCTAGTATGCCTCTCCTACGTAAGGCTGTCCATATGTAAGTCCGGTCAACGCTGTCAAACGCCTTCAGTCAATGAACATAAGCTGTAACGAGGATCTTCATTCAGCGGATTGTTCAGTTATAATTCGGTAGTGCTGTACATATATAAAAAAACAATATTTCTTATTGTATACCAATAAAAATATTATATTCTTCAAATGCTCAATATTTATGTTTTATTATGTCGTACAATGGTTTCTCCTTTATTTATTCATTTATTTTATATTCTTTACGACAAAAAAAAGACCTACCTTACGTATACGCACGACGGAATATGTCATTAACCGATTTACATACATATGTACGTACTTATTTCAGGAAAATTCTTTCATATTCGAATTGATTTCATTTCATATTTTTCAAAATATATCAAGGACATGCAGATTAATAATAGATTTTCATTGCCATATTTTTTTATGGAATAAAACGGAAAAAAATGAATGAATCGCAGCTCGTCTAGCTTATATACAATTTAGTTTGACATTTGTATTTATACAGGGTGTCCGGAAACTGCCGCATAAACGCACCGGATTATGATTCCTCAGTTGATTTCCAGGAAAAAAGTTGTACGTAACATACCCCTTAGCTTAACCCTTTAGCAGCCACAGGCGTTTGAAGATTTTTGAAAAAATTTCCTAACTCCTAACCTAACTAAATATTTCCTAACTAATTTTGGAGTATAAGTACTACATAATATAGTGTAACAACAAGTGCATAATTGGATCGTTGATTTAACGAAACATTTTTAAGTAATATATATTTTTGTATTCAGTTAACAAATTCTTATTTAATTTGTGCACTAAATTCATTAAATTCAATTAATTAGCAAAGATGCGCCAAGAGGAAAGTCCAAAAATGAGGTAGTTGGTAGATAAGCACCACGAAGGTAGGATATCGAACCTTTTATATCACTTTTAGTTTTAGAAAAAAGATTGATAGTGTGAAAGCAGATATGGCATAGACATAGTATGTAATATAATCCTGTAAGTGCTCCCATTTCTGATTTTTCCGTAGCCAATAAGCAAGGACCCGAGGTATACTAGAACGGCACTAGCCTTAAATATATTTATCTTATATAGACCCGGGCGGTGGTGGTGTCACTTACAAGGGCGATCACTTGCTTCGATATCCCTATGACCCATGCGCCTACCACAATCTCACAATCATCTCTATTGCAGCTTCAATATATTTCTTGGCGGAAAAGTCAAGAGCAACAATGAAGTATAAAGCACATACATAGCTCATGCTCATCTGCTCACCCCTTTCCGTATCGTTACTACAACAAAATATTGTGAAGCCACTATCAGGAATTTTGGCCAAATATTTGTATCTAAAGGTCCTTAAATGAGAATTTAAATTACCGAGATCGTTCAAAGGGAACCAGTAACTCTCCAAGAAATCAATCCAGCACATCATTATCCGAAAAATGTGCAGCCATACATGAGTTTATTTTGGTCCCTTTGAAATGATCCCCCATTTTCGTGCTCCTAAATTGGCCCAAATTATCAAAACTCAATTCGATATCGATGTACACACTGAAACTGCTCGAAAGAGCTGGAGGACGCAAGGATTTAATGGGTGACTAGCTCAGAAGATACTTGAAATTATCGGGAACAGGCTTAGAATATGTGTACAGTTTCTCCACAAATACATGCTAGGCTAGGGATAGGGATACTTCTGCTTAACGAATATGTTTTCCAAATAAATTTGAAAAAGTAATAATATTTTTGAATTTCTAACCCATAAATTTTTGATTTTAAATTTTTACTGAAAAAACCTTTCCACCAAGCTGGATAGCCTAGGACCGTGGGCAAAACGTATTCCAGCGCTATACGATAGAAAAAAGCGCTTGTCCCTATTCAAGTGGCCCATATCTTGCGAGGAGGAATTGCTCTCATTTTCTCAACGTGCCTTTTATTGTCAGGGATTCCCAAAGAGATATAGTGAATACAAGCACAAACCCTAAAGCCATACACTGAACGACATAAGATACAAGCCACAGAGAAACAAACAAAATTCGCGAAGTGTACTGTACATAATTTTCAATCATATTACGCCATTCACTTTCCCTTCAACAAAACAGCAACCCACATATAGTACACTATTTGGATATTGAATACAATTTAGTAAAAATACAAAGATATTTTTAAATTCAGATGCGCATATTTAAAATAAGTACATTTATGTACATATAAGTTTTGTTGAAATATACTCAAACATATATTTTTAGAAACGCATTTGAGAACAATGACATTATGTTTTTGTTTAGTGATAAAGCAAAATACATACGTCTAACTAATGACTAAATGTACAATATATCACAAAACACCTGATTTTAGGATGTAACAAACAAATTGAATAGATGCCAAAACTTATGGTCCATCCAGACTGATGACTGAATTGGCTGCACGTGCAACCAACTGGCAATTGTCATTGCATCCAAACTGATCGCGATTTGGGTGTGCGTCCAGTTTTGATATTCAATATGCCAACTCAACCAATCGTTTTGACAACCGCTAGTCAAATTCAACGTGACAATTTTGCAAACTTTGTTCGTTCTTTTGTGTGAAATTGAATGGCCGTGTAATAATTCAAACGCACGATTTTGACAATTCGATTCAAAAAAATCTCCAAAATAAAATTTTGATTATGTCATTTTCTGTCTCCATTTGGTAGCTATGTAGTATGTAGATGCTAAGTTACAACCAAATGGCGGTTCGTGATGCCAGTTTTTGCACGCGCGTCCATTTAGAAGCCAATTTGGATGCACCTTTAAAATTTATTTTAACGAAACTAAGTTTTGGGAAAATTTTCCATTCGTGATGAAGTACGTAATTATCTGTATTGTTTGGAATGGAAGATGCGACGACGTAGCCACTATCCGCACGTGTTTTTGAATTTAGTTAATTATAGGGTGCTACCATGATCTAGTAACTTTTCAGGAAAGTTAAGTACATTTTAATAATATACTGTGTCTATTCTATACCAGCTATATAATTTCCAATAGAATTAGAAAATTGTCTTTAATAAATGCATTTAACTTGTCAACCAATGAATGCAAATTCGCAGACATTTAAAAAAATGATAACAAGTCCGTCAAACTTCCTAGGAAATATTGGCGTGAAAATTATCATAAATACTTGAATAATAAAATAATTTACACATTTAAGATAAATAGATTACACGCTGTTGTCATTTCCAATATAATTTGCATAAATCTTTGCACGTTAATTAAAGTTGTAAGATTACTATACATATATAGTGAAGTGACTGAAAAGTTCTGAATGCAACACCGCCAATGGTTTACAAAGAAATTACTAATATTATAATAGTTGTGTACAAAAAAAAAACAAAATACAAATTACCATATCATTTTCAGCGATTTTCCTCATAACATAATAATTATAATTGCGGCTAATGTAAAATTGATCTATTAAGCAGAATTTGTGATAAATGTAGTATGTAAATGAATTTAGAAAATGATGCCAGTGCTCGCAATGTCTATGAAAACGTGAGACAGAACCAATTTATCTCTGATACAAGGGATTACTCGATTTAAAAATGCATCTGTCAGCAAATCAAATCAACATAATTTACGCATGGGGCTTCTAGCCCAGAAACTAGGTTTGAATTCAGAAAGGCGCTAGCCTTTCATTCTGGAACGCGTTTATTTAGACCAATCCAAAAATAGATTTACAGGAAGCATTTCATTAATGTAGTGCACAATACTTATTTATTGCTTATAAAATATATGTACAACAAAAAATTTCACTATGCATTAAAATTCTAAAAAAACCCTCGTATTGCGGGCGCAGCCCTCTGTACGCCGGTATTTTTATTGATAAAATCCCTGGGCGAAAAATTTCACTCTCGATCTTAATTCAGCCATTTTTTTTTGTGTTCGAAAACAAAACGGGGTCCTTTTATTTATACATCCATCCTGCGTCTACCTCGCATTCGCCATTAGGAGTACCTAAGCTATGCAGCCATAACCTCCCTCCCTTGCGGGACGACGAGAATTTATCCGGCTTAAAGCCGGAATGGTGTTCTCCGCCGGGATGCCTCCCTTTGGATCCCCACCTTGGGATGCGACTCTAGCTGGTCGACTTGTCTATAACCACGAACCCCCTCGAGTCCAACGCCTAGATGGGTAGGGACCATGGTACCCTGGGCACGCCCATCCCCGAGGTACACTATTCGCTAAAGATTTCTCTATAGCAGGTGTGATCCTCCTTTGGCCCCCTTTCGGAAGACCTAACGAATTCGGACGCCTCCGCAGGATCGTTATGCCTGTTTACTACTCGTCGGCTTAAAGCAGACTCGTAGCGCTACCGTTCACATAGGTTTGGCCTCCGTCCGTTTACTAAGCAGCAATTTGATTCGGGCCGTGTGGTCATCAATCCACAAGCCAGCTAGGTATAGGCGCAAAGGCCATTCTCCCTAACTGGCCCCTTCGAGGCTTGGGTTCTGCGAAGCCGCCAACTCCGAGACTAGACACGTACGCTTATATGTGGTTCTCCCCTACGAGGAAGCACTGCGTCGTGTGAGCTTGTATAGCTGACTTTTTGAAGGAATAGGGAAAAAGTCAAGCTATGCTGTGTCACCCATACATGACGAGCTCGGGAGCTCGGGACCGTCAACTCCCGAAGGTCTTTTGTACAGATCCACGCCATGGCGTATCAACCATAATAGGGGCCTCCCTGCGCTGCTCGGGTCCGTGGTGTCGCAACTCACCAAATATGTGTGTCACATGAACACACTTCCCCTGCGGGACTTTTATTTATACAATCATAAGCTCAATTTATTCGATATTCCAATGTCACCGTGAATGTTTTTGTAGTGTTTATATCAGTCATGGGCAAAGTACGGCCCGCGGGCCAAATGCGGCCCTTTGGGCTAGTCAATCCGGCCCGCGACAGAGTTTTGAAAACAAAAAAAAAACACTGAAAATTGCAAGTAGTGCAAAATATAACTTCTGTGTAGCTAGAACAGAATAACAGTTTCCTTCTCATTGCGTTTTAAGTACGGCATTGTCGCATTAATATTAACTAGTTTGCACGTAAAATCACCACCATTCAAAGAAACGACAAAAGATCAGAAATTTTTCAAGAATTTCAAGAAACTATCACGATTTTGAAAAGTACCTTTGCCCACTTTTTGTAACATTACTACAGATGGAGCACCGAAGATCTGTTTTTTAGGCATATTTAAAAATAATTTCCTGAGAACGAATTTGTGTTTCTTCATTGTGTCATACATGTGTAAATCTGCTCTAGGCATGAAACATGTGCTTGATGTTGTTATTAAGCTTGTCAATAGCACTCCTTACAATCTGAATATTCTAATGTACTTTTCTACACCAAAGTAAGGTGGTACAGTGTTGGACGGATTTGTTAACGAGTTTGGGATCTAAAACAGAAATAATCTGTTTTATGGAAGAAAAAAATAGATGAGTGTGAACATTTGAAAGATAGTGTATTGCTTTCGGACTTGGCATTTCTTACAAAACTTCTTAGTCACCTCAACAAATTGAACTTTAAACTTCAGGGAAGAAATCAATGAATCCGTGATATTTGGGATCATATCAGAAGTTTCAAAATGCAATTGAATATATTTTCCAAACAAATAGTCAAGAAAGACCTTACTAATTTACCAAGATTAAAAACTATTGCAATTAGGGAAGACTTACTTAAGAAATACGAGAAAAGCGTGAAATGTCTTCATGGGGAATTTAAACAAAGATTCCATGACTTAAAAGTTATTGATAATTGCGATTTTTGCGTCGTCCTACATTTGTGAACAGGTGTGCATGCAACCCAAAAGCTTCTAAAGAACAGCGTTAGAAACCGATTGACTGACGACCATTTGGCTTCCCTACTGCGAATCAACTTATCTTCGTTTGAACCAGATTATAAACAATTTTTAGAATCTCAGTCACAGTTTCATCTGTCACATACGCCTTCATACACTACTAAAGAATACTAAATTGTTGTAATTAATAATTTTTTTAAAATATTGTAGCGTATAAGACTGCGAGTGATGTAAAAATCAAAAATTAACTTTATCAGTTTTTTTTAAATCATTTTTTGTAAAAATCAAAAATTAAGTTTATCAGTTTTTTTTAGTTTTTTTTTTTCGGCCCGCCATGTCTGTTTTATATAGTAAATGCCTCTCCTACGGAAGCATGATCCTGTTTTTCAATGTACATAAACAATACCCATTCATTCAATGGCCAAGAGCGGCCAAAAATTTCCTTCCATTCAAAAGATAAAAATTCTCTTGAAGATCAAATTGATGAATTTCCGAATCAAGTTGACGATTTTCTTTGTCAAATTGACGAATTTCCAAATAACGTAGACGAATTTCCATTACAAATTGTCGAATTTGACAATCATGTTGGATTTGCGTTTAAAATTGGTCTTGATTTGCCAATTTGAAATTTAAACAAATTTTTAAACGTCATTTGGTAATGGGAATTCGGGAATTCGTAACGAACATCCACCATCCACCATATTTCGAAATTCGTCAATTTGATAATTTGTTAGTTGAACAAGGAAAATTTTGTAATGGGAATTCAACAATTCGTAACGAACATCCATCCACCATATTTCGGAATTCGACAATTTGATAATTTGTTAATTGAACAAGGAAAATTTATCAATTTCTAATGAAAATTCGTCAATATGATTTTGAAATCAGACAATTTGTGATGGAATATCGTCAACATGATTTTGAAAATCATCAACGTGACCTTGAAATTTATGTCAATATTTTTAATTTAAAGCACACCTTATAACTTTAACTTAAAGGTCCATCTAGATTAGTCGCCATTTGGCTGCTACTTAGCATCTACACTATGGACACAAATGGACACAGAAAATGACATAACCAAAATTTCATTTTGGCGATTTTTTAAATTTAATTATAAAAATCGGACTCTACGCGTTTGAATTATTACACGGCCATTCAAGAATTAATCAATTTCACACAAAAGAATAAACAATAACACTTTGAATTTGACAAGGGGTTGTCAAAGCGCTTGGTTAAGTTGCCATATTGAATACCAAAATTTAGTTCGGTACTTCTCATCCTTCGTCTTGAGTATGTTTTCCTGCTCTTGCCTAATAAGCATTTATATTTAAATAAAATATGATTCGCGGCCTCTTCGGGCCCTCTTGGTCTGGGGGCCATCTTGGCGTGGAGGCCCGTGTTCTAATGAATATATGATACAGCATACGTTGCGCCACCAAATGCTTTTAATTAAGCGATTTATCATCACTCATAGGTTACTTCAATGAAATGAGTAATTTCATTCTTGACCAAGAACCTAATCGGATCAAAAACGCAAAAGAAACAAACATGTGTGAACTTTGTAAGCTTCGTAATCTCTCTCTTTTTTTCTACTCCGAACATTATTTAATTTTAATCTTAATCTTATCTAATGGTAATTACGCGGCAAACGTCAAATTCACAATGTCGCACGATAAGTCTTTTAATTCATACCCATACTTTGTATTGAATAGCATATGAACCTTAAACAGCACCAAACTGGTATAGTGGTTGCAATATTTTGTATCTTATCGTTCTTAACGTTTACCTATGATTGCAATTATTATGTACCTGTATGGTGATAAATGCACTATTGAATATAAATATCCCGGACTTGTCGCAATAAATTGAAAACTATTAGGCGAACACGTTACAATACTTTATTCTCCGAAAAGAGGTTAGCTTATATGTCAAATGGACAAATTGAGTACTGTACATACTATAAAAATGGGAACCGCTGGAAAATGAAACATGTAATGGAACATCCCCCCGAATTTATTGGATCGGTGTTCTTGGACGTAGAACAGGAGGAGATGTCCTAGTCACAGCTCTTGGATTCCGCCGCTGTCGCAAGGGTGTCGGAGACGGAGAAAGTACAGGTGGATTATCTGGTTCTGCGCTCACTTGTGGTGCTGGTAACTCATATAACGTAGCTACGTCCATTTGCATCTCGGCTGAATCAGGATGTGGCGCAGGACGTAACTGGTTCGCATGAGCACGTAGAACTCGTCCGCTGTATGCGACGTTGTACATAACAGTTCCTATACGCTCAAGAACTGTCGCAGGCCTCCACTGACCCTTTGCTGTTAGTTTGACTGACACTGCTTGACCAACGGTGAAGTGCCTTTCAACTGCTCCATGTTTCCTGTTGAACTGCTCTTCCATGGGGACATTCCGTTTTTGTGCCTGATGTTGGGTTGGTAGGACGGAACTTATGGGCAACGTAATTCTGCGCCCGAACATCAACTCCGCTGGTGATTTATTGAATGGTGCACTGTCATTTGGTGTGGCACGATATGCACGAAGGAATGAGTTGATTGTCGTGTCACAAGTATCTCCATTGGCCTTGAGAAGACTCCGCTTGAAGGTATCTACGAACCGCTCAGCTAATCCGTTGCTTTGTGGATGGTAAGGAGGAGTTCGTATGTGGTCGATGTTCTCCCCTTTACAAAAAGCTTTAAAAGCTTCGCTAGAGAATTGCGGTCCATTGTCTGTTACAAGCGTTTTCATGTTTCCAAATCTGGAGCAGACTGAAGCAATGGCTGCGGTTGTGACATTGGTAGTTGTCGTTGACATTCGAATAACCTCCGGCCACTTGCTGTAAGCGTCTACCATTATGAGAAACCAATTGTTGCCAATGGGTCCAGCAAAATCTGCATGAACTCTATCCCAAGGAGATGAAGGGATTGGCCATGATGACAGTGTAGTTTTCGTTGGCATTTTTGCTGCTCGAAGACAGTCATTGCACTGTTTTACAATTGAAGTTATGTCTTCATCTATGTTCGGCCAATAGACGTAGCATCTGGCTAATGCTTTCATGCGTGATATGCCTGGATGTGCCTCGTGAAGCTGTCTAAGTATCCAGGATCTGTGCACTGACGGTATAACTGTTCTATCCCTGAAGGTTAAACAGCCATGGATTAATGATAGTGAGTCTTTGATATTGTAATAGGGTCGTATTTCCGTCTGGCTGATATCTTTTGGAGATGCCGGCCATCCATTTTTGACGAAGGAAATGACTGACTGTAGAGTTTTATCGTGCATCGTAGCATCCTGGATTTGTGAAAACTTGATGGGTAAGCGTCGGTCTATTTCATCAGCAAACACTTGATCGATGATTGCCTCTGCGTTGATTGACGCAATAACGAAATCGTCATCTTCCCGTTTTCGCTGTGATATAAGCCTGGAGAGTATGTCCGCATGTCCAAAATCACCCGTTTTTGTGTATTTAATATCAAAATCGTAGGCCAGTAGAATGAGAGCCCAGCGTTGGATTCTGTTAGCAACGTGTGTTGGAATCCCCTTTTTGGAACTAAATATTGATAGAAGTGGGCGATGATCCGTGAAAATGGTGAATTTACGGCCAAAAATGTACTTGTGGAATTTGGTTACAGCAAATATGATAGCCAATGCTTCTAGCTCTATTTGGGAATATCGCGATTCAGCTGGTGTTAATCTTCTTGAAACATGAAAGAACGCTTTCATAGATCCGTCCGGTAAGGTGTGATAAGCAATTCCACCGATACCCGTTTGGGATGCATCAGCCGCAACGATGATGGGAAGACTTGGATCATAATGAGTCAATAGCAAGTCCGACGAAAGAATTGACTTGAATTTGTCGAACGTCTCCTGACATTGTTTAGTCCATGTAAATTTAACGTCTTGCTTGAGCAGCTGGTCCAATGGTGATCGCATTGCACTCATAGACCGAATAAATCTCGAATAAAACGTAATCGCTCCCAAGTACGATCGAAGCTGACTTACATTCGTCGGCGGGGGCATTGACTTGATTGCCTCTATCTTTGCCGGATCTGGCTTCTGTCCATTTTGATTGATAATAACTCCCAGGTAGCGAATTTCTGTCTTGAAAAAATTACATTTTTCAAGACGCACTCGCATGTTGTATGACTGCAACCGCTTGAAAATTTCCTTCAACGTATGCGTATGCTCCTCAAGACTTTGTGTCGCTATTAAAATGTCATCAAAGTAAGTTATGACGTGTGGAATTCCTGCTAGTATAGTGTCTATTGCTTGTTGAAATATTCCAGCAGCCGGTTTGACACCTGGGCACAGTCTGTTAAAAGTAAACAAACCTTTATGCGTATTGATGGTCAAAAGCTTCCTTGACTCTTCGTCCATCTCGAGTTGCAGATAAGCATCAGAGAGGTCGATCTGACTGAAAATTTTACATCCGGAGAGCGATGCAAAAATTAAATCTGGAGTCGGTATAGGATATTCGTGTGATTCGAGATTATTATTTAATCCCGTGGAATAGTCTCCACATAGCCGGATATTCCCGTTGGGTTTACGAACGACGACAATCGGAGCCGCATATCTACTAAATTGCACAGGTGAAATTATACCTGAATTTTGGAGCCTGTGTAATTCCTCTTCGACTTGCGCCATGACATGAAAAGGTACTTGTCGTTTTGGTCTGTAGACAGGTGATGAATTTTGTTTCAAGTTAAGACGTACCTGGAAATTTTGACAACAGCCCATGGTTGATGAAAAGATTTCTGGAAATGTGGTGCGAATATCTTCTATTATTTTCTCGTAGCTTTGTTGACTGTTGGATGTTGCCGTCTTTTGTTGTACTTGTTTGCAGAACGTTACGGGAGCTTGTTCCCAGAGACCAAACTGATCAATCCATTCGATTCCAAACAAATTGGTGTCGGTTTCGGTGATGAAACATCGTCCGCGCTGCGTGACGCCATTTAGAGAAATCGAGACTTGCATTTCTCCGATGATTGGCAAGTGTTGATTTTGCGCATCGACTGGTTTGCAGGATGGAGCACTTAATGCAGGTGAACCCAGCTGTTTCCACGTATCTTCGGTGAGAATTGTCACATCTGCTGCCGTGTCGTATTGTAGGGAAACTGGTTTGCCATTAAGTTTAACGTCCACAAATTTTCGATTGGTTACGGAATTGACGTTTATCGTTTGGACGGTTGACGGTTCACTGACGTTTCGGAATGAACTTGAATCGGGGATGCGAATAACTCTCATCTGCTTCGGTGTTGACGAAGATTTCCGACTTTGATTCCGATTGATTGAACAATACCCATCTTTATGTCCAACTGTGCCACACATTCCGCACTTGTGTTGCTTGTACTCGCAATCTTTTGAGTAGTGCATAGCTCCGCACAACCAACACGGTGTACGCGGCACTTTTTGTGATTGCATTCCAAATGGTGCTGATGAATGCTTGGATTTGAATTTCTTCTTGGAATTAAACTTGTTTGTTATCTTTTTGACACCAGTTAATTCCACTGTGCCTAAGATTGTGTCCGCCTTGACGCTGGTGAGCCGATTTGCCTCGATGAGCATTTTTTTCAGAGTGACAGTATCATCTGTTTCCATTATGCTCAACAAGCGCGTTTTGATTTCCTTGTCGGCTGGATTAGAGAAACCTAACACGAACAAGAGACATTTTAATTGTTCGGCTTGGAAGTTATTTACTTGGAAATCCTCTGCCATTTGGTTTACCCTGCATCCGAAAGTTGTGATTTCTTCACATTCCGACCTGCGAATTTGAAGGGCATTGTACTGTTTGCGAAACAGGCTTTCTTTGGGATTGAACAGCATCTTGAGATGCTCGACGGTATCCTTGAAAGAGACTGCTGAAGGGTTCTGTGGTGAAATAAATTGCCGATAGCGTTCGTTTGCAGAGGGCTGGAGCTTCATAAGAAGTAACCGCACTCGTCCCTTGTCATCGAGAATTCGCGCGTCTTCCTCGAACACTGCTGCATACCTCCCATACCACGCATCGAATGTTGTCCCAGCTTCATGGTCGTATACGAACGTATCCATTAAATTAGCAAGTGACTCCATCGTCGGCCTAACCTCACTTGACATTGCTGCCCCATTGTGCAAAGCCAATATTGCGTTTACAGATGCCGTCATCTGCTCAATTTGAGACTGTTGATTAAGGATCATTTGCTGCATCATTCGCTCGAATGATTTGGAGCCTTCGCCCTTCGAGTCTTCATTGGCCATAGCTTTTGCTCTTTTACCTCGCCGCCACTATTATGTACCTGTATGGTGATAAATGCACTATTGAATATAAATATCCCATCCTCGTCGCCACTATTATGTACCTGTATGGTGATAAATGCACTATTGAATATAAATATCCCGGACTTGTCGCAATAAATTGAAAACTATTAGGCGAACACGTTACAATACTTTATTCTCCGAAAAGAGGTTAGCTTATATGTCAAATGGACAAATTGAGTACTGTACATACTATAAAAATGGGAACCGCTGGAAAATGAAACATGTAATGGAACAGCAATATTTATTATTTGCTTTATTCCAACAAACATATAAATATTTCTTGTCTAGCAGATTGATTGCAACTTTTTTGTAGCTACATACAAGTGTATTTTCAAACATTCTTAAATCTGAATTTAAATATAAATCATGCATGACTGTTAGACATACATGCGCGCGATAAATTAAATCACAAGGTTTTTTACGCAACTTATGCATACATATGTATTTATTAAATAAATAAAGTCAATGCACTTTTCAAATGCGATTTGACGTCCAATAAAATTGTCAATTGGAATTTTTATATAAGAGGGTCAGCGTCATATAGTATTAATTGGTGTTTATTTTCTAGGAACATTACGCTATCAGCTCTTGTAAGAAGAATTTTCGTGTTCTTCTTATCGACACTAGCGACACTTATCTTACCGTCCGCCATATAGCGGATACATAGCGGAAAATATCGGAAACACAAAAGTTCCCCCTATGAGAACGGATAGCAGAACAAGCCAAAATTAAGATTTTACCCAACTTGTTTAAACATTTAAAAAGGCAGACAAAGATAATAATCGTTATCGAAATAGTTGCTTTTTGATCTTAGTCTGGTGTAAGGAGATAGCCCATATCAACTACATATAAGATCAAAATAGATAAGTAATCTATCTATACTTTGAAGCTCCTCGTTTAGTGAAACATCTTATAGTACTTTCAGAATTAAAAAGAACTATAGAAAGTTTGCACAGGGATAGGATTTGTCCCTCACAAAAGCCTGTTATTGTTCATATTTTATTTCACATAATAAAATCGGCCAATTTGATAATGATTCATGCAGTAAAATACATTGTATGGATTATGACATGCTATAAGAGCTTGCCTAATTAATTAAATTATTATCAATTTTACTTGGACTCATAAAAAATTTTCCCATACTTTTCCTGTAAATCGATAAAGAAAATCTCATAAATATCTGAATGCAGTTTGCATCTAACGATTTCAGAAATGTATGTCCTAAAGAAGTGTGGTGGATAACATAACAAAAGATATTACCGTCAGCGCCTTTTCTGAATCAAAATTGAGTTTTCTTATCAAAAATATTAGAAACGTTTTTAACTATAGCCAGTGCAGGATAAAACAGCACAACTTACAGACAAATTGATTGTGTTCTACTATATTGAACAACTCGTAACCAATTTCACGTCCAAATTTGTGTGGAAACTGTGCTATTCTGTCCTGTATTGGTTGGTTAATAACGCTTCTAAATTTGTTTAATTCCCTTTGGCCAAGGCTGCGCTTTGTACCTGATGTCACCGCTGCTTATGCAGAAGTTCACAGGTGGGGCTAGAGACCACGAGTGGTTGGAAATCCTCTTCTATGAGAATTGCACTGCCAGGGTATGATTTTATATTTATAAGATTTTTTATTTTTCACTTGCTTTTTTTTATACCCTTCGCTCATAGAGTGAAAGGGTATATTAACTTTGTCATGAAGTTTGTAACGCATTGAAGGAAGCATGATCAGCATGACTTGGGGAGTCGATTGGGCGATGTCCATCTGTCTGTCTGTATGTCTGTCCGTCTGTTGCGACGCGTTTTACTCGGCCAATTTAAAAGCTATGAAGCTGAAATTTTGCACAAATGCTTATTTTTGCTGCAGGCAGTTTGTATGTTTGAATCGGTAAAATCGGACAATGGGGTCATGGGGCTGCCATACAAACCCAACTACCCAAATTAGGTTCTTCTAAGAAAAACTTTTTTATTTGTGCACCAATTTCAACAAAAATTCACAGAAATGTATTTCTATTGACGACACAAAACATATGTAAGATTGAATCAAATTGGACCATGGGGTCATGGGGCTGCCATACAAACCAAACCCCCCATATTGGTTCTTCTAAGAAACATTTTTTTTCACCAATTTCACAAAACCTTGAATTAATGTGTCGTTACCAAAGCAACAAAAAAGTTAAAAACGAATGGAATCGTACTGTCGGGTCTAGCTCCCGCAACCCCAATAAAATTTTCTGAGTAGGTAAATATTTTTATTTGCCTACTTATTTCAACCAAGCCCAAAACTTTTGTCAAGACGGAAAAAAAAGAATGAAACTTTTAGTCCAAGGAGAGCGAAGGGTATCCAAATTTCGGCCACGCCCGAAATTAGCCTCGGCCCCCGGGGGCTGGCGAGCGTAGCGAGCAGGGGGCCAAGCCCCCTAGTTTTTTGATTGTCTTTAGTAAACTCCTAAAATTTGGAATTTTCCAGTAGACAAAACACCTGAATTTGATAACGTCAAATCTTGAATTTTATTGGAATATGTTTTATGTATTAAAACTAAAATTCACTAACCTCCCGTTTAGAGGATTTATTGCATAAAGATTCTCGGCCATGATAAATTGTAATCAAGAGACACCAACCACACTTTTCACTGCACTTTATTCTCGTTCACTGAACTATAGGATAGGATATCGACCTACAACTGCGATTATTCTATACGCTTTGTGCAAAAATTCAACTAATCCGTTTCGCGTCCGATTCTCTACTTTATCCGCGACAAATGCGTTCATCCACTGGGACACATCTCTTGATTAGTACTCGTCTACCTTATCAGAGACATACCTTTGAGCCAAGTGTTAATTCGATTCGTCCCGAGATCTCGATAAATTTCTTTTCATCTATAAATATAATCGCACATTCGATTAAGCTTAAGGGGGGTGGGTGTCGCTCAAGTGATGAATTGCAAATTTCAGTTAAGTGGCGGTCCATTTTTAGTTTTTTGTTTGTTTGTAAATATTTTAGGAATAATTTTGAAATTTTTATTTGATTTTCAATTTAAATTACATTTGATTACTGCTCTAACCTACTCTGGTCTACTTTGACTTTATTTTATACAATATTTGAAGTCAAAAATCATATATGTAAGAATGGACAAAATCGGGTCATATGGAGTCATGGGGCTGCCATAGAAACCCCACCTCCAAAACTATGATTTTCTGAGAAAAATGTTTCATTTCATTGTTTATGTATTTAAAAGTGTATGTAACAACCTCTTATACAGTAAAAACTTCTCTGGAATATCCTAACGAAAAACTGTTTTCGTTTTAATACAGAAGACATGGCACATAACGGATTTTCTAGCAAGAGATTGCATAATCTCTCGCCAATCATTGCACTGCAAAAAGGTTCCAATGTAACAAATGTTACGGAGGTCGACCTCCTTCATCAAAATTAGACAGGAAATCTTTAGGAAACATTATTACGTGAATTTTATAAAATAAATACAATTTCAAAGAGTTTTCTATGTAAAAGAAACGGTTATCGATACTGAGAAGTTAATAACCAAAAATCATGAAAAACCGTTATATTGATACATTGAGAAATAAATAAAATAATTACTCGGAGTCGATTTTATTTAAAATGATTTTTCCCGTTATTAATTTCCTCAATTTCGGTTTTTTAAACAGTTTTTACCATACTGATTTCAAGTGCGGCTATAGTTATGACAGATAGTGTATTTTTGAAAATTCTACCTAAAAACTCTCGTAAGACATAGCCCATTTGGTAGTTTTGGTTCCCATTCCCAAGTAACAATTTCATCTCTATAATACTAAAATAAATAAAAAAAATTGTTCTAACAACAATAGGGGCACTTTACAGGGTATAACCACTGAATAATAGTTCAATAATGGCATTTGGCGCCGTTTTTTAATCCAATAGACTACAAATGGTTAGTTGTTTCTATAGAAATGCTTGACAATTCTTTATAGAATAATCTGCAATGCACCCTAAATCAATACATTTATCAATAAAATAGAGTCAATTTCTGCGCAGAGATCACCTTAATTGATTCCGAAGATAACAAGGAGTGAGTAAGTGTGGGTTTCATGCAAGATTTCAAGGATTTCTATTGAAGAAATTATGCATTTCAGAGCACTTCATAAGTGCCAATTCATTAAAAAATCACAAAGTCCATCCTTCTATAAAACTACGGTGAACAATTTATTGGATCACCATCCGAATGTCACACTATAAAAATGAAACCGACTGTGCTATAGAAGAATATATGAATGTGTGTGAGTTAACTTAAAGAGACTATTGCATGTGTGTGCTGTATGATCCAATAAAGACAAGAGTGGAGTATTTAAAGGAGTATATTTTTAGGTTAACATTTAGAGACAGTTTTATCGAAGTCTTATACCACCATCTTTAAATTTATTTCATTTTCCAGAAAATGCTTTAAGGCTGTTTTATCGGATCAAAATATTTCTTTAAGCGATGTCACACGATAAATTGATTTCGTGGTACTATATGATTGCTACAGTGTGAAGTGCTTCTTTAAAGCAAACGAATTGTTGCTTGGGTTGCCTTGTGTTTCGACCACTAGTGTTTCAGAACTGGTAGTCGCATGTATGACATTATTAGTTTGCATCAGATAGCTATTTGAATATCTCTGACACCGGTAGACTAATCAGCCCCAGCGTAGTTACGCTCGCTACCAATGTCAAAAATACACAAAAAGCACGTATGTAAAGAATAAATATTAAACTTGCGTAATTAACTACAACATTGGCATGTAGTAACTATACTATTTTTCTCCTATAGGTACAACTTGTGGTTATACATATGTACTAATTTTTGACACAGCTCTCGTCTGAAAGTGCAACTTATCGCACCTGACGTTGATCATATTTAGAAATATGGTGTTACTATATTTCTAAATATGATCAACGTCAGGTGCGATAACTTGCACTTTCAGACGAGAGCTGTGCAAATTGGATATCAAACTGCGGGAAAAAAATATTTTTGTATAATTATCTAAACGTTAAAATACTAAATGGACAGATTTAAACCACATCTAAAGCATAATTTTTCTTTAAAATAAAACGAAACTTTCATCGGAACAGCTGCAAAAAATAAAATAGCACCACCATACGGAGTCAGGAAAATCATTTTTAAAAGTAAACTGACAGTTTCCAATCAACTTCCAAATACATGGTAGAATATGTAAGAGCCATTTAAAGACAAACAAAAATACTTTTTCTCATTTGTTTAAATATATTTCACATTTCAAAACGACAAAAAAAAAACGACGCAAAAAAAATAGCACCAAACAAAATTTGTTCGTCTAAACTATGGAAAAAATTAATAAAACCGAAAAAATTCATTGATACAATATAATTATGTATCTTAAATTTAGCCTTGTTAATTAAATTTAGTATTTTGTAGTAAATCCTTTGTTTGCAATAACTGCACGACAGTGTTTTGTCATAGAATTTACTAAATTCTGGCACCTTTCAGAGGAAATATTATTCCATGAGTCCCTTACCGCCGCCCATAATGTGTCATTACTGGTCGGGCTGATGTCTGCAACCGCCCTTTTAACGTCACCCCACAGATGTTCAATGGGGTTCAAATCTGGCGAATGGGATGGTCACTCCATTACCGTCACACCATGGTCGTTGAACCACTTTTTAGCTTTCCTACTTGTATGTTTGGGGTCGTTGTCTTGCTGGAACACCCACGATGTTGGCATATTCTCCTCTGCAAAGGGAAGCATAACCGTATCCAAAATATCGACGTAGACATCTTGATCCATAGTCGTTCTTATCCAATGAATAGATCCAACACCATAGTATGAAAAGCAACCCCAAACCATTATACTAGAACCACCGTGTTTTATCGTCTTTCTTGTATAATTTGGGTTGTATTCTGTACTTGGTGGCCTTCTTACATAAGATCGAGAACCTTTGTTCCCATTTAAAACGATTTTGCTTTCGTCCGTCCACAAAACGGTTCTACATCTCTCCGCTGGCCAAGCGACATGTTCGTTTGCGAATGCCTTACATTGCTTTACATGCCTTGCATTTAAATGGGGCACGTTTCTGGGACTACAGGCCTTCAAATGATGCTCCCTAAGCCGGTTTCGTACTGTTTGGACGGATGACGTAATATTCAGGTCCTTTTTGAGTTCGCTTGCAGGCTTGAATGGTTCTTTTTTACATTGTCGGTCCAAAAGTCGAACTCTTAAGGGTGAGATAACGCGCTTTCATCCGAGTGTTTCGGGTCTTGGCTTAAAAATTAAAGCGTTTTGAATCATTTTATTGGAACAGCCAATTAAACGACTAACTTCGGCATAAGTATGGCTTTGCGAAATCAGTTTTTTTTTAAGTTCTCTTTTTTTCAACCGTGCAATGTTTTCCGCGACCCATTGTTCATTAAATTCAAGTATAATAAAGTACATATTATTTAATATTTTCTTTCAATAATAACACTAAGCACAAACTAATACCACACTTTTTACTTTTATATTAGTAAGAAATTCAGTACTAAATTACTTTAAACCCCGTATCGCTTTCAAAGTGCTATTATTTTTTTAGTGAAATTTGTACTTCTTTGTTGTAATTAGCATGGCAAAGGAAAACCGTTACGCTGTCAAAAGCAATTCTGCTAGTGGTTTCGCTCAGTGCTATTTTATTTTTCGGCACTGTTTGTGTCCCAATAGGTCCGAAAGGGTTAACATGATTCAGAATTTATTAATCTCCCAAGATTCAGCTTTCTAGTGTGAATAGCATTTAATTCAAGAGAAAATACATCCACCCTTAAAATTAAGTACAAAATATATTTCAAATCAACATTACTTACTTGATTGTATAATTATGCTAATCCACTTGCCAAGACGCCTTTAACTTTGTCGTCAGATAATATAGAAATTAAACTAGAGCACAAAATGAGCATATACTCGAACAATAAACACACGAGAAATTTAAATGAGCAAAGGTTACATTCAATTTTTTTTTTAGATTGTTTCTCTTTTCTTTTGTTTTCGTCAGCAATTCACGACCATAATTTTAATCATTACGAACGCTCTTTAATTTTAAATTTATATGTATCACTGCACAATACGCGTCACTTTTGTGTTTATAGAGGTTCGTCATTAAATTTTAAATCCGGCGCTCGCGACAACAGTAGTATGAGAGATTCATGTGTTAAAACATGTGTGTTCAGACGAGGCGAAAGAAGAAGTAGAGCAGGCAATTTGTTCGATTTACAATGCAAATTTATGTATGCAAACTAAAATAATAATGACTTTGAGCGTTACGTATCCAAATGCACTTTGATCTTGTGACGTAATTTTAAGCTTGCATAGCATAAACATAAACACCCCCACACACACTACGTATGAGGAACTGCATCGATTTTATTCATATTCAAAAGGTTAAAGAAGTGTCGAAGTGTTGTCAATCAACGAACAACAAACATTAAATTGTTTTGTTTATTTTTCAATCAGGTTTTTGTAGTTTTATAGTTCACTGGGTGAAGAAGAGATTATGTCGCACTCACACGGTGAATACACGTTTTATATTATTCCGAAACCTGAAAGGCGATCTCGTTTAGTTTTGCAATATGTAGCAAAACAAATATTCACACCGGAACGATAGCAAAAAAAAAACAAGAATGTGTTACGAATATGTTTTCTGTCCATTCAGTGGTAACCTTCTACGAAGATTATTTTATTAAAATAGCCCGGTCAACACGACGACGACGACGCGTACTACCCTTAACGCGTTATATGACACCCTTCGAGTCATCCATTCCTTTTTGTATGCACTCTATAAATACGCGACTTTATTACACAATTTCAGTTTTCTTTTAATAAATTTAGATAGCGCAATCTGTTCACACACAAAATCTAACGCAATGCGTACGTCTGCCGCTAGCCTAAAGAAAATATCACCAGGAAGATATAGGTGGATGCACTATGATGGTTTATCTTTAGAAATTTATCACTATCACTATATGTGTACATGTGCAACAAACTTGCATTCAATTCTAATTTTGGCAACGAAGAAGTTCACGCGGATTCCAAATGAGGTGGTGGAAAATTCCCATGATATTCATGTGCACACAGAAAAAAAAAAGAAGAATTAATACGTACTGAAAGCAAACCAGAGTGCCAACAGTGTGATATCCACGACCGAACTTACAACATTTAGATACGAATTGAAATGATTGCGGACATGCAGAAGCAATATAAGCGCGAAAGCGAAATCCGTACTCGTATACTACTGGAATCTAGTTGAATACTGAACACATTTTAATACTATCGGTATTATTTAATCGACCCGCACCTACTCGCGTATAGTGAAGCCAGTATGCAAAAGCAAAGCATATTCACTCGGGCCCCACGGCCCCACAGCAAGCTGGTAGAGAAGTCCCGAAGTCGCTCTCGCTGAGTCTTTACGTCTTTTTTAGCGAATTTATGTTACTTTGGTATAGACCGGTCTACTGCGACAACGGTTGAGAAGAGCGCGATGGTTAGTAAGTACTATCAGTAAATCTTTACAAAGTAAGTGAATGTCTTATCATTTCTAGGGGGCAGAATAACGCAATTGAATTGTGTACACTTTGTGAAATCTAAAAGAATGAAGTTTGACAGTTGAAATATGTATGTATGTTTGTATACATTTCAGTATGATATTAGCATGCGCAAACTTTTGTCTATTCAAATCATTCCAACCAACTGTTGCTTTCAAACAGCTGTTTTAAGAAAAAAGACACTTGGAATTCAAATTATTCATGCTCCATGTTCCTCCTAAAAAGCCAAATAGGCGTTTCTCTAAGAAATCAAATCAGGATAGCTATGTCCGGCGTGCAGGCATTTTGGAATCTACTAAATTGAATATATACGTACATATATATTATTGGTTGTCCCATAGATAAAGATGCAAATTCAGCCTTCTTTCCTAAAAGAAAAAGCACTGTGCCGCCCTTGTAAGTGTCAGCTATCCATGATGGACTCTGAACTTAATATATTTTACATTTGATTAATATTCAGTGACATGTCCCATAGAACAGGCACAGGGGCCGCTGAAGTTTGGTTAAACCCATTTGTATAGTTGCTCTTTCAAAGATATCCATTTAGATCATGCATTCTCAAAGTGGTCCTTACGGAGTCCTTGGGGTCCGCGAAGACGGGATCCACGGCAGGTGTGATAAAATTTGGGGGTCCGTGAAAGATTTCGATAAAATTAAATATTTACTAACTAGTTGTATTCCAATTCAAATTAATTTTTATGACGTGCACTATTACCCCTGGAAATTTGAACAAAAAAATGTAGAAACTTCGGAAAAATTAGGGGAAAGCTGTATTTTTGCATGAGCCTTGCTTTCGAGGTCCTACACAAGACCCTGAAAGTTCCCGTCTGTACAAGTGCCGCTAGCGGTGCTACAGAGGGTCAAAGACCCTCTAAAAAGTTTTCTTTTTCGAATATCTCGATAACGGTATTTTTAAAAAGGTTTCAAGAAAACCTCTATAACGGTAACGGTGGCTACGGGGGTTCAAACATTAGAAAAACGAGAATTTTTGGGTTTTTCGTGAATATCTCTGTAACGGGGGTGTATGCTGTAAAGTCGTGTATGACGAATTTGTAGCTTCTGTAGCTGCCAAACATTTTGAGAAGACGATTATGACTTAAAACTCAATTGAAAAGGTATCAAGCTAGATATAGCTTGCATGACCGACATATTCGGTAAATTTAATGAAATCAATTTACAACTGTAGGGTGATAAGTTAAATTCAAATTCAAACTAAAAGTATTATATCCCCGTTTGTGACGAAGCTTGTTCAAGCAGAACATAGGGAAAGGCAAACGCTATCAGTTTCCAAATCATGCAAATTTACCTAAAAAAATATTAATACCTTTTGGTTAACTGCGAGCACCTTGAGGTACTTTATTCGGATTTAAAAGAAGGTTCGAAGATATCCCTCAACTCAATATTCCTGATTGAGTGTTGAATCCGTTTTCATATACTCAAGCGGGAGCCACTTATTAAGCTGTCGTCAAAGAATGAAGAGTTGAAACCTAAATTCCACGAAGGATATCAGCAATTTTGACTTTAAAAAACGGTTCACGGTTGAGTTCCTTTTAATCGGTTTTCCCTATGTGCTCGTTGGGACTTAAGGCTTTTATTAACAAACATGGAACCCGACATCAACAAACTCATATCTTCCCATCAAGTGCACCCATCCCACTGAACATAATGATGCAACTTTTTGCTATATTTTTGGATATGATAAGTGTATACATTAATACTCCTAATAATATTATGCACAATAAAAAAATTGTTAAAATACTCTTTTTTTTGTGTACTTACAAACAGTGGTCAGACCTAAAGACGATGGCACAGAACAGAACGAGGTAGAAAGTAGGCGTAGTTGAAATTGAGTTTCCTTCTTAAGGGTAGCTTCCTGTACTGCACAGGCAATAATTTTTCTTTATACGTAATTGATTTTTGAGCGATTTATAGTTTTTGGGTGGCATCCGAGTATATTTAATTACGTTTTATTCCTGTAGGACGTATCCCGAAAGTTCGACCAAATTTTCCGACTAGTGCCGCTAGGTTAGCTGATAAATGGGACGCACAGTGGGGCGAAATCAATGATTTTTCGGACATCGCATATTTGTGAAGATGTCCTGTTGTAAAATGTACCACGTAAATGACTATAAGTTGAACTTGTTTCTGCTGAATCGAATGGTGGACTCCATTTTAAAATACGCAATGTCAGAAAGAAGATATAGCGGTTTTAAGGATGCTTTCACCAACCCCATAGTATAGACAATTTACCGTTTCTCCTTCCTGATGTTACAAATGATATTAATAGATAGTACGACTCATTTAGAGAAAAAAATTATATAGCCATAATGCTCTCTCATTTACCGTTACAAAACTGCATCATTATTTATGAAATCTTTGGGAAAGCTAGAGTAACCAAACAAATACCAAATTTAACCTGTATTGTTTTGCGCAATTTAGCATTTGGATTAAGGTATTCAAAATATACAACATTTTATGTAATTTGACTGCTGTCCCATTACAAAACACATTGTTATTTCGAAGATATAGTAATTCAAACTTTGAAAATTTACAAAATTTATTTGACATAGAAAATGCAAACGCTAATATCATAACGGTTCTTTAAACGGATAAATCTGAAAAATTAACAAAGGTTGCTCTTTTATGTAAGGGGGAGCTTGAAACAAATTATCAGAAATATGCAAACACCGAAACAAACGACTTTTCGCTTTGCGAATTACGAGCAACTAAGACCATTTTTTTGGTAGAGTAAGATCTTTTATAGGGGAGCTGGTGGAATCTTCGATTTAATCGACCCTGTACTTAGTCCTGTCGAAGGATATTCGATTAAAACTTAGTAGGATAATCTTAGCGTATTAGTTTAATTCAGCCAAGAGTTATGACTAATCTTATATACTTTCTACCTATAATTTGTAGGGGAGGTGCGGGACCTGTTGCTCCGATTTGCCCCACTTTCAGTATCATATGAGATTATAACAATTTAAAGTTCAAAGCTGCATCAGAATTAATGTTATTTTGCTAAAAGGTTAACATGAAAAACAGAGATTACCCGATAAAAATGGCTACTGTGGGCGGGGTCGCAGGTGGTCGCAGCCAAACTTTGTGTTTTTATTGACTCCATTAATTGCAGATAATTATGTCTTAATTCATTTCCCGGCCAACTACGGCCATTTTTTGTTTTTGATGAAACAACAAAAATATCAAGGTTTTTAACTTGAATCGTTAAAATTTACCGTTATGTTCTTTGTTAGATACGTAAATACCATAACAAGGTCCTCTTATCCAAAGGCCAAACGTGAAAAGTATATTTATTTGCCATTTTATTAGGTAAGGTGGTTGGTACGGGTATTTGAAATTTTGGGGTAATATGCCAAAAATTAATTTCTTATTGAACAAAACTGCCTATACAACCAATACCGTTACAAGTAAAAAATTATTAACAATGGATTTCGATAGCTTACACTATATAGTGTAAAGTCATAGTATAGTCAAATCTGCAATATTAAGATTTCGTATAATTGCCTATGTCCGAATTTTTGTTCTAGTCGCCCCACTGTGCGGCGTTAGAAGCACCAATCCAGGTGATGCAAAAATTCCGGAGCTCAACAACCAGATTCAAAATGGATTGAGCACCCCGATGGCTGCTACCTTAATAAAGTTGTCAGTAAATTATGGTCCATTGTCCGTGCCATATCCAACCCCAACAAGGATAAAGGTGGTCATAAAATTCAGTATAGACAAATCTCAAAAATTTGCCAGTCTCTTCCATAGACAATTTATTGAACACTCTAAGCCGAATAAGCTGAAGCGCAGAATTGAAAAAGGATCTACCGCCGAACTGCTAACGTCATACCTATTTATACTACACTACCAAGTTTAAGTATCGATTGGGAAGGCTAAAAACTCCAAGGTCATTGAACCTGGTGGTATTTCAATGAACATGATGAAACATCTCGGCCTTCCTGCGTTGGGCTATATCACGGCAGCCTTTAACTTGCCTATTTTTGGAGGCCCTTCCCTTATCCTACCCACTCTTGTCGCACATGCCCAGCTGGGATCTCACTAGCATATGGCATCAGGATGATGCACTTCGCAACTACAGTCCTCGATGTAATTACGAACCGCATCAGAGAAGGACAGAACCAGCCACAACCTTGCCATAGATTAATCCTGGCGGCCATAGATCTATCTAGTGCATGTGACAAAATCAATCACTCAACATTGGTGGCTGAAATGCTGAATATGCCCATTCCTGATGAGAGTTACGTTGGATTGCTAACTACCTAGCTATGGTCGGCAATCCTTCACCGAGTTTCGAGGCAAGCGTTCATAACTTAGAAAGATCAAAATAGGTGTTCCAGGGCGGGGTACTCTTTCCCACCTCGATATCGCATGCTAAGCTCTTAGGCCGTACACACGCAAAGAGAATCCATGAATTCCGAATTTAACGAAACTCCATAAAAAATTGACAGCTTGCACAGGTAACTACATTAGGAAATACCGAAAATGTTCGTACCAAAAAAGAACTGCGTGTAGGAGGTGATCAGGCACAGCGGGAAAGCTTATATCAATCAGCAATTTCAAATTTTCGCTAAGCCGAAAAAAAAAACAATTTCGAGGACTTAGATATTCCGAAGAGACAATGAAACAAAAAGACTACCATCCGCTCACTGCTGCGGACACTACAGACCATCATACTAAATGTTAAAACTCAAATGCAATCAGTAAAATTATAAATTTCGATCTTGAAAATAATGTACTACTTAGAGTAGGCACTAACATTGTTGTTTCACGTGAAGTCCATACATAAACTGTTTAAATTTTTGATCGTGCACGTGACATTTAACGTTAAGGTCCCTCTAGACGTGTCGCCAAATGGCGACGCGTCCAAAAACTGGCATCGCGTGCAGCCATTTGGCTGCTACTTAGCATCCACACGAGCAGCCAAAAAATGACATAACCAAAATTTCATTTTGGTGATTTTTTTAAATTTAATTATCAAAATCGGACTCTGCGCGTTTGAATTATTACACGGCCATTCAAGAATTATTCAATTTCACACAAAAGAACGAAGAAAAGTTGCAAAATTGTCACTTTGAAATTGACAAGCGGTTGTCAAAGCGGTTGGTTGAGTTGCCATATTGAATATCAAAACTGGACGCATAGCCAAATGGCGACACGTTTGGATGGAATGACAACAGCCATTTGGCTGCACGTGTCGCCATTTGGCGACGCGTCCAAAAACTGGCATCGCGTGCAGCCATTTGGCTGCTACTAAGCATCCACACGAGCAGCCAAAAAATGACATAACCAAAATTTCATTTTGGTGATTTTTTTAAATTTAATTATCAAAATCGGACTCTGTGCGTTTGAATTATTACACGGCCATTCAAGAATTATTCAATTTCACACAAAAGAACGAAGAAAAGTTGCAAAATTGACACTTTGAAATTGACAAGCGGTTGTCAAAGCGGTTGGATGAGTTGCCATATTGAATATCAAAACTGGACGCATAGCCAAATGGCGACACGTTTGGATGGAATGACAACAGCCATTTGGCTGCACGTCTAGATGGACCTTTAAAAAGCGATAACAGTAATTAAATATTGTCCTTTCTTAAAATTATCTAACATATTTAACAACTTTTCCTCACCCCAAAAACCGGTGTGGAGACTTCTGTTCGAAGTGAGTACCACCAAGCGAATTCGATTCGTTCATCAACATTTTGGCATTTGACATAGGCCAATCAAAGAAGAGATTATAGAGAACATCGAAGGGGGTGACGATATGTGTTACTCCGAACCAACCATTATGGATCCATGAGATAAAAAACCGTCACCCCCCTCCCCCTCCCGCTTTTTCACAATGTTTGTCTTTATCCTTGTAAATAAAGAAAATTTAATTCGGAAGCTCGGTTTAAACTCTTAGGCTTTTGACTGATAACGCTTACTAACTTTGCCCTACAAAAGTTCTTGGAAAAACAATTCGATGAGACACTAGAGCCAATGGAATGCAAAAAAAATTTTTTTGGAGTTTTATTAACCAATATCGGAAGAACGGTTAGGAATTTTGCATTTGCAAGTATGGGCAAATAAATAGGATATTTAGAAAGCTTTAATGCTTATTCACAATTTTTTTCTCTGCGACTCACCGTTTTCGAGATATAGCCCAAAACACTAAGAATTGCACAAAATTGCACCTTTAACCCCCTCTCCCCGCGTTAGCGCACCCCTCAGCTCCGAATAAAATTAGTTCCTTTACCTCCTAACAAAATACCGAAGAAAAAAATCGTCACCCCCTTCGATGTTCTCTACATGCCCTTTTTATGCTTTCATTGCTTGGCCTAACAGTATTTGCATAGATTTCAAATGAAATGGCGATGTTAGCACCTACTCTTAGTATACAACTCTACAGTCATCGATCTAACCCACTTTTTGTGATAAAAATTCTTATCAAAATACATGCTTATTGATATGATTGTGTATCTCTCAATTAAATTGTTCGCTCGTATTTTATTACTTTTATTTGGCTTATTCACTTCATCCAAAGTTCACTCCGTTGATTGTTATTTAGCCAACTCACTTCAGTGACGTCGATTTTCCATTGAGATGACCGCAATTATTGCTTGGTTTGGTTATTAGACAAATACATTCATATACGCTACTTTTTCTGGGAGTTGAATAAAATCGCGTGTAATAAATATGTATGTATGTAATGTACATATAATAAATGTTAAATTCTTAGCTAAAAAGTTCAAAGTACTCGTGCATGCATGCTGAATGATTTTCTAGTAAAAAGTGTTACACACACGAGCACTACCGCGAAAATGTTGCATTAATTGATACTGGTTACAATTTATTCTGTGAAATTTATTTCAACTGAGAATAATTTGGTTAGTTCTTTGTAAGCTATTGACATTCGAAGAAAAAGTTGATTACATTTTGATGGCGGGTTTATAGCAGTCATTTTTACAGGAATGCATATTAATGGACCAGTTTTAAATTTACATTATTTTGCCTATAAAAAAGCTCATAATGCCAACCAATTAAGGTCATTATAACATATTGAGGTATGGTTAGAACCAAATAACGCGTAAAAAGGATAAATAATTTATTCGCTTACATTGAAGTGTCTAACGATATTAGGGTTAACAAGTATGTTTCTCCAGGGGCGCACATACACAGCGAATCAATGGATTTAATTAAATTGAAATCAAAATTCGCCCGTGACAGTCCTTTTCATTCATTTTAATATACACTAGCCGGCATATGTCGTGCTCTGTGGTCGTGATCGTTCGGTCGCCACTCTGTGAAATAGACACTCATAGAGAAACGAGTTTCCAAACTCGGCACGACTCGTCGCAAGTTTATTCTTCAGAAGAAAATGATAATACATATTCTTATCGTAGAATAATAAACTAACAATGCGACTAGGAAGTGGTATGACTGACAACCGTATCACACTCCGAATTCAGTTGTCTTTGTAACGTTGATGACTACACACGGTAGTCATCAACGCACCATGCTCCACTAGGAGTTACGGTAATAAGAGAGAGCCGGCATATGTATTATGACATCTGGTACTCTCGAGCCAAGATACTGATTTTGTTTAACTAGAGCGAATAACGGTAAATTTCTTATAAGGAAATGAAAGTACATATCAACAGCAATAAATATGCTCAATATTTTGCTTGTCCGTTTTCGCACTCTCTTGCTATAAAGAAGAGAACAGATTGGTGCGACATTTTGGTGCGACATTAGTATTTTGACAATATTTAAATCTTTGATTGTATACCAATTTCGCTGGAAAAAAAATGGATAAAACATAATTTTATTAATGATTTGTGTTTATATTCTGAATTCCAAGCTGAAAATGTGTCCAGTGGCTTGAAACATTAACAAAAAAATCAGAAATTCGAAGTTTGGTTTAAGCCTCCGTAGAGGCAAACTTCAACCCTGGTTTAAAGGTTGGAGACGCTGCAATTGAATTTAATTTCATAAGGTAGACTGGTTCATTATTAAACACCAGAATTGAATAAGAGAAAAGAAATAGAAAACTATTCCATGCATCACAGAAATGGGATGTGTATATCGAAACATTACCGAAAAATCTTCCAAATATTTATGGAAAATGTCCTAATTGAACCAAAGGATATTATGAATATGAAGAATGTGCCATCGGAGGCAGAGATAATAACGACCACCTTCGGTCTAGAACTAAAAAAGGCAAATTGCATGCATACGCAGGTAAAGTGAAACCAAAGAAATATTTAAAAACCATACCAAAAGCAAACCTCTGTTACTAAAGAAAAAGTTCAAGCTACAACTTTCGGAAAAAGCTTTTTCGGCTAATATTCGTTATTTTATTACATTTCTACAAAAAAAGTCAATATTTAAAGAAAATGCCCAGTTTATGTGGAAAAACGGATACCTGGTTATCAAAATTAATACCACACACAGCAAAATGTCCCTGAATCACTCTCATGATTCAGGGACATTTTGCTTACAATGGCCTAGGCTGCTTAAGTTCAAATCACTGTTTCCATGGCCAAAGCTTCTTTTGGTCGTCATTGAATCGTTGGAAGTTATATTCGTTTTTTTTTGTGGCACAATTTGGTTTAAATTTCACTTCTTTCTCAGAGTTCTTCATCGTGGCTCACTCACCACTCGGGGTTCACATTCGCTTTCTTTCAGAGAGCGCCAAGTTTTGTTTTTATTTTGTTTTAAAACATTTTTTTGTTTGGTAATAAACAGTTTACCGTATAAAATAAAATTCAATAGTAGCGTATTCAATGTGTAAACCACGTTACTAAGGCTTGCATCAATCGATGCTCAAACCAATCTTCTAAATTCTGATTTTTGTTTATGTTTCGAGCCACTGGTGATATTTTTATTTGACAATTAATATGGGGAACTCAAAATTTAATAAAAACATGTTTTGTGCATACTTATGGCACACCAGAATTACGCCTTCATCTTTTCTTTTTTCTATAGGATGAGAGTCCGAAAGAGGACAGGAAAAATATTAAGCATGTTTATTGCTGTCGATATGTGCTTTAATTTTGATAAAGGAAATCTACCGTTATTGGCTTTAGTTAAACAAAACCAGTGTCGGGGCTGGAGGGTATGAGATGTCAAAATACATATGCCGACCAGTGTATGTACTTAAATTCATGTATTCAAATCCATATGACGTGTATGTCCGGCCTTGGACCTGTTCTTAGGTCGCACATGCACGAAGAATCCATGAATTCAGCTGGGCAAGTTGTTATTTTTTCATATGGAGTTTCGTTGAAATCGGGATCCATGGATTGCCCATGTGCGACCTTACAGGGCATTTAGTAATTAAAAAATACAAATAGACTCAAGTTAATCATACTTTCTCTACTTAGGAAATCTAGTCCGTTATCAATGCCACAAAAGTTAAACGCACACAAAAGTAAAGTTTAGTCCTTTTTATATACTCTATGACCAAAAAAGGCCACTGGTCTGGGGTTAGTTTATAGTTTCCGGTACATCAAATTAGTGGCGAATTTGCCAGTACGCTGAGAACCGACCGACCATTTCAGGGTAAATGTTTGAAGTTCAAACGGACGGGCCCGCGGGCCGTATGTTGGACAAGTCTGTTCTAGGTCATTTGGAAAGTGTGGCTTTATTATTTAAAAATGTGGATTTGGAAATCGTTAATCCAAATTTGGAAGTTCTCTATGTAAGCTATCGACAAATTGTTCGCGAGAGAGAAGCTTAGCTTTTCTGCTAAAAACCGATATCTTAACGGAATCTTTGGATTTTAAAAATATTGAGGTACTGTCACTGACGGTAGGATCGGCAAAATTTAAATATGTAGTCTAGTGGCGGCCAATATGTTTGTGCCGCGTATAAAATAAGGTATATTTTATAAACGTTAGGGAAAATATTCGTAGGATACACGATAATTTAACCAAAAAAACTACGTATGGATCTATGATGATCTAGACTATTCTCTTAAAAGCATTTTTTTCTTGCTTTCTTCGTGATCATTTATTATGAATAAAGGTTAACGATAAAGCAGATAAAACCGCTTTTAAAGAGAAATAATATAAATACATCTGACTCATTTTCATATTACATAACTCTCAAACAAATATTGATCGATTTGCTTAACAAATTAATATTTATAATATTAATATGTACACGTAAATATAACAAACATTTGGACTTTTAGCTTTAGATATGGGCGAGCTTTTTTTAATATATTAGTCAGCCGCCGCGAGCGTTTAAAATATATATTTCACACAATAGGAACATTTCTGAGATAGCTATTAGATTAGATTGTGGGGGCGTGAGCCCGAAGGGGGCTCGTAGCACTGAAACCGATGGGGCTATTGTACTATCGCCCTGGTCTCATGTGAGCAGGACTATGCCTGACAATCAAGGTTGATCGTGCTAAGAAATGAGCTGAGTTTGCTAATTGACGTCGAAGCTATGTCGTCCGTGTCTGGTTAGGCCACTCCAAATTGTATCCAGCGGCGTTGGCCCAGAGCACTAACCGTTGTATAGTGCATAGAAACAAGCATATCATAACATTTCTACATGAGAGGGAACTACTCCTAATATTACTCGATTGGGAACTGTTCTTCTTCAGTACAGATCCACAGTGGATCTGTACTGAAGAAGGGCACAACTGGTGCCCGAAATGATCATTTACAAAATAAAATATTAATCCCGTCTTAGGAAATACCACTCCTTCTTTTTCAATCTACAAATATTATGGAATCTATAAAACATATATAAAATTTTGATGTTACCTGCCACAAAGCCCTGGTGCATTGTTTTTTTACAGTACAGTTATTTGAACTTACATGAAACAATGATTTTGATCTCTCGAGTCCAAAAAGGAGACCAGATTTCTCTCAAAACTAAACTACTATCTTTTGATTGCGTATAACTGCAAAAATATATGGCTGAATTTTGTTTTTCACATCAGACACCATGTGCGCTATCATCCACTTCCGGGTTGATGCTGGCTTTTCAGACACGCTGTTCTTAGAGAAATTGAGGTATTCGAGCTGTTATTCGAGCCATCGAGTCTCGACTGTAGCAAGTTTTGGAGCTAAGTGCCTCATATGATGCTCAGCTCATATGTAATTGTAAAAGTCGGCAGGGCGGCAAAATGTGAATAGCCTATACTGGCCACAAACCTATAAATCCGCCACTGATTCAAATCGAGTTTCACACTCTGGTCTCAAGTCTGAAAGTCTCTTCCTTATAGATCGTCGGTATGGCAAAGAAAATACATGTACATAGAAGGTTGATGCTGACACATTCAAAGGAAGCAGCGAAAGAAGACCCCCTTGAGGTGTACTCTCCTGTCTGTTTGGAAACAGTGATTGATCCTACTAAGTGTTTACTCTAAATTTGAGGATCACATCAGCTCTAGTCCATAGAAATTAACGACCCTGGTCAAGTTGAACCATCACCAGTCGTTGTCTAACGTGAATGAAACCGACTGAAATCTCTCCACCAAATTAATAGATTTTCCTTGATGATTTCGTTCAAGATTTAAACACTCAACGAATTGGATTACAATGGCTCATTTTTACGCAAGAGCCTTTAAGAGGGGTATTTTTCTTCTTCAATATTCTCGTTACTAAAAACCCAGAAAAAATGATATTCAACAAGCTAGAGAGACGCTTTCCTTGTTATTTTTTGATTGCTCTGATGATCGTTTTATTGTAAGATTAAGCCAATTGTAAAGTAAAACTACGTTCACAAAAATTGTGGTTTTGGAATCTAAAGGTCCCTCTAGATTAGCAGCCAAATGGCGACACGTGCCATTTGGCTGGCTGCTGTCATTCCGTCCAAACATGTCGCCATTTGGCTGTGCGTCCAGTTTTGATATTCAATATGGCAACTCAACGAAACGCTTTGACAACCGCTTGTCAAATTCAAAGTGACAATTTTCCAACTTTTGTTTGTTCTTTTGTGTGAAAATGAATAATTCTTGAATGGCTGTGTAATAATACAAACGCGCAGAGTCCGATTTTGATAATTGAATTTAAAAAAATCACCAAAATGAAATTTTGGTTATGTCATTTTCTGTCTACATTTGGCTGCTAGTGTGGATGCTAAGGAGCAGCCAAATGGCTGCACGCGATGCCAGTTTTTGGACGCGCAGCCATTTGGCTGCTAATCTAGAGGGACCTTAAAAGATAAATTTCTCATATGGATATACCAGTGTACACACGATTGGTCGTATAAAGAAAATATTAACGAACTAGCTGCGAAAGCTCGCTTCGCTCGCTTTCCCATCTAGGGCTCGCTGCGCTCGCGTTGTTCGCTTCGCGCAGCGAGCCCTAGATGGTTGATTATGTAATGAATATTAATTATTATTAAAATTAATTATTATTAATTAATATTATTATTCACTCACAACTTGACACTAATTTGAATGCCAATCAACATGCTAACTATAATTTATTGGGATCGACCAGGGATCGACCTCTCGATGATGAAACCAAAGTGTATAATGGAAACAACGCTATAGATTTCCGTCAGGGGGTTAAGCGGTCAAGGTAATACAACAACAACATATGTACTCAACCCCCTGACTGATTGATGAGACTGCACTTGCCCTTCAACTATATTAGCGAGTTATCTCGAAAATAATTAATTTAATAAATTTCTATTAAATATGTCAGCACACTCATTTACTCAGTTTTTCGTGCACTAAAATGTGCGCACGCCACCTACAATGCTCATACTATCCCAGAAACCATCATACATCCAGGTTGACGGTTGTTAATGTAACTTAATTGTAATTAATTGTAACCTTGCTATGCCAACATCCGGGCTGACGGTTATTAGAAAAAAAACCCCATGACCCTTTAGGCAATTTTGTTGAGAATCCGGCGACATCTCAATCGTGTCGTTCCGCCAAAGGATTGCGGAGATATCGACGGATTCCCGAAGTAGTACGAAGTCTATTGTGAAATTGCTGTGACCAACATCAAGGATGTGTGTACGTAAAAACATAGTCACCTTGACTACAATTAACACTGTATTTGATCCAATGACAACTAAAATATTCCCATTAAATTTAAATGTTATCGATGAAAACTTGATTGCAACAGGTGACTCTCATACAAAATGAAATTTCGATATTTACCACCACTTCCTTCGAGATTTTCAAAAATTTTTTGGTCGATAAACCTTCTCCAACGTAAGACGGATAAAACAAAAAAAGAATCATCCAAATCGGTTAGTGCGTTCTGGAGTTATAGCGTCAGGGAGGAAAACCCGACTTATTTTTATATAGTAGATTTGAGGAACATCTTCATACTTTCATTAATAAACGACCTTGCACGATTAGTTTACCGAGTACATATTTTTGCACTCTTTAAATATCTCGACTCTTGGCTATATATTTTAAAAAGCATTTCCAGCTAAGTGAGTCAGTCGCGAGCGCTTGAAAAAATTATTATCTTTCACGAATATGTAATATCAACATACACCTACAATCCATATACAAAACATTGAGGTAAATAGTAAATACACAATCGAAACCACATGATAGGAATATAGCTTCAGTCTTTTTATAGACATCACGAGTACCTATGTTAAGATGACCATAAAATGCAAGTCTTTAGACTTCGTCTTATTTTGTCAAATTTAATTATTTGATTTAAACATTTTCACCGACTACATATTATTATTAATATTGTGCAGTTTTTGGTCCATGCGTGTACAAAATGTGTCCATGAAAATGGATTTGCAAAAAATCCGTCTGCTTTTGGAATATTTGATAAGACGAGAAGATTGTGGGGTCTTAAGATATGGCAGTAATCATAGATTTTTATAGTACATAAAAAGGATCCGACTACCGTAAAATTTTTGTTCGTAATAGACACACATACATCCACTACTTTTTGCATTTCCGACAGTTTCCACATTCAAAGTTAATTTTATAGAATAATTAATAAATTTACCTTGAATTAGTAACGTAAAGCAACCTACTTCCAACATGAACACTTTCTTTTTTGCAGTCATACTAAACTAAGCAACAAAATAAAAATCCCCATCTGATCTAACAATGAATTTTCTTCGAACGTTGACAGTTTACGAAGAACTGCAGATATACATTATGTAGATAAAGATGGTCGTCGTAGTACGAACTCATGCAATGCAATTTGCAATTACATATCTCTTATTGGAATTGAAAACGCAATTTCATGGAACTTAGAATTTAACCAGTATCAATTAATAGACAATTTAAGTGAACTGTCGTGGAACAATTTTTTACTAGAAAACCATTCTCCTCGAATATACATATCTGTCTGTACTTTGAACTTTTTGCAGCTCTATGGCTCTACCAAAACAGTTTATACTACCAATTATTATCAATACTCACCGAAAAAAGAGCATAATATGAGTGTATTTTTCTAATAACGTGTGAATGGCAATTGCGGTCGTCTGACGTCACATTATATGTTCGATGGCTAAATACTGGACTGAACTTTGGACACATTCGCGATACCCATAAATGATTGTTGTGAATAAGGCATATGCAAGCACACATTTTAATTAATACACAGATGAAGAGATGCAAACAAAACAAAAACGTTTGACAAAGAATTAAGGCTTAGTTAAGTTAGAACCATATTTTCATTGAGAAAAGTTGTTTTATGGTAATGTAAGTTAACTGAAGAATGGTTATACATGTAGGCCATCAGCCAGTAAGTGATTGGCAGGCAGAATTTCATATAAAAAAAATCGACAAAAAATTAGATGCATGCAGGTAAATCTTTGATTCTGGTAATTTACCAATGAATATTTAATTTATAATTTTGTATAGTAGATCAAAAAGAAAACTATAGTTCGTTATCACACTTTCTGTCGAGCTTTAATGCATCGGTATCTGTCAGTTAGTACAACCGAAAACTAGCTAAAATATTAAGCATGAAGATAGGATTCCTCAACGAGTAGGCAATGGCATGCACTTGCTGTAGGTTTCGATGACGAATGACCTCCCCTTAGCGAGTATCAATGACGTCAGCATGAGTGCTAACGAATCCAGGGGTTGATATAAAATCGAATCTATTCTGGAGAAATAAATCTAGATCAGAGGAATAATTTTGTATTGAAGACCATTTACTAAAATATTTTGTTTCATTTGTTTTTTTTATTTTATATTAACTTAAAACTATAAATATGTATAGTTATCATCCCGTAATAAACCTTTCAACCTCATGGACAAAAAAAAACAATTCAATTCACAAAAAAAAAAACGAACGCTCTATTCAATAATTCACTATGGCCGAACGTCGTCTGATGTCGCCAAACAGGAATGCACAAATTCTATCGACTAGGTATGCCAATATCGTATCGGCAACAAGTACAAAGATCAGTATTTTGCGGAACTGAAAAAAATTAGAACAGCCAGAATCATGTTAGATTAATTTAAAAATTGAGATCCTTTAACAGAAGCGAAAATTGGTGCATATTTGAGAGTGTACTTACATCTTCCGGAAACTCAATAATTTCAAAAGTTGTCAGCAAATCTGTTGAAAGTCCCAGCGACAGAAGTACAACAACCGATGCTGATGCTAAAATTGAATATAAAAGCAAACGATTTTCTCGCAAACTTTCCATGAATGGATGTCCCTAAAGGAAAGAGATAAAAAAAAACATTAGCCACACCCTTCTTATATTTGCAGTGGTCAAAGTTTTACTCACCTTATAATTAACAGCGAATGTAGAAACTTGCAGTGCTAAACATATTATGTACACAGTACTATTAATAATATTTGGTTGAAATTCGACCTTTTCACCCGGTTCGAGATCAATGTTCAATACAATTTTTCCTTCCCTATTTAGTAGCAAAGAAACAAAAAATTAAGAAAATGTGTGTTGGTCGTTTTAAAGCTAAAGTAACGACCCAAAAGGAAAAATCTTACCTTGGCGGACTTCTTTCATTGGCTTCATGCACCAGATACACAAGTGCCGTGAAATGAACGGCAAACTGAGCAAGAATCGTGGTGAGTGTGTAAAAGTTGAAAATGTTGGGCAGTGGTGCTTCTTTTGAAAGTGTTTTCAATGGCTGTAAAAATCACAAATTTTTCTGTTTAGTTGATGCGGGTCAAGAGAATTTCGGGCACCACTTTGGATCACTTTATTACCTTCGATCGTGTTATAAACAAAAAGCATGCAGCAATAAATACTCCCTGGAGGGTAGCTTGCGTATCACTAAACTTGACACCATCAATATATAAAACAGATTGGCAATAGCCGGATATCAGTGCGTTTAGAGCTAAAATTTTTAACATTTGCAGTGTAGTGACCAGAGTGCAACGGCCCTGTTTGATGATATGGCAGACTGGAAAAGGAAAATAGAAAAAAATATCGCATTAATTGACTGTGAAGGGCTGGTGAATTTCAACTGAACTTACCACACATAATTGATGATAATTTGCTAGTAAATGGTGCAGCTATACTGGCATCGCCCAATTTCACGACTTGTATTTGCTCTTCGTCCAAATCTTTTAGGGCCTGATAGAAATTAAATAAAAAGATTATTCACTAGAAAATCGACTTAGAAATTTATACAAAAAAAAAAAGGTTTCCTTCAGACTTTCCCACAACTATGGAAGAGACAAAAACTTGTGTCCATTCCAAAACCAAACAAACCGGCCGGTGAGTCTATTTCTTACCGCCCTATATGCCTGCTTCACACTGCCGGAAAAATCTTTGAACGAATAATTTATAACCGATTGTCAGAGGTTGTAGAAGCACAGGAGCACTTATCAGACGAGCGCGATCTACTATAGACGCAATCACGATAGTTACAACATTAGCGACGGACTTATTACGGAAAAGCGCATGTTGAGCTGCAGTGACGCTAGATGCCAAAAACGAATTTAATTCCGCGAAATGGGGTACATACTTGCAGCTCCAGAAAATGATTAATCTTTCCGAATACCTCGTCTTGAAAATTAAGAGCTACCTTTCACGCCGCGGTTTAAGTTACAACACGGAATATATGGTGACTATAGGGCTGCCGCAGGGATCTGTTTTTAGCCCACTTTTGCGGAATACTATGTATAATGCTATCCTGGAGCTCGCTATGCCCGGTCGATTTTGCAGTTGTCGTCGTCGCTTGTCGAAATGTACGCCAGCGAGTCGATTACAACCAGCAAAAAACGAGTCGATTACAACGAGCAAAAAACTAGTGGTCCTAATTAACAAGCGCCGAAAAAAATATTCTCTCAAAATTGAATTGAATTGAATTGGCTCCGATGCTACTATCAGAAAATAGCTGGGATTTAGTAAGGTAGTTTGTGCCGTTCAAATGGAGCTACAGAGGGAAGAGCGTAGAGACAATTCTGCGAACCGTGTTGATGGCTGATTAGCTGAAACTGACGCTGTGAAGTAATACTGAAAGGTGGTCTCGCAGGGTGTGACGGTAACGAAAGAGGTGTTTAGGTTTAATCGGTAAGAATCCGACATAACTGCAAGCTAGTGGTATCTCCTTAACGCGGCGTGAGTATCTATGCAAGATTCCCCATTTCTATATACGAATAATATACCCGGTTGTATCTCTGGTTTTCTCTCTATAGGGGGGGGGGCTTTGACCACCTGCTGTAGGATGCAATCCTGCAAAAGCTGTTGGCTGTCCAAAAATTGTTCTCTTTATGGTGTGCGTAAAGTGATTGAAAAGCGTGAATGCCGTGGTTGTCCTCAAGGATCGATCGCAAGTCCATTTCTATGAAACCTGATGATAGACGACCTCTTGATGCTGCTGCGTTCTTTGTGTAAGTGTTGTGCGGATGCGAACGATATCATCATTGTGGAGGCTAACTCTCATCGTGAGATTGAAGAAAAGGGGACCTCATGAATGGGCAGGATAAATGAGTTGGGGTCCCGGGTGGGGGTAAAAGTTTCAACCGAAAAAAAATGTCGCTATGCTGCTTAAGGGTAAGTATTGTCGTCTCCCGATTGTTAAAATGGGCGAAGTTAATCACAGATGTCGGAAAGAGGTGAGATATCTGGGGATAACGGTCGGCGAAAGTTCAAACTTCCACCCCCCCCCCCTTGTGAATGTGAAAGATCGGATGAGGATATTGGTTGCTTCATTGTACCGGATTCTTCGTACGGAATGGGGTTTCGGAAGGCGTACAATCGGTGTAGTTTACGAAAGTCTTTTTGTCGCTTCTGCAGCTTACGGAGCAGTACTTTATATGGACTGTACACTTACTGAGCGCAGTGATCGTCTGATGAATGTAAACGTGTCGTCATGTATTCATGCATGCATGGCTCTATTGGGTGTTGCTCTTCTTGATTTGCAAGTGCTGCGGCGCGGCACTGCATCACAATCCAAGAGAGGTTTGCCGCTGTCGGAATGTTTAGCGTGGCAAGAAAGTCTAAGCATGAAATAGCGGATCTCCTGGAAGACTGCGTCCTATCTAGATGGGACCAGTCCGTCAAGGGTAAGGTTACGTACGAGCATGTCAAGAATGTTTGTCAAGCAAGAGAAAATCTAGACTTAGACCTGTAAGCTTAGTCTAGGATTCCTCATCACCGAACAAGGGTCGTTGAATTGTAGTCTTCGTCGTTACAATCTCTCCGATAGCTCAGCATGTCCTGCATGTGGAGATGTGGAAATTGGAAACACGTGTTGTGTCTATGTCCAGAATACTCGGACGTCAGGGATCTAAGCGAATAGGCATTGAAATTAGATGGTGGAGACCTTGACGTTTCTTTGTCCTTATCGGAACATATGCTAGATGCTGGCACTAACCAGCATAAAGATTCTGTGTTGTGGCAGCAGCCAAAATGTTTTATATTCCATCCAGAAGTATGGTATACTGCTACCTCTATTTCGTGTCATTCAAGGGCATTGATTGTCGGCACAAACGCACTCCGTTGTCCTTAAGAGAACTGGGCTTTAACACACCGTTGCAGGCATGGACGTAAAATCCCGAGATACCCCCAATTAAATTCAATTTTCTTTCGAGCCGACCAGAAATTGAAGAGATAGGAGAAGATTATGATTGTGGTAACATGCTATGGTTTCCTGGTGAAGATGATCCTGGGGTGGCATCAAGTGCCAACTTGAAGCGATACGTTGAGCAGCATTCTGACATGCCAGGATCTTGTTCCAGTTTCTGTCACATACGACTTACAACCATTCCGTTGCTACATAGTCAGGGGTTGCTCGACCTGTCGCTCTATAAGTGACCAGCATGGTTTCTTTGTCCATGCCCCATGGCCAGTGCCTTTAGGGCGTTGTTCCTGCTATGCATTTTGTCGATCACGTCCTCCACATGACCCCAAAGATCTTTGGGTTGCTAATAGTAGGAACATCGTCTTCATTACGCTTATCAGTACAAATCGTAAGATACTCCGAAAAAAATGTAGGACAGAGTACGCCACCCTGTGGAACTCTCTGCTTCATTCTCCTATGCTTTGAACAATTGCCTGAAAACTCTTTGTAGGATTGCCTCCCTGCAATCCATCTGACCTCCTGTGCAGGAGTATGCATATTTATGAGATTGGCCAACAACGCAGAGTGAATGACCCGAAAGCTTTCAATTGTGAGTGCTTCGAGCGTATGTATTTGCAACGGATAATCAATAAAACTGCTGAAACTTGGTCAACTGTAAATACACATTGAAATGAAGTCAACCGCTAGGTTGAGATTCCTTCTTTTAATTTTGCAATAGAGCATTTTGGTCTTCGATGTTCAATAATTTGTTTATTGAACAAGCTGGTGCAGTGTTTGAGATTCGCGGCGGTTTTCCCGGCGAATTTGATGGCTTATCCTATTCTTTGGTAGGATGTGATGGTAGCCCGAAATTTGCTGACACCTGTTCAAAGATCACAGCTTTTTGGGATGGGCCGGATTGGGGTGTCTTAAATTTTCCCGTTGATCGACTTACTTCACACTATGTACCGAGGAGACACCATAAGGAAATAATTCTAGATGATATCTGGTTGTCCCCATCAAAAAAGGATCCCAATTTGACGCGATAATCAGTTAAGGAACCAGTTCTGAGTGGACTGACCAGCACTTTCAACTTGAGGGAATCGAGATTTAACATATGAACGCAGCTTCAACCTTAGCTAACAAAAAGCCTCAGAATCAGTCTGCAATGAAACCTGAACTGAGCCCCAAAACGATAATTTCTAATAGTACCGACAATTAGAAAAAGTACGATACCTTCTGCAACGAATCCTGCGCCGTATTCAATTGCTCTCGATGCTTTTGTATGGCCCGTTCGCGTGGTGTCATATTTCTTCTTTCCTCATTGTTCAGCTGATTACGACCGCCTCCTCCACCACGCCTTTCATACGCATTCGCTCCACCAGCATTCTCCGCAATAGCCGGCACCGGCTCTTTCGCCTTCGACGATGGTTTCTTCAACGGTGCATTGCTCAATATCGACACTCCCACCTGAGCATGTTTCAACGCTCCCACATCATTCGTTCCATCGCCACACATCAACGTACAATAGCCCAAATGCTTCAATGTCGTTATGACAAATTCTTTTTGTTTCGGTGCAAATCGTGCACACACCGTCATGTATGGCAGCACTTTTCCCAGATATTTATACTTCTTTGCTCGCAAATACTCGAATCCTTCGCCTGTTATGCATAGATCGTGTTCTTTGATGAGTTTTTTCAAATCGGTGTCCAACGGTTTGACCACACCACCGTCGACTGATTGCCACACCCACTCGACAGTGTCGTCGGTGAGAACTAGAAGTGTTTTCTTGGTAAAGCGTAGCTCGCGTGCTACGTGACATGCGGTCAATGGATTGTCGCCGGTGATCATCATGACTTTGTTGGATGAATGAATTAGTTCTTTGACAATGCTCTTGGAGTCGGGCTTGAGAGGGCACGAAATGATAACAAAACCGGCAAATTCGAGATCTTTTTCGACATCTTCTCGTTTGATTTCACGCAGCTGGGCTGAGTCTAGTTTGCCGAAATCGCGAATGCCAAGTGCCAGGACACGAGCTCCACGACGAGCGTATTCCAAGTAAGTCTAGAAAAAGAAAAATCAACAACACATTATGACCATTCTTCACTTCGTGCAAAATTCGGCCGGGTTCAGACGATGCCATTCGATACGATAATATTCATCGTGAGACTTTTCTTATCTGACATGTGTGTGTGAATAAGTAAAGCGAGCGGGTAATTTACTCCTTTTTTCCCCTTCGTGTGAATGTTTTGTACATTGAGTCATATTCGAATCGAATGGAATCATCTGAATGCGATCTAAAACTTCTCCATACCTTTTCATAATGCTTCGGAACAACCTTCAGCATATTCATGATAACTTCCGGTGCCCCCTTTACGGCTCCTATGTAATGAACATCATGTGAGAACTGCTCCATATATCCAGCCAAAACCGACATCCGTTTAAGAGCCGACGAGAAATAGAATCGTTGATGCACCTTCAACGGTTTCAGCTTGCCACGTTTTGGAATCACTGTGTCCTGTTTCGTTAAAGTCCACTCGACAGCCGTGAGAATGGCCTTCTCCAAAGGATCACCCACCAAACCATCGTCCAGCTGTGCCAACGAATGACAAGTGGCCAGAACTTGAACAGTACTATCCGGTGCTTGTCCAATAGGCACAACCGCCGAACTATCATTCATACCGGCCACACCTTCAACCATTAAATTGTCACTCGTCAATGTGCCCGTCTTATCAAAACAGCAAATTTCCACTTTGCCAGCAAATGGAATCCGGAACGGTTCCGTACAGTACACATACAATTTCGAGAGCTGCAGCAGTGATGTGTTCACAGCCAATGACAACTCAATTGGTAGATCGGGCGGAATGATTGACGTCAGGATGAGGGTGCATTCCAGGAACAATTTGTAGCGACTTCGGTTGGGATCTTCGGTGCCTCGAATCCAGACATAGGAAGCTGCCGCAACGGCAAAGATCAGCAAAAATATGATGAACGCAAATGTTTCCAAATTGTTCTCAGTGACTCGTTGAACGCCGAACAGGATTGTGCGAAGCAATTTGCCCTGGGACGTGTTGAAGCCGTTGCGAAGAACATATCCGACACAACCTCCGTCCGGAGCTCGAATGCCGTCCTTAGTCGGCGGTGTATGCTGAACAACTTTAGTGCCACCGAATAGTGTGAAAAGTTTTCCTTCTCCCTCCACGTCTAAGTTAACATCGAGATTGTCCAGCGATTCGAGAGACTCTTTCATTTGCGGCACCGACTCACCGGTCAACATGCTTTCGTCAACAATACATGAACCACGCAGAATCAGAATGTCGCACGGAATTGTGTTCTCATTCTGTGATCTCACAATGGACACCAAATCGCCTGGAACTAATTGATCCGAAACGATTGGACGCCACTTGCTATTGCGCAGGACATTGATCAGATACGGTTTGTTGCCCATTCGTCGAATCTCCGACATGTTGCGCAATTGCTGTTGCACCAACGTGCACTCAAACACGATTAGCATGAACAGGGTGAATAGGGAATAGTACCAGTACTCGTCCAGACACCACAGTCCAACTGAAAAAATTTGAAAGATAAAAAATGGCGCTGTGGCACGTTCAATGAACAGTTGATAGAATTCGGGAACGACCATTTCCATTTGATTTTTGCCGTAGAGTTTTTCGGCATGAGTGACTTCGGACTCGGTTTCAATCCCCTTGGATTTGGCGTAGGTGTAGAGCGGTTGATGGACGGGAAATTCAATGGCGCGAAATGTGGCTTTGTTTTCGTCCCAAACGTATTTGGCTTTCTGGAACATGAACCAGTACGTGATGTTGTTCTTGTCCTGCTCGTCCATGAGGGTTTGTTCGATTTTGACGAGTTTTGACGAGCCATTGTTCGCGGTGGGCACGACTTTTGCGTAGACGCCATTCGCGGGCTTTTTCACCTGAAATGGAAAAGAACGGTTGGAACTTAGTTTGAGACAAAATATAAAAGCACTAAAATCAAATTGCGAAGGTTGGGATCGCGGTTGACCAGATTAGGGTGATTGGAATGAATGACACCCTTTCGATTTCAGTAGCTCAATGGTAGAGCAGTCACTCTATCTCTGAGTTGCCGCAGCGTGGGTTCGAATCCCACTTGTAACCATGGGTGTTTGCGTTGTCTATAAAAATGCTCCTACGGCAGCCGGTTCTTCGATGTAAATCGTCCTGGAGCTACCCGTTGTTAAAACGGCCAAAAGCTGCCAATACCCCTTCGATTCAAAAGAAAAAAATCCCTTGAGTTGCTACAACAACAACAACCCTTAGAAGAGATAACAGTTCTATACAAAGTTTTGATTCAATGTTGGATGCGGCAGCCGCCAGATACGCGATCCCACATCTTTGTGAAACCACAAACTACTCGACGTTCTCACAAGGGGGCCTACATAAATCGGAGCAGAGATTTAGTGCTGGGCAGTGCCTCTCCCTGAAGAACCCACGACATCCGTGCTACAAACATGTGACCTTTGCTCAAAACCTAGTGTGGGTGAATAATTGTTCCAACTAAAAAATCGGGGCTATAACCTAGTGAAGGGATACGAATCCATTATAACCAACTGGTTAGGGTGTTCAAACTTTTCGTCAGGAGAGGAAGACCTCTAGGTCCTAGATATTGACGAGATGAGGACATCTGGGCGGCATTTTGAAAACCTTTAGATTGGGGCGGTGAAATCACTGGTGAGGGCACGCACAGGTCGCAGTCATCAACATTCCAATGGATGAAGTCAACAAGGTCCTGGAAGGGAGCAAACTGAAGATCAGTTGGACAAACTGTTGCTTAAGACCTACAATGGACCCTAAGAGATGATACAAGAGTTTCGCGTTTGGACACTTCACATTTAGACGAGGAACTTTGGCAAGATGCTTCAAGTTTAGCTCCGGGATTGGATGGGACCCCAAATAATGCGTTCAAGGCTACAATCCGTTTTGTCCTCAGAAGATGGTCGAAGAAGTCATCCAAACTTACTTGGCCGAAGGTACCTTTTTAATAGCAAAAGTTGGTAACCGGCCGGAAGGGCAAGCTCATTATAGGCCAATATGCCTGGACAACTGTTTGGGAGAATAATTTTTAAAAGGGGGTTTGCAAGACCGACAATACGTTTTAAGACGGGACGCTGGATGCAATTGAATTGATTACTTGTCAAGAGAATCACTTTTAAATGGCACATGCTGTTCTCTGATAGCGATCGATGTCAAGAACGCTTTTAATTTCTCGAACAGGGGCTAGATCCATGCCGTTTTACAAAGAACGGATGTTCCAGACTACCAGACTATCTTGCAGCTAAAATCAGGAGCTAAATTTATTATTATATTTATTAAATAATTTAAAATTGTGTCCTCCAATAGGATACTAGCGATGAACTACGGAGTTGTTCCACAGGCGCTCAGTGCTTGACCCGCTGCTATGGATCATAATGTACAACGGCATTCTGAAACACGGCGAAGTGAAGTACCTTTTAACTCAACTCCTCGTGGTGGATACCGGCAATACTTACATCGTTTCAAGCCAGATAACTCGGCAGAGTGTCCAAGCTTGGGCATTCGGTAGCTCAGTGGTAGAGATGTAACTGTATCTCTGAGTTGCCGAAGCGTGGGTTCGAATCCCACTGTGACCATGGATCCCCGCAGGCGATAATGTACCCGAGCTCCATAGTTATGTACGGGTACCTCTGGGCATGACTGACCTCCTCCCATAGTTTACGGGAGGGAAGTCATATAAAGGCCGATCACGATAAACGGTGTTCCCTGGTTGGGGGATCACCATACGGTTAATCGTGTGAGCTTTGGAGCTGGCGGCTTCGCATAACCCGAGCCTCGAAGGGACTAGTTAGGGAGAACGATCTTGGTGGAAAATGCCTACGCGCCTATATCTAACTAGTTTGTGGATTGATGACCACACGGACCGAATTGCATTGCTGACTAGTAAACTGAAGGGGCCGCCCGGATATGAAAAGTAGCGCTACGAGTCTGCTTAAAGCAGACGAGTAGTCACAGGTCCAACGAGCCTGGGATGTGCACATCTGAATTTCTACGTGAGGCTTAACCAATAGGGGACCGAAGGAGGATCACAACTGCTATAGAGAAGTCTTTAGTTAATAGTGTACCTCGGGGATGGGTGTGCCCAGGGGACCATGGTCCTTACCCATCAAGGAGTTGGCCTCGAGGTGGCTGTAGGTTATTAAGCAAGTCATCGAGCTGGTGATGCAGCCCCGGGGTTGGGTTTCTAAAGGTGAGTGTATTCACTGGATGGAGGAATCCCCAACTGACAACAAGACCTTGTCAGTAAAAAGCCGAAGGTACAAACCGCCCGAAGGACCGGGAGATAAGGCCGTAAAGGTATTAACCTGTAGATGGCATCCTTGTGACCATGGATGTTTGTGATGGCCCCCTCTCGATTCCTTACCCTAATTTCCCTTCCGCCAAGGCTATGCCTGCATTAAAGAGTTATCCCCTAAAGCCTTGTCATTGACATAAAAAAGGACAAGAAGTCGCAGAAAACGCAAGGCACGTATTTTTTCACTCGTGGACTTCAGGTTAGGCCCACAGAATGTGTGAACTGTATACTGGAGTACCAGGAACTGTATACTGGAGTGGAGGAAGACATTGAGTGAGTTTACCTGTAGCATCGACCAGGTTCAAACAGAAGAAGCTAGACGGCAATCAGCAACACTGCATGATAACTAATTAGCAGAAGCTGCCCCTGCCTCTGTACCGCAAGAATATACGGTCGTTTGAATCATTGACCTTCAATTGTCGCGACCTTTTCCCCCAGTTTTGGCCAGTCCAGCAGCTGATTGGCGTCTTTACTTACTGAATTCCCCAATCGAGCTCTCGGTCGTCCACGCAATTTGACTCCGTTCATTTGTTGTGCGTTTATCACCTTCTTCAGCATGCGATTACCGTCCATTCATTGTACATGTCTCGCTCATTTCATATATTGAGGTTTCACGATTTTCGATACTTCCAACTCATCGTACAATTGATACAGCTCGTGGTTGTACCAGATGTGTCATTATCCATTGATCTCGCTCGCGAACGGACTCGAAATATCGCCTAAGGACCTTTCGCTTGAATCTGTCCAACAAAGATTCGGAGACTAGGTTGATGTCTATATTTCGCAGCTATAGCATAGCACGGGTCGTATTATCGTTTTATATACGTGGAGCTTCGTGTTCCTGTGAGCATGCTTCGAATTCATAATTTGGAGCACCGAAAAATACGTCGTTATATCGGTCGCTTAATTTCGTCGGTTTCGTTGGCGTCCTTTGATAAATTACAACCCAGGTAGGTGAAGTTATCATGCATACTCGATATTGAGGTCGCCCGCTGTGATGCTGGAATCGACTGGCGTCCAGGGTTTTGATTGCACCATGACCTTTGTTTTGTTTTCGTTAAAATGCAGCCGAACGTCTAAGACGTTTGAAGCCCACCTCTTACTGATAAGGATTTGGTCGATTTGGTTCTCATCTGGAGATTTACAGGTCTATGGATGCGCCGATGAGGGGAACATGTAGAGCTTATGACCGCTCACGAAGTCGTCGTAGGTCGTTCCCCCTATCAGCTTTCGCTTGCGACTTTGGGGTTAAAGTCTCTCAGCAGCTGCTTGACGTCGTTTGATGGAAATGACCCAGAGAGTGTTTCCAGGTGGTTGTAGAACTCGTCCCTAAACGCGTCTTCCGTTACTTCTGTATGGTCTTCAGCATTGATGACCCAGAGGTTAGCGAAACGGGTCTAAACTTCATTCTGGGCTTTGCGAATTGACTCCGAATTCTAACCTTCCATGTGATCCTTTGTATATTCTGTTTCCTTCTCTTCCAGTTGAATATAGTGCTTAGAAGAGAGGACATGAACTCAAGACTACCGCAGCCCGCTACTAAACTACTGCCTAGTGTGAGTGCCTTTCAATGCCCAAAGGACTGGTGACTTGATTTATCTAGAGAGTGAGATTCCGGAATCGACACATACGTCATGTGAGACCTGAAGCTCGTCCTCTCTCCCATAGACATACTTCGACTCTGGTCTCCCACATAACCCTAACTTCCCTATCACAACCACTGGAAAGCTACATACAGCTCTCCCCCGGATCGTATCATAATCAAGGCCACTGCGTCGTAGTTACTAAGGAAACTCTATGAGCTGCTCCAAACTTTGGTCCAGATCATTTGATCATCCCAGTCATCATCAGCCTGGTCACGCGCCAATATACCATATCCATATGCCAACCCTCTGGTCAGTTAGTATTTCTCCCACATACTCACCTTTCGACAATTCAAGAAAGTTAACACGTGTACACTCCAAAAGCAGAATAGCGACGTCAATATTTGCACGAAAATGATTGCAGCCAAACATATTACGCCCGCCTCGTAATGTTCCGCCACACCGTACACGACAAACCACAGGTAAAATGCAATTACATACAACACGGCGAATGGCAGTACAACGCCGGTCAATATCACGGGATTTCGTACGTGAAGCGTTACATATTGGACCAGATCGTCTAAACACGCCTCGCCCGGTCGCCTTACATTCATTTTTCGTTCAGAAATCACAAAAACGTTCAAAATTTTCCGTGTATTCCACACTAAACTCCACTTCGACGGCCTGGATGTGTCCAATTGGACAGTTTTTTGACAGCCAACTACAGAAAAAAACTATGATATGTACTGGATTGGAAATCATCATGTAGATGAGCGTACGTGTGTGTCTAGAAATTTTTTCTACTCTTCCTCCGTCCCCCTCTCGCTCACCCTTCGGGCAACCCACAAGATGGTCGGCCGATGAACAGACTGTCAACAGTGTGGTTGTCATCCAATTCGCGCCAAGTGAACGCAGTGAGTGTGAGTGGACAAAATCGAGTTTTTCCAAGTGAATTGTAAGAAATTGACTTAAACAGTGTAGGCCGTAAGGCTGCGAATTCGTTCTAATTTAAAAAAAAGTTTATTTCAGAACATGAAGTGCATTGTTGTCGGGTTTTCCAGCGACCAACAGAGAAACACTATGAGTGTATCTTTTCACAGGTAATCGCGTGAGAGCCTACATTTTAGTGGTCATATGTGAATTTTTGTGTCAAAATTATAGTTTATCGCATTGTTCATACATGTTTTCTTGAAAACAAGTGCGCGATTGTGTGGTTGACAGCCAATACAATAGACGAGTTTCCGTTCGTTTGAGTTCGTCCCAGGTTCGTACCTTGTTCGTGCATGTTTTGTACGAAGCGGGCACGAAAGGTTACGATGGAAATTCGTCTCGTCGATGTGTTCATGAACGTATCAATTTCATTCTGTTTCGGGGGCTCATCACATTGTTATAGTTTTGCAAATTTTGTTTTGCAATTTTCGTGCAAAGTTTCGAGTCAATTTGATAATTAAACTGCTTTGGTAAAATAATATGTTAATTCTTTCATAATGTAAACCGTTTCTTGCAGATTTCTGATGGATGAGGCGAACGCGCTGTATGGATAGACAAACTACAGTTAAGAGGTGTGTAGATTCCTAAAAGAGCTGTGGTTTGCACGAAACATTTGCGTAATGACGGCATATTTTGACTTGAGAAACGAACTGTGCTCAAAGAAAATGCATTTCCGGAACTGAATCCGTCTGGTATTACGGTAAGTAAACAAATAAAAACCGACAGTAGTTGAATTGTTAAAATTGGTATGCATAATGATTTATCGATTGTTTTCAGATGTCTAATGAGTCTATCGGCGAGCCAAATGCAGTTCAAGCAGGTTTAGGATCGTCACATGCAGGACGCGAGCCGTGAATCTGCGGGACAGTGTACTAGGGAAGCAGTTATGCTCCGCCACCACGAGAGGCTTCTGATATTGTCTATCAAGCACCCGAGCCCCATTCAAACATATCACCACGTGCGGCATTTTCAAATCTCATCAATCGACTGGACGAACAGTATGGTGTGAAGCAAACGTTGACTCCTTGCGTGCTGCTTAGTGCATTGATAATTTTCCTCGGCGTGGCGACCTTCATGTATGTAACGATCAGTCTCGATTTGGCCAACACCATCAACGATCGAAATACTTTCTATCAGATATGCGACGATTCACACAGATGACGTGCATCGATGAGGAGGGTTTGAAAGGAGCTCTGGAGTTATTGAGGACCACAAATGTAAAGATATTACAGCACAGTTTAGTTTGGGTACCAAGGAAATTGTTCGATTGGTTCAGCCCACTCATCTGCATCTGAACGTTCGTCGAATGGTTCGCGATCTGCACAATGTCGAATATTTGATTCACCAAAATCCGCAGTGGAAAATAAGTGCAGTCGATGAAGATGGCACTGCATTGTCTTTTGATCAAGTATTGGCGTTGCGCGATGCTCAAGCCTACAGTTTTGCAATTTTGAATCCCCGCCTTCCGTTCACGTGTTCCGTGTACAATAAGCTACAGAAGTTCTTCTTTTATGTTGGACTCATCGGGCTAGCGGTTATAGTCGCCGGAGGAGTTAATTTTGCATACAAACTGATTGTTCGGTACAAGCAATCTAAACGCGATGCTGTGGCCTATTTGAACGACGAGATCATCAATCATTTAATGCGAAAGGCAGCTAATAGTCCAGACGAGCCGCTGGTTGTTGTGAACCATCTAAGGGACAAGTTGACTCCGCTGCATAAACGCCTAAGCATGGAGTGGGTGTGGAATGAATGCAGTCTTAATCGCCTTAATTCCGCCAAAGCCGGTCCCAAGCCCGGTTATAAAAGGAAGAGGGAGGCGATTAACGAAATATAATTTATTTTCTACCCAATCAAAATGTGACATTCGTAAGTATTATTCCCCTGGAGGAAATTAGTATAATGGTGATACAAATTTGACAAAAGTTGTACTCGACCCAATAAAACACACCTGAAGCCTTATTGATTCGTTACTCATATTCCCATTACACCGATATGAATATCATAAGAAAACATACACGTAATTTGCGGAAAACAAGAATTTCGATTTATGTATTTAGTCTTTATCTTTTTTGCTTAGGGCTCCATTACACAGTCATATTTATATTATAATATGTATGTCATATGCCTAAGCCTACTCGATTCATTCAGTATAAATTTTTAGACGTGCAATAAGCGAAATCAAGTATATTATAATATAAATATTACCAAATATGATTGTGTACTAGAGCCCTGAGTACCGAAATTGTTTGCATGCAGTTCATACAAATCTATTTGGCAATTCAAATTTTTGCGCCAAATGTATGCCCCCATCGTATGAAAAATTTACGGCGCCTATGGTGTAGTTGATAGTATGTGTGTTTTTTGTGATTGTGTTATAAAAACCTAGACAAAAATTTTCCTTAAGGGCGTATCCATAGTCTACCTAATCCCAGGAAAAAAAGGATGAATGCGTGGAAATCTGTCAAATGGATAATGGCAGCTGGCAAAGCATACTTGAGTATGGGTTGAGTGGAAAAGATGCATGAAATCGGTGTCCAGTCGGATGATTGAGTGAAATATTCAAATTTCCATATGGATTTCACCTTGAATAAATGCACCCAAAACAATTTCAGGTGCATTTATGTGCATAGTTTATTAATTCTATTCTTTCTCAAATTTTATAAACGCCATCGAAACAATTTTACACATATTTACTTAAATTTTCACTCAATTCACTCAAAATCTACTCACAGACAATTTCCCTCGTACATAAACGGATCGGCCACTCTAGTACTACAACTCTGCCAAAATTTCCCCGAAAAAAATCACTACGCGGTCAAAAATTGGTACTTTTGCCCAGACATTTCGCTTTGTCGTAGTGTCAGCAGTTGGTGTCCGTGTATTTTTCTTGAAATTGTGAGTAAAAATGCCGTTTATAAAGTTATATTTATTCAGATTTAAGAAAGAACGTCACTAGCATTATTTTCATGTATTTCCCGATAAAATATTCAACGTATTTCTCCCGGAAAATTGTTTTTACAAATTTCCTGAGTCATACGTTGTGCATTTCCATTTCAACACAGTATGGCGGCCGGTCGGCTTTTTCCAAACGCCGCGAAGTTTTTTTTGTGACATGGCGTCAGCCTGAGTATAGAAATTTTCCATCAATTTGATTCGATCCGTTTTTATTTACAGTGTGTGACGCGGTGAAAGCTTAAATTTTCCACTCAGAATGGCCGATAATGATGATCTTTTGGATTATGAGGATGAGGAGCAAACCGAGCCGCAAGTAGCCGAAACACAAGAGGCACCCAAAAAGGATGTCAAAGGCACATACGTGTCAATACACAGTTCGGGTTTTCGGGACTTTTTGTTGAAGCCGGAAATCTTACGAGCTATTGTCGATTGTGGCTTTGAACATCCGTCTGAAGGTAAGTGAAGCAATTTGAGATTTTGTAGTGGGTAGATAAGAGCTGTGTGTGTTGGCGCACATAACCTAATTTACACGTGCAGCGATTGGACTCTTTTAGCAGCAGTGGTGGTCTAACTCTTTCGATCAACGAGCCAAATTATGTTGCGCCCGTTGATTGAGATAGTTCGGTCAAATCAAATTAGTCTCGGTGATGACATCCAGGATAGAAACTGCCTGTAGAAATAGAATTCGATATTGGCGCCAAAATGGGTCAACATCGCGGTATAGTTGTAGGTCCACCGTTGCTATGCTCGGTCAATGCGATGCTCCTTGGAAAAACCGTCCATGGCGTGGCGTGGTTTTCATATTTACAACTGAAATGCTTCAAACAGATCAGATGCAGCCGCAGCGGGCTAATGTATTTCAAATTTGATATATTTTTTAAAGGTTTGCGATGGTGCACGATAACGTTCGGCAATCCGAATCGGTTCTCCAAAATGGGAGACGTTAGACGTGAAAAACATATTTCAGCGATTTTTCATTTTGAAACGACGTTGACACCCTGCTTCAAACTATTCCAGGTACCGAATTGGTGTTCTAGGGAGGAGATCTAAATGGTCATGTGGATGAATCAAATTAAAATTTCGAGGATTGTCATGGTGGAAAGGATAGCCCTTCTACGGTCAGAAATGACTAAAGGTTATGTAAAGGCTATCCTGACCATGTACAGTTCGCACGGTTTGAGCATCCTAGACACATGGTTTGTGAAGAACCAGGGACACCTGATCACCTACAGTAGTGGACACGGCGATAGGAAACACGAAACGCAGATCAATTACCAACTGTGCTTAGATTTTATGAGACGGTGGGTAAAAGACTGCAAGGTGAATCTTTGGTTAGCCAACACCACTGATTGCTCCTTTCAGAATTTATTTTGAAAGTAGGAGGAGCAAGAAAAAGAAGAACTCTCAAGCCAGTAAAAAAAAAATCAAGTGGCACAATCTCACAAACGAAAACTTTGAACATGTAGTAATTGATAAGATGAGTTTCAAAAAACACCAACTGCACCGAGCTCAGTCGCAACACAAATGTGGAATAATTTCGATGAAATGTCAGTAGGTGACGCGGAAGCGGAAAAGACACTTGGAGTTTTACTCCACACGAAGAAAGAAACATGATTGTGGAACGCCGACACTAAAGAAGCAGTGCAAGCTAAATCGAACGCATTCAAGGCGTAGACGACATGTGAGTGTAGCAGTGAAGCCGAACGAGTTCAACTTCGTGAAAATTACATGCAATGCCGGAGGAAAGTAAAGCGCTTGGTAGCTCAAGCAAAGGCAGCTGAGAAATTATACCAAGAACTAGAAGCTCAGACTGCGATCGTCATTGCGCGAGAGGCCTAAGCACGACGCCAGGATATTTAGGGTTACAGTCCAAAATCAATTTGAACATTGACAAAAGAAAATTCAGCATTGCTGCGTTTTGGATACGTTAGGTTAGTTAATACCCAAATTTGCAACCGCGAAATAACCTGGGCTAACTGATAGGTTCCACAAAAACCTTCATATTTTTGACCATTTTTTAAGTTTTTCAATAATAGTTCAAAAAGTGTTGAATTTACAAAAAAGTCGAGAAATAACGAGATTGTTTAGGACCCTCTTGGCTAGCACAAGGTTTTCGATGTTGCAAATTTGAAGTAACTCAGGAGTTTCACAAGGATCGGTACTGGTCTTCTCTCTGTGTTTCATATTCCTTCAAACTAAGCTGCTTAAGTTGTGCCTGAAATAATTCCAATTGAGATTTTGAGGAAACCGCCATACCGGAGAATAGCACTTCACTGTATACTGCCATGCTAGATTTTGGGAAGAAAGGGTCTTTTTCAGAGCCAATAGGACGACATAATTCAAAATTAATTAAGGTGCGAGGAATAGCGTTAGTTCGTAGTATGCAATGATCCTGTCGATACGGCTGCATTGTTGTCTGCCCTAGGCCTGTTCCAAAAACCGGGATCCCGGTACAAAACCGGTATTTACTTGGTACCGGACCCGATATTCTAAAGTGCCGAAATCCCGTTTTTTTTTGTACCGCCGAGTTAAAAAAAAACCGACCGACGAGTCGGTTTTTTGGTACCGAGTTAAAAAGAACGATTCATTTCAACCATGAGCCGGGTTTTTTCAGGTTTTTTGGTGCCGGTTTTTAACCCGGTACTCCAAAAAACCGGCTTATGGTTAAAAAAAAACCTGAGTCAGGGAAACCGCTTGTGGTACCGGGTATTGAAAAAAACCAAAACCCGGTACTGAAATCTCGGTACCGAACAGGCCTAGTCTGCCCCTTGCGCATAAACGTAGCAGGTAGTGATGTCAAATTCACGAAGATGAATCATATTTCACATCGACGCGATTCATGTATGACGTGACGGTTAGGGGGAGGTCATTACACTCTCTACCCCAACCATCGGAGCGATTATTGTTGCAATCCGACACTTCCAGCGAAGTGATCATTACGGAGACGATTAATGCAACATACATTCTGAAACAAAGAGTGGTCTGTCGTATGAATTGGTAGATACAAATCAACAAATGAACCAACAATCGTACGAGTCAGAAATTACTCTCCTAACAATGAAGTTTAGTTTAGAAGGCAAGGGAAAATCAAGTCAGTATCAAGACGCTCATCTAGCTATTTCAACTTCCTTGTGTTCGATGCCCGAGTGCCAAGGTACCCAAAAAGGATGCGATCGTTCAGATATGGAGTACTCTGATCTCATCAGTCTATTCCTTCCTCGCTCAGATCGCTGCATCGAAAGAGAGGTCAACTTGCAGTTTTTTACCAGATAGTCTACTGACATAGTAAGTAGGTTACTGCTTCTTGTCCACTGAACTGGATATTGACGGCAGAACTTCCATAGCAGCTGTAAGGGTTGTGATAAACGCCCCAAGGACGGCTAAACAGCTTCTGAATTATGTTCAGGTGTAACCTGCCGTCCGTGGTGGACGCTTCACTCTACCAAACAACCGCCCCGTATTCCTCAATAGGTCTGACAATTGTCTTGTATATCCAAAGGATTATCTCATGCTTTACCAGGATATTTTTTGCAGATCCATAACACTTAAACTGCATGAGGTGATCTTTCCAGAGTAGTTTCTTATCAATAGTGACCCCCAGATACTTGACACTCTCTGGCATGGCCAATTGTGAATGGTACATTGAGGGACACTTCGAGTGTCCTATGCGCCCTCTTCTTACCGATTGGCATCACTACAGCTTTAGTCGTGTACACCATTTATGTACTATTCCCTGGGTGGATAACCTAGCTGATATAAGCCTCCACATCAATCCGTCAACTACTAAGCATCACGGGGTATCCTTGAGAACATCTCCGTGTGGCTGAAGCGGGAGGCTAGTCTTGCATATTTGTAAAAATAATTCTAGACGAGAGTATCGCTGTATCCAGGTAATTATGGTCTTATCGGCCCTTTTGGCTTTTGAGCTCGAATGATGTATTGTTAAAGACACCCTGAATGTCTAGAACTCAGTGAAATTTCTTTATTAGATATCACCTCTTCGATTGATTGGCATTCGGTGGCTCAGTGGCAGAGATGTCACTCTATCTCTGAGTTGCCGGTGCGTGGGTTCGAATCCCACTGTGGCCCATGGATGTTTGTGTTGTCTATAAAATGCTCCTACGGCAGCCGGTTCTTCGATGTAAATCCTCCCGGAGCTACCCGTTGTTAAAACGGCCAAGAGCTGCCATGACCCCCTTCGATTCAAGAGAAAAAAAAAATCTTTTGATTCGCTACAACAACAACAACAACCTCTTCGATTTCCTCTACTAAGCTATGAGTGCCGATTCTGCTGATTTGCCGAGTTGATAGGCAAAAATGGTTGAGTGCAGCAGCCGCTAGAAGAGCACTCCTAATAAAAGCGTCCATTATCTTTTCCAGAGTTTCTTAAGAAAATGTGTAAAGCTAAAAGGGTGGGACGATTTAGGGTAATTCATCGGTCTTTTAGCCACTTTGTGTATGAAGACTTTCGAAAGTCAAGTCAGCAAAGTCCGCTTGTAAATGCTAGCCATTAACGAAATCAGTTCTTGCCTTCTTTGTAGAAGTTTCAGAAAGATTCCTTCTATGCTGGGCGAAAGATTGCAAGTCCCAAGTGCCAACTTTATCCTGTTATACTTGAAGATGCCTTTTGTTGCAGCTCAGTCGGTATTACTCGCTCACTTGTCGAATGGGTACATCCAAGGCCATCACTGTTGGGTAATCTAGTCTGCAGCCGGGGAAATGGGTACCTAGAAGCAGCATTCCAGTACTTTCGGCATCCCTAATGATGACAGCGTCTTCTCATTTACGAGAGTTGATCGAACTGCTATCGTTTTTGGCCAGTACTTTTTGCACTTTCACAGAAGTTTGCCCAGCCTTTTGGCATCTCTCATCGGTCTGTTATCTTTTTTGTCAAAGTAGAGCGATACAGCTGTTAGCCTCCGTTGCACTTGGCCATGTTAAACAACTGTCGCACCTAGGCCTGTTCGGTACCGAGATTTCAGTACCGGGTTTCGGTTTTTTTCAATACCCGGTACCACAAGCGGTTTCCCTGACTCAGGTTTTTTTTTCAGTACCGACGGTTTTTTTGAGTACCGGGTTAAAAACCGACTCAGGTTTTTTTTTCAGTACCGACGGTTTTTATAACCATAAGCCGGTTTTTTTTTAGTACCGGGTTAAAAACCGGTACCAAAAAACCTGAAAAAACCGGCTCATGGTTGAAATGAATCGTTCTTTTTAACTCGGTACCAAAAAACCGACTCGTCGGTCGTTTTTTTTTTAACTCGGTACCAAAAAAACCGGGATATCGGTACTTTAGAATATCGGGTCCGGTACCAAGTGAACACCGGTTTTGTACCGGGATCCCGGTTTTTGGAACAGGCCTAGTCGCACCCTTTTCCTGAGGCGAGCTAGCTTATTGCTCCACCACGCTCCCTTATTGCCTCTAGAGGGCAGTTATTCTTCGTAAGAGGACACAATATTGCCCTGATGGAATCGTCGTCTAGTCTAAGACTATGCCACCAAGTGACTCCGTCGATTTGCTGTAGATGTTCTTTTAGTACCGCGGTGTAACCGAGCCAGTTGGTATTTTGTGGAAACCTACGGTCATTGGTAGCTGAATCTACAAAAGTAAGATCGAATCGTATGGCCGGAATAGGACGGCTCATCTGAAATATGTATGTCAAATACTTATTCGATCCGCTTATAAGCTGTTACACAGAGTTAAGTCCAGAACATTCTGCCTTGCTGTGGTTACAACCTCTTCTGTTGACATTTACGCTACCCTATTGTACACGATAAGCATTAGCATTGCAATCCATTAATAAACTTTTCCCCTTACAGTGGAAGGGCAGTATCTGCAACTCTGCCGATGGTATGTCTGAATCGCCCGGTAAGTAGGCAGAATTCGAGGGCAAGGTGAGATAAGAGGTTTGTTTGAACATAGGCTTCTTTCGCTATATTTTCTCTGGTTGACGTTACTCCCTTGCAAATAGAACTTCCAAAAAATTTCTCAATTATAATTTAGTTTCAAGAACATTGCAAATCAAGTTTTACTATGTCCAGTCATTTCATTGGTCACTATTTTTTTGTCGAACGACGCACGCACCTCGCAGTCTTCTCAAATACACATCATAATCAAATTTTTAATCGACTTGAATTCTACTAAATCATTTATCATGAAAAATTGAGGAATGCTCAGGGAAACTTGAAACGGGAAGCTAAAAAATAAAAGCTCGCAAAATACGTATATTTGAGCTTTTAACTTGGAGCTTTCTTTTTAAGTTTCCTGAGTGTTCTTATTTTTTTCTAAAAGAATGATCTTCAATCTTTATGTACATACAATGTACAACGAAGGGAAAATTGGAAATTATTAAGTAAAGGAATTTTTATATCATGAGTGTGCCGCACATCTATCTCAGGGGTTTTCCGCAGAACTTGGGTTTTTCGGATTCAGTGTTATGCAACAACGAGTCATGTATTGACTTTATTAAGTAAATGTACTTGCGATTTCTTAAATTTCCATTCCATTCCATACCAATTTGTTTAAGCACTCGCCAAGGGCTAAAGATTCTAACTGTAGGTTAAGATTATAGTTTCGAACTGTAGATTTGTACTTAATTTATACCCTAATCGCTCTAATTACGTGTAATCTTCCTCTAAAGTATCTTAACAAATTCATTTATGATGAAACACATGATAGGGACAACTGAATTATCATGTACGATTTATCTTCAACTGATCAAATGAGTTTCTAGACATCTTGATAAATTTATTTGGAAATATAACTAATAAAAATATTTTCCATCTTCTCTCTCTCTCTCTCTTTCAGTTCAACACGAATGCATTCCACAAGCCGTACTTGGCATGGACATTTTATGTCAGGCCAAATCGGGTATGGGCAAAACCGCCGTTTTCGTATTGGCCACACTACAACAGTTGGAGCCGACGGAAAATCATACCTACGTGCTTGTCATGTGTCATACACGTGAGTTGGCTTTTCAAATCAGCAAGGAGTATGAACGTTTCTCCAAATATATGCCATCAATCAAGGTAAGTGTGGATTCAATACAGTTTTTCTTTTGATTTAACACTGTGAATTGTTATTCAATTGATTTTTGTTTTATTTGATAGGTTGGCGTCTTCTTTGGCGGCTTGTCCATTCAAAAGGACGAAGAAACATTGAAATCAATGACACCGCACATTGTTGTCGGAACACCGGGACGTATTTTGGCACTTATTCGCAATAAGAAGTTGAATTTGAAGCATTTGAAACATTTCATTCTTGACGAGTGTGATAAGATGTTGGAACAATTAGGTAAGTTCGTCCAGCAATGGAGGCAATATGTTGACTCGAAAAAATCTCGCCAATGATGATACATGATAGGGACAACTGAATTCCTCTGTAGATTTATCTCTTCTGAGCACTGTAAACTTATTTTGCGCAGACAAAGTCGGCTAAACTGTGTAATTAATGCATTTTTTTTTCATTTCATTTTCAGACATGCGTCGCGACGTACAGGAGATTTTCCGTAATACACCACACGGAAAACAAGTTATGATGTTCTCGGCCACGCTAAGCAAAGAGATTCGTCCGGTCTGCAAAAAATTCATGCAAGATGTAATTATCAACATTCTACTCGTTAAAACTGAAAATCCACTATCAATTTCGTCACTACTAATAAAACGAAAAACTAAAAAATCACCAAATCCCGGGCGTAAACATGAAAAATCTAAAACAAACTTGATTCGTTTCTTATGGGGTCGCCGCTATCACAACTATTGCCGTTACTTTCTTTAATCGATAATAACAAAATCAATAAAAATGTTTTAAACTCGGAATATGCTCCTTTCTAATATAAAACGCGAAAAATAATTCGTTAATAATGAAACACCGGCTCGTCGGGGATAGCCAAACATTCCCCTCGCTGAAATTTGCTCTAAACTTAAAAAACAAGACCGGCATTAATAAAAAAAAACATCACTCGAAATAATAGTCAAAAAATCGCAAAAAACGGAAACTTAAACAAACTCCTGTCCTTTTAATGAGAAGCTCCTGTTCGCGGGAAATGTATATCCATCTGGAGAATATTAAATTTTCTATGAAAAAAAATGGAACGATGAATGGCAAACATCTCCTGCTTCAGTGCAAGCTACTCGTGCCTTGGTTTTGTGGGGAAAATGAATGATAATGGTTGTGCAACATTCGACTGATGGCGCTGTATGGACTCGACTCGGATCCGTATGTATATAGATGTAAACATCTAGTCTTTAAGATGACACAGGATTGCAGAGGGGAGAAAATTGCAGTGTGGAATTCAGCCGAATGCACCATTTGAGAGGAGCAGAGCCCACTTATTTCACCGCTAGGAGAGAGTCAAGCAAATCGGAACAGCATAACCAATCATCCGAGAATGGTTATAATAAATCAAGCAATGATGATAACTTGATAGGGACAACTGAATCCCTGTGTGTTGAATTATCTTATCTGAGCGTCAAAGCAAAAACGAAAATCTAGTCACGAAATTTCACTAATTCTTTAGAATCCTTTCAGCCTATTAAATACCTTCGTGTGTCTATTTATTTAACAGCCAATGGAAGTTTACGTTGATGACGAGGCCAAATTGACGTTGCACGGTCTGCAGCAGCACTACGTTAAGTTGAAGGAAAATGAAAAGAATAAGAAATTATTTGAGTTACTCGATGTTTTGGAATTTAATCAGGTAAATTTTAGGATAGGACTTGCGCTGCGAGGGAGCCGTTGAATGCGACTACAGTTTCTTATAATTTTGTTTGGACATAACTAAATTTCATATATTTTCCATCACAGGTGGTGATTTTCGTCAAATCAGTTCAGCGTTGCATGGCATTGGCACAACTATTGACCGAACAGAATTTCCCAGCCATCGGTATTCATCGTGGAATGACACAAGAAGAGCGTCTCTCGCGCTATCAACAATTCAAAGATTTCCAGAAAGTATGTTCACACAAACCCGGCCCCATTTTTTTCACTATAACATTTCATGAAAATTTCAGCGTATTTTGGTTGCAACAAATCTGTTCGGACGCGGTATGGATATTGAGCGTGTCAATATCGTTTTCAACTATGATATGCCCGAAGATTCGGACACATATTTGCATCGTGTTGCGCGTGCCGGTCGTTTCGGTACCAAGGGTTTGGCCATCACCTTCGTTTCGGACGAGACGGATGCAAAAACTCTTAACGAAGTTCAGGATCGTTTCGATGTAAATATTACCGAATTACCTGACGAAATTGATCTATCGTCTTACAGTAAGTTTTCGCAAAATTTCAAAATCACTTCAATTTGATTATAACACAAATTTCCTTTCTATTTTCAGTTGAAGGACGATAAATGCAGCAATCGCGGAAAGGAGTTTCTTAACTTCATCTTAATTTTAATATGATTTAATTTTCTTTAGTATATACAATAAGGATTCGTGTGTGCAGTCACATTTGATTCTAGTTTTACTTTCCCGCGTTTTTTTTTATATTGTGCTACTACCGAATTCAAATTATATATGTAATCAATTCATATACCATAATAAAACTGTCACTAATATGTAATGGATGAGAAAAAATAGCGAATATGTATTTTTCATTTAAAGACACAAATACGCTCGTCGTATAGAACACCATAAAAACAAAAAAATTTCGTTCAAGAAATATACTTTTTTCAAATAAATTAAATTTGTGTTTTTTATTAAAATATATGAAATCCTATCTAGAAACACGTAAAAAATTGTTCCAAAATTCGCCAATGTGGCGAGTCTATCGATTTTTTAATTTGCGTTGATATCAAAGCACACAGCAAGCACGTGATATGCCGCTGCTTAGCTCGCAGAGAAGCTCACTATCATTTGAATTTTTGACTTTCTTGTCGGGATTAAGAGGTTCGTTTCGGTGCTTTCGTGCCCGTCCTACGTTACACGCCGGGAACATTACGCGGAACAAGCCACACACCGTAGATTGCAAAGCCTCTTATTTGTGTCGATTATATGATAACGTGATAGCTGACAGAAAACGTTTAAATCAACCACCAAAGCAGCACCTTCGAGGCATTCCCATGATTGCCTTCCTTCAGCAGTTAAACATGGTTTAGCGTTGTTCCGACAACTCATCCTAATAAAAACGCTGCAGTTCAAGAAACCTGAAGGCGGACAAAGCCCGACGTTGGGATATCGTGGCACATTGATGCTGATATGCCTCGAAAAAAACTGATTTGGAAGAGAGGTCGCATCATTCCTTTACCCAAACCTGGCAAACAACATTCCTTAGGAGACTCCTACCGCCCGATGACGCTTTTATCTCCTGTGGCAAAGATACTAGAATCGCTGATACACAAAACTCTTGCGACGCACATACAACTCGCAAATCACCAACAAGGCTTTAGGAAAATGTACAGCACCAGCACTGCATTAGACCGAATCATGTCAAAGGTTTTTAATGGGATCAACCAGCCCAAGCCGTTTAAACGTACCATCCTTGTGGCTTTGGATCTGAAGTTATTAGCGCCCATATCCTCGGCCACCCTCTTTACCACATACAACCAATAATACAACCTACGACTAGACATTAATTATACCGAAGTCCCCACTGTCCGTCACCCCGGAATCCTCGGGCCACAATTGACAATCACGGCATCTTCAACAGCCACGCAGACAATAATTGTGACAAAATTAAGAGTAGGAAAAAAATCCTAAAATATCTTTCTGGCAGCAAAGGGTGAACAGAGAAAGAGACGTTACTTACTACTTACAAAGTCATCGGTCGTTCAGTGGCAAACTACGCAGCACCCAAATGGACAAACAATCTCTGCAACACTCAATGGAAACGGATTCAAACGTGCCAGAATTCAGCTATGCGTACAATTACTGGATGTGTACGCATAACATCACAAGATCACTCACCTCCACCAAGAGACAAAGCTGCTAAATCTGAAAACTCACAATGAGCTCCTCGCTAAGCAATATCTTGTTGGTTGTTTTCGTAGTCAACACCCGAATCTCGATCTTATGAACAAAACCCCACCTTAATGTCATGTTAGACGTACATTAAGGGACAAGGAAAGGGAAGTCCAAAAGAGTTCCCCTCGATAACACCAACACCTACAAGGCGGTTCTAAAGCATTTGCATACCAGCGAGGTAATAAAAGCCACGAATGATCTATCTAAAAACCGTGTCCTTCGCGCTCGACCACCGGATATCTCCAATGATGAACTACAGCTACCCAGAGCCACACGCACCCCCTTGGCTCAGCTTCGCTCTGGATGGTGCTCCAGACTTAATTTATTTTGGTCTCGCATTGACAACGCCATTGCAGACAGTTGTCCAGCGTGTGGAGCCAGCCCGCACAACGTGGACCACCTTTTCAATTGCACTGCCGCACCAACGAACCTAACACCCATTGCTAAAGCTCGACGTCGTTCGTTGTACATGCCCGCTCATTGCAAACGTTGAAGCTTCACGATTTCGATACTTTCAGCTCATCGTACAATTGATACAACACGTGGTTGTACCGGATGCGCCATTGATCTCGCTCGCGAACGGCCACGAAAATTCGCCGAAGATCGGGGAGTTAGTGACTGTAACAATTTCCCCTTGTTTTCGGGTGACACCTAAATTTTATCAGGATGAGAATTCATAATCCAGTTCTAGCAATAGATCACGTGACTTCGTTAGCAGTTTTGATTTGAGCAGTAGCCGTCGACATTTACGCAAATAATGCTGCCAGATCTGTGGATTGTAGTCTGCATCTAACCGTATAATTAGTTCAAAAGCAGCGGCGTGGTAATTTCGCTAATCTCTAAAATTTTATTCACTACGTATTTCTAACAATCTTACAAAAGTACATTGGACCAAAATTCGCCGGCAAATACGGCAAAACCAATTGTCCATACTTCAAATTCTTTGGACTCTCAAATCGAAACAGCTGACTAAAATATCGAATTTCTCTGCTCAAATCCTTTATCGTTGCCGTTATCCCAAACTCGGTAAACATCTTTTGCAATGCCATATGAACCACTCCGTCATTTTGCACCGGACTTAAACTACACGTGGAATAAACCAAACTTCCACCGGGCTTCAACATCCGTAAACAATTACTCAGAATCGCCGATTGCATTTCGGGCAATCGAAGACGTTCTTTCACGCGTGACGATTTAAAAATATTGTTGTCGTTCTCCATCAACGAATGACGATCTGTCGTGCACGGTACATCCACCAAAATTTTGTCATACATTTGATAGTCTTCAATAGCCCGGGCATCGCTCTGCGTGATGAGACAACGTTTTCCATGCCACCGCTCCTCGTAATCGAACAGATACTGATCCATGATACGTTTTATTCGATTTGTTCGACTCTCCTGAATGTCGTTGCAGATTACGATTTCCGGATGCAATGTCTGTAGCATAAGTAACGATTTTCCACCGGGAGCTGCACATGCGTCCAACACTCGATCGCCGTATTTAACATTGAGTAAGAGGGGTGGAAGTACGGATGCTCCGTCCATGAGGAAATGCGTTAGAACGCCCGTCTGACTTTTACGTGGCGATTTGAATAGTGAACAATTGCCCTTTTCGTAACTGTACAGTTGTAAATTTTCAGGAAATTGAAAATCATCATCCGGCTCCACGGTAAGTGGGAAGTCAGTCGTATTTGAATAATATTTGTAATGATCGGATTCGAGGATCCAATCTTCCATTCCTTTGATACGACTGGCCGGGATGAAATCGTATAGTGCACCCGATCCGTATTCCGGGTCGACAATTCGATGCAAATCAATTTCGGAATCTTCTTCTATTGTTGCCATTAGAGATTTTTTCGGATCGACTGGCTTAGAGTCGCTAGATTGGTCATCGATGGGTGGACTCGTGTCCGATTCCTTTAATTGTATACCTTCTGGTATAGATTCCGCACTATTTGGTGGGTAGATTGATGCGATTTCATGTTCCTTTTGTTGTTGTATGAAGCCGGTTAGTTTGTTATCCAAGTTTTGAGGTGTATTTTCGGCGTAGTTTTGCACAGGATTGTTCAGCAAGCGTTCTTTAGTTACGTTGTAGAGCAGACGAACGTTGACGGCACCTGGAAAATAGGGGAATAATTGTAATTTGTTGTTATTGTTGTAGCAATGCAAGACTTTCTATTGAAAACAATGAACATTAAGTCAGCTCTAGGCCGATATAAAAACGGGTCCGCTCCAGAACCGTGAAATCGGATGTCGTAAAAGCGCTTCTTACCAACCATCTCATGGTTGGTTGGTAAGAAGCGCCGCTTTGAAACCACAAACTCTGTTAAGCTATTCTAAGGATTGAGATTACAGGAAGTGCAATTTCGAACAGCCATTCAGAGAGATTTAAAAAGGGAAGCATCCTTCAGGTAGGCTACCAAAAAAACGCATTATCGCAACAGCGACAGTGCGAGTTGTGGGGAATACCCAGCTTCGCTGCATGGTCCAATATTGACCAATAACCGCTATAAGATATGTTTGCGCGTGGTCTGGTCAGAATCTCAGACGTTCTTTTCCAGTCATAGGATGGCCATAGCTTCCTTGATATTAAATTCTATTGTTCCGCTAATTATGATTAGCATTCATGAGATGATCAGAGGAAATTTGTCTTCTGACAGCTGCCATCGTAATGTATACACGGATCGCATGAGAGCTGTCCAAACTGGTCCCATTTTGGCCAACTCATTATCTATGTCCCGGAACCAAAAGTAGGGTGAATGTAGGTCTTCTGCCAAGGTTGTAAGTGTCTCTTTACTGCAATTCACAAGCTTGGAAGAAGTCCCTACAGATTTAAGTGCCATGATAGCAGCTTACCCATCTCAACAGATGGCTACGTTGTGGTTGTTTTGTATGCTCCCGAGTGTGTGACATGCTTTCATAATTGTAAACAATTCAGCCAGGAAAATGCTGGTATTATCAGGTAAACGTTAAGATTAAAAGATATTAAATGTTTCACAGAAAACGCCTGCATCCACACCACACATCTGTAAAAAGGGAGATATCGTTGTCCCCTATTACCTCACTTCCATTCGCATCTGGTCAAGAATTTGACTCGAAGTTCCTCCCGAAAGTGTAGCTACGACAAAGCCAGTTTTAAGCTTTATCACCTCTAGTGGCAGTTGGTTGAGAATATAAGCGTGGCCTTATGGCTTGGTAGACCAGTGAGCCCGAATCTTTGAGCCTGACCGCACTACATACCGCCAGTTCGATTATTGTTTATTGCTGTTAGGTAGGTTGATATTTGCACTCTGCCCTGTTTCGTTACATTCTAAGCTTTAATGAGAGCTGAGTGCTGTTTTGAGACCACAGAACCCCGTTAAGCAACTTAAAGGATGAAGGTTCCAGGATAAAGAAATTTGGGTGTGGAGACGCACCTAGAGCCATTTAGAGAGGTTAAGGAAGTGAAGCAGATCCCCTATTTTCGCCTCCGACGCATCTTCTAGGCGGCCAAAAAGCGTACATCCCAGCGTTTGGTAACGGTATCTGGCATTCGCATAGGAAGTTAAACAGAGTTGCTCTTTCATCTGCATTATCGCAACTGCAACAGTGCGGATTGTGGGGAATACGCAGCCTGGGTGCATGGTCCCCAATTGGCCAACGTCTAGTAATTACCGCGTAGTTCTAGCAACATCTTTACGCGGTCTGGTCAGAATCACGGATGTTCTTTTCCGGTCATAGGATGGCCATAGCTTCCTTGATATTATACAAGTTTAAAGGTTCTGTCAATTACGATTAGCACTCGCGAGATAATGAGAGGAGATTTTTCCTCTGGCAGCTGCCGTCGGAATGTCCACGATCCGCATGAGAGCTGTGCAGAGTTGCCCCTAGTTTCGCCAATCCATCTGCAACCTCATTTTCCTGTATGTGCCTGTGTCCCGGCACCCAAAGTAGTAGACTAATAGTCTATGGCGCGCTGCATCTCTCATCAGATGCCTCTACGTATATGGGGAAAATATTGCAACTTGGTTTATACTAAGTTGCCTTAACTCCTTGTGGGACATAGCGCGTCTACTATATCAACTCGCCATCGCGTACAGTTTCTGGCCATGTATCGTATTTGAGCCCAGTTCCCATCCACAGATCTGCGCCAAGTGATTTTAGGGCGGGTCCTTTGTCGACCTCGTTGGGAGAAGGGGTTCCATCGCATAGCGCGATCAGCAATGCAGTTATCACCCTTCCGCAACGTATGACCAATCCACTGCCACTTTCGCCCGCGAATCAATTCGTTGGTAGATATTTGACCCGTGCGCTGAAGGAGATCTTCCGATCTTCTTAAGATCCGACGAAGACAAGTGTTGACGAAAGTTTGCAGCTTCTTGTTTTTTTGGTAGCCTTGGTGACTGCTGTACAGCCTGCTGATTTCTTCCACAAGTATCGGCAAGAGCATCATTCCAGATACCACGTATGCCGCTTCATGTGATGTGGTGCGGTACGCACAACACACTCTCAAAGCTTCTTGGTAACTGCAGCGGTCCATATTATGACAAAAATATCGTTTTCATTTTCAGCTTATTCTGCCATCTTTCTTCCTTCTTGCTTTATACCGCTCCATGGTGTTGCGTTGCTCGGCCTGCGGTGTTAGCACGACGCCTATTCGGACGGTACTGTTAGCTTATTTTACCATATTTCTTATTATATTATAATGTAGCCTCCACCATGTATTGATTTTCATAGACTTCCATATTGATCTGCCTTGTGCAAGTCCAAGTCCATGTTGTGCCTGCAAGTTTTCGTATGTCATAAGATGTGGGTGTCTCCTTGGTCCTTTAGCGCCTCTTGGGTACCATTGGATAAGTTTTGTGGTCCATCTATCAGATATCCTGCCACTTTAGAGATCTAAATATTTATATAATAGCTGTGACCTGCGTTTTCGCACTTATCCACGTCACTCATTTGCGATCTCTTCGTGTGATGTCGAACATCCTTCTATCTTTGGCGCACTGGTTAAATACTTTCTTCTTCAGATGTTATTTCATTTTTGGCTTGAATATTACAGAGTTTTTCCAACCTAGCTTTATTCGTCTATTTATTTCGGGTAATAGAGATAAGTGCAATGTTTGACACAGATATGTGTATTCCTCAACTATTTATTTCTAATCTAGAGTTGCTAATCATTATTTCTTTTGGGTCTGTGATGAGTAGATGTTCACCATCAATACTCAGGCCCCTACCGCTCCAATGTAAATCTCGAAATATCTCCTCTAGGGTTGTATTGAAGAGTCTTGGAGACATTGTGTCGCCCTGCCTGACTCCTTGTTGTGACGGAAATTCAGGGGTCGTCTCGAATATTTTGACTTTCCCTTTAGCAGATGAACTAGCTAGAAGAGCGTCTGCTAGCCCCTTCCAAACACTTTGCACATGTGAGAGGATAGCTATGCGCCGTCTAGAATGTTTTGGCATTGCGTTCCCTCGAGAAGAGGATATAGCCTCTCTTAAAATAGGCCAGCTAAATCATTTTATTGATAGAAGTAAGTTAGATGGGTACATCTAATCAGTAGGGGCGATAGCACAATTTACAGCGGTTGCAGTGCTTATGGCATTCAACTGTCAATGCCCTTCCGCAATCTTAATGTTAGCATTTGCAATGACTTGACTTGTTAGTGCGCTTATGATTGCTTCGGTATATATTGAATCAAATGCCTTTTCGAAGTCGATAAACGCCAGGGCTAGGGGTTATTGGTATTCCTTTGCTGTGCTCATAATCTCTCTGGTTGTGTGTATATGATCGTTTGTGCTAAATCCAGCCTATTCTCTGGTTGAGCGGCATCTAGGGAGGACGCTATTCAGTTAACAAAAAAAAACAACAAACAAGTTATTTGAGCAATCCTTCGTCCGTTTTGTCCATAGTGGACTACATCTGAATGCAAACTCCACATTGAAGGCCTCCTTATGCAGCACGTCAGGTACCATTAGGAGAGGCATGACCGGACTCAGAGAATTATACACACTGCCTGGCTAAGTCCGGTCATGCCTCTCCTAATGGTACATGACGAGCTGCATAAGTAGAGGCATCTGATGAGAGATGCAGGGCGCCATATACCATTATTCGAAACCGGCTCGAAATACACTGTGCATTCAATGTGGAGTTCGCATTCAGATGTTAATTATTTTTGTGAATACTTTATAGAAGATCGGGAGAAGACTAGTTATTATGTAGCTCTTAATATCAGGGATATACGGGCTTATTGTAGTAAATAACACCAATTTTGTCTTGCATGGCTTAACGCTAAGGTCACAGCTTCTGGCCCAGTTGCTGACCAAGGGCTCTTCCCATGATGTGAGAAACATTCATGATACCACAATCACTACACCAACCGCATACACGACCACCTTTATACCCTCCTCATCGAGGTTAGTTAAAATTATATTGATTGCAACGGAGCGATGCACTTTGAGGAGTCACTCTGCAAACAAATTTTGTCAGCTGGCTGTTTTTTAAGTCCGCATGGACTAATCTGCAGGAGAGTCAATATCCGTGTGCCGTGACCGGTTTCCACTCCTCACTCCGTGAGGGCATCGTGAATATCATCTGTACGGATATCGTTGAGAGCTCCCTCTATGTCAAGGAAAGCGGTCCATTTGTGTAGAACTACCCCTGACGTACCCCAGCTTTTGCCGGATATGGAGGTTGATCTTCTTCTTCCTTGCCTCGTTCTTTATACCGCTCCATGGTTTCGCGTTGCTCGACCTGCAGTGTAGGCACATCGCCCGTTTTGGCGATAATATCTCAGCATATTTCTACAGGCAGCTCTATCTTGGATCGTGTCATCGCCGAGACCAATGCGTTGTTGTTGCTTTTTCATTTGACACATCCAGGGAGGATGTGCAAAGGATATGGAGGTTGATGATAGGCTCTAATGCTTTTAATACGAAGGAGGATAAACTAATTGGCCTAAGATCCTTCGCGGTTTCATTTCGGGATGGGCGTGCAATTGATTTTGCATCCAGGGAGATGCATACTCAAAAGGAGTTCAACTTATTCGCCAGTAGATTCTGTCCATGTTCCATCCTTTCTTTTTACTAAAGACGGATATGAATGTCCATTTGACAGAATTTTGCTTGCTTTTTGATTTTTTGTAGATTTTTAAACAGTTTTTATAAGGCTGCGAAAATTTGAAAAGGTCGCAAATGAGCTTCCAAGGATTGAATAAATCCTCATTCCACCCTGGAGAAAGGCTTTTCTTACTTCGCTCCTCCGGGCAAGAACCTGTGAAGGTCACTTCTATAGCCTTTTCTAGTGTCCCAATTCCCTTGTCAGACTCCTCCACGGGGCCTATCGAGTGATCTGGACGACCTGAGTTTGTTCTTAAAAATCTCACCATCTCATAGACATTTTTTCTTTACACACAAGAGAACGGGAGTGAACGGTTCTTGTTGTTGTTGTTAGCTTTCAACCGTCAGGACTCTTGCCAGGGATAATGTTTTGGCAACTCATGGTGAACAGGCTCGAAGCTCTCCGGAATGGTCATCAATAGGACCACTTCCTGGGTTCTCCTTCGTTCTCCCTCCATCCCCTACCCCAGTAACTAATTTCGGTCGAGTTGAAACTCTTTAATGTTTCCAGATTCATAGTCTATCGATCGAGCGATCAGAACCTTGGGGACACGACGGCACTGCATTGTATGTTAAAAGTCTGTTACATTCCAAGAGATGCTTACCCTGTGATTCCAACATTTCACAGGTTTTCTCAGTATCACCAAAATTATTCACCAGTGCCATGTACTTGTGTTCGGTTAACAGCGCTGCACGGATACTTCTCCATCGATTGCCATACACCGATCCGTAAAAATCATCGAAATTGCTTAGAGCTCTGTCTACGGGTTGCTTTTTCTTCTGGACCACAGACTGCAAAATGAATGGTAAAACTGTAGTAGAGTATGCCCAAACGAAATGTTAACTGAATTTACCCAATGATCATGCTTGTGCTTCCATCGACGAGGTATCAGTAATATCTGTCGCTGACGCAACATCCTTTTTCAGAGGTTTAAATTCCTGTTTCCCGTAAATTAAATGTAAATTGTCCTCAATCCGGAGACAAGATGTTGACAGAACAGTGGATCACCATAACCAACTTATAACCAGATGTTGTATAACAGTTTCGCCGGTGTATGTTCTGAAAGTTTCGAAAAGTTTTAACATAAATATTGCTGAACTACTCTTTACCCAGTCTAAAGAAAACAGAACATTGACACTTGAAAATGTCAGCCAAGCCGGACGCTACGGCTGCCGCTAGCGAAGAAAAAGGTAACTTCACGCTCTAAATACGACCTTTTCTAAATATTTATCATCAGTTCCAGAAGCCGACATCGAAAGCCTACTTGTTGTGATAATTGATACGAACCCATCGCAGCGCGCCATTCGCCGAAACCCACATCAACTCACTCAGAGTCTGGACTCTATCGTTGCCTTTGGAAATGCCCACTTAATGCAAAAATCCAGCAATAAATTAGCTGTGATTGCCTGCCACAGTCATGCTACGTAAGTTGCAGTAGCGTTTAACCCGGCCAGATGCTTCTAACAAGGATTATTACTTCTAGGGAATTTCTATATCCAAACAGTGGAAGAAAACCGGTGACCGAAGTGCGTCAAGTAGACGGCCAATATGAAGCCTTCACAATCGTGGAGAAGACAGTGAAGCAAAGACTGGCTCAGTTGATCATGGAGGCGCCAAAAATACAGACACCTTGTGAATCCTTGCTTGCGGGTAGTATGACAATGGCGTTGTGCTATATAGCCAGGGTGAGTGCTTAGAATGAGAAGAATTTTGTCATTTTGTAGGAATAATCTGAAAGTAGACGCGTATCCATTCGTTACTCCTTGAAATGTATTCTCTGTGAATCAGTGTTCACAAAGATCTTGGGTTTGACTGAATTCGAAGTGTGAAGCTCTTGGCAGCCTCGGGACAAGCTCGTGCTGAGTTCAAACCTTTGGGGAGGCATTCTGTAGGGCGACAGTTGCTCTCATTTGTTTGGTACATTTTAACCCTAATGCTGGCAATATAATGAACGTGAAATTGTTACAAATCGGCTATGATCAACTTCCTTTGATCGACAACAGAGATATTGCCTTGCCAAATTTAGACGATACCCCAAACACTAAAGTGAGTGTCGCATATCGCCTTACAGAATTCCAGCTCTGGTTCACTGCTATGGACTTCCAAGGTCTCAGAATAGCGACTCAACGGACCGAACAAACACAGATCTTGTCATGTTTTTCTGCTTATTCAACTTTAGGTCGATCCGCACTTTACAGTCATCAGTCACACTAATTTTCCATACAAGTTAATTATCTTCTTTTCTACTTCCCCAGATGAATCGCAACAAACTCCCCGGCGAAAAATCACATTCCCGTATTCTCGTCGTTACCGGCAGTAATGAGTGCGCTGCCCAATACATGACCTACATGAATGTCTTCTTCACCGCCCAAAAACAAAATGTTGTCATCGACGTGTGTGCCCTGGACAAATCGCTTAGCTTATTGCAGCAGGGATGCGATATAACAGGCGGCCAATATCTGCGATTACCACAATTGGACGGGCTTCTTCAGTATTTATTGTGGGTATTCTTACCCGATCCGGACACAAGGAATAAACTTGTTTTGCCGCCAGCCGTCAAGGTGGATTATCGGGCGGCCTGTTTTTGTCATCGTGAATTGATCGATATTGGATATGTTTGTTCGGTGTGCTTATCAAGTAAGGGGTGGAGAATTTTCGTTGTTGTGTATTTTATTGCTTAAATTAATTTTTCATTTCAGTCTTTTGTAAATTCAGTCCGATTTGTACAACGTGTCAGTAAGTATTTTTTATTATTAGGAGGTTTTCACACTTGTACTTAATCTGGCCAGATTACGTAATCTGAGGTGTGGTGAATTTAAAAATGTATGGAATTGGACAGATCAAATTAAGTAATTTGCACAGATTACGTAATCTGGCCCTAAGTGTGAAAACCACCTTAGTTTAAAGAGAGTCCTGAAATAATAGTATTTTCTTTTTTTCAGCACCGTCTTCAAGAATCCGAATCCCATAGCATCGAAACCGAAGAAGAAGAAAATGAAAGCTTAAAACATTTTGTTTTTTTTTACGTATAATAAATTAAAAATATAAATTAAAGGAAACACCAAAAGTAAACTACAATAAAAACGATTCCTACAGCAGCGCCCCGGTTCCATCCAGTATGTAACCGGAACAACCTATGCACAGCATGGCCAAAAATTACTAGAAGCGCTTTCGATCAATCTTCATTCAACTCATTGTTCTTATCGTCGGGAAACAGTTCTGGCCGGGCTCAACTGCTCCAAAATAGTTTACTACTTGCCAGTATCGAAGCAAATCCAGACCCATGGATTTACTTTTACTGTGTTTACGCATTTTGACTAATTAACATGTTTCGGTGTTTTGCACCATCATCAAGTCAAGGTTCCCAACAACAAACACGTCCAGTTCCACCACCACTAAATCTGACTCCAGCCATTGGCGTCAATTATAATACCAACAAAATCGTGCAACTAAATTGTAATGGAAAGTTGCGGAGTTTACTAATTTTATGGATTAACACCGCATCCAGATTGCAGCAATTCAGGAGACAAAACTAAGCCACAATTCATCGCTAAGCTCCCACGGGAATTATTAACATCCTAAGACGCGACAATTGGCGTGGGATTTGCCTACTTTCAGCTGTCTCCAAGCAGATGGCTAAAATTATGTTGAACCGGATCAAGGATGAAGTTGATTGCACATTAGGTGATAAACTAGCTGGCTTTCGTGCGGGTTTTCATGTAGCAACCTTATAAACACTTCTTCTTCTCAGTACCGAATAGCCCCATGTGGAGCCATGGTGCGTTAACTCAGCCGTTTATAGGCAATTTCGAGTCAACGTTACATTGCATATCATTTCAGAATGTATATAATGTTGCATGCATTATATATTTCTTATCCGTACATGTACGGAAATTTCGAGCCACGCCAAGATTCGATCTCCGGACCTCTAGATTACTAGCATCGTTGAGTGCGACTCAACCGAGTGAGCCACAGAGCGTGGTTTAAACACTCTCCGAATTATTATTGGGCGATCCGTCGAGTGGAGATCTTCAGTACACCTCATGTTCATTGATTTCGAGACGAGAAGGCGCTCGACAGTGTTGATCGAGAGTATATCTGGAGAGCTCTTCGCAAGAGGCCCATATTCAATATAATAATTTCGATCAACAAAGAATCGTATCAGGGAGCGCAATGTCACGTTTTGCACAAGGGTAAGCTTTCAGATCCTTTTGAGGTGCACAGCGGAATTAGACAAGGCTGCATTTTGTATTCTTTTCCTCGTAGCGCGCTTCAAAACCAGGGGAACGGTATCAGACGAAAAATCTTTGATCACCTGCAACACCTGGACTATGCTTACGATAAGATGTTCGCTAAGGGACAAGGAAAGGTAAGTCCAAACATTCAAAAGACTTCCCCTCGATAGCACCAACACTTACAAGGCGGTTCTAAAGCAATCAAAGCCACGAATGATCTGTCGAAAAATCGTGTCCTACGCGTTCGACCACCTGACATCTCTATTGACGAACAACAGCTACCTAGAGCCACACGTACCACCTTGGCCCAGCTTCGCTGAGGGTGGTGCTCCAGAGTAATAATATCGCATCGATAGCACTATTGCAGAAATTTGGCCAGCGTGTGGAGCCCGCACAACGTGGATCATCTCTTCGCGCTCTGGGAAAATCCCATTGAGGAGGCAATCTTCCTAGGTCTCTAACTGGAAGAGAGGATTCCAACGATATACGAATAACGACACTAGTCCGCCCCCTTTACTTGCGCCGCTACAACAACAAAATGCTGATGAAATTTTTTTTAACAAATAAAAAGGAGAATGTAGCTCAAAAGGCCCGGTGCTCTGTACAGCGAAAGCCATAATACTGGGCTCAAGATGAACACTGCCAAGATCAAGTACTTGAACTCTGATCCAGGGGGCAAAGCGGAATTTGTGTTTCGGCCCAGACAGTCGAAAAAGTTGATGAATTCTGTTACTTCGGAAGTATAGTCCCAGCAGATGGAGGCGGGCACCCTGATGTGCAATCACGTATCAATAAGGCAGCCTTCTTCACTTTGACTCCTTTCTGGCAAATTAACAACATTTCCAGGCGCACAAAAATCCGAATCTCCACGCAATTGTGAAATTTGCTTTTCTATGGCTTTTTAACTTGGAAGTTGACCAAGGAGATAACAACTAAGCTGTAAACGGCGATTTCTAGGGCACATCCTACGAATCCGCAGACCGGAGATTATTTCGAATGATGATCCTCCTTAATGTCACAGGCCTGGATTGGATAAGCACTTCTGTCAAAACACGAAAGAGGCAATGGATACCCTCCGAAGAAGGCAAAACAAATATTGCTAAGAAACACGTGGAAAAGATCGGTTGATAGCGAGGCTGCTTAATTAAACAAGAGACCTAAATACGATAGCGAAGAACAGAACGCGGTGGAAATGGAAAGTAAGTAAATAACTGACGCGACCGTCCAACATTGGACTAAGGCCGCAGATATGTTAGTGACATCCAATTTCCAAGATCTTAACTGCTTTTTTGTTGGTGGAAAGTAGGCGGAGAAAAATATTGACGGATTCTGCAGAAAACTGCCAAGAGATTTATCGCAGCAGGTCCCATACTAAGTCTTCAAACTTTTCAACATCAGCAGCAAAATTGGCCAAGAATCGGGATCAATTACAGAGTGCAGAACTCAGGGATCCCGTGTTGGCGATCTCGTTGCACATATCGTAAATGAATAAAGTATGTAAATGACCACAGAAGAAACAAATGGAATTTAAATTTTTCAAACGCTTTCCCAAGGATTCGCTTAAGCGCAAACTTATGATAGATATCCGATATACCGCGGTGGAGGAGAGCCTCCAAGCCGCCACGCAAAAGGTTACCCTTGCCATTAAAAAAGTTAAAAACTTCAAGGCATACACCTCGATATAGTGACCTTAGAGTAGATCACCGCAGCCATGAATTTATCTCCACGATCCTTCATCATCCCAGAGTATCATCATCCCCTTACCCTAACTTGGCAGAGAGCACAACAACTTAGGAGAATCATACCGTCCGATTACGCTTCTATCTCCTGTGATCGGATCGACATTATCTTGTACGCGAATGATTGCACTATCATGACAACCGTCAAGAATATTCCCAGTATGTGTGCCCTCATCAATGTTCATCAGGCTTAGGATCATTTCCGTCAGGAGACTAAAATGGTCCAAGCTGGAAGACAGGATGCCCATAATCTATCATAAGATTAGATTGTGGGAGGTTCTTAGCACTGAAGTCGACGGGCCTATTGTACTATCGCCCTGGTCATATGTGGGCAGGAATATGCCTGACGATCGAGGTTGATCGTGCTAAGTAATGAGCTGAGTTTGCGGCTATTTACGCTTTGAGCTCTCGCGATAGTAGCGCCACTTGTGGATGGCACTGCAACTAAAATAAACCCGTATTATCTCGTTCCACACATTCCACACCTTCCACAAACAAATAAACACGACATATGTCAACTTGTCATATGTCAAAACGTCAGCCGCTGCTCGACCCACCGCTTTATAAGTGGCTAGTATGGTTCCTTTATCCTTGCCCCAGGTCCTAGCCAGTGCTTTAAGAATTTTGTTCCTACTGCGCATCTTTTCACAAACCGCTGCAGCGTGATGAGCTGAAGCCATCATTTTCTCAAGGTGAAGCCCGAGATTCTCGGGGTTAGCTACAGGTTTGTTGCCACTACGTACATCGACCGGCCACCGACAATCTCCTGACAAGTGGTGTGAAACGTCGCAGAAGATTTTGACACTGAGATGGTGAGATTTCTGCTCTGGAAGAAAGCTTGTAATCCACCTAGATAGAATAATGAGGAGGCACATTTCATCCCTATCCGCGAGTGGTATAGTCGTCAGCATAGGAAATCACTTCAATGCCTTCTGGTGTTTAGAAGACCTGCCATAGAGTTGTTCTTCTTTTAACGGTGCAGAAAGGTGTGACCGCTGTCCATCTATGTGGATTCGAGTTATGGTTCGTCGATGTTTTCGTCCGTGATGTCAAGGGACAAAAACATAGCTGCTGCGGTAGGGTTTTCCACAGTGAGATAGGGGTTAAGTCAGTGGGCGCAGCTGGGCATTGAAACAAGTGACCCATATCGTGTGGCGCGCCAGCGCAGTTTGGACATATGTTTTGAATGTCCGGGTTTATGCGAGAAAAGTACGAATTGAGGCGCGAACAAAAGCCCGACCGAAGTTGAGCTAATGTCACTCTGGTGGCTCTCGGGAGCCTAATCTCCTCGGGCGAAATGGGTGGTGGGCGCACTGAGAGGATTCTATTCGCACCTTATCTCGCAATGGTTGCCCATAATTTATACAACCTGCCGCAACATAGGCTAAGGAGTGTTGCCCTTGTCTTCGTAAACCCGTACACCTAAAGTGAACCCATTCCAAACAGCAATTACACTGCACTGATCTGGCATTCGAACCGATTCGTTGGTTGCAGACACTACAAATACATACCCTTGCGCCTGGATTTGTTTCAACACCGGCGCGAATTAGTAAAATTGAGAGCAACCGCGCCGAGATGTAATGCTCCCAATGTGACGAAAAAACACATATATCGTACCCACACATATACACAGACAAACACAACCTTCCTGCATCGAACCTTCAGGGATCTTGCTAGGAAGGCATATTGGCAGCTTTTGGCCGTGTTGTAACAACAAAACGGGTGTGGTCCGCTCCGTAGAGGCAGTTCCTCATTCTGGTAAAGTCTACGTTCAATACACTACAAGGGCAATATAGCCATAACCTTCGGCAAAAAAGAAACAAGCAATCCTCTTCAGTGTGCGAGCCAGTTCAATAAGCAATTCATTGAACATCCCAAGTCCGATGTCCTCAAGCGCAAAATTAGAAGACGGATTCGCAGCCGAACCGTTGACTCCGTACCAATTTACACCCCGGACCAGGTTAAAGCAGTCATTGAGAATGCAAAAAACTCTAAGGCCCTTGGACCCGATGGCATTTCAATGGCCATGCTCACATCTTGACCTTCCTGCCATTGAGTATCTCACAGCAGTCTTTAACTTGTCAATTTCCAGGGTTACAAAAGGGATCCTTTCGACGAAGATTCACACCGGGCTGCCATTGCAATGATTCACACAGAGGAAGTGAGTCGCTCTATTGCGAGTTTAGGTACGAACAGAGTCCTCTCAGCGCTCCCACCACCTATTTCGCCTGAGAAGATTAGGCTCCCAAAAGCCACCAGAGTGACTTTAGCCCAACTTCGGTCAGGCTTCTGCTCACGCCTCAATTCGTATCTATCTCGCATAGACACAAATATACAAAACGTAAGCCCAAATTGCGCTGGCACGCCACACGATGTAGCCCATTTGTTGCAATGCCCAGCTGCACCCAATAATCTTACCCCCCTCTCACTATGGGAAAACCCCATTGCAGCTGCCACGTTTTTGTCACTGGAGATTATGGACGAAAACGACGACGAACTATAAATCGAATCCATATAGATACACAGCGGTTCACACCTTTCTGTACCGCTAAAAGGAGAAGAAGAATACACTACAAGGTTTTATAACCACCAAATAACGAAAGATTCAGGTATTGTGCAAAATAATTTAAATCTCCGAACCAAACATCGATAGGCAGAAATAATCAATGGTCAAAATACTTCCGCCTGCAAAATCGACCATTGAACCAAAAGACTCAATAACTGTTCCATCTATGTCTTTTTCTTGATAATTCAACATATTTTTCATACTCACTTTGCGATTAAAAACAAACTTCATAAATTTGGCATTTTCTTATATATCTAAGAATTTTTGAGGGTCCTCCTGGATCAGGTAGAACATTACAAACTGAGCATAGTTACAATACAGCAAACTAAATGGCAAGGTGATGAATACACCGTGAACCAAATCGACCACGTACTAATCTCCAAGAGATGGGCTTCGAATGTCTTAGACGTGCGCTCCTATTGAGGAGCAAACTGGTGCAGAATCTCTTCGCTGCACCTAATGAGAATCAACCCTGCCAAGACCTTCGAAGCTGACAATTTGACATCGACAGCGTAAATAAACGATGCGCCTCGCATTGTGAAGAGCTCCTCAATGTACCATAAACCTCCTCTGCGAAGGCAGCTCTTTCGCGGTTGGCTGTACCAGGCTTTCCCGTTCAACCCCCAGCAGTAGAGGATGTGAGTCCATACAATCGCTCCAACGGTTGACGAGATCCCAGAACTGCTGAAGTGGAACGTGCCTGACCAACTCTATGCATGTTCTTCTGCTGAAAATATGGGGGCATATCATTAGTTTGTACGACCTATAAGATTTTATCTAAAATTCTGCAAAAATAAATGAATCCGTACGCAGAACGAATCAGTGGCGAGTACCAAAGACCGATCAGCTTTTCACCATGAAGCTTTTACTCCGTTTGCAGGCCAGAGTTAAGAACAGACTCACTATGAACTATTTGAAACTCGTACTAGACTTAAGCAGGACGATGGGCTGGCGCCGACACTCTTCAACCTTGCTGTCGAGTATGTAATTCTAGCCATGAATATGGACAGCAGCGGAACGCCACTCATCAAGTCGACTCAATTAGTAAGGTACACCAACGACATCAGCAGCATGCCTCGAAGATTGGGTGATGCAGAAAGTCTTCTCAATAATACCACAAAGTAAGTTGGACTAGATATCAACGAAACCAAAATTAATTCGAAACTTGCGCACTGGAATACGAAGCTCCGCGTGTGCAAAACGATTATCCGACCCGTTCTACGTTATGGCTGCGAAACATGGGCCCTCATCCAAGCCTCCGAAATTTTGCTAGACCGATTCGAACGAAAAGTCCTTCTGAGCTCGTTGTGGTGTTTCTAAAATATTTTTTGTTTTCTCATTTTTTTTAATTTAACAAAAACAACCCCAAGTGAATGCCTAAGTACTGGGTTCCCGAGGTAAAAAGAAGAGATTTTTGAGGGTCACACTAGGTGGGTCATTATACCCTAAACACTACTTTAGGCTTGCCAAAAGAAGTCAACCGCTAGCAGTGTTGTTGAGGATCTTAAACGAGAGCCCGACGTTGAGCTGTGGCCACCTGCTTCATTGACTTCCTATTGTCGCACTCTCACGACTTTGTCCTCCACCAGCATCTATCTATCGTTCAGTTGTTAGCTTAATCGTTCCGTTGCTGTCCATATTCTTGATTTGAATTAGGTACACCAGAGCAAGGTTGTTGCTAATCCATACACTTCTGGCGTAAAATCTTCAAGCAATAGGTCGTTGAACGACCAGGCATCGAACCACCTTAATACAAGATATTTTTTGCTCTTTGTTTTTTTTTGTAGTCCTAAAAAGGACTGTGGTTTAATTTTTGGTATTTTAGTCTGGATATTAATATCATCGATCCAAACTGTATACCGCACAGATGCACGTCCTGTCGCGTGAATAGATCGACTAGCCTCTTGTTCGACTTACTGGATCAATGTCTTCCTTGCCCAACTATGTTATTTCCTCTGCCATTGTAGCTCATTGCGTCGATATGACCTTTGCGCTAAAACGAAATATGTATTTAAGTATGTAGTTGATATGACTGAACGATAAAAAAAAATAAAAATAGATAAAAATGATGTGGGCTGATAAGAAGATAAGTCCGAGAATATCCAAAATTGATCCTTTTTTTTCACAGACCTAATTATTGGCATTCCTGGTACTTCAAGTCAGTTCTAAGTATGATGCTGTGCTGATAATGATTATAGGACGCGAAAGGTATTCCAGAAATTAACCACCAATTGTAACAGTAACAGCTTTTCAGGACGTCACGAAAGATACATTTTACATACCTACCCGTTTTTATTTACAATACCTATTCACAACACAACGTAATTTGTAGTTCATTCTTACAAGGGGAAACAACCACTTCATAACTCCACTACATTTTGCAGAATATTAACATATATTTACACTCTTTCAACTGGGCACATCACTGAAAAACTGCAACTATCTTTTCTAATTACTCCTTGCTATCAGCTGAGATTACGATTTGACAGTGCGGCCTGTTGTATTGAAGATGAGAAAAAAGATGTGGAAAGTATTTTTTTGCTTTAACAACCACAGGTTAGAGAGGGACGGTAGATGTGGATTACGATAATATTACCCAAGACACAAACCAATGCTATTTAAACCCAATACGACCCAATAGCAAAGATGCTCACCACTAGGTGGCGCTAGTGTTGTTAAGGAGAAAAGGTGGAAACATTCGCTGCGAGCTGATCTAGGAAAGTCCCTCGGTTTCGTCAGCAATCTCCAGGGACAAAAACGTGGCAGCTGCAATGGGGTTTTCCCATAGTGAGAGGGGGGTGAGATTAGTGGGTGCAGCTGGGCATTGAAACAAATGGGCTACATCGTGTGGCGTGCCAGCGCAGTTTGGGCATACGTTTAGTATATTTGGGTCTATGCGAGATAGATACGAATTTAGGCGTGAGCAGAAGCCTGACCGAAGTTGGGCTAAAGTCACTCTGGTGGCTCTCGGGAGCCTAATCTCCTCAGGCGAAATAGGTGGTGGAATCGCTGAGAGGACTCTGTTCGTACCTAAACTCGCAATAGACCTACTCACTTCCTCAGTGTGAATCATTGCGATGGCAGCCCGGTATGAATCTTCATCGAAAGGATCCCTTTTGTAACCCTGGACTTCTCTCTCAATGTCACGAGGGCCACGTTTGATGTTACGTGGGGGGGGGGGGGGGGGAATTTTGTCCATGAGGTTACGATTAGGATGATCCTCTCGATAACAACCTACTAAATATTGTTTTGTAAGTAGTCGATTGTGGTCACGTATTGGCATCAAATGTGTCTCCTGATGTAGGTGGTCCTGGGCAGACATCAGAAGGCATCCTGTAGCTGTGCGTAGAGCAGCATTTTGGCAGACTTGGATTTTGTTCCAGCTTGTGTTACAGAGACCTTGCGACCAAACTGGCGCCGCAAAATCAGCCGCTGCTCGACCCACCGCTTTGTAAGTGGCTAGCATTGTCTCTTTATCTTTGCCCCAGGTGCTACCAGCCAGTGCTTTGAGAATTTCGTTCCTGCTGCGCATCTTTTCGCATACCGCTTCCGCGTGATGAGCTGAAGTCATCATTTTCTCAAAGTGAAGCCCGAGAATTTTTGGATTTGCAACAGCAGGAACTGGTTTGTTGCCAATACGTACCCCAACCGGCCACTTACAATCACCTGACCAGGTGGTGAGGAAGGTCGCAGACGATTTGGACGCTGAGATGGTTAGGCCTCTGCTATGGAAAAAGGCTTCTAGTCGCGCTAAATATCTATTGATATCTTCACGCATGACATCCCTATCCGCTCCCGTGGCGAGTACAGTGCAGTCATCGGCATAAGAAATAACTTCAATGCCGTCCGGAGGTGTTGGGAGACCGGCCATATAGATGTTAAACAAGGTGGGAGAAAGAACCCCACCTTGTGGAACACCTAATTTGATCTTTCTGAGTTTAGAACGACTGCCTCGAAACTCGGTGAAGGATTGCCTACCAGCTAGATAGTTGGCAATCCATCTTACCTCTTGAGTCGGAACATGCATATTGAGGAGATTTGCCAGAAGCATGGAGTGATTAACCTTATCAAACGCATTTGATAGGTCAATCGCCACCATGATAGTTCTATGGCAGGGTGTACTGTGGTTTAGTCCGTCTCTTACACGTGTAGTGATCGCGTCCAGAGCGGTGGTTGTACTATGCATGCGTCGGAATCCGTGCTGATGGGGATCTAGCTTTGCATGTGAAACGAGTGTGGGGTGGATGAGGGCTTCCAGCGTCTTTGCTACAGGTGACAGGATCGTAATCGGTCTGTAGGAAGTTCCTAGTTTGGCACTTTTCCCTGGTTTAAGGCATGGGACTATGCGACCTTGTTTCCATATGTCGGGGATGACGAGCGTAGACATTGACAAGTTAAAGACTGCCGTGAGGTACTCAATGGCAGGAAGACCGAGATGTTTGAGCATGGCCATTGAAATGCCATCAGGTCCAAGGGCCTTAGAATTTTTTGCATTCTCAATGACTGTTTTAACCTGGTCCGGAGTATAAATTGGTACGGAGTCAACAGTTCGGCTGCGAATCCGTCTTCTAATTTTGCGCTTGAGGCCATCTGACTTGGGATGTTCAATAAATTGTTTATTGAACTGGCTCGCACACTGAAGAGGATTGCTAGTTTCTTTTTTGCCGAAGGTTATGGCTATATTGCCCTTATCTTTTGTGGGGTTCGAAAGGGCACGGACAGTGGACCATAACTTACTTGCACCTTCTTTAAGGTTACAGTCATTGAGGTGCTCGTTCCATTTGGCCTTCTTGTAGTCTTTAACTTGTCGCTGTATTTGGATATTGAGCTCCCGAATTCTGGGGTCACCAGGGTTAGCGCGCCTAATGTTGTCACGTTCATCAGCTAACCTTGCGGCACTTGTTGGGAAGTTTGGACGAACCTTTGGAATGCGCCCTGCAGGGATGAACCGTGCCGCAGCTTTGGCAATGACGCTCCTAATGTTACGTTCGGCCTTATGTATATTGGTGGGAGGGGGAAGCGCGAAGAACTTCGATGACGTGAATGTTTTGAAACCTTCCCAATCAGCTTTTTTGTGATTGACAAAAGTTCGCTTCTCTGACTTGGTCAGGTCAGCTGGTTTGTCAATTCTGACTATGATTGGGAGGTGATCAGAGGGAAGACCGGTAAGTGTTTCCCAGGAGGTCTCACTAATTAGGCTAGCGCTGACAATTGTAATATCTGGTGAGCTAATACAATTGTTTGCATCACGGGTTGGGGAGTTTTCGTTGAGGGTACAGAAACCTGATGCGTCCAGAGATTCGGCGATAGCTTGACCCCTGGCATCGTTGTGAAGCGCGGAATGCCAGAGTTCATGATGGGCATTGAAGTCACCAAGAATGATCCTGTGCTCTCCATTAAGAAGAGGACCAATATCGAAATGGTAGTTTGTACAACTAGAGTGTGGTGGTATGTAGATGTTAAAAATTTCGATATTGGTGCTCCCTGATGAAACTGAGATGGCTTGCAATTCCGCCGTACCGTCTGAAACTACATCTAATACACGGTAATGTACGGACCTGTGTATTAGGAAGGCAAGTCCACCTCCAGGGTGAGAATCATTCGTGGCGCCTTCTCTGTCCTTGCGTAAGATTATATATTCACCATCAGCGTTGAATGGTGAATTCGCGTGGAGTTTCGTCTCTTGGATGGCTGCAATCAGGATTCTGTACTTTCTCAAGAAGCTTGTGATTTCAGGAAATTTCCCTAGGATGCCATTACAGTTGAACTGCAATATGGACACCGGTGTAAAAATTGCTGGCGGAGGGGCGGGAGTTAAGCTGTGTCTTACGTTCAAGGCAACATTATTGGGGGGAGTAGGGGGCGTTGGTGGAGGGGAGGGGCCTGGTATTACCCGAGGCTGCCCAGTATTCCTACAGCCTGGAGCAACAAATGTCCCTTCTATGTAATGACCCATCCTTCTCAAACCGGAGCATCTAAAATGCACCCACTCCGAACAGCAACTACACTGAAGTGACCTGGCATTAGAACCGATACGTCGGTTGCAGACACTACACATCCATACCAAAACAGGGCCTGGATTTGTTTCAATGCCGGCGCGTAAAAGGAGAATTGAGAGCAGCCGCGCCGAGATGTGATGCTCCCAATAAGACGAAAAAACATATATAACGAGTCCATACATATACACAGACATACACAACCTTCCTGCATCGAGACCTTCGAGGCTCTTGCCAGGGAGGCGTTTTGGCAACTCTTGGCCGTTTGTTGTTGCAAACGGGTGTGGTCCGCCCCGAAGAGGCGTATTGCAACTGCAAAATAATAATGCAATAGCAATGGTTGCCAGTAGGACCACAGCAGGGTTGGGCCAGAGCATCACATTTGCACTGGACGTGGGTTGAGGTCTCGTCATCTTCTTCACAGAATCGGTAGTCTTATGCGAGCCTCATTGTGCGCAGATGTGATTTCAGGCAGGATTGGCTTGTAAGAATCCCACATATGGTACGTACCTTATTTCTGCTTAGCTGAAGTAGGTGTCTTTTATGGGAGTATCCTGCTATGAACAGTTTGGATTGCCTGGGCCCCGGTAAATTGTCCCAGTGCTCAGATGCCTTAAGTTGCTCCTGGTCTTTGATTAGTCTTTCTATTTCTACTATGCATGTAGAGATGCTACTAAAGGATTCTGATCCGCTGCGGCTGTGCGTGCCAACTCATTCGTCTGTTCGTTCCCTGTGATGCCTATATGACCTGGCACCCAGAAGAGTGTTAAGCTATTATTTACGCCTGGTTTGTGCACGTGCATTCACGTGACGGTATACTTAGTGAGTGACTTAATAGCCGCTTGGCTGTCTGAGAAGATCGCTATTCGTTTATTTACATAGTTAGGTTGCAATTGCGTGCACGTCTGCCTGAAAGACAGTAGTGTGGTGCCCCATAGGTATAGATATCCTGTGTACTGGACCACACCTGCTCCTGAACCTTCGGTTGTTTTAGAACCGTCAGTAAAGCATTTTATGGTCTGTGGGTGCAGCTTAGCGAAATTAGACTGCCACTACTCTCTGCTCCATGTTTCAGCCATGAGATCTCATTTGGAAGGTGATCGGAGGGCATGTTCGCGATAGTGATGTTGAGAGATTTTAGCTGCTCCTTGGTAAGCTCCAGATTGGCATCGCCCACAATCTAGGAATGAAGACGCTAATGATCTACTACAACAACAAAAAATCGAAGCAGCTTGTCTGTTGAGGCTGGAATGCCCACAAATGATTTCTTGGGAACATCGCGAAGACGAGATGGGGGATGTTTTAAATGAAAAAGGAGCAATAATGCATTGGTCTGGGCGATAAGGTTATTTACAGTGCCACGATAACTCAGAACACCCAGAGTGTTTGCAGAAAAAAAATTCATCTCTTTTGTTTGATACGATCATATCAGCCTCTATTAAAATTAAATGTTGATCTACAGTAAACATCGACATAAAAACAAAAACACATTCACCGAATTACGTTTATTAATTTTCCGCACGATAAATAAAATTGATAATATTTAAACACCTCTCGTATGACACATTGTATATAACATAGCATGAAAACAAACATCATGATTAACTAATTTCCAAGAAAAAAAGGACTATCTACCACTTTTAGCTAAAGCATCAGAAAAAAAGAATTTTTGTTTAAAATATTGCTTGTCACCCCATAAAAATGGACGTGGACGACTCAATGACGATTTACAATGATTTGATGGAAAGTCTTTTCATTTTTGGCGCCTTCTTCTTGGCCTGACGTTTTTGTTCTTTCTCCTCCCAGCGACGTTGCTTCTCCGGGTCCTCTTCGGCCAAGATACGTTCCTTCTCCTGTTTGCGTTTTTCCTCGCGACGCAGAGCAGCCGCTTCCGCACGCGCTGCATGCGTACTCTTCAAAAATTCTTCTTCAACACGTTGACGATTTTTCTCGGCTTTGTTTTTACTCTGTGTGCAAAAAAACATTATTATTGCAATTGAATTAAATTTACAAGCGTATACACACTTACCTCGCGCGACAAACGATAACGTTTCAGTCTTTCCATAATGTAAAACATTAAGATCATGAGCGGCTTAATCGATTCCATATCGCAATTTTTCGGTAAATTAAAACCGGCCATCAGCATACGTTTCACGTCCGGTTGTTTAATATTATTCGGATCGTCCTGTTGTATTGGTCCGCAAAATTGATCGGAAATATGTAGATAATCGATACAGCTACCAAACTTATTTAGCACAGCCAGCACGCGTGAATCCAACATTGTGGATGACGCTTCCGGTATTTCAGATAAAACAACAAACCCGTTCGGGACATTGTACTTGTCTTCAGACTTATTTACTAAACTACAATATTTACTCTGAAAATAGAACAGAGTGGCGGGAATTAGTATACAAGAGACATACATACATTCCAGTGCGTTGAGTTCTCAACTTACAAGATCAGACGTTTCTTTGAAAAGTCTGGTCGCCGTCTTTTTCGTAGCCACACAAAACACGAATGAGTCCATTGAATCTTTGGAAATTTCAATTTTGATATGAATTTGATCCTGGACGGGACGCATTAGACTGGAGACGAGTGCAACGAGATCTTGACGTTTGATCATCTTCAATTCGACGAGCATTCCTTCGCAACATGTACGTCCCGAACACCAGAGTGTGTAGAGACTTTCACTCTCTTTTTGAAGACCCGGTGTGTCATTCTCTGAACGCCCGTCATCACCTGGAAGAGATTTTCGGATTTAAGTCAAATTATCAGGTAGCTATTTGGCAAAATTTATGTGGAGGATATCGTTAGGTCGCACACACACACACACGGAGAATCAACAGATTGACAACCAATGACAACTACCCAGCTGTAATTTTTTTTATGGAGTTTCGTTGGAATCGAAATCAATGGATTCTGCGTGTGTGTACGGCCTTAGATTACTATGCAACTATTCATCTTTTTTCGAGTACTAAGAGACTACTCCGGCCGATTCCTGTCTTCTTTTCAGGTCAACACTGCGGAGCCTTATCTATCCAGGTGGAGAATAGGTTGAACGGTTCCGGCCAATTCCTATGCTCTCCACGAGGCGGGGTGGAAATGGAATAAACCACTGTTTTCCGTATTGTCGTATAAGGCGACAAATGGAACTCTGGAGAGTGTCGACCTGCAGTTTCATTGTTTTTCCTCATATGGCTATATGCTAATCTCCACGCCCAATGGCTAGGTGACTTTAATGTCTTCGTATACGAAAGAATTGAGGAAGAAAATTCAGAAATAAAAGCTACGACCTGTCCGGAAGAAGCAGTCTCAGAATCGGATATTAGGTGTAGATCAGATGAAGAGACACCAACAGTCGAAAGAGACATGTTCGCTAAACTGGGCGAACTGGTTATCGACGTGATAAATTTCGTGGAGTCGAAACTCCATATATATGGCGCAGTAAAGGAGAACGAACGAAAAGGGGCAGATATTTAGTAAGAGAGCAAAAAGATTCCAGAAAGACAAGGAAGCTGAGACTTCACCAAGTGCTCCAAGAGTGCCGGAGCCCGCCGGTTAGGCGGAATGTGACCTCACAAATTAAAAACCGCCGTCTCCAAAAAAGTTGACCGAGGATCTTTAAGAAAGGGCGTTTCAAGAATCCCTAGACAAGGGTTGAACCAACACGGGAGAAGAAGAAAAACGCTTAATTTAAGCAGTTGAGGGCAATGATCATTTCCCAGCCAGAAGGGATGACCTACTCAGAGATCCTGAAATGAGTTAAGTTCGAACCAAGACTGAAAGACATGAGCGACAACGTCTCTTGCATTTTCGGTACGCGCATGGGGGAGCCACGATTCCAAATGAAAACCCGTGGTGGCCATTCGCCAGGCTGATACATGGCAAGGGTGATGAGCAGCCTGTTGAAGCAGAGTCCACTGAATATAAAGACATTGCATCAGGAGACGTGGATAGAGGCCCTAGATCTTGACGAAGTCACAACAAGGGTGGATTTCAGGGAGACGTTCAAAGAGAGATTGGAAGTGACACGCCGTGAGGTCGCCGAGGATGGCAACCATTTAGGCTTGCCTACAGACGTAGCCAACATGGTAATGGAAGTAGCCAAAGTTAGAGTGGGATGGACGATTTGTCGGTTAAAATGGCAATTGTCTTCGAAGCGATGTTTCAAGTGTCTAGCATTCGGCCACTTTTCGAGGGACCGCAGAAGTCAGCACGATAGGTCGAATATGTGCTATAAGTGTGTTGAGGATTACCACAAAGCGGGATCCTACCTGGATATTGTGCAAGGAAGCAGCACGGGGTAATTATAAGCATCGGACAGGAGGCGTCATCCAAAATATCGGGTGGCAATAAAACCAGAGCCCAAATGCAGTTGATTTTGAACCACTGCCAGGCAGCACAGACTGTGACTGTGTACCAGGCAGCATATCGACGTTGCAATTATCTGCGACAAATACAAGAATCTGCGGAGCTCGGTCTGGGTCGCCGATAAGGACAGCGATATAGCAAGCTGGTCCAGCAGACGATATGCGTTTTAGCAAAGAATATCGGGAGAGTTAGACGGGGTGGTAATAGCGAAAATCAACGTCATACATGTGTATAGCTGCTACGCTTCGCCACGGTGGACCGACACCGAGAGTCTCCTCCATACTTGTACACGACGCACAAGGTATTGGTCGTACTAGCGCCTCGAGTACTTTAGACGCAAAAGACAGAAGCGTTATGAGACGGTATGATTCTCCAAGAGTATGCGGACAATGGAAACTCAGTAGCGACATGCGGCAAGCTGGGATGAATCTTTTAGCAGCAATTTTTATAAAATGTTTTTCGGCTAAGTTTACATCAGTAGGAGGTGATAGACCCGAAAAGGCTTCGTTCATGTACCCTTTAGAACTGATTGGGACGGATTTTACGAGGGGCCACTTGCTGCCGATTATTAAGTTTGGTTTCCTAAACGGATCCAATTCGGATGTGGTGTCTCTTCATTAAGTCAGTAAGTAAAGCAAATTTATCGTTCAGACCATTGCAGTTTATCTGCACCATTCTGGTGGTAGTATAATTGACGACTAGTTGTGGTGTTGCGGGTGTTAAGTTATGTCGTGTTGTCGCCCGACTTGTGGGCCTCTTCGATTGAGACTGTGCAGAGACATGTAAATATCGTTGACGTACGCTGCTAAATGTACCGGGTTAGTGAGTAGCGTTCGGTTGTTTACAATGTCAGTGGCTCTTATTACTCCACTCCATAGCTAGTTTGAAGAGAGTCGAAGCCAGTCCCTTATCCTGCTTCAGTTGTTGTTGTGGCGGTCATCAAGGCTCTTGCCAAGAGTGCGAAGTAGGCAACTCTTAACTGTTTTTTGTGTTGAAAAATCAGTGTTGCTCGCCACAGATATCCGAAGTATGTTTCACGCCTGTGCCTACCGTGAAAGTTTATCAAACGGCCTCGAATGGGCAGTCGGGATGGGCAATATCGGTACTTTTGATTAACCGTTACAGCGAGTACAGTTACTGGCAAGTAACGGTTCCTGAGTACCGGTACAGCTCCTAAAATTAACTTATAACTTGCTTCTATACTAATGGTAGTCATACATATTTACTCTATTTTCATATAAAACCCGGTTTTGTTCTCGCGTTTTTATTCCTGCGTAGTTTCACCCAGTTGTCTGAGAATCAGAGCTCAAGTCAATGTTACATAAACCACGACACGTGTCTCCCGATTACCCTTGTCAACGTGTCCATATCTCACACACGTTTCGCTGCACGTATACATGCACCTTCTGTGTTAGCTAATCTACATGCATACAAGTGAAGCGCCCACCGTACACATCGAAGAGAGAATATGAACATGAAATGAAGTAATCACACGTTTCGCCCCCTCAGCGTTGAAACAATTTTCTCTAAACAGATACCCGTGTGTCCTTACACACCGACCGTTCTCTGGACCGGTGCACCACTGTCCGTCCACTGGGGTCCATATGCTCTTGCGACGTGCGTAGCGGTAGTGTGCCTGAATGAGAAACTCGTAACCCGCAACAGAAACATTCATTCTTCGCGCACGAGTACGATTTTCCTCTCCTGTCTGTACCGGTCCACTGCGGTCCATATGCTCGTGCTACGTGCGTAATGTGCCTGAATGAGAACCCGCAACAGAAATATGTATGCTTCGCGCACGAGTATGATTTTCCTCTCTTTTTCTGTCCCCAGACCCTACTCTTTGCGACCACAATCTTGGTTCACACTTGAACTAGTCTCAACATCATTTTTTGAGATATTGACATCAGCACAAATATGCATCCAGTTCTTCCCTAATGCTTTAACAACTCCATTTTCCCCGACAACAAAATTCCTTGCCTTCCCCGACCCTCCTTAGCAAAACTGCTTCCAATTTTTTGGATATTGAAACCATTCCTATCAATCCTAGTTAATGTGTTAATTTGTACAACATTTTTCAGCGACCTGACCTGCCACACTTCTTTGTTTAAATTGCTGAATGTAGCATATCTACTTATAATCATATTTGCAACAATGTTTCGTCGATAAACGCAGTCAAATCTAAGCCAAATCCATCTCGAACAGCACAGTGCATTTTATATACTGTTCAGCATATTTGTCACCCATGCAATGCTGCTCTATTTCAAACCTTAGTACAAGTTTCTATCGGTGACTGCAACAGATCCTACACACACCGACTCAGCAAATGAGTACAAGTCTCTACCGGTGACTGAAATAGATCCTAGGAGCCGATACAGCAAATGAGTACAAGGCTATATGGGGCAGTGACTGAAGTTTTTGGCTGTGTTAGGAAAGAATAAACATATGTACATGCGTTGTGTGTAATGTTTAAAAGGCGTATCGTAGGTGGATAGGGTGGATTTAGTTTTGGTTGGTATAGATAGTGGTGATGTTTTTGGACGAAAAATCATGAGTACTCTGGAACCGGTATTTTTATTTTTCAGGAACTGGTAGTAACGGTTACAGATGGGTAATCGATTCCTCTTCACCGTTACAGGAATACCGACACATCCCTAGGCAGTCGGATCGATTTGGTCACGTCAATCAGCGCCCCTCTTACCAAGTGTTAAGGTTTAGTGTTTACATACTGCTAGGTGCAAGGCCTACTACTTCTGCCGTGCTATGGGTCCCGGCGCCCATTAATAGCACAGCTTCACGACGTTATAAAACCACAGCCCGCGCACGAAACTCCCCTTTTGGGGACCTACCTCATGTGTCGGTTGAGTAGGATCACACCGCCAGTGAGTCTATTTGCCAATGATTTGTTATAAATACAGATTTATTCCTATTTCCACAATTGTAAAAATCGCACAATAATGAAATTCTCACATCTCAGCTTGTCCGTTTTTCGATGCGAGCTCCGCAAAAATTCCAGGCTCATTTGATGCTATCATAACATAATCAGTGAGCAACAACAACGCATTGGTCTCGGCGATGACACGTTCAAAGATAGAGCTGCCTGTAGAAATATGCTGAGATATTATCGCCAAAACGGGCGATGTGCCTACACCGCAGGTCGAGCAACGCGAAACCATGGAGCGGTATAAAGAACGAGGCAAGGAAGAAGAAGATAACATAATCAGTGACATATGTTACAATTCTTGCCCTTTCAGAGGCTCGTCCTGCGTGTTTATCTAGCATTCGGTCCGATACAATGATGATTTTGATTAAAATAAACACTAAATCGGCGGTCAACAGCGCACAGATAACTTATCTTGGGTTATCTTATCCAAAGATAGCGTTCACCCTAATTTTGTTCGAATCTCTTTATCGTCTTTACAAATAATTACACAACTCACCGACAAGCACAAAATTCTCCTCGAGAAGACTTTTATGAGTGCTCAGCCACATGTTGGCCAACTTTGAATTCCTATTTTTCCCAACAATGTAATTAGCAAAGTAGGCTGTGAGTCCGGCAATCATTAGCATTTCCATCCAATATGAGTCCCATGTAGCGCTACAAAGAAAGAAATCGTGAAACCACATGACCACTCTAATTGACTGATGCATCTATACCGCCACCCTCATTAGCGTACATCGCTATCGTCTTCTACTTACGTAAATTTTGATGGAATGTCTGCCTGTTTGATCTCAATTTCAGGACTTCGTTTCGACGACGATTTGGAGCCTTCCTTGGTGCTCTCATCACGCCCGAAACCTTCAAACTCCTCATCTTCGTCCTCTTCTTCGTACTCATCGCCCTCGGTGTCATCTTCAACCAGTCCATCTTCTTCGGCATCGTCGTTCAATTCGACAAAATCATTGTTTCGTGGTTCATCCTTCGGTGTACTGGCACCTGCAGCAGGAGGTTTCTTGGCATCCGTATCTGGAACTGACCACTGGTCACCATCCACGGTTGTGGCAACATCATCGTCTGTTCCGAAATCCTCAAATTCCGCGAAGTCATTATCGTCGTCATCCGCACCGTCGTCCACATGAGCGAATGTCGAGGCAACGAGCAAAAGCCCGAGGAATATCAAGTGAATTTTCATCCTTCTCTTGTATCCAAGAAAACTAGGGGAAAACTATAATTAGATGGAAAAGTGTCAGTCGGTATAGGGAAACTGGTGTGACACTAAAAATAGTTTAGTGCAGACGAAAGTGTGAAACTTACCGTCCAGCAATGACCTTACCCGTCGTATAATCCAATTGAAGCTGATTTCCGTGTCCGATCAACACATTTGTTTCACACTTTATTGATTTTTAAGAGCCACCACAATTCAATTGGCGATAATTGTCAATGACACTCGAGCACGGCCTTTTACTACAAATTCACAACGACATGGCCGACATGTTCTTCTTCTTTCTCAGAAGGAAACTAGGTTAATGTGTCAAATTTGGCTGAATTTAGCCTACAATTTCTTTAAAATGGCTTTTTAAAGAAAAAGTTAAATTTCTAGTGTCTAGCAAAAAGCATTTTTTTCGTGAGTGCTTTTTTCAGTCATTCATATAAATTTCTTGAAAAAAAAAAACGAAAAAATATTTGCTTTACAGAATCCTACCACGATTATCAGTAGAGAAAGTCAGCATTCACAATGGCCTATGCTGTCAAAATATGAAAATTGTTCTGGTAATGCTACATCAGGACATCAAATTGTAAATAAACTTCTCAAGTGGAATCCTTGCCTATCTTTGTCCAGCCAGTCATAATCATGTTTCAACGTAAAAAGCCACTAGAACCACCACCATCGGCACCCACAATAACCGAAATCATTGAAGATCTCGAAACGTTTCACGTGGAGAAACCACTTCTGGTGAAGACCCGAAATCTCGAAACTGATCCCGCAACCGATGCCGAATGGTGGAAAGTGTTTGAAACGTTCCTGAGCGATGTGGACGATCTTAAGCGGCTGAAAGCTCTCATCAATTCGTACAAAATCAAATTGGAGGCGTCCAAATTGGAAATGGATACGGCCGCTAAGAATTTACAGATCGACATTGCAAAACTTCTCGAGGAAAATCGAAGTGAAATAAAGGAGTAAAGTTCGTATTCTTCTTCCGATATAATTGTACAGATCGTGATATTTTTAAATAAATTTTGTTATGTGTACTTTGGAGTTGATTTTTCTGTAGAGCCTGTCCGTGGATGTCGATTCAATTATGGTGCGTAGAAATTTTCCCGACGGAATATGCCGGCACGAGTACTTTGCAAGCCTTATTGGGTCCATGTACTGCCGGTCGTCCTTACGGGGATAATTGCCTCAACAAAAAAAACGGTGACTTGACGGAAAAAAGAGGAAGGCAGCGTGTAAGGCCCCACGGGAGTGCCGTGATGTGGGGTGGTTGCGTCTACAAACATGTTTTTAGTATGGAATGTGGATTTGATTTATGTGTTGTCTTCAGGGTCAGGAATGACTGCTGCATTTCCCAGAATGATAAAGTGTAGGATCGGTAAGCGCAGCTGGGCATTAACACAAATGACCAGCGCGATTTGGGTGTTTTTTAACACACCACCAAGAATTGCAAAAAAAAAATCCCCCTGGCGAGAGACTCGATTGTGATGGAAGGTTGTGTTTGTCTGTACCATACTGGTCTTCTCGAGCTTTTCAGCGATTGGTTGATCAATAGACAAGCTTGCATTGTCACCCAGCGTTTCCCTTCATTCACTCAGTCCGCGAAATTACTATTATACTATTAGATACCCCAACACGTCACTTCTTCGCTATCGGGTACCTCTCCAAAAATTGTATCCCTCGGTGCAAATACGAATAGCTCTGACAAGAGTAGTCGTACATCGGGAACCCGCCACTTACAGGAAGTCTCGTCAAATTCCTTCCAGGTCTGGGGCTTTGATTCAGTCGAGTCCCATCAAAGGTTCGATCGCGATTTACGATAAATGTCTTTGTGTCCGCGATAACATCTCAGACATTGAGGTAACGCAAAGGATGGAAAAGCAAATGGAGTCTCTCGCCTGGGCGATTGATGTCATCGCAGGCCTCCGAAGGATAAGCTAGTCGTTAAGCGACAGCGGTCATCGGAAGATCAGGCGGAGGGTTTAAAGTGGCAAATAGTCGCCACGCCAGACCAACCAGCTATTTCATACACTGAAGCGGCAAATGACTGAATCGACCTCGCTATTGTCGACCGAAATTACGATGATATTTCGGTATATAAGTGGTATATGGGCATCTCCGTCGGATGGAGGCTGGGTTCAAGGCCACGTGAAGCTGATGAATTTCGCGGATTAGCTTTCATATCCAAACATGCTAACAGCAAGGCATGACAACTTTAGCCTGCTGCCAAGCTGGAGGTTGTTGCTAAGGCAACATCCCCACACGTCCGGAGGCATATTCGCAGCTTTTGGCCGTTTTGTAAAAACCGGGTGTGGTCCGCCCCGGAGAGAAAGTTGCCGTAGGACCACCTAGCAGTAAAAAAAAAAAACTAGCGATCCTCTTCACTGCGCGAGCCTGTTCAATAAACAATTTATTGAACATCCCAAGTGTGACCAGCTCTCTCTGGTAGCGACTGGGGCAAAGGTAAAGAAACCATGCTAACTACCAGCCCAGCCCCAGTTTGGACACATACTGGTCCAAAACTCAGGTCTGCCAAAATGCCACTCTACGCACAGCTACAGGTTGCCTTCTGATATCTGCCCAGGATCACTTACATCAGGAGACAAAATTGATACCAATATGTGACCACAACAATCTCCTACTCTCAAAACAGCGGTTTACGAGAACTTGAGAGAGGTTCAGGGTTACAAACGGGACCCTTTCGATGAAGTTACATACCTAGCCGCCATCGCAGCCATCCACACAGAAGAAGTGAATCGGTCCATTACGAGCTTAGGTGCGAATAGAGTCCTCTCAGAGCCACCAATTTCGCCTGAGGAGATTAGGCTCCCGAGAGCCACCATAGTAACACTAGCTCAACTTCGGTCGGGCTTTTTTAATTCGTATCTTTCTCGCATAAACCCGGACATCCAAAACATCTGTCCAAATTGCGATGGTACTCCTCATGATGTGGGTCATTTGTTTCAATGCCCCGCTGCACCCACTGATCTTAACCCTATATCGCAGTGGGAAAACTCTATCGCAGCAGCTATGTTTTTGTCCCTAGACCTCACGGACACAAACATTGACGCACCATAACTCGTACCCACATAGATGCACAGCAGTTTCACACCTTTCTGCACCGCTAGAAGAAGAAGAACAAGCACCAAATCCTGTCATTCTGGGATGGTCAAACGTGGCAGTGAGTTTTGGTTTAATTAAACTAGAAAAGTGCTTCCAAAAAAACCTACAGGGCGATAATTTGCGTAGTTCCTCCAAGCAGAGGTCTCGGTGATTTTGTGAAGCCCTGACTTGGTTCGGTACTCACATCATCGCTGGTAGGAACGTCCTTTTATTAACTGATATTCAGACTGATGAATGATCGAATGATCACTTGATCCATAGTGGCTTTGTAGGCAATCGCTGCTCAGACTACTTGGCCCGGAATGCATCAGCAGGTAGCGTTGAAGACAACCGCGGTATCTTGAAACACCCATTGTTGCTTTTGCATTGTTAATAGAAGCCACTGGAGAACGCCAACGCAAGCTGAACCTATGGTTAGACTTCCGTCACTCGGTCGTGTGGGCACATTTCCCGTTTTGGCGGTAATGTCTCAGCGTATTTCTACAGGCAGCTCTATCTTGGCTCATGTCATAGCCGAGACCAATGCGTTGTTGTTGCTTTTTCATTTGGCACATCCACGTATTCTTCGGTCTGCCGCTGGTATTCAAGGTCCATCAAGTGGAACTTCCATAGATATGCAGGGTTCTTAGGCGGACGCCTTTGATAATTGCAATACCACCAATCAACACTGGTCGGTCTTCGAGCTGTTCAGTGATTGTTTGTTTTATGGACAAGTATCCTTGGATCTAACTACTTTTGATGTGGTCATTTCTATGGCGTAACTTTCATGCATAGTCCAGCATTCAGAGCCATACATGAGTGTGCGACGTACGATCGTTCTTTACAACTTGCCCTTTAGTTTCAGTGGTATTTTCTTATCGCAGAAAGAGCTTCTCGGCACTTCATCCATCCAACCTTTTTGCTATGTTTGATATCATCATTTTTTTAACATCGACCGGGACAAGACTTAAGCTGCTCTCCTTTGATGGTATCTGGTATCGCTGCATCTGAGTCAGAGAACTGGAAGCATAATAACTCAACTTTGTTCTACTAACGCTCAATCCATACTCCTCGGGAAGTCACACCATTTTTAATGTGAAAGTCCGTACGTGCTGCTCTATATTTTTCCATTGCAGTACGATTCATTAAATCGAATAGACTGTATACATAGTTAGATCGACCCTAGACAAATTGTAATTTAACCGCCCAATCTTTCTCAATCGGTTGCAGACCACTCGCTCGTAGATCATCAGTGCATGAGATGTCAATTATATAGCCCCATAGTTGATGAATTTTCGTGAGTCTCCCTTGTTCTTAGCCAAAGGAAGAAAAAAACTTTCCCTGAACGCGTCAGACATCGGATGCTTACTTTTTATTTTGTTGAAGTGAATTGTGAGCCATCTAAACTCGACATTTTCCATTTCCAACCAAAATTCCGTGGGCATTTTGTTCGGTTCACTTCTTCCTCTGAGAAATCTGGAAAATCTGCTCGGAAAAATTCTTCATTGGAAGTAGAAGCTCGTCAAAATACTCTCGCATTCTGCTACAGATCTTTGTATCGCCGTATCTTCAACGAGCAACAAAATGGCCATAATTACATCTAGTGACAACAACTAACCAAAAAGGCGTCCATTCATATTAAAATAACTAACTGTATTATTGTAGAGTTATAAACTAGTCAACTAACATAACTAAGCCCATTTAGCTGGCATTTCCAACTCGACATACACACAACTCTCACCGACTAATCGGATCAGTTGCAATGCGCATACGTCAAATTAGACAATCAATCAGTGACAGCTGATTAATCGTACACGAACTTGTGATTAATCAGTCGACTAGTGTAATCCAAATGATAAGAATAAATACAAAGAGGACACGTTACTTTTTAGTAATCATTTGAACACTCGCTATTCTTCAATTTGCGGAGCAATTCGAGTAAATATCTAAACTTTTCCACTTTTGTAAAAAAGACTAATCACCATTTCGATTAAAGACGCACCATGAATTATTCAGACGCGACAATAGACCAATGGACTCAGGCTGGACATACAGGGCGAAAAATGTCAATTATTGAGAACAATTTCTTCAAAATCGTTCCGGAAAAGTGTACCGAAACGGTTGTAGTTGCAACGTGCGTGAAATGTGAACCGCTTTGCCACGAAATTAAAGGACATCGTAGTTCGTCGTCGAATTTCCTGAGCCATCTGAAACGAGTGCATGGCGACGTTGCCCTAAATGAGTACAAACGCTTTAAATCCGCAGGAGGGTCATTTCTACGACGAAGGCCATCTGCAAATGTTCCAAATATACACGGTGGTGGGCTTCGGCCCGCACGCAACATTTCCACAGATGAAATCAAGATCTTTGATGTTCCTGCAGATTCGCCGGACGAAAGTGAGCCACTATCCCGCTATCGACCACGAACATCTACACCGCTACAATGTATGGCTGGAACCGCGACAGCATCCACGAATGATTCAATGGCTTGTTATAATATTGAGGAGGTACAAGAAACACCACCCGAAGATAGGAATTATTCAGCACAATATCTAACGTGCCGAAGTCCGATTGAGTTGATGCCCGAAAGCCAAGAGTTGGAGAAGTATCATGATTTCTCACACAAGCTCCATCGCGACAATGAAAAACTAAAAATGCAGGACAATTTTGATAGTGATCTTATGAAATTTTTCATTCATGCCTGTGTACCTTTTCGCATAGTTGAGGATCCTTATTTCAAGAAGATTTTTGAAAATTTGGATATTTCCGCTAAAGGATTATGTCTTGCTTCTTGCCACGTTTTGCAGGAAAAACTGAAAGTTGTGTCCCATCATATGATAGAATCTTTAAAAGAAAAACTGGCCACTGTTGACTATGTTTGCACTTCAGCCGATATTTGGACGGGTCGTGGCAATGGGATCCTGTGCGTGGGTGTTTATTGGTTGAATCCGAACACTTTGCAACGTGAATCAGCTGCCGTGGCAATTCGAAGTTTCAAAAGCACGGAGACGACTAGACAAATCTCAGAGTTGATGTGTCAAATCAAACAGGAATTTAGTCTGAACGAATCGAATGTGCGTGATAGCATAACGGACAATCGAAGTGACTTCTCCAAAGCCTTTGAGTCGTATGGTATCGAAAATGATGCTTTTATTACTGATCCAAACGAAACTAGTGACCAAGACACTGCATCTGAATATCTGGAAATGGATGATGATGAAATCGATGAAGTTTCCGAAATAATGTTCAAGGATCACGGTAAATGTTATTCGCATGCTCTCACTCTTCTTGCTACAGTAAGTATTCCGTTTGAAATTGCTAACTCGGCGGATATCATCTCGATCCATCACAAGGTAATGGCTAAATGTAGTCAATTGTGGCAGGCGGCCGGTAATCGAAATACTGCCGGGATAATTCAAAATATCTTAGGACATTCATTGACCAGACCTGATTGCGCCAACTGGAACTCATTGTACAAGGCTCTTTCCGAAATTCTGCAAATACAAAACAAAAGCCAAATACTCTTTCTAGAGTTGGAGCTAAAAAGCGGACTGGACGAGCTCGATTTTTTGTACATCAAAGAACACTTGGAATGCACAAAACCGCTTGCCGACGCACTGAATATCATGCAAGACGAGCAATACGCTTATTACGGAACAGTAATGACTGTTTTGTTTGCCCTTCTTCCAAAACTAGAGGCTCTGTGCAAAAAAGACTGGACCTATTGTAAGCCAATCGCAGAGTCCTTAATGCAGGGAGTGCGTAATCGATTTGAGGAAATTTTTACACTCTCATCGAATGACGCGCGAAATGCTGCTATTGCAGCCCTGGCACATCCCGAGTTCAAAAACAGATGGATGGTTCGTCTCGATGGCACAACGGAATATCAAATTATGAATGCCTTCAAGGAAGCGGTTGATGCCGAACGGAAAGTTTTGTCGCCAGACATCGAAACCAAGCCGCATGCGGATACATCACAATTTTTTGAGTTTGGCGAAGAGGAGCAGAAGTCTAGCACATTTACGGCAGACTTACAAGTTCTTCAATATCTGAGTGATCCGAGTCGTAGTATTGCAATGCTGGATAAGTATCCGGAAATAAAAAGAGTTTTTATCAAGTTTAATACACCGTTGCCGTCTACAGCGCCTGTGGAGCGGCTGTTCAACAATGCGAAAATGACTGAAGTGGCTAAATCGAATAAGACTTTTAATAAGGAGAGTGAAATGCAGCTGTTGCTTATGGCGAACTCTCATTTTGTGTTTAATTAATTTTATGTATGTTTGTCAGTATTATTAGAATGAATGAAGTTGCCCGAGATTAAATTTTGAATAAATATGTTAAATAAAATCAGAGAGAAAGAAATAACCGTTTTTTTTTAATTTATTTAAGGGTGTTTGTTGGTGTGTCGACACACTCAAACTCAAATTACACAGGTCGTTCACATCTTCTGCAACATTCTTTGCTTAAACCTTCAATAATCATTCATTGGGTCAATTAGGTTTACTTGCGAGCGACATGTGATTGATGAGTAAGCAATCGATGACTTTGTTCGATGTGTAATAATGGATATTGAGCAATTGCACTTCGAGCTAAGTCGGAAGATTGCACATTTTTCATATTTGCAAATAAACACTAAAGGTTTCCTCGGACCTTACGATGGGGAAAATAGGCAGTCTTCGACGTGGAGCTCCCGGACGCGAAGCCAAATTATTGTAAAATCGTATACATTGAATAAATTATGTTATTAAAATCGTAAACAGGGCTTATCGAAAGTAAAAACATATATTTAATTAACAGTTACAAAAGTATGTAGTGTGTGCATTGAGGTCATGTCGCCACGTGTTCCCACTGTCTAAAAGGAGCCCGATGACGGACATGGTTAGGATCAGGAAGAACCTATGTAACCTTGTGTAAGTTTTCCCGTTCCAGGGGCGTATTTTAAGGAAGTCCTGTTCAATATTTTTTCGTGGCCATAGAGTGCTTACGGACGCGGCCCTGAATCATGTTTAGGTATAGAATGGCATTTGTTCTGGCCGTCACTAGATTCAATTAAAATTTCCCATTTTTTTTATTTCTGTGTTTGTGTTCGTCTTATATCTATAGGCAGATGATATCCCTTTTAATAAGTGTCTGACTTGAGGCTGCGAGCGGCGCAAGAAACTGACCACTTCATCGAGCCTGATCTGCAGCAAGCACATGCCGCTGCAAAAAGGTAACGTTTTGTATTTTTCATTTGTCTGCACGACCAAAAGAGACATTCCCGTCATGTGCGATCTCATCAACGGTTACTTGGAAAAGCTCAACCTTTTCTTCAACAACAAGAACCTAATGCTATCAGCGCCCAAATCTTCGGCCACCCTCTTTACCACATACAACAAAGAATTCAACCAACGGCTTAACATCAGAGTAAATGACACCGAAGTTTCCACTATCCGTCACCCAAAAATTCTTGGCGTCACAATTGATAATCACGGCCTATTCAACACCCATGCCGACAACATTAGTGACAAAATGAAGGGCAGAAACAAGATCTTGAAGTCCCTTGCTGGCAGCAAATAGGGCACTGATAAGGAGACTTTACTCACCACAAAGCCGTCAGTCGTTCTGTGGTAAATTATGCAGCACCGATATGGACAAATACCCTATGCAAAACCAACTGGAAACGGATTCAAACATGCCAAAATGCAGCCATGCGTACCATTACTGGTTGCGTTCGCATGTCATCTCAAGACCACCTGCACCAAGAAACCAAGCTGCTAGACCTCAAGGCACACAATGATCTCCTGGCTAAGCAATATCTTGTTGGTTGTCATCGAAGCCTACACCCAAATCATGACCTCATGGACAAAACCCCACCATCACGTCATGTAAGACGTTCGTTAAGGGACATGGAAAGGGAAGTCCAAAGGTTTAAACGAGTTCCTCTCGACAACTCCAACATATACAAGGCGGCCCTAAATCAACTGCACACCAGCGAGGTAACCAAAGCCACAAATAGGCTATCCGTAAACCGCGTCCTTCGCGCTCGACCACCCGACATCTCAGCTGACGAACAACGACTACCGAGAGCCACACGTACCACCTTGGCTCAGCTTCGTTCTGGATTTTTCTCCAGACTAAATTCGTTTTGGTCACGCATTGACAACAGCATTGGAAATATTTGTCCAGCATGTGGAGCCAGCCCACACGACGTGGATCATATATTTGACTGCACTGCCGCACCTACGCATCTAACACCTATCGCACTATGGGAGAACCCCATCGAAGTTGCGATCTTCTTAGGTCTTGACCTTGAGGAGAGGATGCCTACGATTTATGAATGATGAAGGTCCCCTCTCTTGCACCGCTACAACAACAACAACCAAAAGAGCTTCGTGCTCAATGACACTTCGGTGCCTGCCCATTCTTCACAAAAGGAAGTGTAACAGTACCGACACTCTACTGTCGGTAGTTTGGCGCTACGGCCCTAAACACCTCGAGTTGTGTCTTTCATTCGATCTTCTTCAATAGAGCTCCCTCGACAGTCACGTGTGTGTGGCTATGACAGCTACGCATTTTCCAATGCCAGATTCCAATGAATCCATTCGGATTTCGCGTGTGTGTGCGACCTTGGCGTCGCGTTTTGGTGCGTCTAAAATGCGTTGACACAATCGACACCGCTCTCCTTTAGGACGATCTCAGAATTTCTATGCAGATTTTCAATCAGACAGATCTGTAAAGCAATATGGTATGGTGCATTTGAATTAAATAACTGCATTTCAAAATAAAACAACTTTTTTGCCTTTTTTCCTATTTGTTTTCATTTTTATAATCGTTTATTTCAATCAATAATGTAAAAATAGATTTAAAAACTTTTGTATATCTTTGAATATCTTTCACAGCTAATATCTGTACTGGAATGCTGGATCCGTTATATACGCACAACAACTGCAAAAATATCCTAAAAGTATGGTTTGTTATGTTTAGAAAATACTGTTCGTTAAAAAGTTATATTATTGTCATTAGCGTCTTTATCTAGATTATCAAATATTAAAGATTATTATTATTAAAATATCTGTTAATAGTGAATAGAAAATTAAGTTATAATTCACCATTTCCAATATAGTGCTCCGTTCAAAGTATGTATGTACAGTACGTAGTTGTAAGGAAAATGGTTATAAATACACCAAATTTTAAGTAATATCTTTAAATGTACAATACGTGATCATACAATATATAGTGATCACTCTATTATTTATCAGTTGAGGTTTGATTAAAAAAAAAATTTAACCTCAAAATGTACTATTGCGCTATGTTGTTGAGTTTACCTGTAAGTATTGATATAATTTCGCTTAAAATTTGTTGCTTAATGTAGAAGGCAAACTTCTTCTGCTAACATTAGCTCCGTTTTTTATTTCAGGGATCCAACGCAGGTCAGTATAACCTAAAATCCATACAAATGTTACCGTTATAGTTTTGTATAGAATCGCCCAGAGTAACATTTGTATAGAAAATGAGGTTATACTCCTATTTTCTTCAACATTTTTTACAAATTATGAATACCCCTTAATTTGTTATTTAAATATTTTTAGGTGTATCGTCGTGCAAACAATTTATATGTAGATAATTTTATCATTTATACACGTACATATGTAGGTATGTCTTAAAATTAAACTTGATGCGTAGAACTTGGGCAACACGGATAGTAGATATTGAAAACGATACTTGTCATTACCATAATGCTCTTCCATATTTAAAATCCTGTAAATAAATGTTAACCTACACGCCAAGACTATAACAATGAATATCCTAAATGAAAACATTTCTCGTGGTGTCATAGGAATTTTGGAAAGTAGGATCTGGTGTATATGCACAACAGCTGCAAAAATATACTGAAAAGAGATTCCGATTTTAAGAAGAAATAAGATTTTATAACTATAACTATTCAAAATGCTTAGAGTAATAAATACACTGTAATAAATTGTTAGTTTTCTAAACCTCACACACGATAAGGCAAACCTTTTTATGCGTCTGTTGATATTAACTAAATGTAACTGTAATCACAATTGACGTTACGATAAAAAATATTACCATTGACGATGAGAGTTATGTTTGGTTTGCTTTATAGTGCGTGATGTACTTAACTTGCATACACATTAATACATGACATTAGCAACATTAAGTGTATAATGTATTGAAGTGTGCTTTTCCGATGTAGCCATATGTAAAGGTTAACCTGCAGAAGGCGGTCGTCCCGAAACTTGCAGGACAGTCCTGTATTGAAAATCCTTCCGAAATAGATCCGCACAACAGCCAAATCGCCCCGTAGTTTAAGTGCCCTGTTTGGGCTTGGTCTTGTTTTTAGGTCACATTTTTGGACGGCGCAGACAGCTAAAACTGCGAAATTTCATGGAGTACGCCGCAATACGGTCTACATTGCTCACCTTTGACCCTTCTCTATCTACGTTTCTTTTTAGCATACCTTTTCATTTTATTTTTTTTCTGTCCGTTCCGCCACTGGCTGCCAGAAAAGTTGGTTGCCTTAATACTGGGGAAACACTCACTCACGTTGTTAAAATTATTGCTTTCCCTGACCTTTAAAAAAATATAGCTTTATAATTTTCCAAAAATCACAACTATCTTATTGCACTAAGTGCGCAACGAGCGTTACTTAAAAATCCAAATCCACTGTCTTGTGTCTTCCTTTCCCTTTTGATACTTGAAACCCCCTTGTCCTTGTGGGGATCCCTTGGGCTCACTAACAAAATTTACATTAAGTTTCAAACAAGAACTCCCTCATAGAAAACATCTGCCGTAGTGTGACGCGCCTAAACGTGTGTGTTCCCCGGGGCAAATTTACATTCCCATGTACAATAGGAGGAATAATTGCCTAAAAATTCGCACGGTCGAATTGGAGGAATATGTACTCGAATTAAATGCGAGTGCCGGTGTGTACGCTTTCGTCAGGTAGTACGATTCGAATACGGACACGTGGCTTCACAATACGCGTAACAAAGTCGTCGGGCGTTCAAGTGTTGTCTCCAATGGAATACGTGCTTATACAATTGCACTGTACATACAAAAAATTCGTATCAAGAACGTTTGCCTTAAATTCGACACGAGTTTGTAAGCTCATTCATCGCAAAAAAAACCGTACGGAGTTAGAGACAAGAATACCATGCCTGTTGTTGTACACGGGAATGTAAATACGATCCCCGGGCCTAATCATGCGACGACAGCTAAATTAGAATTGCTCCTATACATATAATTCCTGGAAAACTACTTAAATGTATGTATATTCTCTTATTTACGAATCACTTGTATTGCATCAAGCTTTTTCGATATGGTGATTTCGTGTCTAATACAGAACATAACGGTACATTTCATTTTTTCAAGTTTTAACCATGATAAACATATATTTTTGTTAATTGATCCAAAATAAAAAGTTGCTGTAGTTGGCGCAAAAGTGAATAAAGCCATATTATTACTCGCGGTTACAACCCAGCCATATCAAACTCGCGGCTCGCGCGACGCATGCGGCCTCCTTACATTTTTTGTATGTTTGTACATATCTTTAGAAATTTTCCTCTATGTTCTGTTAACAATTTGCAGACGATTTTTTGAAGTACATTCGTTTTAGGCGGCTTTTATTAGCAGAAACATATTAAGCCCTTTTGTGAAATTCTTTTATCCCGAAACTTGGTGCAGAAAAGACGTTATTGGCTTTGCTGAACCTTGCAGTTATCTGTCTATCTGTTGTATTAAATTTCGCCTAAATTTAACCTGAATCTTTCAGGTTATGGGACAAGAACACCTAGGATTGAGATTTATTTGAAAAGAATTCAAAACGTTACGGACTCCGATAACTTGTATTTTGTGACAAAATCACTTGAATTTCGTAAACATAACAGCTTCATTATTAAACTTTGTTTTTGAAATTATTAAACTTCAGTCTATTACCCTAGACCTAGATCCTTTTTGGTCTTTTAACTTATTAGTAGAGGTATGCAAATTTCGCGAATAAAAACCGTAATTTCGCCATAAATTAATTTTTAAAATTAGAAACGAATTCTCAATAATAACGGCAAAGGGGTGAAAATTTAGTTTCTTGCAAATATCTGGAAAACTATGAGTCTGACGTTAAAATGTGCTGAGGACAAAACAAACTACATAAAATTTCCTTTATAATGATATGTTACACTCTAGACCAGTGATTCCCAAACTAGGGGGCGCGCCCCCCTAGGGAGGCGTGACGATCAGGGAACGGGGGCGCGAGCACAACTCTAAAATTGAATCCAATACTAAATTATAGTTTGCTTCCCATTAATGAATTACACCAGAGCTAATCTGCTATTGCAAAGCATTGCAAAATGGCAAAAATTATATTTTCGTCGATTAATTCGCTGCTACTAGCCATTTGATGAATACCACTGAGAATATTAGGTCGAGAAAACAAATCACTTGATATGGCTGATATGTACCGCATCAGCCAGCTATAGTCTTTGCATGATTTTTGATAAAAAAAATTACGGATTTTGGTCGCTCCAGTAATATTGATATCAATTTTGCTGCTCGACGTATCACTAAAGCCATAATGACGGCCGAACTGACGACGAAATTCAGGATGTGGAAATCATGAAAGTTAAATAATGCTTTCTAAAAATTCCAGTAGTTCCAAAATATGGGCTGCACTAACAAACAAATGTTCAATTTCAAACAATTTAAATTGCGACTTATGTCCAAAATTAAAAGCATTCCTTGCCCATGGCAATTTGGGTTTTGGCCAACATTTTCTCGGGGGGCGCCAGGATCAGCAGATCTCGCAAGGGGGGGCGCAGGCTGAAAAAGATTGGGAACCACTGCTCTAGACATTTTCTCAGAAAATTATACCCTAGACCAGGGGTGTCAAACTCAAAACCTGGCCCGGGCCAAATAAGCCTCTCCTCAGGTTTAGGTGGGCCGCAGGAGGAAAATTTCAAAAACTTTTATTTAATCGAATTACGACAGTTGATTACAGAATATTACTTTTAAAATATGACAGAAAGTCTGGATCACTTTAGCGCAGTGGTGATCCAGTTCGAGCCCCCCTTGCGAGATCTGCTGATAGATCCATATTTTGGAACTACTGAATTTTAGGAAGTACATATTATTTAAATTTCATGATTTCCGCATCCTGAATTTCGTCTTGAGCAAAATTGATATTGATATTACTTTTTATTTAAAGACTATATCAGCCGTATTAAGAGATTTTTTATTTTTTTCTCGACCTAAAATATTCTCAACGGTGTACATCAAATGGATTTAGTAGCAGCGAATTAATCGACAACCGATTACCTCCTGGTGTACATATTTCGAAAGAAGTTCGCAAGAAAACTATAATTAAGCAAGCCCTAATTTATTGATGGTATCAATATTAGAGTTGTGCCCGCGCCCCCCTTCCCTAGCCGTCACGCCTCTCTAGGGGGCACGCCCCGGTTTGGGAATCACTGTTAGCGGCTTCGGGATTATCCGTGATAACTTCCTCCTTTCGAAAATGTACTTCAAAAATATTAAACAATTAAGACAAGAAGCGAAAACGTGAAAATATGATTTAGCTTCAAGTAACCACTTTTTGTGAATAACATGATTTGCATCAAACTTGGGGCAGATGATAAAAAAATTTTTAGCACCAGTCATCCAGGTCACCCAAAATAACAAATTAATTTAAAAAAAAAAATTAATTTAAGCAGAATGGTAGCGAAAAGAGACAACAATTTACAATTGTGATATGGTACAAACTCAGGTCTAGTAGGTCTAAAAATCAGGCACTTGGGCTGTGATTATTATGTTGTAATTTCACATCCAGTTGATTTAGTTAACAATTCCAAGATTTATGTAGCTTTTAAAGCTTTGCCATTTTTCCAAATAAATCTCAATGCATGTTGGGTAAAGCAAACCAATTTGTTATTAACTGCATTTCGGGAAAGAACAGTTTCATGGAGAGACTTAGTATTGTGCTGTACGAAAAAGATGAGCTGTCTTATAAAATCAAACAACCGACCTCAAATTGTTGGTAGTATTTTGAGAAAAAATCCTAAAATAATCTTGCATAAGCCACTGCCAAGTTTCAGTAATTTTTGAAGACTTGAGTTCAACGGCTTAATTTGCTTATCTTACCAATTTCACCATTTTTGTATTTATCCACATTGTGCTGCTTCAACATGGCCGCGGGCCGCACAGAACTGCGAGGCGGGCCGCATGTGGCCCGCGGGCCGCGAGTTTGACACGTCTGCCCTAGACCCAAAAGTATTATAGTGAATTTAAATTTTTTGAGTTTTACATTTCGCACTGTAACTCTTGATAGAATAGACCTTCGGTCATAAGATCTTGTTCATAATATTGCTAACAAAATGTATTTAATTTCTGTAAAACTCTAAAAATGTAAATTCACTATAATACTTTTGGGTCTAAGGTATAATTTTTTGCTAAATTTTCTAGAGTGTTATATATCATTACAAAGACAATTTTATGTAGTTTGTTTCGTCCTCAGGACATTTCAAGGTCAGAATTTTCACCCCTTTGCCACCCCCTCCCCCCTTAACCCATGGCGCAAATTAGTGTAACTTTTTACTGCGTATATTGAGCAGTGTATTCAACAAAATGGCATCAAAAATTTCTTTTGTTTTTGGATGTTTGGGTTTTGAGCTATCTGTACTAGACTAATAGTTCAGTTGTCGAGAAATGTTTTTGGCAAGACTTACTACAAAGTCGGCACCGCTCCTCAAGGAGTTACGGGAAAAAAGAGAAACTTCTGAGGCAGAGATACGATCGTATTGTTTCGCTTTTGCGATTTTTGCTTCCAACCTCCCACAAAACAGCTTACTCGGTGTTTGGCAAGCCATCGAACTCCTTACATTTAGAAATTTCTCTATTCTAATTAATGGGAATCTTTTGACAAAAAAATTGATTATGAAAAATTATCTTTCATAATTGATTTTTTTTTTTGGAGAAAAAAAAGTCCAAATTAGAAAAAAAAGCAAAAATGAACAGATTTCTCCGAAATTCGCATCTTTTTCTTAAAATTGAAATTTCCGTACCTACTTATTAGGTTTTACAATGGTTGGTGTGGTTTTCACACCACATCAGGATTTTTTTTTTGTCTATTTTTGTTTGAAGCTTTCTTGTGTCAGCTTAACAACACATTCCAATATCATCCTAAACGAAGTCAGTGCTGATACATTAAATAGATCGACTCAAAGGACATTGTGTACGCATTTCTTCGCCTTATCAAGATGACATATATTTGATTACATGCGATTCCATGTTGTTACACCAAGATGTTAATTAGATACAAAAGTGATTCAGCCCAACTTACAAAGGATACTTTTAAAACCATGTGAGTGCTAGTGATTGGGTTACTTTTCGTGAAAATGATAGTAAAAAGTTTACGAAATGCTGACAATGTTGCCGTGTGCAACCGAATGAATTTTAAAAGTTCGCAAAAAATCTAAATTTAATGGTAAATCTTTTGTTTTTGTCACAAATAATTTCACAATAAAGGATTTTAGAAAGCTTGCCCCCGTGTAAAAAAAACATGTCAGGAATGGTGCGCGTTTTCATCACTATGCTGTTGGGAAACGTTTGGGAAATCGGTCAACAGCTCTTTGCATCAAATTCACTTCAAATCGGCATCAACTGCAGTAAAATAGTTGGCATTCCATCCTTTGGCTGAAAGCGGTCCAATTTCAGTTGATCAGATAGAGCAGTGGGCGATCGAATGCCGTTATAATGCGCACGATGCATGTGTAAGTGATAGCCGTTCGTTCAGAGTTTCACTATCACTTCAACATTTTTCTTGAATTACAATTCACGTAGCATCGTGAAGCAAAAACTTCATCCAAAGAGATGCAAAGTCGTTTACACATTTCTGTGCCGCTAAAAGAAGAAGAAGGTAAAAAACGAGCAAAGATAGCTTCAACAAAATGGAGTCACATGTCAGATATTAGTACCATAATAAAGCACGTTGAAGCACCGGATCAAGTCTATCCGAAAGATAGTGCGGATTGAAGTTGATCGGATGCGAAGAGTGGCAGGAAGTTTCTGATGACAACAACAGTTGAGCGATCAAAACACGCATCATTCCACACATGTGATTTTTCCAGGCGTATTTTCTAGAATGCCTCATTTTGCGAGTATTTTGTGGCTAAAATAAGATTTTCGACTTTTTTTGCCATTTTAAAAACCCGGTATATAATAATATCCATAGCCACCCCAATTTAAAGTAAATTAACTGACCATGTTCTGTGCTAAATATGTGATCAGATTTGTAGTAAATTGTTGATTACTTAAACATACATGAAACGGCAACAAAACATAAACATAAGTAAAACAAACGGCCAATAAGAAAAAAAAAACAAAACTGTGCGGAAACTCTTACAAAATAGGTAAGCACAACATTTTGTTTTTGCAAATTATAAGAACAATATATTCGAATTTTGTTTCTTCTTATTTTTATTATCGATTTCAAAAATACAATGTGTATAAATTGTAAAGCAAACGATTAACTACAGAATTTTGAAACGAGAAAAATAATATACATATATATACGTTTTCCTCTAAACACTCTATGAATATACATATACATAAATAGTTTTGACAATTTTCGTTTAACGGTCTGGACGGAATGTAACGATAAATATTTCCAACAAACAATATTAAACAATTGAAAATAATTTTCCTAACAATATCAATACAATTTTCGATTCTTCTTATTATGTGTGTGTGTTTTGGAATGCATACGAATAGACTATGAGATTTTAATTTTCTTTTGTTTTAAAATATATTTATATATAATATACATATTTTGAGGAATGTCCAAAGTGAAAGTTTTGTGTTTTGTTTTGAATATACATATTTTTTTATCACAATGAATGCGTTATTGTATCGTAGTTTTTTTTTATCTTAATAATATATAATATAATAACATGAATTTAGTCACACACGAAGAGATTAATATGTGATGTGAACAGACGGAATGAATATTATATCAATTGGTAATGGAGAAGAAATTGCGCAAACAATAATAATCAAAATGTTACAATAAACATTGTCCTACCTGTAGAACTGAAAATAATTTTATCTTTTTTAAGATTTATTTAATACAAAATTTTTTGCATTACCAATTTCTTCTCTACTTCCATACCAAAGCGGTTTTATTCACTTATAAAATAGTACTGTTGAGTTGTTAACGAGCAAGTAGTAATTGTATGTATGATTGTGTAAGTACACTTTTGCACATTATGTATGCATTTCACCACAATGAATACACGGTATCGAAAGAATTATCGCCTATAAGATATCGACACGCTCGCCCTATAAAATTAATCCTATTATTTCTATTATATTAATATTGTTGTTTTTAAGTGATTTTATACAATCACTGAGTGATGTGTAGATTTAATTTTTTAAGGAGAATGCTGTGTTGAGTTTAATTTATTATTAATCAGAATTCGAGTTCTACTCTTACTTATATTAGTTGTTGTGTTCTGTGTTGTAAACTTGATTATCGATTTCTACGTTAGACATAATGTATTGTTTTGAAAATTTCCTGAGCAATCTTGCAACAACTTTTTGTCTATGATTTTTTAATGGTATTGTGCTTATTGAATGATGTTTGTCAGGTACTATTTAAATTTTTTCCATTTTCTACTACGGGCGGGATTGGGGATTTTTCAGCGCAAAAGATGAGGAAAGCATTCAGTTACACCAAAACCATCTACATAACAAGCCTCGAAGTAAATTTTAAGCATATGTTGAAATGGCGGCCAGTGGTATAGCGATTTTCTGTAGTGTGACTGACATCTTTCTTCATCTCCAAAATGCCCGATTGCAGTCGCAAAACTAGGGAACCGCTATCCCTGTGGTGGCCGATTTGACTATTACTTCGTGGCTTGTTATGTAGATGGATTTGGTTACACTCAAACTGTGTTAGAAATTAAAAAGGAAAAAGAAGTGTTGTCTTTTGCAAATCATGGCCAAATTTTCTAAGGATCTCCGCACACGGGGATACTTTAGTCTCCGCGACACAAAGAGCACGTGACTCGGGGACGAGACGGCTTGCCCATATAAATCAAATGGGAACCCGCACGTCTGGATACTTCACGTCTAAAATTGCCGAGACTCTCGACATGTTTGGTCATTGTCTAAGCAAGTGGCACGTATGCGGGGACCATGACTGATATTTGGTAAATATGAATGAAAACAACTAATGAATAACGATTACATCCATATCGTGCTTGTTCATAACCCGTTTCCGATCCCGCTCTGTACATGTTCCGAAACGTTTGTAGACCAAGTTTATTATGTAATATCTTTCTGTTCCTTCATACATCATACACGATATTTATCATGATCTCCCCATACGTTCTGTCTGCATGTACAACGACCAAGTAGTAGTCGAGATGTCAGTATCGTCGTGTGCGGATGAGAGTCTCTTGGTTTTTAATCACGCGGAGACTAAAGTATCCCCGTCTGCGGAGACCCTTAGTGTTTCGACTGACATATAGGTTTTAACTGGCAGTTTCGGCTGAACAGTCCAACTGTTTCAAACGGAACAGTTATAAGAGTCACCTAAAAATATTTCTTCACTTTTAACTGAACAGTGGAAAAGAAAATATTCAGTTAAATTAAAATTGGATGTCGATGGAAAGGACTAAGTCGCAATTTGACCACATAAGTTATTACATTATATCGGCATTTTGGTAGTTTTATTGTACTTACAAATAATTTTTACTTAAACTTGAATGCATCCCTATCCCTATCCTATGCGCTGCATGACAGTTTTCAAGTATCTATGGCCATTCTACATTCTACTGTTTAATAAGGCATGTTTACGTGTGTTTGAATTTATTTTTTAAAGGACGAAATCTTTTCCACTCTTTTTTGTTGTGTATCAAATGTTGTCAGTTAAGTGGTAACAGTTACTTATATTATTATTATTTATTATAAAGGCATTACAAAATCTAATATGTAAGCTCGAATTGAGGCACTCTTAATCCAATCAAATGCATTTTTAAAGTTAATAAGTACACATGCATTATTATGTTTATAAATACATACAAACTATGTTTTTTTTTTGCAATGTTAATTTATGAGACACTAAAAACTGAAGCTGCTATTAGCTTTTATGGAATTGTTTTTGATGTACCGCGTTGTGCCTTTCATCTATTAAAAATGTTAACTTTAAAACTGCCTCATAAAATTAGGGAACATTACGCTATCAGCTCTCGCAAGAAGAATTTTTTTGTTCTTGTTATCGGCACGCTTACCATCCGCGGACATATAGCGGAAAATATCGGAAACACAAAAGTTCTCCCTATGAGAACGGATAGCAGAACATGCCAAAATTAGCTTTTCTTTTCATGAAAATGACCCCTTCATTAGCAGTTGGTAGATTTTGAATAGCGATTTAAGAAAGATGCACCTCTTGAGGATTACAGGATCGCGAACAATTAGGAAATGGACGCCCACAGTAGAACCAAGTCGTAGTCTATATGACTGATGCCTTGGTTACACAGTGCGAGCTATCGTGCGAGTTGGCCTAGACAGCTACTGCAGAGTAGCTACTTGCACCATGTGACCGCATCACGTATGATACACCATGTGACCGCATCATACGTGAGGCGGTCACATGGTGCAAGTAGCTACTCTGCAGTAGCTGTCTAGGCCAACTCGCACGATAGCTCGCACTGTGTAATCCAGGCATAAATCGTGTCTAATACAGGGTGGGACATGGGAACTTAACGAGTTTTAAAACGTCGTGAAAAATCGTAAATTCAAAGCAATTTTCTACCACTTAGGACAATCAAGGAATTTAGATGACTACCCTATAAAAAATTGCATGACAATGAATGGTACCCATTTTGTTTACTAAACTTTTTGAGTCGTTTTCGGGATCAGCTCTAAACTCTTTGCAACAGATCACCACAATTCGGTACAGACTGGCGTCCAAGGATAGAGGGGCAGTTCGCATTTCATTTCTGGGTTGAAAGCATGTCAGTTAATAAGATGGCGCAGTGGACGCTTGAATAATGTCGTATTTATGCGTACGATGCATTTAAGCGTAATAACCTTACGTTCAGCGAAAGTTTCGCCTTCAATATTCATCGTAATGCAACTGTTCTTTCACCATATTACAATGAGTGAACAATTTTTACACACTGCTAGAGCATCAGATGCAATTCTTCCGGGCAGGATCATATCGAGATAAAGTCCTAGTCGGTCTGCGACTAAATCAGCTCTGGTTTTTTTCTCTTAGCGTTCTTGAAATCACCAAAGTTGAAACAATTGAAGCAGTCCAGTCGCGAAGAGGTCGGTCGAAGAATGATTTTCATCTGCTAGGAAAAGTAGGAGGAAGCTTCCGAATACGACTCTGAAAATTTAGTGATGAAAGCGGACACTATTCTTTGACTTTTTGAGTAGTTTAGTGGCAAACAAAATTGTAGTATGCATTTTCGATTTTTTTAACGATATTTGCGGGTTTTCGAATGCCATCCTGTACACAGACACATGAAAAGATGCTTCTTCTTCTTTCTCCTGGGATCCAAGGGGGCTTTGTGCCTGATGTCACTGCAAAAACAGTCCTTACTTGAATCGGATGGCTAATCTTGACAGATTGTATTGCCAATGAAAAGATGCAACTTACTCTTTACATTATCAGTTGAACTTACCAAATGACTTCTATGAAAAGGCTTCGATTAGAGAAAAACGGCCACATGGAATATATTTATAGTTAACAATTTTTTTATAAATAAATTAAAGGCACAACCTATTTCCCAGTATGCGCAGCATTTGAAATGGTTCGTAACCAAGAGCATAAAGCCAGAAGATTTGAACAAAACCTAGTCGCAATCTAAACCATCGTTACTGACAGCCCGGAACTAGAATTTATTTATGTGTTAGTTGGCCTCTCGGCACATTGCCTCTCATTCTAACTAATGCAAAATAATAGCCATAACGAACAATTGCCGCTATATTCTCGCTAATGCAAGCGTTGTCACTAATGCATACACAATGTACTCTTCCCAACTGCACTCTACGCACTCATGCAAAATTGTATGTCACGAGAGTCCAAATAGCGCATAAACAAATTCTAGCTCCGGGCTCTGAGTTACGGTGGTTTTGGTCGCAATCAAGAAATGCAGTTTCTGTTTCGTAAAAGCGCGTTCACACACAATGCCCGATTTTGAGCTGAACTATAGATTTGAGAGGGATGCAACGAGTGGGATCAGGTATGCTCAATTTCTTTAAATCCAAGCAAGCATTGTCTAAATTGTGTTACTAGCTTGGACGGTGTAGGTGTAATATGTGCTCGCTATCACACCAGAGCTGGCATTCTGTAAGGCGATAGGCGACAGTTACTTTATTTTTTATTTGTTATCGTCTAACGCTAAATCTCGCAATAAAAGCGACATGAATTGGCTGCTGCAATTTCACGTTGATTATGTTGCGAGAATTAGAACTAGAAGGTAACCAATAAAAAAAAGTGACTGTCGACTGTCGCTTATCGCCTTACAGAATCCCATCTCAGTTCAGAACAAACCGCCCAATATGTGTGTGCAAGAGTGTATTCAAAAGTGTGTTTGAATTTGTGTGTGTAGAAAATGAAAAAATCAATAGTGTTGTATTATAAAACCAAAACAAAAAGCATAAACAACAACCAAACAGTTAACCTTTGAGGTTAATTTTATGAACAATACTACTTGAAGCAGATATTAACACAAAACATATATTATGAGATTTGGCATTATTCAATTTTCATTAATCATCATTCAAAGAAAGAAAGATTTATCCATTTTCCATAATTATTGTCAATAGGAACATACATATAGAATTATTATGAGTTTTTTTTTATGTTTTTGTAGTTGTTAGCGTTCATAGCGTTCAGAAGCCATCACCCAATAAATTAGATCAAATTTAGACTTGCCTCGTGGTTTGCATGTTATATGACGTTCTATATATTGGCACGGACATATTGAATTGGCACAATGTCGCGCGGGTTCGGTTATAGATACTTCTCCAATTCCACGTACAATTTCATTACCCCATCGGGATCCATAGCGTAAATATAGGAGTAAACCTCTTTCCTGCAAACCACGAAAGCAAACAAATGAAAATAATAATAGGGAAATAAATAATACGGACAAAATACAACAAAACAATACACAGAAGGATTTTATGGGCTTTTTCATATTGTTAAGGAAAATGATGTATGTATGGATAAGTGTTTTATTTGTGTGTGTGTTGTGTGGGAGAGAATTTCTACTGTTTGTTAATATTAAAAAATTAAATTGTCAAGACACTTTTAGTTACTTTTAATTTATAGGAAATGGAAAAAGGGCGACACACCCATTACATGATGATTAAGGAACTGTTCGGACGAGTGGACGGAGCCAGATTGCGTGGACGACCGAGAGCTCGGTAGGTGAGGACGTCAATCAGATGTCATCAGAAGTCTTGACGGGCATTCGGTGGCTCAGTGGTGAGATGAGACTCTATCTCTGAGTTGCCGGGGCGGTTCGAATCCCACTGTGACCATGGATGCCTCGTTCTTTATACCGCTCCATGGTTTCGCGTTGCTCGACCTGCGGTGTAGGCACATCGCCCGTTTTGGCGGTAATATATCAGCATATTTCTACAGGCAGCTCTATCTTGGATCGTGTCATCCCCGAGACCAATGCGTTGTTGTTGCTTGGAGGTCCACGATACAGACGGACAAATCCCGACCTCGGTCTGTCGTGCCATAAAGAAGAAGCGTCTGTAAGCTATGGAGACTATTGCTATCTATTCACATTAAGAAATAAATTGCACATCGTCAGAAGTCTTACACAGAAAGTTTAATGCGAATAACATATTCGACCCCATCGTCAAAATTATCGACACGGAGCTTGGTAGAGAAATTTAAACGCTAGATAGTTGGTTTGAAGGCAACTGTATCGCAAGCTTTCGATAGGTCAAGCGCCACAAGACCAGTTCTGTCAAAGGGTTGTGACTACCTCCCATTGTGGGCCGTGGCGTATTTACAAGGGAGCACAGGGGCACACATCCCCGACTAGCAATATAGGTGCGTAAGCTATGACAAATCGACTGCCACTTTCGCTTGCCATTCAATTCGCCAATTGGCATTTGGGATCTTCATTTGAAATTATATCTGCTTAAAATTCGATAAAGACAGGAGTTGACGAAAATATTTTGCTTTGCCAGGACAACACACCAAAAGCACAATTGGCTTTTTGATGCCTTCGATGGGACTCCTTTTTTACGCAAGGACTCTGTTATACTATCTTGGTTCACATTGTCCAAAACCTTTTTGAAATCAAGCTTCTTTGCTATTCTATGAGTGGTGCTATATAGCTATTCGTCTATACGATCTGGTGCTGCTTGGTTTGTTTCGTCAGGAGATGCGATACCGTCGAACCATATCAAGCAGCACCAGACCTTACAACGGACATTGCATCCATCCCAGAAGACTTTGACTGGGGGAGTTGGTCGTATACGAGCGATTTAGCGGACACAATATGAAGTGTCCTGCTCTCATACAGTGTAACACAACCGCAAACTGTTATTTCCAACGCCTCAATTCACATTCGCCTTGTGTAGGTAACCTTCCATCATTTGTTATTTTTTTTTATTTAATAGCAGCTATGACAACCTATACATTACATTGATGGCCTGGATAGCAAGGTATCCATTAGGATACGAAGTTGTATCGCTGTGACTGCATCGGTTCGCCCGTGGTACTTTTTTAGTGAAACGACTTTTCCCCCTTTCGTGGTGGTCGATTATTCGAAAATAACGCGCGTCTGTGTAATTTGGTTTTTCTGTTAGGGAAATTGGCCGAGGGAGCAATTGTAATGGTTAACACTGCCGTAAAACCAGAGTCTGTGAGTGGTCTTCACGTGTTAATGGTGGAGAAATGTCAAAACATACCGACCCCGTTCAGGACGCCCCTGAATGCTAAGAATTGATGTTGCCAACAAAATCAATACGGTACTGAGAAGAGCAAAATCAATGCAATCGTTCGTGAAGAGTGTACTGAACTATTAGGCGTGTTTTTGTTAACTTCGGTGTAGTTTTTTTAATGTAACAGAATGGGGAAACATTCATGGGTTTGTAATGACAGGGGTGGACGCCCTTTTGTCTGTCTCTCTTCGACAATCCATTGCCATGTTGCGGCCGACATCCAGGGCTTCGGCCAAGAAGCCTCGGTGCACTCCTAAATACATATGCATTTTGAAACTGGTACAAAGCATAAAAAATATTGTTTGTGAACAACTGCATAGCAACAACAACTCGTTAAGGTTAACAGTCGCGGTTTTAATTAGTTCACGTTTTCGCGAGTCTACTGTATATGTAATGATTCAAACATAATGACATACATCAATAAATTTCGGAGGACGGTTCGAACCCCCAAAACACCTACGTAGGATCGCCACTGGTCCCCCTTCACGGGGATTTTGTAGATACGCAACTGGTTGTTGATGTGAGATATAATCCCATCCAAGGCTGCGGTTTAAGTACTAAATTTGGGCAGATGTTTTGTCTGCTCAAGTCTATACGAGATAGGTAGCAATTAAGGCGTAACCGAAGTTGGTGGATCTCGGGAGCCTAATCTCCTCAGGCAAAACAAGTGGCGGAAGCATTGAGAGGACTCTATTCGTACCTAAACTCGCAATAGACCGACTCACTTCATTCGTGTGAATCATTGCAATGTCGGCACGGTATGCTTCTTGATAAAAAGGATCTCGTTTATATTCCTGAACCTCTCTCTGAAAATAACGTAGACCACGCTTATTATATACGTAGTAGAGGAATTCGTACCATGACTGTTTTGAAAGTAGGCGATTGTATTGTATTGGCATCAAATGTGTCTCTTGATATAAGTGATCCTGGGCAGACATCAAAATGACAAATTGACAAATTACAAATTTGGATTTTACTCCAATTTGTGTCATATAAACTATGCGACGAAACCGGAGCAGCAAAATCAGCCGCTGCTCGACCCACCGCTTTGTAAGTGGCTAGCATGCTTTCTTTATCTTTGCCTCAGATGCTACATTGCTAAGAATGTTCCTACTGCGCATCACTTCCTGAAGGCAGTCGTTTATCTCACGTTCCCCTAGCTTTCTTTGGGATCTGTCAGCTGGCAAAATCCTCATCCCATAGCAGTAGTTGTTAGTCATGAGTCCAGTGGCGGATTTACCCTTTTGTCGCCAGTAGGCTAGTCACATATTGCCGCCCCTATTTTTTGTTGATAATGAACATTCGTGATGAATTATGCTTTATTTTCCTCCAATCATTTTCAATTTACACTTTGTACTTTAATATGTGTGATCTGCGAGCTTTCCGCTTCTCAGGTCCTGAGCATTCTTCAATATTTATCACAGAGTGTAAGGCTAATGCAACAATTTTCTGCTTGGAGAATCGGTTTAAAGCGGCGAATTCCAAACTGTGGCAGGCTCAAATATTGATGCCACCATTTTGAATCGAAATCTTTTCGAGGATTCAGAAGTACTCCATTGTTGAAATACATCGGCCAAGTATTTTATTTTCTTTGATAAAAAAAAAGCACCTGGAAGCGCGATGTGGCCAAATCTGTTTGTTGAACATCACTAAGAATATTTTAGGCCGGACACAAATTCAAAAATCACTTGATATGGCTGATTGAAAGTGATGCCGTAAGCCCGCGCTTCTTATGTAAACCGCACCTGGCTGGATACATTTTTTTAAAACAATGATTCTAGATAGAACACTTGGGGATTGTGGTTGATCCATTGCAATTATGTTTCTCGAGGTACACTGCTCGTCATCAGATTAGCACACCCCTTCGCATTAATAGCTTCGGCTGATTTCCAACCAAACTAAAAGAGCTAAAATTTCATAATTATAACTGTTAATAGTCTATTCAATTCTTAATTAATTAAAACAAAAAGTATTGTGTTTCCATTTTTTACTTATGTTTTATAATTGTTTTTCGAAAAAGTACACACAAAGTAGCAATTTAAAATTTGTCATCAGGATAGCACATGTAATTTCTTTTTTGTCGATCTTCCTCAATTGAGGACGTAGAACCCCCAATTTTTTGTTGTTGTTTAAGTAATAAATTAGCTTTAATATGGATAAGAGAAAATCATTATCTGCGGAAGAGGGATCAAAAATTAAGGCTTGCAAGGAGTCAAGGCGGTCATAAAGTGAAATTTCGAGAAAAATTTAATAACAGTCGATAAGTTGATTCCGAATTCGTGTGTAATAAGTACCGTTAAGGTAAAAATAATAGAGGCGATAAAAATTGAGTACTTGTCAATCCTTATGAGAGAGTAATTTTGAGAGAAGCATCGAGCCCTCATGACTCGGTCGCAAGGATTAGGGTAAATCTTCACATTAAGGCGAGCCTACATTGTTCAAACAGTGATAAGAAATGCTCCACATCTAAAGAAAGTAAAGCTACAAGAAAATGCGCTAAAATTAAGCACGAGAACAATTGACATGGAACAAAGAATAACGCTATGTTGCCTTTTCGAACAAAAAGAAGAGTCATCTTGCAGTACCAGTTGGCCCTCGAGACCATTACACCATCTATTCCAAAGTGGAGGCGATCCTAATAGTGTCCTTCCTAGCAAAGATCCTGGAAGTAGACATTATAACTGTGTTAGTCTTCTAAAGTGAACTTTTTTTCATTCGAAAAGATAACATAGCGCCATTATTGGTTCCATGTCAAGTGGACTCATACTTATTAATAAACGTATTTTCCTTCGGGCAAAGTTAAGTTGGGGTTTGTTCTCCAGTTTTAGTTTCTTTAAATTTGGAGCATTTCTTATCACTGTTTGAACAATGTAGGCTCGCCTTAATGTGAAGATTTACCCTAATCCTTGCGACCGAGTCATGAGGGCTCGATGCTTCTCTCAAAATTACTCCCTCATAAGGATTGACAAGTACTCAATTTTTATCGCCTCTATTATTTTTACCTTAACGGTACTTATTACACACGAATTCGGAATCAACTTATCGACTTTTATTAATTTTTTCTCGAAATTTCACTTTATGACCGCCTTGACACCTTGCAAGCCTTAATTTTTAATCCCTCTTCCGTAGATAATGATTTTCTCTTATCCATATTAAAGCTAATTTATTACTTAAACAACAACAAAAAATTGGGGGTTCTACGTCATCAATTGAGGAAGATCGACAAAAAAGAAATTACATGTGCTATCCTGATGACAAATTTTAAATTGCTACTTTGTGTGTACTTTTTCGAAAAACAATTATAAAACATAAATAAAAAATGGAAACACAATACTTTTTGTTTTAATTAATTTAGAATTGAATAGACTATTAACAGTTATAATTATGAAATTTTAGCTCTTTTAGTTTGGTTGGAAATCAGCCGAAGCTATTCATGCGAAGGGGTGTGCTAATCTGATGACGAGCAGTGTATCACTGAAGCTATGGTGATGGCGGAACTCACGATGAAAATATTTTGGGTTTTTGGCCAACATTTTCTCGGCGGGCGCCAGCCTCAGAAAACTTCACAGGGGAGTATGAGCTAAAACAAGTTTGGAGCGACTGGTTTAAATTAATATCTTTTCTATATAAAAAAAATTGAAAACAAGTTGATTTCTCTCATATTTTGTGGCGAATGTGTGTCCCGTATTGATTGGGGAAAATTAGCAGGGTCGATAGTAAAATTTGTTTGTGCAAAACCACCATCAATGGGAATGGCATAACTCGAAAATTTTCATTCAGTTTTCCGGTTTTAAATATGAAAGTCACAACCAAGAAACAGATTTCTAAATTAAGGAGATATTTAAAAATGTATTCTCCTTCCCTAAAGGTTGACTAAGGGTCGGCATACATTATCCAATCGATTAAACAATCTAAGCTGATTTCTGTGAAGAAAGCTCATTTTTTAGGTTCCACTACCGAACTCGCTAGAGACAATGAGCTTTCACCACAGAAAATGTGCTTTCTCCACAAAAATGAGCTTTAATTGGTCATTCGATTGGATAATGTATGCCAACTCTAAGAAAATCAGCTGTCTATGAAACTCGATCGCCTTAATTACAAAAATGGAGATGTGAAAATTAATCAATGCATATCAAATTAGCTTTGTTTTGTGTTTTCCATTTCTTGATTTCTAACATCAATTTTTGCAATTTATGATATGTCAAACTGACAAAAAGCCGAAGCAGCAAATGTTTTTTTAAGGTTGGGCATATAGCAAGGCATGAAATAAAAACAGGAAGGATCTAAGTTGCGAAATTAAGCTGAAATGGACACTAAGTTTGACGGTCTTAGACAATAGCGACAAATGCCTTTTCATGTTTATATCTCACTGAGGGTAAAAAATACGCTTCGCCTGTTCCTAAAGCGTATAATGATGATAAGGGCTACATCTTACAGTCTTCTACGGAAGTGTGAACAAACTAAAAAATATTATCCCGAAATTTGCCGCCCCCTGAAATCTGCCGCCCTAGGCTGAAGCCTACTCAGCCTACTGGTAAATCCGCCACTGCATGAGTCAAATTCGAATTTATTGAGTTAGTAGGTATTTACTAGCGAAAGCCAATGTTCGGGACTATTAAAGAATATGTATACCCTCCTAATTAAGCCCTTGGATATCTTTACTTTACACGTGTGCCGAAAAAATATGCCCTAGCTGTGCAAATGAAACTATGCTTATCATCTTAATGCAATCAATATCTCGAAATGTACTATGCATTTTTTTCAATATTACCACAATGTGGCAATTTGCCAACAAGTGTTGCAATCATTTCACCCGCATACGATGCAAAACATGCAAACGGCCAACATTTGCTTATGGAAAAACTAGTTCACATAGCATTGTCCATCAATTAGTGACTCTTCGCGGTAGCCATAATAGCCAGTGCTGATTATTATTCACTCGACTAATTGGAATTTTAAATGTCTATTAATATTGAATTTTAAGTACATAAATTGAATACCCCTATTACCAAACCTGATAGCTCCACTTACATTGATAAGACGTATTTATGAAATGCTTAAGTACATGGTCTCTTACAAACTATGAAAAAAAATGTGTACGTAATGCATGACTAGTCTAGAGACGAATATAAAATTTCGAAAGTGTTTGAACAAATTGAAAAGTGTTTAAGAAATGTTAACGGGACACAATATGTATGTTTGGAATGTAACGGTTATCTACAACAATATATTATTGCATGCATTCATGTGTTTCTATTTAATATGGACTCTAAAGGGATGCACGAATATTAGATGACGCTCACTTTCTCTTGAAAGAGTTACGAAAAAACGGAATGCATATTCTCAGATTCAACATGAATCGAAGTTGATGTTGGCAAAAATTTATCGAGCCACCAAGCGTCATCATTATGGATATGTTAGTTGATGTTATGGGAAAAAAATGTTTCAATGTCAACGATACCAGTAATATGTATGTATAGAAATATGTTGATGTACCTGTTGGTTAGTTACTGAATCTAATGTGTATACGACGGTTTAATTTGATATTCGTTAAATATATTTTTTTAATTGGTTTCGATAAAAATTTCGTTAAAACTTAATGCTCGTCGAAAGTAAATTTTCTTTGCTTGTAAAATTGTATGTATATTAAAATTCCTATTTCTTAATTACCATTAAAAATTGCATTAAAACATTTCTAAAATTTACCGAACTATTTAACATTAATCTAATCGTATATAAAATTTCAACAAATATATATCTATATATTCTACTTATTTACCAATCTTTCTTATGATTCGTCAAATGTTTCAGTTGATTTTTAAGTTTACATTCTCGCCGGAATTAATCAGCAAAGATCTTTACAAATAGTAAAAAGGCTACAACAACTCTGTTTCAATTGTGCTTTAATCTTATTGTTTAAAATTTCTTCAACATATTGACAGGGACATATCGATGACATTAAATGTCGTGGCATTTCATGGGTACCATCTTCATTCACGGTCCAGTCAAGGCGACGTCTTAGGAAATCTTTACCCCAACGTTGTAGATAGCTCAATAGGATCTCTTGAGCCATAGCCTGATTATTTGTTTTATATAGATTTTATAAAATGTTGTCATTAATATTGTAAAGAGATAAAAATGTTTTTGTATTGAAAAAATTGTGAAATGAAAAAAGAAAACAAAATGCGTAAAACAGGTTGATTGATATGTTATCCGAATTGAACCTGCAAAGTGGAGTTTCACTAACAGCGCGTTGTAAAGCCCATGTTTTTGTCTGTCCCTTTTTTGATCTACTGTAGCATTCTATGGCATCCCGCTGGGTTTGAGATGTTGGCATGTTGACAATTTTGGTGGTAATTTCCCAGCTACATGATTGTAGTCCGTGAAACATAAGCAGAAATGGATGGAATCGAAACAAGGATGTTGTAGAACATACACAAGATCAATTTTTTTACGAAGCAATCTGTTTCTAGTGAATTAATTCAACTTATATAAGAATTGGGTGGAATCGAAACATCTCATCGTACGGCTTCAATAGAATCATCTTTTTTAAATCGAGTTTTTTGGAGGGCTAGTTTTAAATAAATTTCTCGGAAATGCGCCTCACAAAAGATATATAGGAACGGACCAAATCAGGCCATGACATCATTGGGTTGCCATAGAAACTTCACCCCAAAAAGTAAGTTTTTCTGCAAGAACCTTTTTTATTTATTATTTATTCTACTCATAGGCGTCGAAGCCACAAACTGTGTGTAGAATAGTGATTGCCAAGCGGTGGGGCGCGCAAGCACAGATTTAATTTTGAATCCATATCACATACTTTGAGTTGAAAAATGAGACAGTGCCAATGTATGGGAAATTCAATAAATCAAAACATATGTACGAGTTATAGGGCTCACTATTTATAGTAATTAACAATTAAAGTCAGTTTATCAGTAAAATTTAGAAACCTCTTTCGTTTATTTGCGGTTCATACGAGTCGACGTTAAAACACGGAGTCCATTGAGACCTTGGCCAAAGTATAATTAAGAATCTTGAAAACGGGGCAGATTCTAAGCTGCTCTTGGAAAGATTTGGATGAAGTCATCGCTTCTGCTGATGATATTGCTATCGCCGCTAGAGGAAAGCTTCCTGACACACTTAGCGGACTTTTGGAGAACGCCGTGGCTATCCTAACAGACTGGGCAAGCATCAGCGGTGTAAGGATTAATCCAGTCAAAACAGAGCTAGTCTTGTTCACAAGAAGGCGCATGATTCCCACTTTTAACCTCCCTAAGCTAGGGAGCATTCAACTTGGATTCTCGGACGAGGCCAAATTTCTTGGTCTAATCTTGGACATGGAATTAAGATGGAAAGCTAACATCGAAGAAAGGATGAACAAAGCTACGGTGGCACTGTACTCGTGTAGGAAAGCTATCGGGAAAACCTGGGCCTTCAACCAAAGGTTGTATATTGGATGTACAGGGTGGGTCAATTACATGTTCGTTTTTAAAAATGCAATAAAATGAACAAAATTAAATTTTTTCCATGTCTTCCTATGGCTTTATTGGAAAGATAGGAAATATATAGTGTTTGCAACATTATATACACTCCGAAATGATATACAATGTAACATTGACTCGAAATTGCCTATAAACGGCTGAGTTAACGCACCATGGCCTCACATTGGGGCTATACGGTACTGAGAAGAAGAAGCTCCCATTAATGATGGAACACAATTTCATTCAAGTGGCTGCCCCGGCTGGCGTCGCAGTAGCGCATTCTGTCACACCAATTTTCCAAGAGCCTGTTGATGGTTTCAGACTGTAGCTCACGGATTGCTTGGATGATATTGGCCTTAAGTGCTTGAATCGTTTCTGGATTGTTGGCATAACATCCGTCCTTCACGGTTACCCACAAAAAAAAATTCCCAAGGGGTCAAAGCCCAGCTCCGAGGTGGCCAATTGACATCGCCTAGACGGCTGATACCACGATTTGGGAATTTGATGCGTAAAAGATCGCGCCATCCTGCATGAACCAGAGGCCGTTCAAATCCATGTCTTCAATTCCAGTAAAAAAAAAAGTCGGATAACATGGCTCGGTGACGCGCACCGTTGACCGAAACGTTGTTACCCGCCTCATCGTGGAAAAAAAAATGGTCCAATGATACCACCACTCCACAATCCGCGCCAAACTCCCACTCTCTGTGGATGCATTGGCTTCTCGACAACAACGTGTGGGTTTTCCGTGCCCCAGATGCGGCAATTATGTTTATTAACGTAGCCATCATCATCATCATCAATGTGGCACGATAGCCCGACGTCGGGCCTTGGCCGCCTGAATCGTTGACCTCCAATTGTCGCGGTTACGTGACCTCGTCCTCCAGTTTCGGAAGCCCAGCAGCTGTTGGGCGTCTTCACCTACGGAGTTCTCCCAGCGAGCTCTCGGTCGTCCACGCAACCTCGCTCCGTCAATTCGTTGTGCGTTCATCACTTTCTTTGGCATGCGATTATCGTCCATCCGTTGTACATGCCCCGCCCATTGCAAACGTTGAAGCTTCACGATTTTCGATACTTCCAGCTCATCGTACAATTGATACAACTCATGGTTGTACCGGATACGCCATTGGTCTCGCTCGCGAACGGCCCCGAAAATTCGCCGAAGGACCTTTCGTTCGAATCGGTCTAGCAAAATTTCGGAGGCTTGGGTGAGGGTCCATGTTTCGCAGCCATAACATAGCACGGGTCGGATAATCGTTTTGTACACGCGGAGCTTCGTGTTCCTGTGCGCAAGTTTCGAATTAATTATAGGGAGGACCGAGAAATATGTCTTATTGGCTAGTTGTATCCGTCGCTTAATTTCGTCGGTTTCGTTGGCGTCCTTTGATAAGTTACAACCCAGATAGTTGAAGTTGTCTACATACTCGATATTAAGGTCCCCCACTGTGATGCTTGAATTTGCTGGCGTCCTTATTTTCGATTGCATCATGGCCTTTGTTTTGCTTTCGTTTATATGTAGTCCAACTTCCTTTGCGGCGTTATTGAGGTTATGCAGAAGGCTTTCTGCATCACCCAACCTTCGAGACATGATGTTGATATCGTCGGCGTACGCTACTAATTGAGTCGACTTGATGAGTAGCGTTCCGCTGCTGTCCATATTCATGGCTCGAATTACATACTCCAAAGCAAGGTTGAAGAGCGTCGGCGCCAGCCCGTCGCCCTGCTTGAGTCCAGTACGAGTTTCAAATAGGTCAGTGAGTCGATTCTGCACTCTGACCTGCGAGACGGTATTAGTCATCGTCATCCTTGTGAGTCGCACTAACTTTGCCGGTATACCAAAATTCAGCATAATGTTGTACAGTACACTTCGATCGATACTGTCGTATGCCTGCTTGAAGTCGACAAAGATTTGGTATACGTCGATGTTATATTCCCAGCACTTTTGGAGTAGTAGCTTCACTGTGAAGAGCTGATCGGTCGTTGATCGACCAGGTCTGAAGCCGCCTTGATACTCGCCAATGATTCGTTCTGCGTACGGATTAATTCTCTTTTCAAGAATTTTAGATAATATCTTATAGGCCGTACAAACTAATGATATGCCCCTGTAATTCTCACACTTCAGCTTGTCACCCTTTTTGTGGATTGGGCAGATTATGCTTTTGCGCCAATCTTCGGGGATTTCCTCGTCGTTCCATATTTTCAGCAGTAGCACATGTATTGCGTTGGTCAGGCACGTTCCACCATGCTTCAGCAGTTCTGCTGGGATCTCGTCAGCGCCGGGCGCTTTATTATTTTGAAGCGACTGTATGGCAAGACTCACCTCCTCTACTGTTGGGGGTAGAACGGGAGGGCCTGGTTCGGCTAACTGCTCAAGAGCTGGCTCCGCGGGGGATGTTGATGGTGCATTGAGGAGCTCTTCAAAATGCGAGGCCCATCGTTTGTTGACGCTTTCGATGTCGCTGATGATGTTACCATCCTTGTCCTTACATAGGCTTGTCCTGGGTTGATATCCGTTCTTAACATTATTTATAAGTTTGTACGCCTGTCTAATGTTCTTATTGGCTAATCTTTGGTTTATTTGCTGTAACTGCTCGTCAAAATGTTTGCGTTTCTTACGTCTAATTAACTTATTAGATACTCGCCGAAGCTCGTTATATCTTTCTTTCTTGGCTCGGGATGCGCGTTGTGTGTATTGGCGATAGGCTTCATTTTTCGCCTCAATCGAGGCCCTGCATTCTTCGTCGAACCAGTCTGCTCGTCTGCGCCGGCCTTTATAGCCCACGACCTCTTCTGCGACCCCCTTGATGCTGTCTTTGAGCTCCTCCCAGAACTCATGGATGCCTAAATTGTTGATGTCATCAAGCATGGGCGACAGTTTTTCCTCTAGTGCTGTTGTATACGCAGCCGCCGTGGCATCATCAATCAAATTGTCAACCTCGAAGATCTTGGCAGGGTTGATTCTCGTTAGGTGCACCGAAGAGATTCTGCACCTGTAGGTTGCCTTCACCAAATAGTGATCGGTGTCGCAGTTGGCTCCTCGATAGGATCGAACATCTAGGACATTAGAAGCCCATCTCTTGCTGGTCAGTACGTGGTCGATCTGGTTCACGGTGTATTCATCTGGAGACTTCCAGGTCTGCTTGTGGATTCGTCGATGAGGGAAGCATGTAGAGCTTATTACCAGGTTTCTGCCGCTCGCGAAGTCGATAAGTCGCTGACCGTTGTTGTTGTTTTCGTCGTGGAGGCTATGACCTCCAGTAGTTCCCCTATGCCAGCTTTCATTTCCGACTTTGGCGTTAAAGTCTCCTAGCAGCAGCTTGACGTCGTTTGATGGAAGTGAGTCGAAGAGTGTTTCTAGGTCGTTGTAGAACTCGTCCTTAATCGCGTCTTCTTTTACTTCTGTAGGGGCATGCGCATTAATGAGCCAGAGATTAGCGAAACGGGTCTTAATGCGGATCGCACATAGCCGCTCGTTGATGGGTTTGAAGCCGATAACGTGGTCCTTGAGCTGCTTATTCACGATGAAAGCTACTCCAAACTCCTTGTTGCCCTCCTCTTTACCACTCGTAAAAATAGTGTGCGAATTGAGGTCGTTAATCTCGCTTTTGAGCCATTTAGTTTCCTGGATTGCAACTATGCTCAGCTTGTATTGTTCTATCTGATCCAGGAGGGCCCTTAAGGCCCCCGGTCTATTCAGGGAGCGTACATTCCAGGATCCGAAAGAGTAATCAGTTGTTCGTTTGCGGGGTCGTCGTTGTTTTGTATCCGTCCAATCCGAGGCTTTTGTTTCAGGTTTCTTGACTTGAAGTTTTTCTTAGGATGAGTTGTCGGCACATCGCTAAACCATGATAGGGTTTAATCGTTGAGTAAAGGCCATCATGGGCATGCCTCGAAGATGCTGCTTCAGTGGTTGACTTAAATGTTTTCTGTCACCTATCACGTTAAGTAACCTGAGACGCTGCAGATGTTAATGCAGCACTCAGGCGCAGCGGTTACTCGGATAATGCGGGAAAGTAACGCCCCGTAGAGAGACATAGGAATTGGCCGAAGTCCTTTTCCTATGAAACTCCTCCTGCATAGCTAAGGGTCCGCAGTTATGCCACAACTGAAGAAGATATAGGAATTAGCCGAAGCCTTTCAACCTTTATCTTCCCCCTTACGGGATTAACGTAGCCGCCGATATGAAAATGCGCCTCATCAGAATAGATAATTTTTCGCCAAAAATCGTTGTCCAATTCAAGCTGCACTAAGGCCCAAACTGCGAAGCGATAACGAAGTGGATGGTCGTGCGACTTTAATTGCTGAGTCAATTGGACCTTGTAAGGGAATAATCCGAGATCTTTGTGCAGAATTCTTCTCAGGTTAGTGCGTGAAATGTTTGACTGTTGAGAACGATGGCGTGTTGATTTTCGAGGATAGAGTCTCACACTCTGGACTACAGCAGCCACATTTTCATCTGTGCGCACCGTACGACGACGGGGACCGTGAGTGTTGTCCACTAGCACGCCAGTCTCACGAACTTTTTGCACAAACTTGCGTTCGTGACGCTCAGTGGGTGCTTTATTTCGGTCAAAACTTCTATTCAATAAACGCACTGTTTGCGCTAGACAGCACTCACTTTGAAAATAAATTTTCAATATTTTCCAACGTTGTTCAAGTGTAAAGCGTCTCATTTCGTTCCGCGGTGTTATGATACTGACTTTCTATCCAGATTTCGAGCGAAAAACAGCTGTCAGTGTCAAACTAATCTATGATTTAAAAACGAACTAATTGTAATTGTCCCACCCGTTATACAGTTATTGGGCGGCCTATTTTGGTTTATGGCGTTAGTGTGTGGTGGACCGCATTTAGCACAACTGCCTATCATAATTCACTTGTTAAAGGGCGAAGGTTGGCTTCTCGTCTGATTACAGGAGCTTTTCGAACAAAACCTTCATTCGGACTAGATATGGTTTTGAGACTGCTGCCACTGGACATATACGGCCAACGGTCAGCAGCTTATATGGCCTTACGTTTTCGTGAAACTGGTCTGTGGCGAGCATTGGATTATGGTCACTCAACGATACTTCGTAACTTCAGCCTGCCACTGGTGACTGACTACACTGTTCCCAAATACTTTTTTGGTAGGAACTTTTCTACCTTAATCCCGCCTAGGGAATCTGACATTTTATTGAATTACACAAATCACTTCCTCATTAAAGTATCATAAGCATAACCCTGTAAGTAACTTTTGTATATGGGAATGATATGGCTTCGGAAGACAATTTTTTGGGTCAACATTCCACTGCTGATAACAAACTAAACCTAATAATAAAATTAGACATGGTCTGTGGATTAAAAAAATATTTTTTTATCATTTGAGCGATTCCATATTTGTTGGCCCTTTAAGAAGCGTATGACCCCAATTTCTCTTCTGTCTTTTGATATTTGCGACTATATTGACTCTCCAATTTTGGCCAGGTCTCGAGGTGGAGGAGGTGATCATGGATTTTTTTCCGGCCAGGGTATTATACGTCACGCCGTTGAAACTGATTCCCGAAAATTTGTAGTTCCACTTTGGGCACAGAGTCAGTCCAGTTAAAAATGATTCCCGGGCATGCCTTCCGAAAGCGGACTGTGCATTATCAACACTTTTGCAGTTATGAAGTTACGGGAAGCTCCGGATTCAAGCTCTTCTTCTTCTCTGTACCGTAACCCCTTGTGGGGCATGGTGCGTTCACTCAGCCGTTTATAGGCTACTTCGAGTCAACGTTATATTACATATAGAGGAGTGTATATAATGTTGCAAGCACTATATATTTCCTGGACCACGCTGAGATTCGATCTCCGGACCTCTAGATTACTAGCATGGTAGAGTGCGACTCAACCAAGTGAGCCACAGAGAGTGATTCAAGCTCAGCACTCAAAAAAAACATAAGAAACAAAAAAAATCACCACCACATTTTGTAATCTGAAATCACCTAATGTGGCACTATAACAAAAATTAAACGAGTTTCAAACGAATCAGGGAATTCTAAGTTCTGACGAAAACAGAAAATTAAACAAATGAGCGTCAGACTCTGCAGACCTCGCAAAGAGGGCACAGACTGAAAAAGGTCGAAAGCCACTGGAGGAGAAGCTTCCGATATCGGTCCATTGGAGTGATGGGGTGTCATAGAAATTCCACCTCCAATGAAGACATTAGGCCGCCATAGAAACACCATCCCAAAAATATGTTTTTTTAAATCCTTTTTCGATTATTTTTTATTCTTAAATTCGCAGGAGCGGGTTTAATATGAGTGGAGCGGGCGATTTGTAGGAAAAGGTGAAACCGAAACACTGGTAAGCGCTGCCGTACAAACTTTTAGTACAACAAGCAAAAACTGTATGCAAATGTGAAGGTTGTCCAAAAATTCGGCCGCGTTTCAGTAATTCTAGGAAAAGTTTTGCTGACCAATTTCCGACAAAGATTAACTAATGTAAAGAACCTATGGTGCATAAAAATCAGGCAAAAATCTTACGTTTTCATACTTTTCCATCCATTCCATTGCAGGTTCAATTCGGATAAATACGTCCGTCATTCATCATACAAAACAAAAAAAAAAGCTTTTCAAATCACTTACCTGTTTTCGCGACACTCTCGTCGGATTGCTACCCTGTATAACAATATCGCTCACATCCAAATCCATTCGTGCCTCCCAGCCCGCCTGTATGGTCGAACCATTCTGTTCGCTACGTTCAATAAACGAATTCAAATACGCCACACATTGAGCCGGATCAAAATACAGGAAACATAAATTCACTTTATGACATGAGATTCGTCCTCTATCGTCCAGAACAAGAAGTATTTTGTGCCGGGCTAATTGTTTGTTAACACGCGCCAAACATTTCTCTAAACCGCGCGACAATTTCAACTTAACCCACATACATAGAAAGATAGCGGCAGCATTCAAAAATAGCCAACCGACACCCAATGAGAATAGTGGAATTCCTTGCAGGCCGGAAAACAATAGGGCGAGAAGAACACAAAATGCGAAGAGAATCCAACAGACTAGGACTCGTTTGTAGCAGATATTGTAGAGGGTGAAACGATAGTCGTTTACAAGTGTCTCCATAGCATTGACATATTCTTCGACGGTTAGCTGGAAGAGAGGAAGAAAATTGGCTTTAGCGGACATTGAAATCAGAAGCGTTGCATAAAATACTAATCGATCTTTTCACTTGCTTTAAAGTAGTGTTTACAAGTTTAAGCATATACTGTCCCCATTTTTCCATTTCATATACACGAGATGACTAATACAGTCAAACCTGTCTAATCGGACCACTGACGGGACCGATCAAATTTGGTCCGATTAGCAGTTGGTCCGATTACTAAGGGATGCTAGAAAAGTACATAAAATTAAGGAAATAATTTATGAACGTTATTCATGAACATTGTACAAAGGTCACCTATGCCCCATGCAATTAATGTTTTGAAACCGCTCAACAGAGTAACTGCTTTGTGATATTGTTAACCAGCTTCCTTATTATAAATTCTCCCTACACTCAGTTCCATCTTCTTGTCGCAGAAAGTCCAGAATTGTCTCACCCAACACTGATGCAATGGTTGATGCTGATGAATGTAGTAACCAAATTTCGAAGATTTTTTTTTGAACAACAAAATATTTTGCCATGCTAGGAAATACTCCGTAAAGTAAATTATTGTCTGTTGGTCCGTGTGGTGAATTTTACCTCGTACTGCTCAAGTAAGTAATCAATTTGAAGTTTTGGTCCGATTTTGGAGATTTATCCAGTGGTTGGTCCGATTGTGGAGGTACGTCTAGTACTGATCCATCCAATTGGAGTCGCCGATCGTGGTCCATGGTCCGATTAAGAGGTGGTCCGTTTATAATGGTTATTTTGTATGAAAAACCAAATAAAAATGACCAAGGGTGGTCCAATTAGAAGGTGGTCCGATTATAGAGTGGTCCGATTAACAGGTTTGACTGTATTTAAATTCCGATAGCGACTGTAGAATTGTTTACAAAGATTGTCGTCTCAGAGAGGTGCTTGCTGTGCAACTAAAAGGAGTAGTGCATGCTTGAATGCGTCGAAAAATGGCAAACAACTGACGAGTTTAGACACAATTGTTTACCTTTGCAGAGATTCTTAGTCACTGCATCTACGCGCGACATCAATAAATTCATATTAAACATGAGCGACAATTACATCAATTGCAATCGTTCAAGCGTGAATACATATGGCTGTATGACTATACAAATTAAGACCGATCAGTTCAGAGGAACAAGGAACATTATGAACCAAGAAACAGGTTTACAATATTTTTGATAGTTTTTTTAAGCATGCTGTATTTTAGGCAGTGAACAATAGAGCTAATTTATTAAAAATATAATGCGGAAACAACCAAAACGGCACTACCATCCCAGAATGTGTTGAAACTTTGCAATCTTCATGCATCGTTGGATCGAATTCCGCAATAGCAGTTTTCCGTTTGTTTTATTTACAGACCACGTAATTCCTATTATCGTTTAAATACGGATCTCTCACTGAATATTAATGGACATCAACAGAGGTAAACAATTTTATTTTTATTGCAAATTAATAAAACAGTCAGAACGTTGCACTTATCATACATACCCCACATCAATGCAAATTACACTCCCTCTTCAAATTTGTAAATAAAAAAAATCAATTTTTTGCAAACCTACCGTCAGTCCTTGAGCCATAAGTTCTTCGGGTACCAATTCCGGACGGAAGACAGCCGGCGTTATCCAAGGCCATTTCGTATTGATTGGCAATAAGGTAACAATAACATCGCCGTTCGCTTCAAACAGAACATTTATCATTGAAAATATGTATTGAAAATTAATATGTCCCATTCATGGTGGAGGATATTTTAATGGTAGGTAGTGTGGCTCATTTGGGGAAAATTAATGTACAACGAGACCCCTCTATTTTTAACCGTTACAATTTAATAGCATTTTTTTTGTCAAAATGCCCGACTTGCCGAACTAAATCGAAATTTGCCACACCACCAAACATTTCATCCGAAATATGACTTCTCTTTCTGAAACTACATAAAATTTCCAATAAAACGACGTTACGAAGTTGCTCTTATCTTCCGAGATACACCCGTTCAAAGTTTAAAGAAATTTTAAAATTGTGTACGATTTTATCATTTTAAGAAAAGCAATTTTAAAATTTCTTTAAAGTTTGAACGGGTGTATCTCGGAAAATACGAGCAACTTCGTGATGGGTGAGGTGTCATTTTATTGGAAATTTTATGTAGTTTCAGAAAGAGAAGTCATATCTCGGATGAAATGTTTGGTGGTGTGGCAAATTTCGATTTAGTTCGGCAAGTCGGGCATTTTGACATAAAATGCTATTAAATTCTAAAGCCTCGTCTCCATTGTAAACAATTGTGGCGCAACTGTATACGAACATTGTGTTTCAGTGCTCCCAAATTGTTCGCGAACAGTTGCTGAACAAAAGTGTAACGTCCACACTGTAAACAAATGTTCCTGAGCAGTTCCACACATTTTGGAGCAATCGTTTCGCGTCCACATTGTAAACAGTTGTATCGCAACACTGCTCCTGAACAATGTTCGCGAACACCTCAAGCTAGTTTCGAGCTTGTTGCTGAGCTGTTGCACTGATTTTTGTAGGTAATTTATTGATGTTCGATGTTTTCCATTCAAATGGAAAACACGGCTGAACATTACACGAATTGGGACAATTTTATAGGAATTTAGAATTTCCAGTGGTAATTTTTGATCAAGTTTTATCTAATATTAAACATTTTAGGTTATTTTAAGACCAAACCAAAACAGTTAAAAGATACTTAGGTCCAGTTCTATTAGTATTTGCCACCGTATGAATACGGGCATATGGTAGTTTTATCAACTTTCGATTTTATCGTCGTATGGAATGTACCCACTTAAAGAGGGCATAGCTTACCGATTTCGTTCACTCGTAAGGGAGAAGGGGAGAAGATACAGGTTGTTGAAAGACTACGGCCGATTCTTATGTTTTCAGTTGAGGGAAAATGTTGACCCTTAGGTATGCAGTATGGAGCTGTTTAGGCGGATCCCATAAACAACATTTTTTAACTACTTCATAATGCATTAAAATTATCTTTCTTTATAAGAACTTATATATTATTTCAAATTGTGATAAGCAAATACACTAAAAGCTTCTCGCTACAGTCTTGACATCCTTGTCTACTTCATGGATCGACAGCATAGGCTTCCTCCACATACAACACTTCGGTCACTGTGCCGGCATCAACGATCACAGGCTTTATCGGTCTTATCACGACGATCGGTCACTTCCATTTCCTCCTGCCATTACCGCAAGTAAAGTCACTTCCTTTATCATTGATACCTCGATGGAATTTGCTTCACTTGTAACCTTTTCCATCAGATGGTTCGGCTGATTCATTTCGCTGAGCAATCTTCATCCTAGGATGCAATTGATCCGCACACAGCCAACTAAACTTTTATCTAATGAAATTATGGTTTCGGAAACGCGTACTGTAAAATATTTATTACAATCGTCACATTAATCGCGCTAAACAATAAATTGCATCATAATCAATCACGTGGAAAAGGGAACTGTCAAATAATAAATTAAATAAATGAACTTGCTGCGGAACAGTTTATAAACAGTATTCGAACATGTTGCGCAACTGTTCGCGAACATTATAGATTCTTGCTCCGCAACTGTTCAGAAAAAGTTCAGTCAAATGTTGCGCAACTGTTCGCAGACAATATTTTGAACTTTTTCGCAACAGTTCAGCAACAAATGTTTACAATGGAGACGAGGCTTAACGGTTAAAAATAGAGGGGTCTCGTTGAACATTAATTTTCCCCAAATGAACCACACTAGTTACCATTAAAATATTCTTCACCATGAATGAGACACCCTGTATACGTCGACGCCTACAATATTTTTTTTTTCAGATTATGTATTAAATTTCTTACCAAATCCTTCCCGCACTCGTCCTGTCGATAATTCAATTGTCCGCATTTGGCCCATGTCCGATGACACGGCTGGAGGAATGCTAATCGTTGACGCGACGCTCGTAGTACTTTTTGGGGTGACAGCATTCGTTTTGGGTGGTGTGGTGATGTTAGAGGCATTTTTCGGTGGACTAGCTGCACTATTGCTTGTGCTATTATTTAAGTTTACGTGGACACTTTCCGTTGCAAGAACAGCGGGCGCAATATCCTGCGACGGTGACAATGGATGCTTGTTATTCTGTCGGAAGAAACAAAAAAATTAAGAATGAATAATATGAGAATAATAAAAATCAATATTTGTTAAGAATAATCTCATAGGTATACAATGAACTTTCAATAGAAAATTATCATTGATAAAATTTTGAGAACACAACAACGATAATTTTCCAAGGTGTTGTTACATAAACGAGAGGGAAATGGTTTTTTTTTTGTTGTCACGCTCAACTTATTATGAGCATTTCGCTAAAATATAAACAATCGATAGCTTTCATTGTTGGCGGCACACGAAAGAATATTAAGCCTGCTAGTCAACTTCCAGCAGACGTAAAGTCTATTGTGGCGGCTTTTCATTCAGAAAGCAAATTGTGACTCTTGGTTTGGCATATATTTCCCATTTCATGAGGATAAGGAACTGTTTTTGGTATCGTTGTCATAACAACCATAACTTATCGTTTCATAGAAACATGTTGTAATCTAAAATCGGCGGTGACTAATAAAAACTCCTTATTAAGGAGTTTTTTATACCCTTCGCTCATAGAGTGAAAGGGTATATTAACTTTGTCATGAAGTTTGTAACGCAATGGGATCATGTGGCTGCCATACAAACCCAACTCCCCAAATTAGATTCTTCTAAGAAAAACTTTTTTCATTTGTGTACCATTTTCAACCAAATTTCACACAAATGTGTTTCTATTGATAACACAAAACATTATGTAAGAATGGATCAAATCGAATCATAAGGTCATGGGGCTGCCATACAAACCCAATCCCCCATTTTGGTTCTTCGAAGAAACATTATTTACAGCAATTTCACAAAACCTTGAATTAATGTGTCTTTATCAAAGCAACTAAAAGGTCAAAACAAGTGGAATCTATATGGCCATACTCCCGCATCCCCCAATAACATTTTCTGAGTAAATATTTTTATTTATTTATTTATTTATATTTTTATTCCAAACAAACCCCACACAAATATATTGTTCTGTCGACGCAACCGAACTTTTGTGAAGACAGAAGCAGCGCCCGCTCTAGGACTTACGGCGCCCCGGGCAAGAGGACAAATTGCCGCCCTTTATAGGTACTGTACCAAACAGATTGATCTAGATATCCATACTATCTAGATCAGTGGTTCCCAATCTTTTTCAGTTCTTGCGAGGTCTACTGATTCTGGCGCCACCCAAGAAAATAGGTATGAAATAATTGGCGTTGGCAACGAATACTTTTAATTCTTAGAGAAAACATAGCAACTCATGCCATGCGTTAGTCCAGAGTGGCTATGTGATCACACAGCCCATATGTGTTTGACTCCAAATTTATTACACTACACTCCACGAAATAATTCAAATGTCAAAATATTGTCGATGCAATTATTAACCCTTCTGATGCCGCCTACGAGCTATTATGCCTAAGGTGTAGCTGAATCTTCTGTGAAATCAATCTTATTTTTTGAAGAGGTCTAATTTTGGTTCTAGAAACAGTTTACATACTGTGTCTTACGATGATGCGCCGCTTTTTCGATTCTTTAGACATAGTTTACATTTCGCCGAACGTTTGATCGCATTTTTGGCCGTCGGTTCTTTTGAAATTTATATGGAAAGGGGTAAAAATATTATTGAACGATATTTTTCATCAAGAGATAGTACCAATGGTCTGTCTGGATATATACGCCAACAGAAGGGTTGAATATCACGTCGGCATTTTAAGAGAGTAATGAATATTACGCGGATTTTATATTCTCAATTGTAAACAAAAAATTGACGTTTGAATAATATTTTCACGCATACTATGAACTGCAATAGTGTGAGAACGGTGCCATTTTTATTTTCTGATGCCCACTTTGACTAACGCATGCTTTCTCTAAGTTTTAATTTTATAGGTTTATATATCAGAATCTATTTTCGCATGTTGAATTGTTTGAAAATTTAGTTGTTAGTTCAGCCGATATTTTGTAACTACTACGTTACCATGGCTTTAGTGATACGTCGAGCACGAAAAATGAAATCACCCGGAGCGACCAAAATCCGCAAGATTTTTACCAAAGATTTATTCTATCCATTCAAAAACTAGCTGACTGGTGCGTTTTTTTTTTAGGATCGCGAGCTTTGTCAATTTCAATTAGCCATATCATCAAACTCATTTAATCGAAGAAAATAAAATTGTTAGCAATTTGCAACGTTTTGCAACAACGGATTACCCCTGGTGAGTTTCGGAAGAAGTTCGAGTCAGAATGGTTGTTGTTGTGGAATCGATACCAAGAGGTTTTTCCTTTTGAACCAAGTGCTTGTACTATGGTTGTTACTCTAAAACTAACTTAAGCTAACTTAAGAACATTTTTTTAAAAAACAACACAAAAATTCATGATCGCATTGGGATTCAAACCACCGTTCAGCTATCATTCATACTCTTAAGCGCACCACCACGCGCCACAGTTCAGCAAGGCCTTATAGAGTTTGTTTGGAGTTTCAAAATGTTGAAGCTTGATGTAAGAAATCGAGAATGCATGCAAAATTTAGTTTTCCAGTCAAATACTCATACATTTTTAGAAAACTCTGCCCTATAAAATGTTGGGCCGAAAAATTGTGCTCGTTTTCATTACTAACGCTCTGCAGTTGTTTTCCATAAATTCCTTTCTTCTTCTTCCTTGCCTCGTTCTTTATACCTCTCCATGGTTCCGCGTTGCTCGACCTACGGTGTAGGCACATCGCCCGTTTTGGCGATAATTTCTCAGCATATTTCTACAGGCAGCTCTATCTTGGATCGTGTCATCACCGAGACCAATGCGTTGTTGTTGCTTTTTCATTTGACACATCCAGGTGTTCTTCGGTCTGCCTCTGGCCTTGGGTCCATCAAGTGGAACTTCCATTGATATCGCTCTCTTTGCTGGGTTCTCAGGCGGACGCCTTTGAACATGGCAATACCAATCCATTCGTCGGTCTTCGAGCTTTTCGGTGATTGGTTGGTCTATGGACAAGCTGCCTCGGATGTAGCTACTCTTGATGTGGTCCCTTTTGGTTACACCAACTGACATGCCTAACATTTTCATTTCAGTCGCTGTCATTTCTTTCGCGTAACCTTCATACATGGTCCAGCATTCTGATCCATACATGAGTGCGGGACGTACAACCGTTTTGTACAACTTGCCCTTTAGCTTCAGTGGCATTTTCTTATCGCAGAAAACTCCAGAGTTTTCTCGCCACCTCATCCACCCAACCTTTGTGCGATGTTTGATGTCATCATCGCATGTAGCTCCGCTGTTCACCATCGAGCCAAGGTACTTGAACTTGGTACAAGACTTAAGCTGCTCTCCTTTGACGTACATTTCAGGTATCGGTGCATTTGGGTCTGAGAATTGGCAGCATAAGAACTCAGTCTTTGTTATACTTACCCTCAGTCCATGCTCCTCCAGAATGTCACACCATTTTGTAAGCGCAGCTTGCAAGGCAACGATGTTTGGGCTACTGAGGACTATATCATCAGCAAAAAGAAGAGATATTTCTAGGCCGTCGGAGACACGTGTTAATAAGTAGCACATGATGATGTTGAAGAGCAACGGACTCAATACACTGCCCTGGTGTACTCCGACATTCACCGGAAATTCTTCTGATTCACCGGCTGTGCATCTAACCTTAGTCGTAGCTCCATCATACATGTCTCGTATCATCCTGGGGTATGCCTCGGGAACATTAAGTGCTCTCAAGGCCAACCATATCAGATCACGAGGTACTCTATCGAATGCCTTCTCCAAATCGATGAACACAAAGTACAAGTCCTTTCGTGCTGCTCTATACTTTTCCATCGCAATACGAATGCACTGAATCGAATCGACTGTAGATCGACCTTCAACAAAGCCGCATTGATTGTCATTCAACCGCACAATCTTTCTCAGGGCTCTCTTCCACTGCAAGCGTAAACTTGAGCGGCGCGGCGCTCCAGCGGCAAAGCTTTCACAAAATGTGCGAAAAAAGCTTTTACTAGTAAAAGGTATAAGCACACACAATATTCAGAAAGCTTTTCCATTGTATTGAATGGAATTTTTGTTTATTTTGCATAGTTACGCCATATTTTGCTTGGTTACGCCATTCAAATTCGGAAAAGCTTAACGCCTGCCGTCCATCAGGGCTCTCGTCCACTGGAAGCGTAAACTTGAGCGGCGCGGCGCTCCAGCGGCAAAACTTTCACAAAATGTGCGAAAAAAAGCTTTTACTAGTAAAAGGTATAAGCACACACAATATTCAGAAAGCTTTTCCATTGTATTGAATGGAATTTTTGTTTATTTTGCATAGTTACGCCATATTTTGCTTGGTTACGCCATTCAAATTCGGAAAAGCTTTAAACGCGGGAGCGCCGCGCCGCTCGAAGCAGGTAATGGACGGCAGGCGTTACCTGCTTCGAGCGGCGCGGCGCTCCCGCGTTTAAAGCTTTTCCGAATTTTAATGGCGTAACCAAGCAAAATATGGCGTAACTATGCAAAATAAACAAAAATTCCATTCAATACAATGGAAAAGCTTTCTGAATATTGTGTAAAAGTAAAAGGTATAAGCACACACAATATTCAGAAAGCTTTTCCATTGTATTGAATGGAATTTTTGTTTATTTTGCATAGTTACGCCATATTTTGCTTGGTTACGCCATTAAAATTCGGAAAAGCTTTAAACGCGGGAGCGCCGCGCCGCTCGAAGCAGGTAATGGACGGCAGGCGTCAATCGGTTGCAGACAACTCGCTCGTAGATCTTTAGTGTATGAGGTGTTAACTTTATAGCCCTATAGTTGTTGAGTTTGCGTGAGTCTCCCTTGTTCTTATAGAAAGGAAGAAGAAAACTTTCCCTGAAAGCATCAGGCATCGGAATTGAATTTTTCCATAAATTCCTTAAAAACTTCAATTAGCCGGATTGCTTTAGGCTTTTCAATGTGCATGGCTTATTTTCATAAATGCGTCATCTCCAGCATTTTTAAAGAGAATAGTTAAATCGGTTGAGCCTATCGCCAAAATCCGATAATAGCATGTCCAAACACAAAATAGGAAGCTCTGGCAATGTGTTCTCTGGATCGATCACTCATCAAATTCAAACCACCTTGTTCGAAGTTTGCCCTCCAATGCTAGATGAATCAATGCAATGGGAACCAACTTAAGTAGTCGATTCATGCGAAGGTTTGGCGAATTGAAGTTGAATTACAAAATACACGAAGTGTCGATGGAAATTATGGAAAACAACTCCAAAAAATTATTGCGAATAACATTTCCCACAGAGGAGTCTGTTTAAAACGCCTTAATGTTTTCAGCGTTTATTCGCCTCCACATTTCATATGAATTTCTTCGGGAGTTCAATATTTATTTAGTGGACTTGCTCTCCTGTTACTCAATATACTAAACAAAAACTTTAGATATCATCTTACGGAAATCAAATCGCATATATGTAAATGAATCAATAATGAATTCCGTGCTATAATTTCGCGTTCTGAAAATTAGGGTTCATGCAAGGTCCTTAATTCTGGTGAAAAGAAGGACGAAAGAATAACTTAGTCAGCGCATAACTGAGTCCCACTTTGCTTTTCGAAAGTAGGGCGGGTGCTAACATCACAGACGTAAAATTTGCGCGGCTTACTTAGCATTTTAGGATTCTAAATGAAGCACTTCGTATTAATGATGGGCTCCTTATAGCTTCGCGAGGAATATGTATTTTCAAAACACAACTTTAACTTTTTCTTATATCTTTATTTTATTTCGCCCCCTTTTTATTTCATCTGTAGAAAGGGAACAGCGGCCTTTCCACTTTATCGAAATTGATATTGATTTTTTTCTTTCCGCTTTTTTAATTTTTTTTTATTCGAGTGCTGGCAAAAAAGCCGCCCCTAAAATTTGGCGGCCCGGGCGACCGCCCAGCTTGCCCCCCCCCCTCAGAGCGGGCGCTGACAGAAGGAAAAGAATGGGGTGGGGGGGGGGGGGGTAAATATAAGTCGTAGGTACGCCCGGAAAAACTTTTAGCCCGAGGGGAGCGAAGGGTATTCAAATTTCGCCCGCGCCCGAAATTACCCTCGGTCTCGTTTTAGTCTATTTTCAGCTATGTACTATGTAGGTATAACAATTGGGACAATCAACACAAGTTAAGGAACCTTAGATCTTAGAAGTTTGTTTTTTTTTAGAAATTATCTCCGTCAAACGAATTTGTAGGATGCATTTTAATGTTTAGGGACTTGTAGTTCTTGTTAATAAAATAGCAATTAGTATATCGATATTATGATTTTGCCCTTTTATTAGACTTATACATACATATAAGAAATCGCGGCCTCTTTTGTTGCAAGAATCAATAAGAAATATGATTAGGTTAAGATAACCGGCTGGAACATCAACAAAATCAGTGCACTTATCGTTTATGATCTTGATAAGGATAATGCCAAGCATTACAAAGTCAATACATACAAGCAACAATTATGCTTAATGCCTTGAACGACAAATTAGATTTTACTAACAAAGATAAATACAGTTCTATTAGCGGTGAATCTAATCTATAACGTACTTTTTTCGTATTTGTTTAGTTGATTACAATTTGCTTTCAGAATATTCTTATATAATAATCTGTAGAAAATCAACAATAATTAGCATAAACTTGTATGCGTGAGCACTTATTTAAATAAAAGTATTTACGAGGGTGTAAGGTGAAAGATGTGCAGTGCAAAAAGCACCTGTCGTCTTACTCTATTGTTCGTAGTGGGAAAATAGATACATGCACGAGTATGTATTTTATTATAATAATTGGCTTAGCAGATAAATGCAAAATGCTTATCAGAAAACATCATTTATGGATTTTGCATTTTAACATGGAGATTTTGCTGTTTTCTAAAAATTAATAAAATGAAGGTTGTTGTTTTTTTAATAGCGGTTAATAGAAAATGTTTTAAAATATTGTGAACAAATGACGGTGACTGAAATGAAAATCTCAGTTGTAGCAACCATAAAGGGACCACATCAAAAGCAGCTACATCCGAGGCAGCTTGTCCATAGACCAACCAATCACCGAAAAGCTCGACGACCGACAAATGGGTTGGTATTGCCATGCTCAAAGGCGTCCGTCCGAGGACCCCGCTAAAAAGGCAATATCAATGGAAGTTCCACTTGATGGACCCAAGGCCAGAAGCAAGCCGAATAACACCTGGATGTGTGAAATGAAAAAGCAATAACAACGCAGAACGAGGCAAGGAAGAAGAAGATTGTGAACAAATGGAATCATAATATACTGAGTACTCTCTTTCTGTGATTTTTGTAACATATAACCCTTACTGAGGCACTGGTCACAGACAGGTAAGTCGACTGACTGGGCTTATGTCGACCTAAAAACTTTCGGAAGGCCAATCGCTAGGCGAAAAGGTGTTAAAACATTTCCCCGCATAATCACACTTTCTAAAATATAGACGGCCTATTTACTTCATCATTTATCTTTATAATAGCAATACGCCTCTCAGAAATGCCGCTTGTGCAAAAGGCTGCCCATATTGAGATCCGCTTGAAACTGCCAGAATCCTTTTCCAAATCAAGGAAAAGCAAGTGAAGCGGGGAGTTAAACTCAACGCATTACTCGATGATAATTCAAATGATGTTAATGTCGTAGCTTAGAGAAAGCATAGCAACCCATGCCATGCGTTAGTCCAGAGTGGCTACCGTGAGAATCAAAAGTGATGCCACACTTCGAAACCCTATCTTTTATTCAACATAATTTTATAATCGTAAATTTTAGAGAATGGGGAATTGTTTTATCTTAAAGCTATATTCATTACAAATTAAATTTATAAAATTCATTCAAATACACACAATAGTTTTAATTTAGCAAGGACAAATTCAAAAATAGTCATATTTTTATGAATCAAAAGTAATGCCACGCTTGCAACTTTCCTTAATAATAATATCTTTTTGAACCGTATTTGTTATTCACATAGCATGGCGGTGCATTTTTATGACGAACGAGTTAAGCTATGTTGTTTTTTAATAATCCATACTGTCAATTTTACAATTGTTCAGTATAAAAGGCTTTTTAGAAAAATTGTGACCGAAACGCAAGTGGAAATCTGAAAAATTATAATAAATTTATGGATGGAGGGAAAATTATTTCGCGAAATCGGAAAAATAGTTAAAAGGCATTATTCGACAGTGAGAAACATCATTTCGAAATAAAAAAGTTGCCAAAAACTAGAAAATTTGCCGCGTTCTGGATGACCTCAAAAACTTAATCTGGTTCAAGTTGAAAACATTGTTAAGGAAGTGAAAGTTAATCCGAGGGCAAGTGCTGTAAAAATTGCTGAAAATATTACCCGTAATTTCGGCCAGCTAATAAGTGCGTGAACGATCCGTCGGGCATTAAATGCTAATGGCTTACAGGACGAGCCCCAAAAAAGAAGCCTTTTATTTCGGATAAAAACAAAAAGAAGAGGAGACAGCATGCAAAAAAGTATGGAAATTGTGGAAATAACTTCTGGCGGACTGTATTTAGCGATGAAAGCAAATTTCAGATTTTCGGCGCTAAAAAAGGCTCAAAAATTTGGCGAAAGAAAAATTCCGAGTTTGAAGAAAAAAACATTACATCGACAGTAAAGCATGGGGGAGGTTCAGTTATGGTGTGGGGGTGTATGTTGGCGGCAGAGGCAGGAAATCTCATGTTCATAGATAGCACTATGAAAAAGGAGCAATATTTATCAATATTGCAGGAAAATTTAGCTCCTAGTGCCCAAAAACTCGAGTTACCTAGGACTTGTATCTTCCAACAGGACAATGATCCAAAACATACCTCTGCTCTGGTAAGAGAATGGCTATTGTACAGGACACCAAAGCAACTTGATCATCCTCCTCAGTCTCCAGACCTGAATCCCATCGAACATTTATGGGAAATTTTGGATCAGCGTGTTCGGAAGAGACAAATTTTCAACAGAGAAGATTTGAAGCGCGCTCTACTTGAAGAATGGGCTAGTATACCGCAAGGAGTCGCCATGAATCTTGCAGAGTCTATGCCAAGACGATTACAGGCTGTAATAAAAGCAAAAGGTTGACCGACATAATATTAGTTTTAAGCATAGTCGTTTTTTTTTCCTATAATAAAAACAACGTGTGCCATTACTTTTGATTCTTAAAAATTGCACCATTTTCATATTTTTATTTGCGATTTGTTAATTACTGTTCGAATTCTTATGAACATTTGTTAATTTATTTACAATTAATAAGGCTTTGATTTGAGACATTAAGCTCTTTTCAATTCTTGAAACTTACAGATATATTTTGAGTCAAAGGTCATATTTCAAAGTGTGCCTTCACTTTTGATTCTCACTGTATGTGATCACACAACCCATATGTGTTTGACTCCAAATTTATAACACTACACTCCACGAAATAATTCAAACGTCAAAATATTTTCGATGCAATTATTAACCCTTCTGTCGCCGCCTACGAGCTATTATGCCTTAGGTGTAGCTTAATCTTCTGTGAAATCAATCTTATTTTTTGAGGTCTAATTTTGGTTCTAGAAACAGTTTACATACTATATCTTACGATAATACGCCGTTTTTTCGTTTCTTTAGACTAAGCTGACCAGACGTACAGCATTTTGCTGTACAGTACAGCATTTTGACCTGTCGTACAGCATTGGTAAATGTACAGCAAAATGTACAGCATTCCCCATGCCACACAATGAAACCTAATTCACTACATAAGCTTCCCGATGAGGCATGTGATCAGTCATATCTGCTTTTAAGGTGTAGTGTTTAATCGCACTTTTACGTTTGACAATTTCTGTGTTTTCTAATCAAAAATTGTCCATAACTTGCAAATTGGGCGGACATTTTGAAATTTGGTGCCCTTAACCCCACTACCCATATTTGGTGAACAATTCAAGGCTGCCAAGGTTACAGCCGTCAAAAGATGAGATATTAAGATGGAAAAATCAGCCATTGTACTCCATCCGATTTCTTTATCAACATCTATAGGAAAATTTATTCAAAAGAAAAGACTCAGCAAGGTTTTTGAATAACGTTTTTTTTCGCACATTTCCTTAGAATCCATTTAAAACGGCGTTAAAAGCCCAGCGGAACGGCATGGCATCACTAATATAACCATAGAGAAATGCATACGTACTCTCCTCGAGAAATATGCCAACCAGGTTTAGATAAGATTTAGACCTCTGGCTCGTCCTTTGGTTTACTTCAATTCGGTGGCTCACCCTTCGCTCTGCTCAGATTTCGTATTGTCGCGCATTAGAGAATTCGTTAACATTTTTGCGACGCAGTGCTGTTGCGAAATAGGATAAGTGCAAGCGCAGCGAGTGGTGAGCTAATGGAAGGCAATTCGTTGGATTTAGATCTCCGGCTCGTCCATACATTTACTCAGATCCTAGGGGTCGCCCTTGGCTTCGCTCAGAACTCACTCTGTCACGCTTTTTCGCCAACATGTTGTTGTTGTAGCGACTCAAGAGATACATATTTTTTCTCTCTTGAATCGAAGGGGTTTTGGCAGCTCTTGGCCGTTGTGACAACGGGTAGCTCCGGGACGATTTAGATCAAAGAACCGGCTGCCGTAGGAGCATTTTTATAGACAATGCAAACGTCCATGGTCAATCCCACTATTCAAACCCACGCTCCAGTAACTCAGAGATAGAGTGTCATCTCTACCACTGAACCACCGAATGCCAACATCCTTGCGACCAGCGCTGGTAGGAATTGGATAAGGCCTGGTGCAATGGCAACGAGTATGGTGAGCCAATAAAAGGCAATTGGCATATTGACCTGTGGCTCGTTCTTAGGATTACTCAGATCCTATAGCTCGTCCTTGCGCCCGCTCAGATCTTGCTGTTGCGGAACAGCATAAGGCCAGATGCGAGTCCAGCGAGCCAATGGATGGCAATTCGTGAAATTTATACCTCTGACTCGTCCTTAAGTTTACTTAAATCCTGTGCCTTGTCCTCGCTTCCTCCAGACGTCGATTGTCTGTTGCGGTTTTCAGAATTCGCCTACATTTGTGACGCAGTGCTGGTGCTTAGACTGATAAGGTAAGGTGAGGTGCGAGCTAAGCCATCGGTAAGCCAATGGATGCCATTTCCTGAAATTTAATTCTATTACTCGTCCTTATGACAGGTTCTACGCTACGCTACGCCGCGCTACGCCTTTAGTCTGCACGCAGCCTTATGCTTGAAATAAGCAAATCGGCAGAATTTCATAGCTGACAAATATGCTGAATACCGAGCTTTCTGCCCAGCATTTTTGTCAGCAATGTAACATGCATTGCGCTTGATATTTCGCGATGCTGATGCTGCTGCTGTGTGCATTCAAGCATTAGTCTAATGAACATGGACAGAAACAGGGTTAGGATAATTTATGGTCTCCTCACGGGACACTGCCGTCTAAACGGCCATTTAACGACCATGCGCATTGTTACCGACGTGAGCTGTCGGCTTCACAAATTATTTGTGAATGCGAGAGGCTAGTTATGCGCCGTTTGGAATGCTTCGGCTTAAACGATTTATCAAAAGAAGTCGGTTAGATGAGTTCATTTAACCTATAGCTTGGGCAATGGCACAATAGACCACCGGTCGCAGTGCCTTGAGCAATTTAATTGCTCCAGCCCCGTACAAATCCATCTAACCTATACTTGCACGAAATTAACTGCAACCAAAATTAATTACTGTTCACAAAATCTAAAAATTCATGTTTCGACGCCATTTGAAAAGTTGTGTGAAACAATAACACAACATTTTACATGGTCTGATAAGAAAGTGACGATAAGAATTTCACTTTGTCGCGTTGCAATCGATTGTGACAAACCGGTCCTGATAAATTTATCAAATAGATAACGCCAATTCAAGCAATCGACCAAAACAAGTTAAAGCTGAAATTCTTCTCTCGATGGGGGTGGCTAATCGGACCAATAAATCTTTACAGACTATAAGTGCTTGAAATCTGAAATGTATGATAAATTGACCCATACAATGGCTGCATACAACCAACAAAAAATATAGCAGAAAAGTTTTACTTCAATCGCATAGAGGCTCATTCCGCATAGAGGCTATTTAGCGGGTAATTGCTGAAGCATTTGCAGTGTTCTCCAATGAATTTCGCTCGCTGAATGCAGCCATTTAGCGCGACAATCAGAAATGCATGCTTTCCGACGAGCGGCGACCAATTAAAGACACTGGTTCAGTGTAAGTGGACTGTTAAGTTGAGCCATAACCAATGAATGACTAACTGACGTGTGACCTGATTTTAGGTCACTCGAAGGGCATCGTGTGCAGCAGCCAGAAGCACGTCATCGTCTAACGTCCAGTTAGCAGTGTCGGTAGGTGATACGGTCATGTGAGTCGGGCCAAAGAAAACATGGTTCCATTCCAACGTCTTGTTTTCACATTACTTTCATTTTTACTGCCCCCGCGCTGTTTCTTTGCTGTACCGGTCACACTAGACTGACCCAAGTGGCACATGGAATAAATTAATTTCTCTCCTGCGATCCACAGGTTGTCTCTGCTCTGCTTTGCAACAAAACGACACGGAGAAATAGGAGTCGCGGTCACGTCCAGACCACTAATGGTATGTGGACATGCAACTCTGCGACGGCACAGAATATAATTTTCGCCAAATTGTTTGCTTGTTCAATGATGCGTTCATTCTCGTTCATAGGTAAACAGCACGTTGGCCATTGAAATGGAAATTCGATCACTCTCGGATGCTAATTAAATTGTTTTTGTTTGCGACACAATGTTTGAATTGGATGGGAACACAACGCAAGACAAGAGTTGGCTTGGCTGTGATATAACAGAACAGAGTGAGATCAAAATGCGGATGGCATGTTGCCGCCTTATAGTCTTACCTGTACCTGTGCAGGTGATTGGGAGCGCTGGGCTCGGGTCGTTGTCGCCGGGGGACCAGCCCCAACGCCACTGGGCGAGATCGAGCGCTTATCGTCGTCATCTTCGTCTTCGAATTGCACCCAACTCGACTTGAGCGGATCGCCTGCAACTTTGGTTGCCCCATTTATTGCACCCGCGGTGCTCGACGGTGATGAGGAATTCGTGAAATTTGCATGTGAACTTGACTGAGCCGGTGGTGGAAGTTCAATATCTATTGTCGCCGCGTTTGGTACACGATCCGTTTCGTCGCCGCCCGACGAGTTCATTATGAATGCAAAACGGTGGTTCTGCCTGCCTTTTGCGTCGATCGGTGGTCGCGCAGAAAAAGTAGCACAAATGATTGGGTTTTTGGAACCAGTGTGCGCGCGGAATGCGATTCACGAAATGCAACTTCACAAACGTTTAACTAGAACAGCACTCATTCAGTAACTTTCACCGTAACAAGAACAACAGATATTTAGGTAGGTGACAACGCCTATTTGCAATTGGACGGAACGACGAAACCGATCACACTTTGGTTACGTGGTAACCATCATCTTCCAAAGAACACAATTCCTTTCGAACGGATATCTTCCGACGTTTCCGAATTACAACAAATCGAAATTGATAACTCGCGTCTCGATGTTCAAATAAATTGGGAGGAAAACTCGCACTCGGCAATGCGAATCAAATGGAAAACATAAAAAAGCAGGGAAACTCGGTGCCGTCACACCTTGCACTGTACTGTAACGTTGTCTGCAGAAAACGGACAGGTGAAATCTGAAAAGAAGTCCAATGAGAGAGGAAAATTGAAGTAAAATATGTAAACATGATCCGGTTGGGCAATGCTTCTAAAAGGTTAATTTGAGTGCAAATTTTGATTTGAGTGAAAACTGCTTGCGGTAACGATTATATGAAAAGGGCTATCAACAAATTGTCGTGAAATTAATTAGGCAAATTTTCATTTATTTTCTCACATCATTTTATCAACATCCAATGCCTAAAATATGGAAATAAATAAATGGGAACCACTCAATAATTTAAACTCCAAATAACTACCCACGGCCTTAACAGAAACCGTACATATTCACAATATAAACTCTCTCGCAGCTGTTTCGACGTCTGTCATACTGTCACACACCATCCTGTCAAAAAAAATTCTATCCAACCAGCCATGGCATGCAGAAAATTTGTTCAGGATTTTACTAAATTAGGCCGTAGCCAGCGGTTTTTCAGCTCATCATCCGTTTTGGCTTCGTCATCCACAGAATCTGATTTAGAGAAAGTCACACACACCGGCCAGGTAACGTGCCCGTTTTCGATTTTTACGCCACAAGTTACAATCCATCACCAGTGGGGTGTTATGCAAACATTTTGTCAACAAATCTACCTCGACCGCTAACCCCTCATCATTTCCTTTCATTTTTTTTTTGTGAAATTTCAGGTGTTTGATAAGGACGACTATCGAAATGCACGCTTTATGAATGCCAAACGCTATGTGAACGAAAATTGGGGTATTAAATTGATCGATGAGATTCCACCGAAAGAAGTGACCGAACGAGTGGTGTACTGCGATGGTGGTGATGGTCCATTGGGTCATCCAAAAGTGTACATCAATTTGGTATGTATTTACGTTAAATGAATAGTCCTGAAATGCTTAATGGGTGTGCGAATATTTTCACTATTTTAGGACAAGCCTGGATCACATATTTGCGGATATTGCGGCTTGCGATTCGTTAAGAAGGATGATCATCATCATTGAACGTTGTCAATTGGAGGTTTAGTGAAGAAAGGAGTTAGCAATATGACTCCTGTGTCTGAAGATTGTTAGATTAAAAATTAATCGATTGATTTTTGTGTTTTAGTCGCTTCTGCTTTTCAGTAACCACCAGACGCAAAATGATGAGAGATTATTGAACGGTCAGTTGCCCGGAGTTTAGACACCGGAAATCTAAACTAAGTAAAATCAAGAAAGGTGTACCACATGGAGTAGTTCTATCGTCTTCCATGTTGAGCCTCTACATATCAGAACATCTCAAACCACCTGGAGCGGTTTCGTCAACCAGCAGCATTCCTCCTCCTCGTACTTTTACGCATGACGTGTGGAATGGACTTTTCGAAACTCCAAGTGTCTTTTGCCCCTCACCTACTGAAATTTCAGCCAAAGCATTCCACATTTGGTTGATGTTATTTTGAAACCACTCCATGATTTGATCAACGAATGGAGCTACTTCAGGTTTCAAAGTTTTCGTTTGTGAGATTGTGCCACTTGATTTTTTCGACTAGCTTGGTAGTTCATCTATTTCAGGCTCCTCCTACTTTCAAAATAGCTTCTGACAGAGGCAATCACCTTGCAGTCTTTTACCCATCGTCTCATAAAATCTAAGCACAAGTGGTAATCGATCTGCGTAGTAGCGTAGTAGTAGGTAACCATGTGTTTCCGTGCGATCTGCACATGGTTATAGGATAGCTTCACCTTCGTTATTTCGCAGAAGAGCTACTCTTCCCACAATGGCAATCCTCGTAGCCGTAGTTTGATTCTCCCTCATGATCATTTATATCACCTCCGCAGAAGAAATCGTTCTCTGTCGATATGGGTATTTCGCCACTTCGTCTCTTGTACGCACATAATGACTATCCCTCTTCAACATGCCATCCTCTATCTCTCGACGTCATGGAAACGACATTGCAGCCATGCCGACAACATTTGTGACAAAATGAAGGGCAGAAACAAGATACTGAAGTCCCTTGCTGGCAGCAAATGGGGAACAGATAAGGAGACTTTACTCACCGTCGGCGTCGGTCGCTCTGTGGTAAATTACGCAGCACCGATATGGACGAATAGCTTATGTAAAACAAATTGGAAACGAATTCAAACATGCCAGAATGCATCCATGCGTACTATTACTGGATGCGTACGCATGCCATCTGAAGACCACCTGCACCAAGAAACTAAGCTGCCAGACTTCAAGGTACACAACGTTCTACTGGCTAAGCAATTTCTTGTTGGTTGTTATCTAAACTAACACCCAAATCATGACCTTATGGACAAAACCCCACCACCACGTCATCGTTCGTTCGTTAAGGGACATCCATCCTACGTCTACCACTTATTTGTCATTGAGAGTTCCTGAGCCTGATGGCCATAACCTCCCTCGCTTGCGGGACGACAAGATGCCTCCCTTTGGAACCCCACCTTGGGATGCGACTCTAGCTGGTCGGCTTGCCTAACACCACAAACCCCCTCGAGTCCAACGCCTAGATGGGTAAGGACCATGGTCCCCTGGGCACGCCCATCCCCGAGGTACACTATTCGCTAAAGATTTCTCAATAGCAGGTGTGATCTTCCCTTGGCCCTCTTTCGGTAGACCTAAAGAATTCGGCTTGCCAGCCGCAGGATCGTTATGCCTGTTTAATACTCGTCGGCCTATCGCAGACTCGTAGCGCTACCGTTCACATTGGAATGCCCGCTGTCCGTTTACTAAGCAGCAATTTGACTCAGGCCGTGTGGTCATCAATCCACAAACCAGCTAGGTATAGACGCATAGGCCATTCTCCCTAACTAGCCCCTTCGTGACTTGGGTTATGCGAAGCCGCCAGCTCCGAGACTGGACACGTACGCTTATAATGTGTTTCTCCCCTACGAGGAAGCACTGCGTCGTGTAAGCTGGTATGGCTGACTTTTCGGAGGAATAGGGCAAAAGTCAGCCATACATGACTAGAGAGCCCGGGAACGTCATCGCCCGACGGTCTTTGTACAGATCCACGCCATGGCGTATCAACCATACCAGGGGCCTCCCTGCGCTGCTCAGGTACGTGGTGTCGCAACCCACCAAAGGCCTGTGTCACAAGGACACTGACTCCCTTGCGGGGTTCGTCAAGGGACATGGAAAGGGAAGTCCAAAGGTTTAAACGAGTTCCTCTCGATAACTCCAGTACTTACAAGGCGGCCCTTAATCAATTGCACAACCGCGAGGTAACCAACAATAGGATATCCGCAAACCGTGTCTTTCGCGCTCGATCACCCGACATCTCAGCCGATGAGCAACAACTGCCTAGAGCCACACGTACCACCTTGGCTCAGCTTCGTTCTGAATGGTGCTCCAGATTGAACTCGTTTTGGTCGCGCATCGACAATGCCATTGGAAATATTTGTCCAGCGTGTGGAGCCAGCCCACACAAAGTGGATCATATATTCGAATGTACTGCCGCACCTACGCATCTAACATCCATCGTACTATGGGAGAACCCCATCGAAGTTGCGATCTTCTTAGGTCTTGACCTTGAGGAGAGGATGCCTACGATCTATGAATGATGGTACAAGCCCCCCCCCCCACCTCTCTTGCGTCGCTACAACAACAACAACAACATTGCAGCTTGCAACCCTCAGCTTCAACATAATGTAGTTGGGACTGTCTTATATTGCTCACCCCCGGAAATCGTCGAACCGTCGTAAAATCTGGCATTGTGAACGCCAATGCTATAAAACTAGATAAACGTGTAAGAACACTAAAACTTTACTTTGATATATAATTATTAAATTTTTTTTTTATGAACATGGCGTACTGGACATTTGTATGCATAAAATACGATACTCACCTGATCTATACCGTCTGATAAAATCTGTAATGAGAAAAAGACAACCAATGAGCCTGCAGTTACATGCACTGAAGATACCAAGTTATTTGAAACGTAAACGAATTATAATTCAAGTATCTATGTTGGCCCGGCCAACAAACAGGAAGAAGAGGAGAGCGAAGGAGAACCACTTGTCGGCGTCGTCGTCTCAGCATCGGTCATCGGCTTCTCGTTATATCGGTTGATTCTGGCTCAGGTACTCAAACGGCAATGCGAGGTAGACGCAGGATGGATGTATCGGTGGCTTCGGCTGCTTCTCCTTGGTTCAATCCCACTTCACTACCATACTCATTCTTCTATATCCAGAAGTAAAGCCTTTCTACCTAAGGCACACAACTTCTGGCGAAAACATTATCATTCGGTATTCTATGGTAGAATGCGGAGGGGGAAACCACAACCTCCTAGCTAATACAGAGGGGGATCAACTCCGGAACGGAGCACCGCGCCTCTACTCACATTTCAGAGAGGGGAACACCAGAACCTCTCAAACACACAACACGAAGAGGGGAGACACCACAACCTCTTCAAACATTAACTCAACGAGGAGAGGGGAGACACCACAACCTCTCCAACACGTAAACTCTGTGCAAAGAGGGGGAACACCACACCCTCTCGAGTTTATCACAAGTAGAAAGGGGAGACACCACAACCTTTCTACGAACGTCAACTCAACATGGAGAGGGGAAACACCACAACCTCTCCAAAACGTAAACTCTGTGCAAAGAGGGGGAACACCACACCCTCTCGTGTTTATCACAAGTAGAAAGGGGAGACACCACAACCTTTCTACAAACACAACGCTGAGAGCGGGACGACCACAACCTCTCAACGACTCAATCGGAGGGGACCAACTCCGAGGTGAAGCCCACACGGCTCTAAACATCTCACTGAGAGGGGAGACACCACAACCTCTCACACTATCATTAATTTCCGGAAAGGGGGAAACCACAACCTTTCCATACAACACTCACTCAATACTGAAACTTAGAATACCTGTAGGTAATTTTCGATGCTGTACACACAGCAAAACCTAGTCAGCCATAAATCAGATCTCACACAATTAGCATAACAACAATACAAGCAACTACAAGCTCAGTGTACTCACCTACGCACAACGTCTTTTCCTACCGACACCTTAGCAACAGCCAACAACCATCGAATGTGTCGTGATATCTTGAAATGGATTTTCTCGCGTCACACCTCACAAACACCCCGGAAAAACACTTGACGCGAACCACGCTCGTGTGGAATAAACCTAATTCTAAATGTCGATGATTAGTCGCGTAATTTGTCCACGGGAATATAACAAAACCAAACCAGGAACATAAAAGCGCTTGACGTACCACTAGGAAAAATGACCGATTTTATTTTATTTTTCAATTGTCATTTAATTTCATGGCCTACTATGAAAATACAATCCTTCAAAAACTCCAAGCATCCTACAAACGACACCTATTGGTATAATCGTTTGAAATAGAAGTCTCAATTTTACTGCTAAGGTTTAATTTTTAATGTAGTAACGCTAATCATTTTTAATTTTCCAACAAACTGAAAGTTCGTAAGTGATCAGCTGAAATTAAGTCAAAGTTTCTTCTTCTTTACGGCTTGATAGTCCGACGTTGGGCCTTGGCCTGGATTATTGACCTCTAATTGTTGCCGTTGCCGTTTTTCGGCATGCGAACGTCGTTCATCCTTTCCACGTGTCCCGCCTATTGCAGTCGCTGCAAGTTCACGATTTTCGACACATGTAGCTCACCGTACAGCTAATACAACTCATGATTGTACTGAATGCGTCATGTCATTGACCTCTAGGGCTACTACCTCTCTCTCGCCCGGCACCGGTCAAAGGAAAAGAGGGGGAGTGATAAAAATCTTCAGAGTACTTTTTTTGCTTCGATTTCATTCAAACTAACCACCCAACCAACCAAACCACACTTTCGGAAGTGTATGTCATAACGGAACTATTTTTATAAAAACCTTGGCTAAATATCTAAACAACGCTCCCGACAAATTTCAGTGTACGGTTTGATAAAAAACAAATCCATGCTTCGCAGCCATAGCATACCATAGGTCGGATGATCGTTTTATACACGTGGAACTTCGTGTTTCTGCGCACCAGCTTCGATTTCATTATTGGGAGGACCGAAAAATAACACTTATTAGCTAGTTGTATCCGCCGCTTTATCTCATCTGTTTCGTTGGCGTCCTTTGACAAATTGCAACCCAGGTAAGTGAAGTCTCTATATTGAGGTCTCCCACTGTGATGCTTGAATTTACTGGCGTTCTTGTTTTTCATTGCATCATGACCTTGGTTTTATCCTCGTTGATATGTAGTCCAACCTCCCTTGCGGCTTTTGCATCGCCCACCCTTCGAGACATGATGTTGACGTTGTGTCGACTTGATAAGTAGCGTTCCTCTGCTGTCCATTTTCATGGCTCGAATTACGTATTCCGGAGCAAGGTTGTATGTAAAGCGTTGGTGCCAGGTCATCGCCCTGATTTAGTCCAGTACGAGTTTCAAATAGGTCAGTGAGTCTGTTCTGAACTCTGACCTGCGAGACGGTATTAGTCATCTTCATGAGTCGCACTAGCTTTGTCGGTATACCAAAACGCAGTAAAATATTGATGAGCCAAAGTTTGGTGCCACAAAAATTACACTTTTCAAAAATTTACTCGTCAAACGTTTGCTAAATTGTAATTGAAAAGTCGTTGGCAAAATAGGGCCCCGGTTCAGATTTATTGTACATACTAATAAATAGTCTGGCTGGTCTAGCGGTTAGTGCGCGCACCTTCGGTGCACAGGATCATGAGCTCGAATCTCACCGTGGATCATGGTGTTTTTCGAACTCACGAGCTTGTGACGGACTATGATCTCACTCAGATGTTACGAGTACCCATTTATGGGGATAAATAACACTGCTGAGCGATGCTGATCTCATTACCTCAACAAAAAGCAGATAAGATCTTGGAAATAGGATGTTGTCACTAACACATCATGCGGCCTTAGTCCAATGCTGGATTGTCGCGCCTGTTATTTATTTAAATAGCAGAAAAGAAACACAATCGAATAATTGCAATACGTTGTAATATTTATTAATAATCTGCAGTTAAATATAACCCATAAAACATGATATCCAAATCACATTCTCCTTCACTGGAAGTGTCCAGTCGTTGCTTGTGAATCATACGCCTGCCTTCATCTTCCAATCCACTGCAAAATACATTACGAATTACATCTACAAAGGGGGAATAATACTAAATACGTAATGCAATGTCTTAAGTCATTCTCCAATGTTTCACGGATGTCGTCACAATTAGTACCACTATCCGCGACACAAATCCGAGTCGTCTTCCTCGTTCGTTTCTTCATCGAAAAAGAGTCCTCCAGCAGCTTACATGCTCCTGCTTCTCCATTGCATGATGGCGCGCACGAGCAGCTTATTATGCGGCGGCTCTTATATCCAAGGACAAAAAAACATTATTTTGTTGTTACATTTAAGAGATAGAGAGAGATACAATACTCATTTAAAATTAAAGGACACAACAATACACGCCATAATTTTCAGCTAATGAATTGAAAAAATTTCACACTGAGTGTTACGATAGCTAGACATCTATATTTATGAATAAGTGCTGTAATCAATTGCATTTGTTCTGCAATGACGCCCTGTGGTCACCACAGGTTACGTGGCAATGCATAACCTTCTTTTGATACGAACAGATTGCGCAAAACCGCACCAATCGGAGTTGTGGATTCGTCGTTCGGTATTGACGGAAGTATGTTGCGAGGACGATTCAGATTGTCGTCAGCGGCTTTGGTGCCCGAATAAGTAGTGACCGTTTTACCATCAAGTGTGCGAGTAATAGTTGTTTTTGTAGAACCGTCCGTATCGCGTACAACACGCTTAGTTTCGACCGTACCGTCCGGTTTGCGAATTGTTTGAGTCATGATGCTTTGGCCAAACATTTTCGGACCCTGCCAATAGCAACGAGTTGGTTATGTGTACGAAATTCTCTAAATCGATTGTTTTTTTTTGGATTGTACCTGATATGCACCCTCGAAGACACCTCCAAATTGTGGTGGAATCTTCTGAATGAACTTGTCTGCACGTCTGGTGGCCGGTTGTTGATTTGGATCGCTAAGCGAACCATGAATGCGACCCATAATTGTTTCCTCGTCGGATAACTTGACTTTCGGCTGAATGGCACGGCGTTTTTCATTCTCTGGTATTAAATTGATTTCAGGTGTTGCACGTTGAAGCAATGAATGAAGTTGATCGGCCAGAATTCTAAAAAAAAACAGAGTAGAGTGATGTTGATCAAATGAATGTTGTGAAATTTTTCAATATTTCATTACGTACATTTACAATTTGGAAATTATGTACCACGAAAATAAATTTATGAAAAAAAAATCGATTATGTACTTACTCCCCATCCAGATCAGTATCAATGCTCTTGGCCTTTTTGAACGCATCCTTGGCTAGGTTTTCTTCAAAGCCCGGCTTCATGTATTCCTCACGGAAGTTCTTGTCAAAGTCTCCACTTTCTAAAATAGAACCAAATGGTAGGAATCTCTGCAACAACAAAACTGACACCAATCCACCTTCATACTCCTTGATCGACTTCAACATCTCTTGCATCTGTTGTTCAAAATGCTTCTGCAACTCCAACGGATTCGTGAACATTTGGAAGAGAAATTTGCTCTTCCTATCGAACAATTCATCGTCCGTTTCGCTCTCCTCGAACCAGGTCGGTTTGCGGAACTCATCCTTGAATCCTTGTGCTCTGAAACGACCCCAAATATCGGCCGGTCAACGAAAATCAAACGATTTTCGGCAAGATGAAAACGCCAACGCAACGAACCCCGGATTTATCGATCGGTTTGAATGTTCGTTGCGCTTTTGCCCTCTATGCTCTCACGTAATGTCGGTCCTAGCCGACCTCCAACTCTACTTACGGTTCGTTCTTGCCGTCTCCTTTGCCAAACATTTTCTTCAGGATATCCATCTTTTTGCGGCTGCTGCGTCACACGACCACGAAAATGCTAATTGGATGGATTTTGATAGCAAACACAAATCGGAAGGCTTGTCGCGACCACTGAACGATTTCCAATATGAGCTATTCGATAATAGAAGAGAAGTGTCTCGAATTTTGCGATTATGCGCGCTGCGTGCTAATCTGTGTTTTGACAGAACAGGTGTTGATTGAAAAGATTTTTGAGTAGAAGAAAAATGAAAAATACTCAAATTCTGTACGACGAAAGACTTTTTAGAGCGTATTCAAGTTCCTTGGTGATTTGGTGATACACTGAAATCAGCTGTTCGAGCTATCATTTTTCCAATAGAGATATTGGAATATTGGAATGCATTCGTTACCGGGACAAGAATTTGAAAAGATTATTTACGATTTTATTGGTAAGATTTGTGTGATTTGTAAATGTGAATTTTATAAAGACAAGTGAGTATCATTTTACAAAACAAAAAAAAATATCCAAGGGTTGCTAAAATGCTGCAAAATCTCAATTTAGAAAATCGCCATTTTTATATTACTGTAATGAATACATATGGACAAAAAATAGGAATACACCTCTCTTCCATTTTAAGCTCAATTTTATTACTACTACTCGCAGTTGCCTTAACAGCCTTTAGCTCATGTGGGGCATAGCCCGTGTAGTATACCTAATCGCCATGGTGTCAAACTCAAAACCGGACCTGGGCCAGAACAGGATAGAAAAGCACAACTTCCATACAAATTTGACAGTTGCTGTTTTATAAAGAACAACTCCTGTGAAATTTTTATGGGAACTCCAACAGTGATGCGGCACACAGAATGCATTTCGAGCCGGTTTCGACTGATAGTACATGGTGCGCTGCATCTCTATCATAGATGCCTCTACTTATGTTTTTGTTGTTTTTGTCACTTCCGTTCACTGGCACGTAGTCAGAGACGACGGCCGTGTCGAATCGGTGGCTAGCCATTGACTATAGCCCCACTCAAAAAAGATTCGATGCTAGGGTGTATTTCGATTCCTACATAAGAGGTTCGTACACACTGCCTGGTTCCGGTCCGGTCATGCCTCTCCTGAAAAGTACATGATGCGCTGCATAAGTAGAAAGAGGAATCTGATGATGGTTGGTAAAAGTGGCGGCTTAGGCAGAGGCTAGCCAAAAGCCCAATTAGCGCATAAAGCGCCGTTATGAAACCACAAAACTCCGTGAAGCTTAACTAGTGTATATGATGAGGGTTAGGTAATGAATTTAGGAGTGGGGAGGTGCCTTGAGCCAGCCAGTGTTATTTAGGAAATACAGCAGTTCCCCTAATTTCACATTAGTTGCATCCCCCAAGCTACCTAGAAAAGCCCTACCGAGCGTCCTATACATTCACACAGAAAATGAAACAGGGTTTCCTTCTCATTTATATTACCGCAGCTGCGGCAATGGGCGTTGTAGGGGATGCCCAGCCTGGCTGCGTGTAAGCAGTAAGCTTGGCGATATCTCTACGCGGTTTAGTCAGAATCTCAGAAGTTCTTTTCCAGTCGTAGGAGGGCCACATCTTTCTTGATATAACGCAGGTCCTCAGATTTCGCCAGTTGGAATTAGCAGCCCTTAGATAGTGGGTGGATACTCTTAACAGCTGCCATCGGGACGCAAACACGCTCGGCATGAGAGCTGTCAAGGGTGGCACCCATTTTGGCTAGTTCGTCAGCCCTCTCGTTACCCTCTATGTTCCTGTGTCCGGGTACCGAGAGTAGGGTGATTCTTTGTCGTGTGCCAAGGCTGGTTAATGCTTCCCCACATACTTCCACCGCCTTGGAGGTCATCTTCACCGATTGTAAAGCCATGATAGCCGCCTGACTATCTGAGCAGATAGCGATATTCTGGTTGTTTTGTATGTCCCTGAGAGCATGACAGGCCTCCATGATTGCAAGAATTTCCGCTTGAAAAATGCTGGCATGATCAGGAAGACGGTAATATTCAGAAATATTTAGTGATCTGCAGAAGATTCCAGCTCCCACGCCACAATCCATTTTAGACCCATCGGTGAAGAATGTGATGTCAAAATCCTTGACCACCTCACTCTCTTTCCATTCACCTCTAGTTGGGAATCTGACATCAAAGTTCTTTCCAAAGCTTAGTTTGGGCACTTTGAGATCCGTTACAGCGTTTCGTACGTCCTGTGGTAGCTGGTTTAGGATATTGCTGTGGCTGTATGGCCTAGCACTTCAGCAACTTAACGCTTTGAGTCTGACTGCGCTACATGCTGCCAGTTGGTTAATAAACAGATCGATGGGTAGAAGATGCAGGATGACATTCAGCGCATCCCTCGGGCATGTTCGCATGCCCGCTGTGATGCTAAGGCAAGCCGATCTCTGCACTCTACCGAGTTTTGTTACATTGTAGCCTGTACTGAGCGCTGGCCACCAGACGAGTGACCCATATGTTAGGATGGGTCGTATCACCGCCGTGTACACCCAGAGTACCATGTTCGGCTTGAGACCCCATCTCTTACTAAATACTGTCTTGCAGGCGTAAAAAGCGATACAGGCTTTTTTAACGCGCTCCTCAATGTTCAACTTCCAGTTGAGCTTTGAGTCCAGAATAACGCCCAAATACTTCGAGCTGGGCGATAGTTGCAGTTGATGTCCATTTAGTTTTGGGAGTGAGAAAGGCGGTATTTTTGTTTTTGTAGTAAATCTGATGATAATGCAGCGTACTATTAGACGAAACCGGCTGGAAATGCACTCTGTGTGCCACATCACTGTTGGAGTATGCATACCGGGTGTAGTCCCACTATGGACAAACTGGACGGTGGATATCTGATATACATTTGTTGAGCATGATACAACCAGCGTCCAACAACAATGTTTTAGTTTGTATGGAAGTTGTGCTGTTCTATCCAGTTCTAACCCAATAAAACGGACCTATTGAATATCGAAACTGAACGGCCAACCAAATCAAATGGCATTTAATGGATCCCCTAAATGACAGTTAGGAAATCAGGCAAACATGTTTGCGGGACATACGCAAACGCAACTGTTTTTGTTTTCGTAACCTCACCCAATGTAGATGCGACTACTGCCAGTTGGCATCGCGAGCTACCAATTGGCAGTCAGTGTAGATACAGCTTTAGGGCGGCCCTTTTCTGGCCGCGGTGGGAGACGGCACCTTTCGCAACGTATCACCAATCCACACTGCCACATTTTAATGGCATCCTAGTTTCAGCACCTCCCTTACTACGAACATCCAGAAGACAACTTTGAAACCGGCTTAAAATGACAAAATGGTCGACTTAATTCTCTGTTGGGTGCAGATCAACAGACAGAATTTATGGCACTTCTTATGCTCAAACATAGTTCCTCCGATGACGAGGCGGTGGAAGTTGCTGGACTCTACAAACCTCTAACCGTTATCGTTCCAATTACCCAGACTGTGTCTCGCCATCACGTGACTCAATCCGTCCCTATCGCTGCAAACCTTAGCATTTAAATTTCGCAACCCGGCACCACTACAATGTCGCCTTTATGTGTTTTAGATTGGATGGCGTTGAGTTGTTTGTTCAGTTCGAGCATAACATTGAATTATTGTAACGTTTCTCATTTTAGTACGGAACCTGGCGGTCATAATTCTATTAGAGACTGGTTCCCAACCAAAGACCTATACTTTCCCAACTAATCAGGTCGCTATGAGCTGCTCTGGTTAATAGGAGCCCAACCCCTGATTCGCGAACACTGCCAGAATCTTTTCCGGAATACAATAATCTTTTCTGGAATACAAATACGTGTTACGAGAAAAATATTCCTGACTAACTATTCCACCATCTAATTTCGCTCAGCGCCAAGGTGTTGAGTTTGTAGCGTCTAAACACATTCTCCTATTGAAGAAATTGTTCGTTCTGTGGGCCTCTCTGTCCCTTTTTTTTTAAGAGGTGGGGAAATCTTTCTCAGATACAGCAATTGTAGTTATGCTGGATTCCTACCAGCTAAAACCCGACCACTTCTCTCGCCACAACGCCGGTGGGACCACCTTTCAGAATTACTTCGCGGGAGCAGGCAATGGCTAATTAGCCTTCAAACCGATTTGCATACGACCACATTTTCTGGACTTAATAGTTCTCCCACTTCCGCATTCCGGTGCAAGCGCTCTGTTGAGAATATCGGGCAGTCGAAAAACACGTGCCTTGCGTCTTCTGGAACTCCCTTGCAGCTAGGGCAATCGGGTGAGTTATCCAGCTTGAAGCGATACAAGTATTGTCGGTATGCTCCGTGACCCGTCAAGAAGTGGTTCACCACTCCATGTTTGCGCCGAACCCATTTTGCAATATCAGGAATGAAGTAGTGTGTCTACCTGCCGGTTGAGGCTTCGTCCCATCGCCGTTGCCACTGTCTCATGGTTTCCTCTCTTTCCAAACTTTTCAGAAGTTCTAACTCTGCAGGGCTTTCGTTACAACGACTACAGTAAAGTCTGCTTGTCTCCTCCAGCAGAGTTCCCATTGGATCATTCCAGCAACGACGTACGCCGCTTCGTGCGAGGTTGTTCTGAATGCAGAGCACACTCTCAATGCGCACCTACGGTAAACCGAGTTCAATTTCTGGGCGTTCCCGTCGAGTGAATTAGCCCAAACCGGTGAGGTGTATAGCAGTCTGAATGTAACGACCCTAGCGAGCAGCTGTCTTCTGCTAGATCTTGGACCACCTATATTGGGCATAATCCTTGGTAAAGCTATGGTGGCTACTGCCGCCATTTCCGTTACGTACTTAATTTGCTCTGCAAATTTTAGCTTCGAGTCGATCATAATCCCCAAATACCAAACAGGTTATGATATTGTTCCAACCCTTCCAACTTGAATGTTCATCGAGCACCTTTTTCTTCGCTTGCTGATCAAAACGGCCTCCGTTTTATGCTCTCGTCCCTTACGGGATTTCATTGGATTTACTTGCAGCAACACCGATGAGCCCCAAAAATAAAATAGCCCTTGTATATTTCCTCAGATCCTGCCGATATCAATTTTGAACCGGAAAAACAACTTGATTGAAATAATAAGTACACAGTGGTTGATATTGTACTAGAGCTCTTCGGCACGTAACTCAACGGAAGCTGCGAAATGTGAATCCAATTGGAGTAACTTTTCTGCTATTTTTCTTGTTCGCTAAATGCAGCCAACGGATGGGTATAGAACAAAACAGTTCCTTCTGTTCCGCAACAGGTGCCATCTGTTGTTGATTCCGTTCTGTTCTTCACAGTATCAGAAGTTGGCATTCAAGCCTTTGGGCAACAAACATGACACATATAAGCGAAAAGGACCGATATGATTTCTGATTATTAAAATGGTAGTAGGGAATCTGAAAAAGCATGATCGGAGATCATCTACCTATTAAACGACTTCATTAAAACATAGCATGGGCATGTAAAGGGTGTCCGAAAATTATCTCAACATATAAGTTAACTAAAAAAAATCATTTTTATTAAATCACGCCTCATTTTAGGTGTGGATAATCCACATCTTTATAGAAATATGGAAACTAAGTTTTCATTTTGAACTCAGAATCCAATAACATTAAAATGATATGATAGCGATGCGATGCCGATGACTCCCTCGTACGGGAGTAATGACGCACATTAGACAGTTTTGCTGGGAGTATATTTTACTGGATTGAAAGCAGATAACTCTCCATGGCTAACGTTATTGTTGTAGTAGCGGTAACGTGGCTAACGTCGCTCGAGGATGTTCTCCTTTCCTTGCTATGCCATTCCATGGCATCGCGTCGAATTACTCGGTCTGTGGTGTTGGCAATTTCGCAGATTATTTTTACATGCATCTCTACATTGAATCGCATCATCGTCGAGACCAATGCGTTGTTGTTACTTTTCCATCCAACAAATCCACGTATTCTTCCGACAGTCTCTGGACCTGGGTCTATCAAGTTGAACATCCATCAACATCGCCTTTCAGGGAACGCCTTAGATCATTTTCGTTGTAATCTATTTTGGTCACGTATGCCTTTCACATTGTCCAGCCTTAGGACCCATACAAGAGAGAGAGGGACGTACGGTTGTTTTGTTTAACTCACTCTCTCGACACTTCGTCCCCACATTCATTACAACTTACACACTGTATCAAACGCTTTACAGTAACAGCGGCTTGAATAGCAATGAAATCGGTTTCTCTGCCAGATCATCAATTTTCCGATATTTTTGTGGTGTTTCACTTTCATCATTTGAATCTTCCGGATCGGTTTCGTCACTATTATTCCGGGCCAAGTGAGCTTTACGTTTTTTCGATGGTGTCGCGAGCGATTTTGCTTTTTGTTTATACTTTTCCCAAAACGACAAGGGCTGTGCAAATTCAGCCAGGCTTTCAAAACGAATGCACACTGCCACAGCCAAATCTTCGATAGATTTTTCAAATGACGGATCCCATTTGAGGATATGACCAGCAATTTTCGGTATAAGACAAATCATTTTTTCAACAACTGATAGCTGAAATGAGAAGAAGAAAATTTCAAATGATTATAGGCAACAGTTGAGTGTAGGTGGATAAACAGCGAGGATTCGACTCACCGCTTCAGTCATTGTTGGTCCTGATTTTTTCTTTCGTGCATTTTCCTTTGATTGAGCTTCATTCGGTTGTTTCGATGCCGGCCCAGAATTGCCGGGCATTGGCAGGTCATCTTCAATATCATTTGATTCTTCGTTTGTGGCCGATGTCGATGTTTTAGGAAAAGTTTGATAACAAATTTCCCTTATGATAAAGAGGATGTCTTTAATCATTGAGTGGCCTTCCGGTGAGTTGATCGAAGGATCTTTGACGATTTTAGCTGGAAAATAATATGAAATGGAAGTTAGAAAATACAAAATAAAAATCAAAGGAACTGATTTACCATAAACCAGCTTCAGATTCTCAAAATATATCAAGAGATTCGTTTCCTCCTGCTCGGACATAAAAACTTTGTACAAGCGATGTCTAAGATGGGCATTCTCATCGCCTAGGAGTGGCGATTCCATATTTGCTTCGCCGGACAATAAGCTACCAATTCGGTCGGAGTCCTGCGAGTTGAGGATTAATAAGAGAACATAAATTTACCAATAGCAAAACATTCGGTCTTACCTTAAAGCCATTGTAGAAGAACGGGCACTCGATCAGGCAAGTTTGAAACAAAATTGAATTCTTCCGTTCTAAATAGGTGAAAAAGAACTCAGTCGCACGATTGGACAATTCTCGATTCGAATCCAACAGCATGGCAATCAAAGACAGGAGTAAATTGCCTCGCAATTTGATCAGATCTTGCAAAACCATTTGTGCGAGATTTTTAAATGCCACCAGTCGTATTTCGACATAAGGCGATCGCAGTTTGTCAACAATTTTGCCTAAAGCCATTTCCACAATTTGTGTATGCTTTTTGCAGAGATCTGTTAGGCAGACGATAATGTTATTGACGATTGTCGGTCGATCGGTATTTTGCAGGATGCATTGATACAAAAGGCAAGTTATATTCGCAACTTGTGCATCCCTAATAGAGAATCGCCCGGCCAAGATGATCATCTGATTCACATAAACCACCTCTTCGGAGTACACCTCCGAGTCGGGAATGTCGCCAAACTCGTGGAGATATTTATGAATGAAGCCGACTATTGCTGGATCCGGACGAACGTACAATTCCATATTCACTTCCGAGTATGTGAACAGGTACGACATAATTACGGCACGATTCTCTTGGAAACGATCGATATTTTCCAGCAAGTAGTTTTCGACCGTATTGTGAATGTCTTTCATCCACTTGATTTGAACTTTACTTTTGCGTTTTTGATTGTTCACTCCGGGCTTCGCTTTCATGTTTTTATTGCTTTCCGACTTGGCCATGATTGCAATGCAAAAGTTGAAGGCTTTCGAAATTATACTAGGCGGAATGGTGCCCTTCTTCAAGAGATTTATAATGCACGTGAATGCCATATTTAGAGCTGAGTGGCTAAACTCATTGATCCAGATCGTCAGAACTTCTAAGATTATTTGGAGATTTTGTCCAGCGTTCCACTGAAATATAAATTGTTTTGTATTAAACTCGAGGAAAATGATAAAGCTATTTCTACCGCTTGCTCGAGGGTTGATTTCATGAAGGACGAGATTAACGAGTCGGCCTCCTTACACTTCATCTTATCGGCGATAAAACTGAGCATGATCCATGCCTCCGTCGAGTTGGACGTGAAGGTATGGGACTCAATAAGAGCCAGAGTCTTTGGACTGTACAAAAAATGGGAGAGTTAAAAAAAAAGTTCGTTTAGTATGAACCAAGTTGCACGATTTACCTTAATATTTTTTTATTAACCGATTCCATAATGCACGATTGCAGGAAGTGCCTGTTTTGCGTCTGCAGCATCACACGTATTATCGCCCACGGCATAAAATGTTCGGCCTTATTTGACGTGTCGATACCGCGTACGTTTTCGAAGACGCGTTTCCTAAAACACTGTGTAGAATACATCGCGATTGTAGTAAATGTTTGTGATATATTTGCGCATAATGTATTACCTCCCAGGCGAAGTCCACCAGCTTGGCGTCGCTGTCCTTAAACAGTGGAACAATTATTCTGCACCATGCATATATGACCGGATGGCAATTGGGATAATGACTCAAAATTGCATCAATCATATGCATCGCCTGCTTTCGTACTTCCAACGAACCGTCCTCTCCCATTGTAGCCGTTTCCTTCAAATTTGAAAGAGTTTTGATAGTATCAATAAAGTTTTGTAGGTTTCTGGCCATTCAATAAATTCAAATTAGTTAAGCCTCTGACCTACCTGTACAAATTTTGTCTTAAAAATTACAAAAGGATTTATCAATGCAATCGCTTGAATCAACATTAACGCGCCGCGTCGAACATGTGCCGCATTATTCTTGCACAAAAAATACAAACTATCTGGCAACTTCTTAAATTCATCGACGAGTAACTCATGACCCTCGAACGTATAGTTCGGCTCAATAGGCATCGGTCGCTCGTATCGTATTTCACGAAATCGTATTCGTGGCTCTTCGGGCAATACCACACCGGCATCATCAAACGTTGCATATTTCAATCCTTCCGACATGATTTTCATTGCATCCGGCGTACCTTTGTCCAATGCCTGTTGCAATCCATTGATAACTCTCAGTTTGATTGCATTATTCACGTCCAATAGGCGCTGGAAAAGTTCCTTGATCGCATGAACTTCTCGCGGTACGCTAGATATTTCATGGCGAAATACTTCCCAATTGACTTTCGATTCAATCAAAATGATTCGAGTGAGAATTTCAATTGCATTGGTTCGTATGTACACCTCGTCGGCACGCGATGCTTTCATAAGAAAATCCAAAGAGGACTCGTTGCATTTCGTGAACATGGCAGCATCGTATTTGGCGACGTAGTCCAGCAGACGGGCCTTTTCCTCTTTTTCGCCCTGGGAATTTAGACAACAATTAAAAGCTGTTTGAAAATACTGAAAATGTGGAAAATGTTTTTATGTACCTTCATTTGATTGGTGACGGCATACTCAATAAAATGTTTGAGCACTTTTGTTACGGTACGCGGTGATTTGTTTATGATTGCAACAAACCAGTCGGATATATGCTCGTTGAATTCCGACGAATCGATAGAAGAGCCAAAAGTTTTCGGTCGTTTAGGTTTTGGTGGGAAAACGTGCAGACAACAGGTGATGTTCATGATCTTCATAAGTGTTTCCTCGGGATCGCCATTGTGAGCATTGGAAATTTCTTCGAAAATTTCAAAACATTTGCTCTGTAGAGTGGCGGCATCTAAAGGGTGGAGAGATTTGCTGTATAATTGATTTTTGGGAAAGTATCGTTATAAATATGATTTTCAACAAGCGTGAAATTCTTTCCAGCTCCATCGTGTCCAGCTCTTCAACCAAGGGAGTACCGAAAGAGATCGGGTACTTCCCACTTATGATTTTTGTTGACCCCAATATCCTGACCCCGAAATGTTATCGCAAATCGTTCGACCATGAATTTTAATAGCAGGATATAATACCAAAGAGATTGCAGTGCATGAAGTGACATAACCAGGGGCGGAGAATGGGGGCCACAGGGTAGGCGTTCGTCCAGAGAATTTAACTTTTTGCCCTAAAACTTTTGAAATTCATTAGACAAATGGCTGGACGTGTAAAATTTCACCTAAACATTGCCGAAAATAGTTTTAAATCGATTCGAAAAGTTTGAAGCAATCTTGCCTCCGTATCAAGCGATGCATTTTAGAAAAAAATTCTAACAGGGGGCTTCCTCAAAAAGTTGAGAAGTGCCTCGAGTCAAGTTGTTCCGCCACTGAATATCAGGTTTACTCTAAACGTTGTTTCGTCATCGATTTGAGAAAGATTATCATGATTTCCACTAGCTGAATGAATGCTGGAGCGCATGTGCATGCTGATATTCCAAGAATGATGATAATAATGCGTTCATGAAGTTCAGCAGAGACTCTGAAAAGGGTATACATATATGTATGCTGGTATTATACGTAGTACTCTCTCTAGTGGCGGTTAAAGTGTCTGGTGGGGAAATACCGTCATCTGGCAAATTGGTTGGTGAACCGCCGTAACATTCAAGCTGTTAAGATCGACCAGGCACATAAATTCCTCGACAATGTACACATAACTTTAACGTCCTTTAAATTTGAGTCTCTCGCAAATCTCTGTTCTAGAGACTCAAGACTAGCATGAGCAATGTGTCACGTATGGGCGATACTGTCCTTATCCTTTTGGTTTCGGGTGCAGAGGCTCTCGTTCAGGGCGATTGTGACGGAAGACTGAAAAACCAGTGAGAGATAATTGATATAACCTAAAAGACCAAAGCCAAATGGCTGGAGAGGACCTTCTTCAACCTCCAAAAATTTTCATAAAACCTCGTTCAACTCCATCGCGCCTTTCTTAGAAGTGTCCACATTTAAGGACTGGATTCCTTTTCCGGAGTAATCCATTTCTCCATTTAGGATCCCGCCGACTATTGTCCCTTGAGTCATAGCTCCCTCAGTGAACTTGATAATTCCATTCGACACTAATCGAACATATACGTCGGCACCCAGTAATAAAGTCGATTTTGTTCGGTTGGTAAAACATAGTAATTGAATATCCCCCAGTCAATCAACTAGCTTGGTCAAAATGTTGCCTTTGGGCATCGGACTAGTCAATCGGGTCATCATTCAAATTCTGTTTCAAGGCGTTACAAATTGATAAGACGGACGCGAGTAACGCCCTTAACTGCCGATTCGGGTCCATTGAACCCAGTGATGTTCACTGTGTTTTTTCTTCGAATCAGACCTAGAAGGGTTACCGCGTTCTCCGTATCAAGCGATGTCTGCGAATCCTGGTCTAGCAACGCACGCAAAACCCTTTTTCAATTGGGAGCCGCTATAGTTACTAGAGTTGTAGCCAACATCACGCCTCTTCCATTCTTCGACCCTATAGCATCCTTGCGGTGTATGTGATGATGAAGGAACCTGCATCCGGTAGATCAGTCGGTGGAGAACAACACGCTATTTCTGAATTTCCGGAGCGTGGTTTCGAATCTCGATGTTTCTTTATAAAATGATCCTCAGCCGGTTTTTCGACGTGAATCGTCCCGGAGCTACCCTCTTGTTTCAACGGCCAAGAGCTTTTCAAAACCCCCTTTGATTAAAAAAAGTATTTCTTGAATCGCTAATAGTTGAAATAGATTACACGCGTCAGCAGCAGCATCGGCAGAATTTCATAGCTGACAAATATGCTGAATGCCAAGTCTTCTGCTCAACATTTTTGTCAGCAATGTAAAATGCATTGGGCTTGACGTTTCGCGATGCCGATGCTTCTGCTGACGCGTCTTATCTATTTCAAGCATAACACAACAACAACATGAAGGCACTGAGTCTGGGGAGCAGTGGTTTTCATATCTTCGACTATCGACATTCGAATTTTGATACTCCCACAATTGTAGCGACTCGGTGGGTAAACACTGCGCAGTGTGCGAGTGCAGATTACTACAAATTGTTCAAGCTCAACGCCTTTAAGGCGTGTGTTGTTGCTGAATTATCCCAACAACTTTAAACCGCTCCCTATACACTGCCGATGTGGTGTTACTGCGCAGAATGGAACTGATCTACACAGAAACACAACGCAACACTTGATGCAACGGGGACCCTGATAATGCAGTCCTCTGTGTGATTTGATAATATCAACGGACGATGGACATTCCCACGTGCACCTCCAGGCAAGGTTGCCTGAATGTTAGGCAGCACTTTATTTTTAGCCACAAGGTAGCAACATTTTCGAAATGATACTGCACTTGGCATGCATTTACCTCGGATTTTTTACCGTCTAAAAGGCAGATCAGATGGCTCCTTCCTCATGGTAATACTTCGAAGGGGTGACTTGCGTTATTTATTGTTTAGCCGTCATCCCTTTCGTCTTGTTTCTGCTATTTGTGCAGATCGTCCCACTTACTACATACCAATTATGTTGAGACTACAACATCGAGTCCAACAAAATTTGAAGACCAAATATTTTCCATACATTCGTCTCCAGCCAATTTCGTGTTCTGTAACAACTGTCTAACGCATTCCCTACTCCAACATGTTTCCGGTTAAACGATTTAGCCAATCAGGAATGAGGCAGGATCTCCATCGTCCAGCTACTGCCTTCATTCATTGAATGGATGTAAACAGCCTTGCCAGTAAAAGTCACCCACTTAGTTTTGTGCTCCAATATTGGTAGGTAGTCTGCGTCTACAGCGCTCCTGAGCCATCGGGTATACCTTCCTCCTTTTCGCGAATGGCTGGTTTATCCGTCTTAAAGTCGGAAAAGAATTCTCCGTAGAGATGTCTCCCCAATTCTAGCTGGTTGACTTGGCAAACACAATCACCTCGAGTCCAACGCTTTCACTTCCGGGTGGCTCCTTCCGTTTACTATACACGAATGTAATTCGGCTCACATAGTCATTTGAACAGATCCATTCTCCGTAACTAGCTGTTAGAGGCTCGGGTAATGCGACTCCGCCAGGTCCAAGGCTTTACACGTTCGCTTAAAATTAGTTCCTCCCCAACAAGGAAACGCTGTAGACGTGGTCGGCTTAACATGACTTACCATCCGAAATGAAAGGGAAAAGTCAGTCATGCCGTAAGCCACCCTACATGACTCGAGTGCACAGGATCATCAATGCCCGAAAGTAGGCCTGTTCGGTACCGAGATTTCAGTACCGGGTTCCGGTTTTTTTCAATACCCGGTACCACAAGCGGTTTCCCTGACTCAGGTTTTTTTTTCAGTACCGACGGTTTTTTTAACCATAAGCCGGTTTTTTTGAATACCGGGTTAAAAACCGACTCAGGTTTTTTTCAGTACCGACGGTTTTTTTAACCATGAGCCGGTTTTTTTGAGTACCGGGTTAAAAACCGACTCAGGTTTTTTTCAATACCGACGGTTTTTTCAACCATGAGCCGGTTTTTTTGAGTACCGGGTAAAAAACCGGACCAAAAAACCTGAAAAAAACCGGCTCATGGTTGAAGTGAATCGTTCTTTTTAACTCGGTACCAAAAAACCGACTCGTTGGTCGGTTTTTTAACTCGGTACCAAAAAAACCGGGATATCGGTACTTTAGAATATCGGGTCCGGTACCAAGTGAACACCGGTTTTGTACCGGGATCCCGGTTTTTGGAACAGGCCTACCCGAAAGTATTCGTACAGATCAAGGCCATGACGTATCAACCATATCCCTGTGCTGGTCGGGTGTGTGGTGCCAGAATTTACCAAAAGTCTCGTGTCCCATGCGGGATATTTCTAAAGCAGTATGAATAAGTGAAGTATGGTTGGTGCGCTCACCTTCGGAGCACAGGGTCGTGGGCTCGAGCCTCACGGTGAGTGAATTCAGTTTATGGTGTTTTTCGAACTCAAAACCGATGTGACTGACTATGAACTCACTCAGATGTTAAACGAATACCCATTTACGGGGATAAATCACTCTGCGGAGCGTGATGTTGATCTCAACACCTCTACGACTAAGCAGTTAGGGGCTTAGAAACTAGATGTGACTAACACAGTCATTTATTTTATGAATGAACCCCGCCTTGAAGATTTGAAAGCCTTCCTGACATAATGCGTGAATCTTTTGCGAGTTTGGATAGATGGATTAGACGCTATGATGGGTTGGGTTGGTTACGCCCAAAACTGCAGCCTGTTGACTTATTGTATTTCCCAATAGAGCGAAAGAGTTTCAGGTTATCAGCTCTCTCCTTCGTAAAAGGCTTAGAAGAAAGTTAACCAGGTTTTCTTTAGGTACGCCCATTTTAATGTTTTGAGCCCCAACAAAGGTTTGTATCCAGCTCATAAGAGTACAGCACTCGAAAATAACGTGCGAGGCTGAATCCTCGTCTTCGTTAGAGACGCGGCATAGTGGGTTTTGTGTATAGATTCCGATTGTATGCATATGTTTTCGCAGGGTACAGTGACCGGTTATGAGGCCTGTCACTGCCCTGAGGTTCTATTTTGCTAAGGTTTAGGACTTCGGCACAGCTGGTTTGTCAGTTGGTTCCCAGCATACGCTTGCTGTGTCTGAGCCCTTTGAGCGAGTCTCCATCGATTTTGGAATTTTTTTTCAGTCCACTGTTTTAGCAGTGGATTTACTAATTCCCATTGCAGGTTCGGTACCAGTGAAGGGTAGTTCGGAACCCTCTCTTGCAAGGGAATCCGCTTTCTTGTTGCCTTCGATCCCCTTATGTCCTTTTACCCATTTCAAGGTTACGTTGTTTCGGGTAGCTAGGTTTTTGAGGTTCTGTTGGCATTCCCAAATCAATTCAGAGGTGGGTTTGGGACTTAGAATAGCCCTTATGGTAGCTTGACTGTCGGAGAGAATATAGATGGTCTTATTTGTATATCCCTTTCGAGTACTCTTCCCTACTGCAATGTTTATGGCTATAAGTTCTGCCTGGAAGGCAGTTGTGTGATGACCTAGGGGTTTGGAGATACTACAGTTGTTGGTTTTAGTATAAACTCCTGCCCCTGTTCCTTCGTCTGTCACAGCAGTGGCGCAACCACGGGAGGGGCTAAGGGGGCTACAGCCCCTCCCAGACCCTGAAATTGGACAGGAAAAACTACAAAATAAAAATGATGAGATGATGAAATGAGAAATGTCCTTTAGCGCAAAAAAAAATTACAAATATTTGCGAAGGCTTAAACCTCTTATTAGCAAAAATCAGTGAAAATGTACTTTTTATTGAAATTTGGACAGAACTTTGCTAATGCTAAGCAAGATAAAAGCAAAGCAAAATTTGTATAGGGCTGGTGCTTGCCCCAATGAATTTTACTTGTGGCTGGCCTGGTGTACCTACATGAAAAAGAGAGCATTCCTGCACGATATTTCGTAAAAATCAGTTAATCAACTCACAAATTCACATCGGGAATCCTTTCGTTCACTGCTAGATAAAGTCCTCTAAGTGATATATTTCTTCAGCAAATCCGCATATTATACTCATCGCCGCGCCGCCGTGTCACTCTTTCTCTTTGTGTCCGCAAACGTAGGAAGAAGATCAAAATAACCAATCAAAATCTAAGCCGAAATTATAGGAACAAATCCACTCTAACGGTATTCAATGAAGCGATGATTACGAAATCGGTTGTTGCGCATAATAAGTAGTCGCATCCTTGCTTTCCTCACTCGCACTCTTTTGTTTCAGCATTTACCAGGTCTTGAAAGTCCGTGAAACTCAAGGACATGACAACGTGTAATCGCTCATTCAGAATGCAACGGGACCAAGAAAAACCACCGTATAGTGTCATAACTGGAAAATAACACCATAACCTAATTGGCGACAGCAGCCTCAATGTTTAGTAATATGGATGGATTTAGCCCCCTCCAGGACAAGATCCTGGTTGCGCCACTGTGTCACAGTATGTGTTTTGATAGATGGTTGTCGTTCCATTTACTCCAGTCTTCCCTGTCTATAGAGTATAGGATAGTCACCGTCATAATTGCATCTACAAGTAGACCGCTCTCGTCTAAACTTGGATTGACTGGTCTGACAAGCACCCCAATTACTTCTACTATGAATGGCAGTCTACTGAAAATTATCCGCCGCAACATTTTTCTAATCGTGTCGAGCAGGCAGATTGGTCGATATGAGTTTGGCTCTTTCGACAGTTTTCTTTTCGGTTTAAAAAGGAGTGTCCTCCGTCAAACTGAGGAGCTGATCGAATGTTTTGCTACTTTTAGCGCTCAAAATGGGGAGGCCATCTGGCCCTGGAGCTTTCTCATCCTCCTATACAGAAATTTCTGTTTTGAGAATTCAATATTCTTCGATGGTTTCGACCGTTGGCACGTGGACTCATCAATGGTAGCTCCTGATGAGTCGGCGTGCCAACGGACGAAACCATCGAACAATGTTGAATTGCCTTAAATAGTTACTATTTTCGGGGACATTTTAAGTAGCGTTGGGCACTTAGATTGTGGTTCTTTGCCACCCTGTACGCCATTCTTAATGGATTGTGATCCGCATTAACGTAGAGCTGTATAAAAACAGATTTTGTTGCTTTTTTGCGTGCTTCAGTGCAAGCGTTTTTGTAGGACTCTATTTGATTGTATATTTGGTTTAAGTGAACTGAACTGTCAGGATCTGTGGCTCAATTGCTTAAGTTGCACTCTACGATGCTAGTAATCTAGAGGTCTGGAGATCGAATCTCGGCGTGGTCCAAATTTTCCGTACATGTGCAGATAGGAAATATATAGTGCTTGCAACATTTTATACACTCCGAAATGATATGCAATGTAACGTTGACTCGAAATTGCCTATAAACGGCTGAGTTAACGCACCATGCCGGCCTCACATGGAGCTATACTGTACTGAGAAGAACTGATCTGGGCCGACACTGAACCTTAGCATAGTTATGACGGTGTGTACATTTTAAAGTTTCCACCGTTACATATTGAACTTATTAGCCTGTCATCTATGATCTTATTGATACTTACATGTATTCACATATCCATTCGAATGATTATTATAAAGCAGCTTATTCAGCTCCCACATGATGGCATTCTTCACGTCCTTATACTCCTCGAAATGCACGTACCGAAACATAATTTTCAAGTCATCGCAAAAATTCACCAAATTCACCCACACTTCGGTAATATCCGCATTCGAAAGCCGCCCGCCATGCTCCTTCATCGCGTCCACCAAATGAAACACCTCAATCGCCTGTTCAATCATTTTATCGTCGAAAATATGAAAGCCTTTCGCACCTGGTATAGTCAACGACAGTATGTAGGCTCGAGCGCTGACCAAAGTCAATTTCCGATAGACCTTCGACGTTGGCTCGGCCAACGCCAGACGCAACAGTGCATAGATGAATGTCAAATACTGATCCCTTGGCGAGACCGTAATCACTCGATCCCAACAGTCGAATGTGTTGTCGTAGCCGCTATCTGAGGCTCGCAGTTCGCGGATGGCCGTACAAAGGTCCTGCAGGATGGACATGACCTCGGAGTTCTCGACGGCATTGCGCACGATTGGGATTTCTTCAAATGAGCTGATATTCAAAATCTCGTCATCACTGGAGGATTCCGAGCTGGAGCAATCGTCACTATCGGCATCGCTGTCGTCCGAACTGTCTTCACTACTGCTACCGTTAATGTTTTTACTAGCCGGCTTCGAAGGCGTATTTTTCTTTTTCAATTCACTTTTGTTGTGCACTTCGTCGAAAAAATCTTCAACTTGTTCGCGCGTTAATTGGCGGCTAAAATATTTCGAGAGATTTTCGAAAAGTTGCAAAACTACGGCCATTGTGGGGAAAATAGAAAAATTAGATAGACCGGAAAATGTAATTGTTTGCAAACGAAAAACAGAAAACACGCCAATAAATGTTTTGACGTTTCTAACAGTTGTTTCAAACGCAAATATGAATTGATAGTCTGGTCGAATGATGTTCAGAGTGGCCGCTTACGCATTTCTTGGGGATATAGCAATCTCGAGATATGTATTTGTAGAAATTTATCGATTAAAATTTTGAATTCAGATCGATGAAGTCTTAGTACATGTAACCATATCTAAAACTCTGAATTCGTTAAAGAAGTACGCGTAATACAGTACATCAGAGCAAAATGTCCATACAAATCCATCTCAAGATTACTTTGTTCTGATCGAAAAGAAACGCCACTGTATCATGTCATCGCAAACTGGTCTAAACCAAATGTCACTGCATATTTCTTCTATTGGCAATCATGCAAGTCAAATTCCAGTTTTTTTGACGACAATTGCGCATTCTATCGCGAAGAAGACGAACGTGTGTCGTGATGAAGCCATTACGATCTCGAGTCTAAGAAATTTCGCAAAATTTCCGTGTGTGTCCTTGCATATTATCCGCGAAAGTTTGTGCATTGTTCGATCGGACGTGATAGAGTCGTTGTGAAATCCGCCCAGTGCCAAAAGCCCCCTAGTGAAAACAAGACTGCGCGTTCAACCAGCAGAGGTGTGTGCAATCAAATATGAAATCTGTGTCCGTGAATGTTTGACGTAAGTGTTTTTCTGCTGTGGCGATTGTCACAAAAAAAAAAATATTCATTGTCGTCTGTAGCCAGGGCGAATCCTGAAGCGATCCTGGTACTCGTCCGTTTTTTCGGAACTTTGTGGATTACTGAAAGCCTGACAACGGGAGCGATAGTCTTTGATACTACACCACCCACCAAAGGTATGCATGACGTTGCTTGCTATCATACGCTAATTAGATTGATTTTTCACTATCAATTATTGAACGGGATGGTCGTCCACAACGGCGACGAGGTCACAGCTGGCATATCCCACGGTTCAGTTGTGAGGACATGAAAGAGTCTGGGTTCCTTATTTCACGGCCATGGATAGGAGTTTGACCGATTTGGCTGCTTATCTTTGATTTGCTTTATTGGGCTGATTACACGGCCTTATTCTAAGCATGAGATTAGCGATTCTGAGAGGCGTATCTTATCGAAGAGGTTTCTGTTGGTTTTCTTGGAGATGATGGGTGTAAAACTAAAATTGACCTTGATGCGCTCTGTAACTTCCAACATTGTCGTATGTCGTTCCTAGAATTACCTTCGCAAAAAAAGTTGATTTTACTCACTTCCACGGAAATCGCGTATGATTAGTTTAGTCGGAATCCGTTTTTATGACACCATGGAGTGTTTTGCCCTCATTGCTACCCAAAAGTTGGCATCTACTGTCCCTTCTGCTGTGGTGCTTAGTAGTGAACGGACTGACGTGGATACCGGAACCGTTCCCAACTCAAGGATACTCGTACATCACGGCTTCAGGCAGATTTGAAGAAGTCCTAAGCACCTGATGTATTTTAAATACAGGAATAGTGAACGACTTAGTTAAGGTCGTTCACTCAAGTGTAATTCAGTGCATTACTCTCAATTAAGTATGGCGAGAAGCGTCAGATGTTTCGCGGTCACTCTCACGGCTCACAATTCGCAACACGGCAATTACATTAAACGTAGACGAACTAGGAGTGGTACCCAATGAGTGAATTACCGTCCCTTTTACAAGGAGAGATACACGAAAGTGAAATTTGCGCCAAATATAATTTGTGGGCTCCAGAGGCCTTTCAGTGGGTCCGATATGTCGATTTACTGGTTTTTGTGTCGCTGAAATGTCTGGTAGTATTTTCACACATCCCCCTTTCGTCCATCACTTTACTCAAAGTAATCGAATTTTGATAAACCGCTTTTGAAGTTGCTAAAATGATTATTGGTATACACCATGTGGCAACTACCTTAACCCTTTCATGCCCAAATTATGGATTTTAAGCGGAGAATTTTTCTAACAACATTATGTCGTTCAGTAGGCATCTTTTATGATATTTTCTTGAAAAAAAAATTTTTACGCACTATAGTTAACAAATTAGAGCATGATGCCATATGGCATCATTGGGACTGGAAGGACACTTAGCCAGTTCCGTGTGAAAAATGAGATATTTGGTCGGCAAAACTCCTACATCGGATTTTTTTTTTGCAGAATGCTTGGTGGCGCCCCCAAATTATGGGAAAAAAAGTCCCAACCGATTGGGGGTCCGCCACCTTAAAAAAGGGGGAAATGGGGTCATTTTTCCGTTTTTTGCGAGTATTTCAAAAACGACAAACTTTTTCATTTTATACCTTTTTTAAAAGCCCCATAACTCTTGAAAGAATGTTAGTTCAGCCGTAAAATTTCGTACAAGTATTCACAATAAGTTTAATATTATTTTGGGAGAAACATTGAGTCGCTCCGATCAACGACCCCCATTATCCCCCCCCCCCCATTTGAATTTGGCGAAAGGACATGTCCATAACTCCCCCCAAAATTAGAGCAGAGTGCTAAATTTTGGTTTATTGCGATTGGAGCTCATAATCACCCCACCCACAAAAAATTAGCTCATTCGGATAAAAACTAAGGGTGCCTTCCATACAGCAAGCAAATAGCATTTATATGAATAAGGGACTTGCTGATTCGCCTTTCACGCCCAATGATGCCATATGGCATCATGCTCATTCAAAACCACTTTATAGGGCTTTCCTAAAAAATCTCTTTACAAAATAAAACCATTAAAATGATTTGCATAAAATGATTATTATCAGGAAATATGGGGAAATGGATAAATCAGTTTTTCGGATTTACGACAATCGTCAAACCTTCTCTAAAATTTCATTAAAAATAACATCCCAAAACCAAAAATTTCACGCTGGAAAAAATCAACTGGGTTACACTATTGGGAGAGTCGAATATCACACAAAAAGTTAAAATTTATTTCTTACATTTTCTATGAAACATCATTAAATCATTAATCATTTCATGATGCCATATGGGAGCGAAAGGGTTAATGACAACCCCCCGTCCTTCTTCTTCTTTTAGCGGTACTAAAAGGTGTGAGTCTCTGTGTATCTATATGGATTCGATTTATGGTTCGTCATCGTTCTTGGCCGTGGACTCTAGGAACAGGAGCGTAGGTGCTGTGATAGGGCTTTCTCACAGTGGTAAAGGACAACCTCCTTCCACTTTGCTTCTTCTGCTACCCTACAAAGAATATACGTTAAAATAATTGGGAGAATTGAAAAGGAAATAATTCCTAAATGGAAATTTATAAGTATTGTTCTGGTTAAAGTTCACAGAGCAAGTTGCCGTTTGTGTAATATAACTAATAATACAGCGGAAATATTCTCCTCACGAAGCAAAAATCCCTTATTCGTAACGCAAAACGTCACACTGCCCTTCCCCGGGAATATCAGTGCTTTGCTTAATTAAATCGCGGATTTTTTAAATTTTAAAATTTTGTTATAGTTCAGAACTCTCTATGGGGTAGTTGGGTGATGATTTTAACGTTACTCAACTTCGACTACCTCTTCCCACGGTTATTTACCGCTGATGACGGAGAGTTGGGCAAGGTTAGCTCAATACGGCTCTCCACACTTCGTCAAGCCCTTCACTTTAACACATCGAAAATGGGTCACTTCAAACCGAGCCTCAAATAGGAAAATTCGTTCTGCGGTGCTTTTTTTCTTAAAGTGGTTATTATGTATACTACAGTAATCCAATTGAAGTTATTTATTTTAGGCAGCCCGGAACCATTCGGCCTAAGCCAATATGGCTGCAAGAAGCCTAAACATTGGGCACCAATTGTCTACACTAGTGGTCCACCAAGTGTGGGTCGCGAGTTGCATGCGACACTTAAGCTTATTCATTGCGGCTCTTCACTGATTCAAAGCATATTCCATGTTCACAATTACCTTTTCGACCTATCCACTTCTTTCATGTGGCCATTATTTTAATGCGATATTGTCGCCAGTCAGGAAAATGGGGGAATCATCAGAACCACGAATATACCTTTATTTTTTTATCCAGTTAATCATTTTTGAAACCTTTATTATGCCGCTAAGAAAATTAAAACTCTACAGGATATTTCGCAACCGGTTCGCCATATACTTATTACTTATTATTACTGGAAAAATGTTGCCATAAATTTTGCCTCTAACTTTTACCGTTACGGAGTAATAGCGTTTTGTGTTAGTCTTGTCAAAAACCATGATTAACTCTAAAAGACTTTAACTTTTAAGCTTATGACTTACATCATGTTCTGAAACTCCATAACATTTTAGATAAAATGAAACCTCGAACGCTTCGAAGCTCTTTGTGCCTTCTGAGCTACCACCGCTTAAGTCGTGTAAAAACGTCAAAACCATCTTCTAATTAATGTCCAAATTGAACCCTTATTATGTAACGGTATCGTATATTAAACTAACAAATCTGCAGAGCAGACAAAAAAGCTCTCGATCGACTTATAAACGATATGGCCAAAGTCAAATTCGGTGCACGAAAATTGAAGTAAATATTGGAAATGGGATGTCCTCGGTGTCCTCTTTGATATGACATCCAACGTGTCTTCGCTCTAAGCTCACTTCGTGTCATTTTATGTCCATTTTGACTATTCCATTATTTTTTTTACTAAAAAAAAGTATTTAAACCTCTGCAACTCTCTTCATTACCGTAACTCCTAGTGGAGCATGGTGCGTTGATGACTACCGTGTGTAGTCATCAACGTTACAAAGACAACTGAATTCGGAGTGTGATACGGTTGTCAGCCATACCACTTCCTAGTCGCATTGTTAGTTTTTTATTCTACGATAACAATATTTCTTCTGGATAATAAACTTGCGACGAGTCGTGCCGAGTTTGGAAACTCGTTTCTCTATGAGTGTCTATTTCACAGAGTGGCGACCGAACGATAACGGCCACAGAGCACGACAACTCTACTGATTCCAAAATATTTAAAATTAGTCTGATGTTAATTTTTTTCCTTGCATGGCATTTCTATTTGCCATTCGAGAGGTAACATAATGAGGCAACTATTATCAATTTTGGTGCTTCAATTCCTACCAATCTGGAATAGACCCAGCAACCAGAACAGCTGTCTGAGCTGCTGTGGTGCACCCCATTATGTGGACCACCTGTTCTATGTTCTATACTCTTGTCGCTTGAGGCAATAGACCGGCGAAACTTATAAAACATTGTTAGGTTCGTTTTATACTACATCCCGTTTAGGTTTGGGTAACGAACTCCATATAAAAACGAGACCGAGGCTAATTTCGGGCGCGGCCGAAAGTTGAATACCCGTCACATTTGAATGAAGCTTTAGCTTCTTTTGTGTTAATAATTTCTACCGCAGCCCGATGACGTGTTCCGATTCTATCTGTTCCTGGATGCATTGAGGATAAGCCAGGAACACACTTGGTTGAATTTTGGTTATGATTCAAAAAGGAAAATGTGTTTCGTACAAGAACCTGATATTTGGGAGTTGGTTTCTATGACAGCCATATGACGTAATATTTCGATTCCACCCGTTCCTGGATATTTTTTGGGGTTTTACTATGAACACACTTGGATGAAGTTGGGTTAAGGTCGGATTCACAATAAACAAGTTTTTCTTAGAAGAACTTATTTTTACGGGGGTCGTTTGTATGGCAGCCCTACGACGTAATGTTCCGATTCCATCCGTTCCTAGATATGCTTTACTAGGAACCCATTTGGATGAAGTTCGGTTGAGATTAGTTCATAAAGAAACAAATTTTTTCTTAGGAGAACCTGATTTTGAGGAGTTAGTTTGTATGACAGCCCTTGTTCCAATTTCAGCCGTTCCTAGATATGTTTTGAGGCATTACTAGAAACACATTTGGGTAAAGTTTGGTTGAGGTCGCATTAAAACGAAAAAAGTTTTTCTTAGAAGAATTTAATTTTCAATGGTTGGTTTATATGGCAGCCCTATGACGTAATGTTCCGATTACATCCGTTCCTAAATATGTTTTGAGGCTTTACTAGGAACACACTTGGTTAAGATTGGTTGGTTTCTATGGCAGCCCCATGACGCCATAATCCGATTCTATTGCGTACACTAAAAAGAAACTTGTGCACAAAATTTCAGGCCGATAGTTTCAAAACTGCGGGACTAGTTTGCGCTGCAACAGACGGACAGACAGACAGACGAACATCGCCCAATCGATTTCTCTCGTCACACTGATCAATAATATATATACTTTAGTATATAGTCGGAGTCGGAGGGGCTTCCTTCTGTGCGTTGCAAACTTCATGACAAAGTTAATATACCCTTTCACATAGTGATGGGTATAAAAATGACACCCATATGTTTCACGCGGGCCACTAACCTGCACGGAATAGAGTTTCGGGGAATCAAATGTAGATGGCTAATGCATAGGGAAAAATACGGGAAATTTGTTTTTTTCAATGTTGGCCTACGTGTAAAGAAAAACAATTCACCAAACCATATATGCGAATCTTTCTCATGGTGGCTTTAGATTTTGCAAAGAAATAATCGTCTTTTGTGATGAAATCCACCAAATCTAAAAAATAACTCGAAGAGAGATGAAGATGTAAAACAACTGTTATGTGTCAGCTGCTTCGCCGAGCAGCTAGTCTTGTCTTAACCGGGAAGTTACACGTGAACGTTTTTTTTGAATCAGAGTTAACCGCGATAGCGAAAAAACGCAACTATTGTCTACACCGCTACAGCTAGAACAACAGGTCGTATTTCTTTATGAAAAACCTTCCCGACCTGGCTTTTCGGCTTCTGTGTATATCGCATGATTTTTTGAATGACTCAATTTGCTCCAGATATTTGAGGTCCGTTTTATTGGGTCAGAACAGCACAACTTCTCTCAAAGCAATTAGTGTAATATAGATGTCCTGCCAACAAAATTACAGCCTAAGGGCTCTCGTCCACTGCAAGCGTAAACTTGAGCGGCGCGGCGCTCCAGCGGCAAAGCTTTCACAAAATGTGCGAAAAAAAGCTTTTTCTAGTAAAATGTATAAGCACACACAATATTCAGAAAGCTTTTCCATTGTATTGAATGGAATTTTTGTTTATTTTGCATAGTTACGCCATATTTTGCTTGGTTACGCCATTAAAATTCGGAAAAGCTTTAAACGCGGGAGCGCCGCGCCGCTCGAAGCAGGTAATGGACGGCAGGCGTAAAATACATCCCCTTGTACCATTTCATATTTTAAATGGAAAGATGTGTAAAATAAGCAAGCGACAACAACTCGGCGATGTCACGATCCAAGGCTGAGACATTACGGCCAAAACGGACGATGTGCCTACACCGCAAGCCAACGACGCAGACGCGACGCCATGGAGCGGTGTGAATAACAAGGCAGGGAAGAAGATTATATTGTAACTATAGACATAGTCAAAATAACAATCACATTATAGTCTGGTTGGTGCAGTGGTTAGTGCGCTCGCTTTCGAAGCAAAGGGTCGTGGGTTTAAGTCTCGAAGTGAGCGGATTCAGTTGCGGATGGCTTTCGAACTTACGACCCTTACGACGGGGATAAATAACTCTGCGAAGCGTTTTATAGTTGATCTCAGCACCTCTACAATAAAAGAGTAGTTACTTAAGCCTTGAAATTGGATGTCACTAACACATCCACGGCCGTAGTCCAATGTTGGTCTATCGCGCCAGTTATTTATATATGTATATGCCAATATTCTGTAGGGTTTTTTTTTACTCTGAAACGGTCAGAATCGATCAATGAACAATCAATGAAGTTTTTTTTTAAAGATCCTAATTTGAGGGATTGAGTTTGTATGGCAGTTCCATTGTTCGATTCCATCTATTTTTACATATCTTTTATGTAAAGTTTGTTTAAGATTTCTTGTTCTTTTTATCGATGCTAGCGACACTTACCATCTACCATTTATAATGAACTCTCATTTGCTGATTTTTTGACATAAATCTGTGGTCGTTCTTCAGGCTGTGGTTGTGGCGGTCATTCTCCATCAAAGTAGCCTTCCATCGCCAAAAATGGTATAATTTTCGCTATTTTATGTTGTGTCTTGTAGATCGTGAGACTGTCAATTTCAGATTGCCCGATAAATTGCCTAATGTATGTGCTGTACGGGCATTGTGGGCAATCGATCGGCCGAGAAATCCAATATTTCAAAGACATGTTTTCTGTGCAAAAAAAAAATCCAACTTGCAACGTTGCGTACAAAAATTTATTGCATTTTTCACTTTATTTTTCATGAAAATTGTTCAATATTTTGCCGTTTAAGTTTTTACTCTCAATTTAAATTTTCTACGGCACACCACTTATATAGGTACATTTTGAAACATTTTATTGTGAGGACGGCTTAGGCCCAATCCTCATCAACTGATAAGTTTGGTAAAGGAAAAAGTCCTTCAGATATGTATTCACAGATATTTAATTCTGTTCAGATATCCTACTCTATATTGTTCCAGTTAAGTCTTATTTTGCAATAATCCCATAATGACCTAAACTTGTTATCAGAGCCGTATGACTCACATTTATTGAATATGATCGCTATAGTCCGAAATTGCCGAAATCTAACACGATACAATTCAATACATACATTCTGTTTTCAGTTCACCCAATTGACTGATAATACTTTTATGTACAGTACATACTGGCAAATATTGCACTTGTATTGTTCAAAATTCTTTATCTTAGCTCAGCAAATAATAAACACTTGATACGCATCATAATTCGATCGTCGGATTCCGAAAACCGAGAAGAATAGAAGAAAGTATCGAGTTGGCTTGCCGTATTTTTTTTCGGTACCGATAATAGGATGAGTAAGCGAAAAAGAGCTCGCTCGCCAATAATAGTAATCAGATAACGATGTTATCGTTAATCGTCTTAATAATAAATGTAAACTAATGAATTGAACTCGAAAATGTTTAATGAAAAATGTAAATAACCACAAAGATTATAATGCACATTCTTATGTACTTAACATCCAAAAAGAACTGACGGCGACGACGGTACCAAATTAGTAAATGTACATACTGTATAAATTTAATCAGGTCATTAAATTATTATTAGCACCTATTTCGAGATTATATTTATACATTTGATTTGTATCTACACTAATCAAAACTGAGGAGAAAAATAAGTAGTTCGCACGATAGGCGAATATGTGCTGCACATTATAGTCGTTCACAAGGCATTTTTAGCGAATTGGTCTAATTTAAGAAATAATCTTCTCTTGAGGTAATCTCCGAATAGCAACCGTTTAGAATTCACATTGTTTTGGTGCTGTACAACATTATTTGGGAAAGGAGAATACATTTATAATTTTCAAGGTCTCAATGGAATAGATTTACATTTTTTTATGTGACTAAAGTGTCTCAACGTTTAAATAAAAATGAAAAATGCAAATGAACAAATGCCATCAACTGCACCATTTTATCCATATCTCCTCATGGTGACGTCAAATACTGGCGGATCTCTTATTATCATCATTAGATAAAAACGTTTCAGCAAATATCATGTCTATGACAAAAAGTGGAAGCGATTTCATTTCGCTGACAGGCGGTAAATTCTGAATGCACACACACACACGAAGGAGAAGATAATATAATCAACAATGGGGTGACAGTGAAATTGGCCCGTGATGGACAAGACCGACAAGACAATTAGTTTGTTGGTGCTAATTGGTCTAAGCGATACGACGCCAGGATGTCAAATTCTACTTGATTAAATGTGAAGAAGAATTTTTTAAATTTTATAAAGGCAAACAAAATATTTGAGTAAGACTTGAAGAAGACTTTATTTTTTATTTTTATTCAAGTTGCACTCCTCCGCACAGAAATTTACGAACAATTGGAATTGCACAAAATTGCATATGTATGTAGTTATGAACGAAAGACGAAACACATTTTCAATATATTTTCTTAAACAGTATTGAATTTGATTTGGCATAATACGATTAAATTAGTATTATGATTTACAGAGAACTCATAATTTACCTACTCAATCTGGAGGATAAAATCTGTGCGTTCCGGAGTTATGTACGAGGGTGGTTCAATAAGTACCCCGTGTTAAAAATGAAAACACAATTTTTTTCTAATTTTTATTTTTATTTTTCAACATAGTCTTCTTTTAGTAAGATACACGTTCCTGCTATTTTTTAACCCCTCCAAAAAATAGAATTTGTCGAAGTCGCCAAAATACGCCTGTGTCTCGGCGATGACTTCCTCGTTTGAGCTAAATATTTTTCCCGCGAGCCATTTCTTCATGTTATGAAACAAGAAGTCGCAGGAGCCAGACCGGGTGAATACGGAGGATGCGGCAGCAATTCTTTACGCAATTCATGCATTTTGGCGGCGACGACTTCGGATAAATGCGCTGGTGCGTTATCGTGGTGAAACAGCACTTTCTTTTTCGCCAAATGCGATCGTGTCTTCTTCAATTTTTTGTCGAAGCGGTCCAATAACTCACTTTCCAGTGATCGTTCTTCCTTTTTCTATAAAATCCATAAGGATGACGCCCTTCGCATCCCAAAAAATCGTCGCCATGACATGATTTCCGGCCGATATGGAACCGTTTTGGCCTTCTTTGGAGCAGATTCACCGTTTAACCAATATCTAACGGTGGTCATAGACGGCGAAGTGTCCCCATATATAGCATCCAACTTTGCTTTTACCTTCTCGCATTTTTTCTGATCCAAAAACAGAAATCGAATTACCGAATCATACTGCTCTGTTTCCATCTTATCGAAACACGCGTTACTCGAATGGCTGTCAAATCAAAACTAACCAATAAATTAGTCTGGAATTTGTTTTGGCGTCGTTAAATAGATGGCAGCACACGATGATGACACCAACTTCCCTCAGTACCATCCTATGTCTTCAAACACGGGTACTTATTGAACTGCCCTCGTAACGTTGCAAACAATTTCAAACGAGACAACAATTTTTGCGTTTCAGCTCCTGAACGAAATATTTCTCAACTCATGAATATCAAATTAAACTAGTTGCGCGTGGAAACGACATTATTTTCTTTTATTTCATAGATATCTAGGGGGCTTTTTACATTTCATGTGAAAATGGGAAAATAGCATGGGATCTTTGAAAAAAATATTCTGACTAAAATTAGGAATAATGGAGAAAATGTGATACTGTAATGGTATCTAGACAACAAGCGCAAACTTGACTTGCTGCAAAGCCCTAGTGGATTATTTTTACTGTACTGTTATTTGAAATTTGATGAATTGAATTGATGAATTTTGATATACACTGCGTTTCAGTTGAATAGCACATTCAGTTTTTTCATTGTAATTTGCTTTATATCAATATTCTTATGACTTTGCTAGTAGTTTTTTTTTTGTCTTGTTGGTGTGGGCTCCCCGAAAGAAAAATTGTACTCTGCAAATTTACCGTTACCTTTTTTTACCAATTTCCTTCGAAAGCGAGCAGATTTTTTGTTTCACTTGAATAGCACAGTTGGGTTTAAGCTTCTCATACGTGGTGCACGTGGTCACAATATCACAATCTATAGTTGTTTTGAGTATTTTAAATACGATTCGTTGATTTTAAAAGATTTTGGGTCGTGGTAAAGCCTTAACAAGCGAAGAACAAGTTAAAATAAAAACCTACAGGGATTGTGACCTTTCAGTTACTAAAATATCGAAAAAAAATTTGGAAAACGCAGAAACGTCATTTACAATTTTATTAAAAATGGTGAAAGTTATGAAAAAATATGAAAGGTCGAGTGAGCAGTGCACTCTCTTATCCAAGCCATCTATTTTGCGTGAAGCATCGAGTTCACATATGATTCTGTGGACAAAATTCGGCTAAAAGTTGGTCTCAGTACGAGTTACACAACTGTATGAAGTGCTAATTCAAAAGCTAAACACTTTAAGCATCTAAAATAAAAAAAACACCACTTAACCCCGCTCGTAAACAAGTTCGGTTGACTTTTTGTCGTACCAACATGTCATGGACCAAAGAGTGGTATATCGCGTTGTTTTTTCTGATGAGAAGAAATTTAATTTGGAAGGGCCCGACGGATATAACTGTTATTTTTATGATTTAAGGAAGGATACTCACCAGTTGGATCGTTTGCACAGTCGAGTTGGCGGCGTTATGGTTTGGGGAGCCATATCCTACTACGGCACTTGTGAACTCCAATTCCTAGACACCACTATGAATGCTAAGTTGTATCAAGGTGTTTTAGAAAAGGCCCCTCAATGCTTAGAAGGTACGTTACGTTGCCAGCAAAATCTAGGCTCTCGGTCATGAAGAGCGTAGTTGAACCATTGATGATGTATTACCTTAGATGCCTGTAATATTATGGAGCTCAGGGGATTTTATCTGAAGATTTTCAAATGAGAAGATTTCAAGTCAAATTTCTACATTCACAGGCAAGCAAAGGGAGGGACTACAGGCATGTTTTGAGCTTCAAAATAAGCTCAATGAGGACACTTCATTTTTTTGCAAGATGGTTAATCGTGGTGCTTTGAATATGAACTTGAAACAAACATTGAGTAGCCGACCGTTGCGATGCACTAACAATAGGGGCATTCGGTGGCTCAGTGGCAGAGATGTCTATCTCTGAGTTGCCGGTGCGTGGGTTCGAATCCCACTGTGACCCATGGATGTTTGTGTTGTCCATAAAAATGCTCCTACGGCAGCCGGTTCTTCGATGTAAATCGTCCCGGAGCTACCCGTTGTTAAAGCGGCCAAAAGCTGCCAAGACCCCCTTCGATTCAAGAGAAAAAAAAATCTCTTGAATCACTACAACAACAACAACAACAACATGCACTAACAGTGACACAAATTTGGAAATGAGTCTCCAACGGATACCTGGTCGAACAATTTGTTCCCCCATTTTCAGCAAATTTCCATTACTTCAAGGGGTCTTACTCGTATGAGGTGTTTAAACCATTGTTTCGTGCAGCTTCTTCCAACTTCTCAAGCTTTCAAACAATATTGGAACTCAAGGTGACAATTGTCATCTAGTGACAAAGCTAGATGCATTTTTTCTTTTTCTTTCAATATTCTGCTGCCTTGCGTCCGAGCTGCAGGGCTTTGGCCAAGAAGCGCATTCTAAATAGGGATTTTGAAACTGGTAAATGAAACATATAAAATAAAAATGATTGTTGTGAACAACAGCATCACATGGACCCTCGTTAAGGTGAACAGTCGCGGTTTTAATTATTTAACGTTTTCGCGAGTCTACTATATATGCATGTCCTTTCTGAACATTTTGCTTTGAAATCAAATCTTGTAATTATTACAAAATAATAAATAAATTAATTTAAATATTGGAATTCTTTAAAAAATAGTTCTTTAATAATTAAATTAATATAATTAATAATAGTATGTATTGATCTTTATTATTAAAAAATATAATTATTGATTTTTTCCTAAAAATTTTCCACTTGCAGATTCGATTACATCGCAACATACATAAAATGAAAATGATACACGAAATTCATAAATAGAATAATCTTGAAAAAGAAAAAAGAACAAAACAAAAACATCATCTTGTGTTCACCATCACTTGATAAATTTGTGTCGTGTGACGAATAAATATTATGGCTGAAGGCGGTGGCGGAGGTGGTGGTGGAACACGCAGTGGCCAAGGTTATTATCAACTGAGCGTGACGGGTAAGTATTTTACGATATTATTTATTATGTGATATATCTTTTATACTCTTTATCATTGTTATCTGTCATAAATGTACATACTATATGGAAATATGGCTTTAGCGGTTAGCGTTTGTTTGAGCATTGGAGCAAGACGACTCGCTTGATTGGTTGTAAAGCACTCTTGTACTTGTGAAGATCACCCGTATTCTGACGACAATAAAAAAATAATTGATGTCTTCAATGTCTTAAATGCTATTAAAACGAAACGATTTATTAAACTGTTTAAAATTTTGCCTGAATTAAATTAGATTGAAGTTGTACTTAGCTCTTTTTAGTAGTCCTATCCGAAAACGACTCCTCATAAAATGGTCACAGCCACAGGCATCGAATTTTTCTTAATCAAGGCATTGCTCCCACACCAAGCTTACATACCAGAGCATAGTATTTATACTAATTCTCCAAGTAGTATTTCTTAGATCCCCTGCGTTAATATTTGCGACTTTTCACATCAAAATACTGGACGTCTCCGTTTATTCAGTTTATTCATTGTGTTCTACGTATTCTATTCAATCTTTTGTTTCGTCGAATGACCATAGTATCATGACTTGTCGGTTATCGCACAATGTGCTATGCTATAGCTACTGTTTGCGAAAAATAGTTTTATCACCGTGTAAAGTTCATGTCTACACATAATTCTCGTGATACATTTTTCTCGGAAAAATTTATGTGTAGAGCGTTGATTATCCGAACACTCGATTTACCGAACCGGGCACTCAGCTTCTTTTCTTGTGCAAGACATCGAATAAAATGAAAAACCAAGGGTCTGACGAAACCAACCTCTCATCTGGATCGCTCAATTACCTCGAATTTTTTATTTTTGGTCAGTTCGTCGTTTACACGTTTTAAATTTGTTGCGTGATTTCACATTTAGGATATTTTATAATTTTGCTATGGAAGCTCGATTAACCGAACTTTCGTTTATCCGAACCACCCTTGCCACCGTTATTTCGGATAATCGACGCTGTACATGAATACAACAATCGGTAATTACTACTATTAAAATTAAAATATTAGCAATGGCGAGCTTTTCTGGGCTGGGCGTTGCGATACGATGTGTGCATGCACAATGCATCGTCGGGCCGGGCAATGCGAGACGATGCGATTTGTTTCAATGACTCAAAGGAATTATATACGATTCTGATTCGTGCTGTTTGATGCTGATAGGCGCAGATATTGGCATGCTTTGTGATTTCAGGTTGTTTCCGTGGTGAGGCTCTTTGAGTGCTTTTTGACTGGGATATCGGATGTTTATCTAGTGTTGGAGCTGTAGATATTAATCGCACAAAAACAACCGTGTTGTAAAAGGTTTCCGCCAAAGAAAAAGTTGTCAGCTTCAAAAAGGAATGATATAAATACAATCCCGCCAAAATACTCGCATCTTCTCTCATTGATATGCATATTTAAAAGTGGTTGAATTAGTTAATAGCTTTCATCAAACCAGCGCGGTGCGGTAGCGGTACGCGTCAGAATGTATGAAATACCGCAGTAGACCATGCGGAATTTGTCAATTCGTGCGGTGTGTGTTGTGTGTATCGGTCCTGCGCTGGTTTGGGGGAGCAAATTCCTTTCAACGCTTATTGGCGGGGAGCTGGACGAGGGTACTATGTCATTTCTAGCCATTTTCGGACCTATCGCGAGTTTTGCAAAAGGCTTCCTATGAAACATATAAAAAGACCGAAGCGAGAAACTCGCTATGCAATTTAGCATTTCTCGTTGTATCTTTTTTTCTACCGCACGGCTCGGAGCAAATGATAGTCTATGCTCACCCTCAGGACAGGACAGACTTTATCCATGAGAAAAGAGAGCGAATCTCGAGATGCTCTCTACGAGGCTGTAGCCCTGTAAATAAAGAACAAGAACAACGAGAACAAGTTTTCGAAAAAAAAATCGATTTTCAAACTCTTATATCTCCGGTGTTTTTCACCGGATCTTCTTTAAATTTTCTCCACTTCGTAAGACGGCACGAGCGACAACCTCTACCAAATTTGAACACTCAGAGCGAACCAGAATCCGGGCTACAGATGTCCGAAAACCTGTACTTGTTCCGTCGTGTAAACATCGCTTCTCACTTTAGATTTGTTCAAATTTCTTCGTTTTTCTTTGGCGAGCGGGGCTCTCCCGCATCCCTAGACTAATGGATTCTCGTAGGTAATGATGAATGAAAATTTGCATTTGTACAGTTCAACCCATTCGTAGAGTACGCGCACTGACAAAAAAAAAAACAATTCCAAGCGGTGTTTAAATTAGAAACGAATTATTGTAGGTATCGGTTGATAGGTCAAAGAGTAACAAGACAACCTGGTTTGAAGCGTAACAAAATGTTCTTGTTCCCACCAGAGTTTACCCCTGGTTTTCTCCGAAAATACTCGTCTATTCGGTGTGGCAGAAACACTAAGAAAATCTTGAGTCGCTGATTCCAAATTTGAGGTCAAAAACAAAAAAAAAACTTGTTGCCCACCAGGATTGGTACACCTGCTCCCTTCTCTGTTGTATCCCATGTTTGGACGCCAATGATTCAGATATAGCAGCAGCCCCAGGATGTGATTACATATCGTATCCAGAAAATGCTTAAATAGCCAAAATCCTATTACAGACTATCCTGAAGACTATTATTATAAAATGTTGCTGAAAGGTTAAAACATAACTGCAGAATTAACTGAAAGTATAATATAACGGTACATCTTTCTCTTTAATCTTGACATAACGGTACTTTTTTTTTTATTATAGTGACCTTTTCCGCTGTCGTTTGTTTGATCTCTATTTACTTATATAACATTCTTAAAAATTTCTATTTTTCAGTTGAACAAGCATCCTTAATCAACAATGGGTTTCTCAAACCCAACCCCTACGTTGAGCTGTCCGTCGACAATAGAAGTAATCGCAAGACGGACGTGCTCAAACATACACACTTGCCAAAATGGAATGAAGATTTTACAGTATTGGTAAGTGATAATGTCACACTTTCTATCAAAGAAAAATTTTTGACAACTATTTCTCTCCAATAGGTCACTCCAAATTCAGTGCTTGAGTTCAAAGTATACGATCATTCAAGCTTTCACAAAGATGCCTTTATCGGTGGCGCAACGATATTTCTTCACGAAATTCTCCGCCACTATAATGGACGTTGTGAAAATCTAGAATTAAGTATGGATCTTGTAAACAATAAGAAAATACGTCACTATCCAATCCAAAATGGGGAATTAATTGCAATATTGAACGGCTTGAATGTGGACATGTCGCAAGTTCCTATACCGAACGGTAACGGTACGATGGCGTCCGATTTGCAAGCGGACGGTGGTCCCGCCGCCGCGGCAGCAGCAGCTGCGATGAGTAATGGCAGTAGCGGTCAGAGCAGTATTCTACGAACTGGTATTCGAGCGCGTATGCGCTTGTCCAGCAATCCCGTGCAAATGCCTAATTCACCACAACCCAATGCAAATTCGATAAGTGCCGCTATAAATAATTTCAGTTTGAACGGTTCGCCGGTTGCAATCGGTCCAAATGTACATGGCGCGGGTAATCCGATGTCATCGTCAACGGGAGCAATACGACGTAATAGTGGCAATACGTGGGATCCGCAACAACCACAATTTCAACATCAACAACGTATGGCTCTACCAAATTCAAACGGAACGAACCAAAGAATCATTCAGACGGGCGCATCGGGTCCGAATATGGATCCATTGAGTCAAGGTGCTCTGCCGGATGGGGGGATGGCAGGCTCAACGTCATCATCATCAGCTAATCATACAGGTGCCGTGAATGTTCCTAATGGCACGGGCAATCCAGTGCCTGTGTCAAATACAAATGATCAACAGCTGGAAACGCAAGCGGACGATGAACCCTTACCGGCCGGTTGGGAGATTCGATTCGATCAATATGGAAGAAGGTATTTTGATTGACTCAAATTTAATTGAGAATTGTACTTATTGAGTTGTCGTTGCAGGTATTACGTTGATCATAATACACGCTCCACATACTGGGAGAAACCCACACCGTTGCCGCCCGGATGGGAAATACGAAAGGATCCTCGCGGACGAGTTTACTACGTAGATCACAATACACGAACGACAACGTGGCAGCGACCGAACAGTGAACGTCTAATGCACTTCCAACATTGGCAAGGACAACGTGCACACGTTGTGGCGCAAGGCAATCAAAGATTCTTATATCAGCAGGTACTAAATGAGTTTGGGGGTCATTTTCTTAAATCTTTCTGACTTGGCTTGTTTTTTTTTTGTGTGCATAGAATCCGGCAGCTGCAGCGGCAGCTCTCACTCAAGAAGAGGACGACAATCTCGGACCACTGCCCGATGGCTGGGAGAAGAAAGTCCAATCCGACAATCGTGTGTACTTTGTAAATCATAAAAATCGCACCACTCAGTGGGAAGATCCTAGAACGCAAGGACAGGTATGTGCACATTAAATCATATAATTCGATAAAAAAGATTTGACCATTATCAGCTGTGCTTACAGGAGGTTAGCTTAATAAATGAAGGACCATTGCCGCCTGGGTGGGAGATACGCTACACGGCAACCGGTGAACGTTTCTTTGTCGATCACAATACTCGTCGTACAACGTTCGAGGATCCCCGACCTGGTAATTTTCGCTCAACCACGTTCGTTCTATATCAACTGAATTTTTGTGACTTTTTGCAGGTGCTCCCAAAGGTGTTAAAGGTGTTTACGGCGTGCCGCGTGCATACGAACGATCATTCCGATGGAAGCTTAGCCAATTCCGTTACTTGTGCCAGAGTAACGCACTTCCGTCACACATTAAAATCACGGTGACACGTCAAACACTTTTCGAAGAATCGTATCATCAAATTATGAGGCTACCGGCGTACGAATTGCGTCGCCGATTGTATATAATATTTCGCGGTGAGGAGGGTCTCGACTATGGCGGTGTGTCGCGTGAATGGTTCTTTTTGTTGTCGCACGAAGTGCTAAATCCAATGTACTGCCTGTTTGAGTACGCCAACAAGAATAATTATAGTTTACAAATTAATCCGGCCAGCTACGTTAATCCCGACCATTTGCAGTACTTTAAATTTATCGGTCGTTTTATTGCAATGGCACTGTATCACGGACGTTTTATTTATTCCGGTTTTACGATGCCATTCTATAAGCGCATGTTGAATAAGAAGCTGACGATAAAGGATATCGAAACAATCGATCCGGAATTTTATAATTCACTTATTTGGGTGCGTGATAATAATATTGATGAATGTGGGTTGGAGTTGTGGTTTACGGTGGACTTTGAGGTTCTCGGCCAGATTTTGCATCATGAGTTGAAGGAGAATGGCGAAAAGGTGCGTGTGACGGAAGAGAATAAGGAGGAGTATATTACGCTTATGACGGAATGGCGAATGACTCGGTAGGTGTTTATTTGTACATATTTATTATGAGTGTAATCCAACGAGAGTATTTCTTTTTGCAGAGGAATCGAACAGCAAACCAAAACATTCTTGGAAGGCTTTAATGAAGTGGTGCCGCTCGAATGGCTGAAATATTTCGACGAGCGAGAACTTGAATTGATATTGTGCGGAATGCAGGATGTCGACGTAGAGGATTGGCAACGAAATACGATTTATAGGCATTATAATCGAAATAGTAAACAAGTTGTTTGGTTTTGGCAGGTGAGTGATGTTGGATTTTTCGTTTGCATTATTTTCATGGAATGTAAGGAATCTTTCTTGGTAAATTTATTGCCCATCCTGAACGCTGGCATTCTGATCATAATAATTATGCCAGGGGTCTGGCAGGCATCCAATTTCTGAACGCTGGGGATTATCTGATATTATATTGCAAAATGGGTTAATCGTGGAAAGCTCAATGTATTTTTGGTCAGCCCGAGATATTGTCACGGAGCGTAGGCAACTTAATGTGGGATTGCAAGGAATGTTAAGTCACTAGAATTGAATGCACCGTATGATAAAATGTTAACACAATTGAGACGCGGTGGCAAGTAGAGCCATCCACTTAGTCAGCAACTTGACACGGTCCGAATGGACATCAATTCATAAACTAGATAAATATAGGCGCAAACTTCATTCTCCCTCAGCTGAGGTAATGCGAAGCCGCCAGCTTTGAGGATATAGACGCTCGCTTATAGCGAATTCCCTCGCACACGGGGAATCACTGTGAAACGTGCCCACCCTGCATGATTCAGTACCCGAAGGTCTTTGTACAGATCCTCGCCATGGCGTATCAACCAACCATGCCCCTTTGTGCAGCTCGAGTACGTGGTGATGCTGCTGACCAAAAATCTTGACCCCAAAAGCGCCCTCTTTAGCAGTGTACCGGCAATAGTTAAAAGTTATTGCTGGATGCGAGGTCTGCGTCTGTTTTTTTACAGTCCCGGCTCCCGGTGGATCGGCAACTGGACGCCGTTCAAACCACGGCCAGCACGTCACTCAAACTTACCTCATTTATTGCAAGGGATAAAAAAAATTAGGGATTTTCGTCCTTGTGTGTTGAAGAAGAGGGTTAGTTGCCCTCGAAATATATATCCACTCAAAAACCAAAATTTGTAGTTTATATGGGAACAGCTATTCATATGCAAGGTATGGTTACTGAAGGCAGTAACCTCCTGGGCTCGAAGTGACACCGGTACTACCTAAACTACCTACAAAGGCTAAACACCGCCCACCGGCGGTTCGACTGAACGCCTGAGAACACCTCCTTAGGGATGTCGTTCAGGCGTCGAAGTCGTTCTCTTCTCCACATACACTCAGTGACGTCGGCGACTCCCATTATTAAGAAGAACCTGAAAGAGATCTAGATCTCGGACATCCGAGTACCTCGGGCCCACGATTAACGTATGCTATCAGTCCTCCTCTGCCGCACTGCAGCACGGGCAGTCTCTGCGCATAACAGTTTTCAGCATACCAACCACACAGAACATACGTACCTTCAACCAACTAGTGGGGTTCAAGACTCAACCATTCGCCGTAAGTCACTTTTGTGACGCATTTGCGAGCGATTCTGCCTATCCGTACAATCGGGAGTCAACTTGATGAGAATGAGCTTTTCAGCTTCAGCTTCAGTTTCAGAAGCTTGAGACTTCAACACACACGAGTTTCCCACTCATGAACAATGTCCATGAGTTGGGAGCCATTCTCTTCAAGCTAACGCCGCGAATCGCAGGAATTGACAAGGAAGAGTAAGTCGTCGACGTAACCACAACATTTACACACCCATTGCAGGGATCCCGCATCGCATTCTTTTTAACGAGGTTATTCACATCCAAGACCAGAGGCTCGCTGTCTGAAAAGTAGCTCTTTTCGGACCACCTCCCTTGAGCTTGTGCACGACGGCACTCCACAACAGGTTGTCATTCGTGCCCCTTGAAATCTACAAAGATTCCAAGGATACGTTTGGCCCCAATTTTTTTGAATGCCTCTTGGGCAAATAGAAGCGCTTCCTAAGCAGATCTTCCCTCACGGAAGCCATACTGACGGTCCGACAACCGATCCTCCTATCCTAGTCCGATCTCCACGAGTTGTAGAGGAGAAATTTTCCTCCATCATCTGTAACTGCTGGAAAGAAACTGTCCATAAGAACTCGCTGATGCCGAGTCGGCAGTTATTTTGCAATCATACTCCAAAAGCGTTGCCGCTCCATTCACACACGTCACATCTATGTATATCACTCACATCGGCGCATCCTGTGTCATACGTATAAGACGGAGACGGCTCAATCGGCACGATCATCCTCTCTGGACGCGGGGTTGCGTTTTTCCCAAGGATGAGTGGTGCACCGCTAATCAGTTGCAGGAACCATTCAGATACTTCAAGTAGAGATCGACTTGGGTAGACAAAACACACTCACACAATAAATATTTTCAAAACGACCACTCACATTCACACAGACACCATATCCACTCGTTATTTTGCCAACACGCACAAAGTCGGGTCACAAACGATCACGGCACACCTTTAAATCCGTCATCACTAAAAGAGAACGTTGTTAAAACGCTCTTGGCCGTTTTAACAACGGGTAGCTCCGGGACGATTTACAGTAGAGCGTCGATTATCCGAACGCCGATTATCCGAACATTCGATTAACCGAACCGGGGATTCAGCTTTTTTCACAATAAATGAATCGAATCAAATGAAAAAATCAAGTGTCAGTAGGAAGCAACCTCTCATCAGCAGCATTCAATTGCTTCGTATTTCTTATTTTTGTTCAGTGCTAGTCGTTTGGCACATTGCCAGGTTGTCGCTTAGATTAACTGTTAGGCAATCCTCCAATTTTTCTACGAAATCTCGATTAACCGAACTTTCGGTTATCCGAACCACCCCTTGACGACATTAGTTCGGATAATCGACGCTCTACTGTACATCGAAGAACCGGCTGCCGTAGGAGCATTTTATGAACAACACAAACAACCATGGGTTACAGTGGGATTCGAACCCACGCACCGGCAACTCAGAGATAGAGGGACATCTCTGCCACTGAGCCATCGAATGCCCACCTTGCTTTTGACAAATGATCCAAGCCACTTCATTTTCAGCAGGTCTGGAAAAGCATAGAAACTCGGTACGAGAACCACTTAACGTACAGTCGTTCCTGTGCGATTATCGCTTCCAGAACTACTGCATCCGGATGTTCAAACAGAAGCTAGACAGACGGAAGTCAGCCGATCGACATGAAGGCTCATTAACCGAGGCCACCCCTGAAAAGTACGGTAGAGGACGAGTCTAAAGGGGGTAGTCTGGTTTCACCCGGTAAAAATCAGGCATAACGGCATCGCATAGCAGTATAATTCAAACATTTCTCCACCTCGATAAAGTCCTAAATACACGCTACACATGTTTTACCGTTGCCGTGCTTTATTGGAGAGAAAAAAAACGTCCCTTCGCATTTCCAACATTTTTGTCTAACCCACATGAAATTTACCAAAATTAATTTTAAATTTTCTCTTTTCCCCCACTATTGCAGTTTGTTCGCGAAACGGACAACGAGAAACGTGCTCGTCTACTTCAATTCGTCACGGGAACATGTCGTGTGCCCGTTGGCGGTTTTGCCGAACTCATGGGATCGAACGGACCGCAACGTTTCTGCATCGAAAAAGTGGGCAAAGAAACATGGTTGCCACGATCGCATACATGCTTCAATCGTTTGGACTTACCACCGTATAAAAGTTACGATCAGCTTGTGGAGAAATTAACGTTTGCAATCGAAGAGACTGAAGGCTTTTGTCAAGAGTAATTTAATCGCAAAATACAAATACATATGCTAAATATATATATATATAAATATAAATAAATTAGGGCAAACCGTTATATTGTATTCGTTTATAAAGTTTTATTTTTGATTTTACATTTTTTTTGTCTCTTCTTTTTTTTGTTTTGCTATCGTTAAATTTGTCTTCTTCCATCGTTCCATTTATTTTTAGATAGCGATACGAGAGGCATGAGAAAAACTCAATTAAATTTGAAATTATTATTATTTCATATTTACACAAACACGAAAAAACGATTTTATTATTATAATAATATATTCATAAAATACAGTAGAGAAACATTTGTGATTTGCTTATTTTTTTTCTTGTAAATATTATTCTTAAAAAGAAAAGAGGTTAAACTATATGTATTAATAAATTATAAAGCGAAATAATAAAAAAATGTCTAATAATAACATAGCAAAAAAAAGTTTAAATTTATTTAGATACAAAAAAAAGACAACAAATTTCAAAAACAATTCCAAAATTCAGTGAAAAATTATATTATCATAATAAAGTGTACAATATTGTATAAAACAATATTCAAAAAAGTATAAATGAAACGTTTATTTTTTAAAACGAAAGAAGAAACGCGGAAATGGAAACAATAAAAACAAAAAATTATAAAAAAAGAATAAAAAACTAAAAACAAGAAACGGAAAGACCTAGCAATATTTTTCTAACAAATTGATTGCATATTGTTAAACTTAAGCAACTTTTTGTATGATTTTATACGAATCTATATCGAAAGAAAAAAATTGTTTTCTTTTTTTTTTATTATAAAATCCCATTTAAAAACTGTTTCTTTGTTTATACGGGGAAGAGGATAAAAGTCAGTATAGTGACAACATTTTCGAAAGGCCGAGTGGTTTGAATTCAGTTTAGCAATTTTTATCAGCAAAATGTTTAATGACCAAAATTAGTTTTTTTTTTCTATATTTAACATTTGAAAATCACTTGATTGACAAATACGTGTCTCCTGAATAACTGTGCAGTTTTGCATCAAACAAGATTGCATAATTGCTCATAGCAGTTAGAGTAAATCTACGGATAAATAAAAGACCACCCATTTTCACTTTGGTTTTAAACTTGGACGTACATATTCAGTTTTGAACAAAAAAAAAAAAAACAAAAAATAATGTTTAAATATTATTGACATCAATTTACATATTATTAGGCTGTTGTTATTATTCTGTATTAAAAAAAATACGATGAAAGGAAATAGGTAGTATGCGGTAACAATATAGAAATGTTTTAAGGTTCAAGTACATTAATTAAACACACAAAATTAACGAATGAACTAGACACGTGTACATACATTATACATTAAACAAACAAAAGTAACTTAAAAAAATCTATTTTATTGTTGTTTTAGATTTTATTGATAATAAAAAAAATTGATATATAAATGATAAATTGAATTTTTTGTCGATTTCATTGCCATTAGCCATTTTCATACTTGAAGAACAAATCATACGGGAAAAACAGACGGCAGACAAGCATTGTGCATTTCACATTGTTCGTACTACCGAATCGCTTTTTGTTGGTGTAAAGTTTGCCCGTCCGATTTTTGTTCGTATAGTTTGGAATAACCCACTGAAATGTACTTGGTTCGTTTTCTCTTTTTTTCCATTACCCTACTGTATTACTCCATGTGATCCATCAGGAACAGAAGCTGGCTCTTGACGCCTTGATCATCCAAAAATGAAATTTGTCGTATGAGCTGATCATGCAAAACCGGCATGTGGCATTCCGAACTATCGAATGCTTTTTTAGGGGAGCTAGGAATATACAATGTAGTTAACTCGAAGATCTCTCTGCCACCGCCACCACCACTAAACTGCCATTTATCAGAACACAATCTGTACCAATGCACATTAGTACATTAGTGCCGTGCAGTTTTAAAGAGGCCCAACTGGATCTAAGATCAAGTGCTCGTACGTTGAGTTTGCCCCATACTTCGTGGTAGAAAGAAATACGGATCAATGTGTGTGTTAGCAGATTATAAAAAGGACTATTCATCATATTTTCTTGATCGTAGATTTATCACTGCAGAACGGAGTTATCGCACAACTCTCCGGAATGGACACGTTTACTATGTCTTCAACTCGTTGCTATGGATTGAGCTCGCCGATGATGGTAAACCAGTAATGGCAATAAAATATTATATTCGGCCAGTCAATATTTAGGCATTTGGGTTTCATATGGTGTCCGTGCTGACTTTGAACGTTTGCAGACTCTCCAAGGCATTGGTGTAGCCAGGAGGGGGATGGAGGTCGAGGCGCTGGTTACGCACCATCATTTTACTGCTAATGTTTCAATTAGGTGAACTGAATGGAGATTTCTTGTAATGACTTAGGACAGGGGTTTCTAACTTAATTTTTACACGGGCCATATTGTTGGTTTGAAAAACATTTGTAGGAGACATTCTTTCATGCCTGTTGGTAATATAAAGAAATACCTTTGATTTCATTAATTTGGAATAATCGTTTTTTTTTTAAATGATGTCGATGATGGCGGTAATTTTTTCCGAGTCACCGACGTCGAGAGTTGGGTGACAGCAGTGGAAAGCCTTTCGCGAAATAGATAATGGAACAGTTTTCGTTGTTTCGCGCCGCTATATGCCTAGCGAAATGTCAATTTTCATGCCAGGAGTGCTCTAGACCGACATGGAGATGGAGTGAAATCCCCAATTCAATTCAATAATCGGCGCCTGTCAGATCTATCACCATAATTACAATACAATACAACTGTTTTACCAAAACTGGTTCATGCCGATTATTTGTACGGCCCTCGTTTCGCTTACACCGAAAATGTCGACGTGGTTGAATTTGATAGCCAGGCAAACCATAAGGGAAGAGTAGGGCACCTTTAATTTGAAAACTGATTGCGGAACCGCAACATCTTTCTTTAACGGGGAGAAATTTCTGTTGTTTTAATGAGGTCGGCCCGCAAAGCTGCTGAAGGGGTCACCATTCTGTTATCGCCGTCACTAATTCACACTCAGTTTTCCCAGTTTCAATCTCTCATTCGTGATTGCTTACTCGGCTATGCGATACCTAATCTTGTTATAAATAAGAAAGGGCAACGGGCAGCACAAGTTCGGCCAAACACTTCCACTCTCATTTTGTTGAACTATAGCGAGGACCAGGTAAGTTGATCGGTAGAAAAACTAGAATCGACCTCTGATCTGAGAGTTTCATTCAACGTTGACTTGGGCCATAAGACACGCTTAAGTTAACGATGAGTCTAGTGACGAGTTTGCAAAATTGACTTCAAGGACCATATGCTGCGAAAAATTGCGGGAGCGTTAATTGACCGGTTTTATAGAAAAGTATTTCCATTGAGCCAATAATGCGATTCTTATTATCCTTCTTCTACTTCGAGTGATCTTGCTCTGCATGTCGACACCTGAACAAAATTTCATCTTCAATATGTATTTTACACTAAAATCGGCATTTTTCTTTAAAACCATAGCAAACCTGTCAAACCAATTATAGGTAAAATGAATTTACACTCCAGATTCAGGACGATAATGTATATTTTTCGTGCGCCTCTGAGTTTGTGGACACAAATTTTTCGTTTTTAGCTTTAATGCTAAAAAATGTGAGCAAAAGTTTGCTAATTTTTGAAATTGCCCGCGGGCCGCATGTTCGACAGCTCTGGCTTTTGACCTTACATCAATCCGTTTCCTAAACTACATTTTTCCTAACCACTCGATTCTCTGTAGACCCTTTGTAGGTTAGGAGAAAGTTCACCTCAGGAAAATTCTAAGCAATATTGATAATTGTCCATCTAGTTTTCTATTACCCAATTCAAACCCTTGCAATGTCACAGGCAAGTTTGGATGTGACGGAGTATTGTCTATGTTCGAATAGAAACGAGGGAACATTACAAAATATCGGAAACACAAAAGTTCTCCCTATGAGAACGGATAGCAGAACATGCCGTCAGCCTCTCGGGACATACACTTTTGCATGAGTACGAAGAATGCACCCACCAAACAATTTGGCGAACTTTCGCCACAATGAACAAAAGTCTGATTCGAATCTTCTTCGACTAGACGAACTATCGTCGGATTTTACGCAAATAGTACGCCATGATGAAGAATTTTCTAGCTGATTACGAGTTTTCTTCATCATGGCGAACAATTCGCGTATCTTTGGAGCATAATTCACGGCGGCGATGAAAATTCGAATCAGACTTTTCTTCATTATGATGAAAAAACAACTTTATAACTCGAAGTTAAATTCTGGGTTTGGCACTCGGCGAGACTCTATTAGTCGAAGTGTTCTTACGTCTCTATAAGTCGATGTTTCTGACTATGAATTCCAGTACGGAATTAAATTCTCTAAAAAAAAACACACACATAGCCGAAGTGGTGCCAGGGTTATTCTTGGAATTAATATTCATCTGAAAATATATCGCCTTCCGGCAAGAATAGTGACACAACTCAAAATTTTTCACTGTTTAGATTATGGTACTAACAGATAGTAAAATTCATGAATTTTATCCTGTAAAACTCACGAATAAATATTTTGTATAGTTTTCGCTAGAAACCGTCATGTGACACTATTGATGCCGCTATGAATGAAAATTATTGAGCGTGAATAGTGTCACATCTTTTTGCACTCAACGTGCGGTCGATAAAAAGTCGTCGTTTTACCTGAAAAACCATATTTTGTTTTGCGCCGAATTTAGAAATCTATCTCAAAATGTGCAGTACACTTATATTTCATATTATGCCTTTTGCATTTTTTATTTTTTTTTCTGTCCCTTTGTCAAAAATATATCCACGAAATACTTTGCAACGAAAAACTTCTCCGAATTTTTTTTTTCTCGTCTTCGTCTTTTGATAGTCTACTTAATTTTTTTTTTTCATTTAAGTGTACATCCACCTTTTTTAATTATCCATTATCTAAATAAATTTATAAATTGCTGACATAAAATGCATAAATCCTTTTTTGGGGAGAAAAATTAAATGTTGAATAAATTGCGAAAAGTTCGGCTGTAGCTACATCGTCAAATACTCAACTGGTTCATTTCTTGCATTTTTTGAAGTCCCTGAACAGATCAGAGAATCATTTTCGCCTAAAATATGCTCTCGAGAGGAGTTGGCGCGAGTGTAATGACTTTCTATTCTAGGAATGGACTTAGTATGCTCACGTATAGCGATTTTCATATTTTCGTCTACTTTTTTGTGGGGCTCATGTTTTCCTATTTTATCTTCTGGAGTAAAACTATTCGTTTCCTTTTCAATCACAGTGCGAATAGGACTATCTTTATTTCCAAAAGTGTTCTTAAAAAAAAACAATTTACAAACTCTTTATCTTTTCATTTCATTTTGCTATAGTTTGAAGTAATCTTTTCCTACCACTACCAGGATTAATAATGATACAGTCACTTTCATAACTATCCTCCAGGTTACTTGAAGATGAGTTATCTCTCCCTGATCCGACCAAAACTCGTCGATTTCAACGTCATCGTCACTTTAACTAGAATTATTTTCTTCGTATTCAGGGTCAGCTTCTGTATCGTCGAATGGTGAAGTTGGCCGATTGGATAAAAACTCAAAAGGGTCTTCCAAACCTGATTGTGAAGACGATGCGGAAGACCGTTCCAGGAATGGAAGAGCTGGACTGACCTCGAGACATCTGCAATTGATTATTAGGTATCATTATAATATCACCGAAGACCAAAATACCTTACAAATGCAATATCTTAAAGAGCTGTGTGGTTTTTAATAAATTTGAACCCATTATCACCGCATTTACTTGCATGAACTGTAAAAACATCAAAACTAAAAGAATATCGCTCAGCACAAAATACACAAAAAATACATCTTGGCGCTCAGAGTCTTTATTATACAATGTAAGGTCACACAACTCAATTATTAAGATCTTTCATACTATGTATGTATGTAATTAAAAAAATACTCATATTTTTAGCAAAATTATTGAAAAAAAAATCTGAAATGCGGCACTTAAGCCAGTTAAATTTCTAGATTCGCCGTGAAATATTTACTGTTTCGCAAGTAAAACGACGATTCTTTAACGATCGCAGATTGAGGATAACAAAGATGTGACACTATTCTAGCTCAATGATAATCATTCATAGCTTCACTTCAAAATTCATGAATTTTAATCCCTAAAACTCACGAACAAATGGTTTGTATAGTTTTCACTAGAAACCGACAGGTGACACTATTAACACCGCTATGAATGATTTATCATTAAGCGAGAATAGTGTCACATCTTTGTTGTCCTCAACGTGCCATCGTTAAAGAATTGTCGTGTTACTTGAAAAACAGTACATACTTCAATATTTTACGCCGAATCCGGAAATCAATTTGATTTATGTGTAGTATTTCAGGTCTTTTCAATAATTTTGCCAAAGGTGAGGAATTTTTGATTATTAATAGTATGAAATATCATAATAATGAGTTGTGTGACCGTTACATTGTATAATAAAGACGATTTCGGGCATCAAAATGTTACAGTTATATTTCATATTATTTTCTTTGTACTTTTTGTGCATTTTTCTGTCACAATCTCACGCTTTTCTTTTTGATTGTTTTAAAGTTCATGCAAATAAATGCGGTAAGAATGGGTTGAAATTTATTATAAGCCACGCAGGTCTTTGTGATATTGCATTTGTAAGGAAGTTTGTTCTTCGGTGATATTATAATGATAATTATCAATTGCAGATGTCTCGAGGTCAGCCCAGCTCTTCCATTTATCTACGGTCTTCCGCATCGTCTTCACAACCACTTTTGGAAGACCCTTTTGATTCTTTATCAAATCGGTCCACTTCACCATTCGACGATTCGGAAGCTGACCCTGAATACGCAGAAAATCCTTCTAGTGAAAGTGACGATGACGTTGAAATCGATGAGGTTAGGCTGGATCAGGGAGATAACTCTTCTTCAAATAACCTGGAGGATAGTTCTGAAAGTGACTGTATCATTATCAATCCTGGTAGGAAAAGATTACTTCAAACTAGCCGATGGCTATCACAAAAAGCAAAAAGACGTCGTAATGCGGGTAAACAATACATTACGGTAAAAACAAAGACAGTCGTCAAGGCACGAAAACTATTGCCACCATGTTCCAATTGCAGACTGAATTGCATTGTCAAACTTAGTGAAGAAGTTCGCAAAGAGATTTTTAAAATGTATTGGGCACTTGGTAATGTTGATATGCAACGATCGTTCATTTCTGGAAATATAGAATTTTTAAAACCTTCTCATAGATATTGTAAAAATCCAGACAATCCACGCCAGTATAATAATTTGTATCACCTTTACAATGGAAATCAAAAGATAAGAGTGTGTAAATTGTTTTTTAAGAACACTTTAGGAATCAACGATAGGCCTATTCGCACTGTTATTGAAAAGAAAATGAATGGTATGACTTCAGAAGATAAAAGAGGAAAACATGGGCACCACAAAAAAGTTGAAGAAAATATGAAAATCGCTATACGTGAGCATATTAAGTCCATTCCTAGAATGGAAAGCCATTATACCCGCGCGAACTCCTCTCGAGAGTATATTTCAGGCGAAAAATGCCTTTCTGATCTATTTAGGGACTACAAAAATAAGGAAGAAGCGAAAAATGAGCCAGTTGCGAATTTGACGATGTATAGCCGAATTTTTCGCAATGAATTCAACATTTCGTTTTTCTCTCCTAAAAAGGATTTATGCGTTTTATGTGAGCAATATAAAAATTCGCCAAATGATTTGGAATTAAAAAAAAAGGTGGATGACCATTTAAAGGAGAAAAATTTAAGTAGGATATCAAAAGAAGGAGACAAGGAAAAAATTTCGGAGAAGTTTTTCGTTGCAACATTTGACTTGCAAGCAGTCCTACCATGTCCTTCGGGGGACATCTCACTCTTTTATTACAAATCAAAAATAAATTCCTATAACTTTACTATATCGCAGCTTGGGTCAGAAAGAGTAGAGTGCTATTTTTGGCATGAAGGAGAGGGCCAACGTGGTGCTAATGAAATAGGGTCATGTCTTTTACTGTATTTAGAGAAAATTTCCGCAGAGAGTGAAAATATAGAAATAATATTTTACTCCGATAATTGCTGCGGACAAAAAAAAAAATCGGTATATTATAGCATTATTTATGTATGCAGTCTGGAAACTGAATATTAAGAGAATAACTCACAAGTTTCTTGTCGTGGGACATACCCAAAATGAGGGTGATAGTGTCCACTCCACTATTGAGAAGGAAATTAAAAAGGCCAAAAAAGGAGGCCCAATATATATACCTCAACAGTATTCATTGTTGATTAGGACTGCCAAAAAACGTAGATCACCCTATAATGTAAATGAAATGTCACATCAAGACTTTTATGATTTAAAGGACTTGAGTGACAAACTCGGATCTTTTACTAAGGACAGCGAGGGTAACAAAATCCAACTCAGCCAAATAAAAATACTAAAATTCGAAAAAGAAAAACCCTTCACATTTGATTATAAATATTCATACAATGAGGAAAACTTCAGGCAAGTTATTGTCCGACAATGTACGCGTAATCAGGGTAGAAACTTCAATTTAACGAAAGCCTACAACAGTAAATTACTTATTAATGAAAGGAAAAAAGACGACTGTCTGTCTTTAGTTAACTCGGGAATAATCCCTCATCATTATAAGTATTTGTTTGATTCCCTTTAAATTTTGAATAAATTTTTACTCGTCGTCCTTCCTGTGCAAAAACGACACAATATTAAAAACGGATTCATTTTAGGCATAAGAAACGACACATGTTACACTAACTATAATTTACCGACATTTTTTTTTATTTTCTCTGAAGTAATTAGTAGTTAAGGTTATTTGTAAGAACTTTGTAAAAACAATAAATAAATTCAATCACACACTTAACCTGTTTTTCACACTTTAAAATCATGCGAAATTTGTTTTTGCTCTACTGTAAAAATTGATGATTTTGAGTTGTGTCACTATTCATGCCGACAGGCGATATATATTGAAAATTCGCAGATAGAATCTATGTCTGGTTTTTTGTTGTGGAAATTATAATTCTCTGACTATTATAAAAGACTGGACTCTATATGTCGAATTTTCATTGACTCAATGACTCGAAAGCTCGATACCTCAAAATTTCCATAAGTCGAAATAAAATCAAGTTCCCTTCAACTTCGAGTTATCGAGTTACCTACTGTAACTAACTTCACATGTAAAATAATAAACACCAATTCGAATCTGGTCGGGCAAAAGTCATCTTCTACGAATCATCAATGCAAATCGTTAATTAAAAAACTTCTGCAAATCCAAAATGCAAATAATTTACGTTTCGTAATGACAAAACTTCTACGAGTCGTAAATGCGTATCGTATTTAGTTCGCCGCGACATATCGCTTTCGAATTATATTGGCGTATTGCTTTCGGTTCACCGGGGCAATTCGCCATAGAGGTACCATATTCTTCTCAGGCAATCTGTTTGCGATCTAAAAACGAGTTCGCCGGCGAACAAATTCCTCGTTTTGGCAAATCGTCTACAGATCGCCGGCGAATCATTTTGTTTGGTGGGCAGTTGATAAGAGTACATTGTATATGTATTAGTGGCCTCTCGTGGTACAATTTGTTACATTAGCGAGAATATAGCGGCAATTGTTTGTTACGGCTATTATTTTGCATTAGTTAGAAAGAGAAGCTATATTGGCTTTTTCTAGTTCCTGGCTGGATGTTTTTAGATGGTTTTGCTCTAAAACAAGGAGGCACTGCAAATGGTACTCGGCTCGATGACAGCTGACATACGCACCAAAGCTCTGTATTCCATGGAGCTTGATTACAAAACAATTTAAGGAATGGTAAACGATTAAAGATTCTGTTAAAGGGCTGATTTTTGCTCAGCTCTCATAGCACTCCCGAAAATTATTTTCTCCACAATTTAATTTTGATTGATTAAATAATAGCGAAATTTCACTTTATTTATTGTCAGAGGAAGTGCGAGTCCTTGTGCGGTTTCCCGGCTCACCACTTCCCTAAAGCCGCCTCTGGCCGGAATCCTCCTTTTTGACAATCTTAGACAAGTTTAACTACCAGGAGTCGAAAGTGTGTCTATTTGCAGTAGGAATTAAATCGAATAAAACAGAATACGTGCTAGACTCATAAATGGCGGATACATTACCTGGTCATCGGAAGGCGCCTATTTCTTGATATCCAGGCTCTAGGGACAACTAGTTTAAAAAATCTTTCTAACTTGGACTTTATCAAACTATCCGAACAATGGTTTCACGATCATGGTTTTTCTTCTGTTAATATTGTGAGCGTTTAGTTTTATTAATTATTCTATTAATTTTTTTAAGACCCTTAAAATCTTCAAGAGTTTAAGTTGCATATTTTCTTTTCAATAATCTTGTGACCAAAAACACAGAGAAACTGGCTTGGGAGACCGTTATAGAGATATTCACTAAAAACTGCTTATTTGGATGTTTGGACCTTCATAACTTCCCTAGGGGGGCTCCCATCGTTGGGGACTTTTGATGTCACACTAACAGACACACGAGCTACAAATTGGCCTCAGATGGGTTCCCTCTAGAGGTTCCCGTTATAAAAAAATTTCCGAGAAACGGTTTTTTGTTTAGTTTTGACCCTTAATAGCTTCCTTGGGGGTGTTCGCATAGATGAGTTGTTTTGGCGTTTGAATTTGAAGTTACAGAAGCAACAAATAGTTACAGGCTTCCCTCCTGAATGCGTTCCCGTTATGAAGAAATTCACGAAAATAACGAAAAATACCGTTATTGTACGGTTCGGACCCTCATAGCGCCCTGAGCATTTCACGCATCAATCCGAAATTCAGATATTTAATTAAGTGGTATATAAGCTAGAAATTTGCCGTATAACAGTTTTCGGTGCACGTTACCGTTATAGAGATATTCCCCAAAAACTGATTAATTGAATGTTTGAACCCTCATAGCTTCGTTAGAGGGGCTCCCATCTTTGGGGACTTTTGGCGTCTTAGTAACATGTAACTGCAACAGGAGCTACAAATTTATTTCAGATGGGTTCCCTCTAGAGGTTCCCGTTATCAAAAAAATCCGAGAAACGATTTTTTTTAGTTAGTTGTTTAGTTTTGACCCCTCATAGCTTCCTTAGGGGTGCCCGCATAGATAAGTTGTTTTGGCATTTTAAATTGGCGTTATAGAAGCAACAAATGGTTACAGGCTTCCCAACCGAATGCGTTCCCGTTATTGTACGGTTCAGACCCTCATAGCGCCCTTAGTATTGCACGCATCAATCTGAAATTCAGATATTTAATTAAGCGTTATATAAGCTACACATTTGCCGTATAACAGCTTTCGGTGCACGTTACCGTTATAGAGATATTCCCCAAAACTGCTTAATTGAATTTTTGGACCCTCCTAACTACGTTAGGGGGCTCCCACCTTTGGGGACTTTTGGCGTCTTACTAACAGCCACAGAAGCTACAAATTTCTCCTAGAACACCTTAGAGTGCACTCCCTCGTCTTAGCACCATTTACGAAAAACCTCAAAAAAACACGTTTTTTCAGGTTTGAACCCCCATAGCGCCCTTAAGGCTGTATATATTGATATGAAATTTGGCCACTTTCTTCAAAACCCCATAGGGTAAAAATTTCCATGCAAAAGTTTTTAGTACGAGTTACCGTTATAGAGATTTTAATCAAACCTTGTTAAAAATACCGTTAGACCTCTTGGCGCCGTTAGGAGTGCCCGAAAGTATTCGGTCTTTGCATCGTTTATTGAGAATTCACAAGAGCTTTAAAATTGCCATACACTCCTTTTTTTATATGCTACCGTTATCGAAATATTCAGAGAAACCTGTTTTCGAGGGTCTTTGACCCTCTGTAGCACCGCTGGCGGCACTCGTAGGGACGGGGACTTTTAGGGACTTGTTTAGGACCTCGAAAGGAAGGCTCATGCAAAAATCCAGCTTTCCCTTATTTTTTCCGAAGTTTGGCCACATTTTTGTTCAAATTTCCTGGCGTATAATTATATTTATAAGATTAAAATAGTCATAATGTTTTATTAATTTTCCACTTTTTTAAGATTGAAATAAAACATGAATATTAAAATATTATAATGTTTTTATTTGTCTTTTCTTATTGACATAAATTGAAAATAGTTTTCTTTATTATTATTTCACAATATTCTAGAAATGCAATGTTTCTAGTACATATATATTACTTTGGTAAGCATTATTCTTTTCAGTTTTTTTTTTGTTTCATTATGCGTTTCTTTAACTGCATTATTTTAATGTTTGCTGTAAAAAAAACACTTAATAATGACAATATTGATAAAATGAATAAGCGCTATTACAATTCGTATTTTTTTCGATCCATAATTTTTGATTTTCAATATTGAAGCGCATTAAAATTCTCATTTTGAAGCAATGTTTTTTTTTGTACATTCCGTATAGTCTCAGGCAACAAAACTTTGTTAAAAACGACAGCTGTAAGATGCCATTTTTTAAGTCCGTTAGTCATAACTGAATGAAATGCATAATAAAAAAAATTCATTGTAGATTTACTATTTTCCAGACAGTAGGATATTTTTGTATACTAATAATATCATAAAAAGGTTTGATTTGTGGTAGTTTTGGATTTTCCGTTACAGCCGCATACACGGGGCGAATTCATGGATTTGCCTGGTGTGTGGGCCCAGAAGAGATTGCTAGATCCGAACGTGCGTGACCGTAGGGCGATTATATGGTCCAAATGTGATTTAGTGTACAGTATAGTATGTATATAATATTAAGTAACATTTCTCCTGTAAGCAGCGATAATTAAGTAAATATTTAATTTAATAGTATTCGCAACAGCGAAATTACTTAGGTAAAGCTTTGTTGTAGAAAAAAGTACAAATTTTCAGAGATTTTCGCTTTAAAAAGTATTTGCTCAAAAAATTGATCCAAAAATTTGATTTTGTTTGTAGTCAAACCCGTATCTGTTTCTGCTGATATAATATAAAATAATAAAAAAAAAATACAGTTACGTATACAAAAATAAAATTAGACAATATAAAAATGATGTGGATAAACCCCTTTAAGTAGCATCTTAAGTAACTAGAATACATACATGTTTGTATAAGAGTATACATTCATACATACAAAAATTAAAATGAAAAAATAAAATCTACATAAAAGAAGATTTTCTCTAAAATATTCTAAATACATAGTTAACAATAAAAGTAAATTATGTATGTGTATGCTAAATTCTTATATTTATTTTTGAATTTGTGTATTCAACGGAGTATTTTCTGTATGTTCACCCTTATCGGTGGTGTTCAGTTCTGTTTTCTCAACTTCGACAGCCTTTCGATTCCACGCTTGTTCTTCGCCCGAACCGAAAATCATATACGCCAGAATTTCAAGAACATAGAGTCCGATTGTTACGAAGAAGATAACACGCCATGCTTCAATAGTTTGCTGCAAAAAAAATATTATAACAATTATCAAATGGTGTTGATGGAATCCAGCCCAAAATCCTTAAATCCTTCAATATTCATTAAGTTTATGCGATAAACAAATTACATAATTTAAGCTATACATACATTTCCATGTGTTATTTGTCCCACGAAAACGGGCACAATTATGCCCGGTAGCGTGGCAGCCGTATTTGTAATTGCCATCAAAGTACCGGCATAGTTGGGAGCAATATCAATGTGATTTGATAGGAAGCCACAGAACATTCCTCCGATAGCTGTCACACCAATAGCCATAATCGCCACGGCTGCCGATCGGTTACATCCAATGTAACATAAAGCCAGAAGGCACACCATCGGTACGGCAGACGCGAATAGTGTACCAATTTTACGGGCAATCGTTGTCGTGATTTTGCCTGGAAATAAAAGAAAAATTTAGTATCGAACCAACAAAATTTGATTACAACTTACCTCTTGCCTTAAGACAATCCAGCGTCTTGCTCAATCCAATACTGAACAACCAGAGTGTGAAGAAAGGTATGGCCGTAACCGCAGCATTTTCCTTGATATTAAACTTGAGAACTTGTTTCATGTAGAACGGCAATTCGATGAGAAGCATATACCATCCCCAATTGCTGCATGTGTGAGCAATCAAAATAGCCCAAAATGGTCCCGACGTTAACACTGACTTCCATGGTACAGGTGGTTTCTTCTCTTCCGTTTCCTTGCCGGTGCCCAATTGTGATGTGATCAATTCACGCTCTTCCAAACTAATCAACGGTTGCTTGCTGGGCGTGTCCTGAACAAGCCACAACCATAGAAAGACCCAAATACAACTCAATCCACCCATCACATAAAACACCGATTCCCATCCTAAGTTACCAGCCAATTGTCCTGCCATAAGCATAGAGATGACACTGCCCAAAGCAGTGCCAGCATAGACAATGGCAGACATAACACTACGTTCATTGGGGGGTGCCCAAGCCGCTAACATTACGTGCATAGCTGGGAACGTGACGCCACCTCCTATACCTTGACCAATACGCATAGCGATAATGCCGGCATAGTGGGCCTGGGCCAGCACGGGGGTTAGTAATGTACAAACGATGTTGATAGCAACGGAGAACAGCATGACCCATTTGGCCGATAGCAATTCGGCGATTCGAGCTCCTGGCATTTGGGAGACAAAATAGCCCCAGAAATAGCAACTGAGAATGGTGCCTTGAAGAGGTTCGCTCCAGGCGAATGGACCGTCCTGAAAAAATGAAAGGAAATATTTTTTTATTAATTCTACTATTAGTGTAATAAGCAGGTGAAAAATCTAGTAAATGAGATTGCAAAATGTGGTGAAGATTTTTTTTTTGTGTTACGTTTCTTGAGGTGCTGAACACGACTTCGGAGTTTTCCACCAAAAATTCGCGCAAAACAGGGTCAAAATCGCGAAAAACCCTAAAAAATTCGCTGGTTTTACGAACATCAGGGGTTTTTCGTGATTTTGGCCCTGTTACACAATGAAATTTTGGCGGGAGGCTCCGGATTCGAACTCAGCACCCGAAAAAACATAAAACACAAAAAAAATCTTCACCCAATTTTGCAATCTCAAATCACGTAATGACTACACTACACTACACGTCAGTTGATATACCTTTCTCATTTACCACGTTTTCATTCAAACAATATAATGACAAAGTCCCTCTATACCATCTATACACGCCCTTGCTTCTAATTACGCAAAAAGATTAAATCAGCGTTACTCAACGATTGTGTAATGATTATGTCAAACATACTTTTAGTGCATTGCTCGTAAATCATGACTTGCGCGAAACGAATGAATAATGTATCCCTTGTGATAAATGAGAAATGCATACCGCTTAATAAATTCATAATGAATTCCACGTCAAGATGTTGATTAAATTGTCCATAATAAAGAGGAATAGCTTCAAATTCTAATTTAGCGGGCATCCGCATCCTAGATACACTCGGACACTGTGAGGCCACAGTGACAAGTTAACCGATCAACGTATTTCGGCCGCAATTTTGACTCTATAATCCGGATTTAGTTTTGCAGATGTAATGATGCTGACTAACCTCAAAGAAAAAATACTCTTTTTTATTTATTTGAAATTTTTTTCCTCAGAAAATAATGATTACGCTAATCCGGATGTTCCATTGGTCCGAATTACCCCTTGTACTAATTGATCCGGGTAATTGAGTTAAGACTCTTGTAAGAAAAGTGCGAACAGTGTGCGAATCATTTCTGAGCTGAAAGGAACCCATGAATTTCCCCAATCCAATTACTTTTAAAACTGAAAATAGAAATAGACATCGACATTGTAGTCTATAATGCAGTGGCGCAACCAAGATCTTGTCCTGGAGGCAGCACCGGTCGTAGGTTCTATGGCACCCTGAACATGTGTGTTGAAAGTCGCCCTTTTATGCGTCTTTTCGATTCGTATTTAATTGCCAAAGTCAAATAAAGGAGAAACTCTAATTACGGGCGTGGCTAAAATTTCCCAAAATTATTTAAGGAAATATATGAAAAGAAGAGCTCATACTGAGCAGTGGCTCACTTTGACTGTGACTCACTGTTAGGTTTTGTCGTATTGATTTAAAAGTTCCGGGACTCTCAACTTTGTAGAGAAATGTGCGGATTTTGATCTACATCGGGTCTCAACACCCTAATTTTCAAAAATTTCGATTTTAAAACATAAAAATGGGGTCAAAATTTGCACTTTTTTTGGGATCTTTAGGCGACTCAAATCAAATCGAAACTTTCAAATATTTCGAATTTCTCCACAAAGTTGAGAGTCCTAGCTATCACCGTTTGGTAGTTATTGTCGCCGAAAGGTAAAATAAAAAATGAAATTTTTTACCCAATTTTTGTATTTTCAAATATAAATTTTCGAAAATTTGTGTGGGATACCGAAACTAAACTTGAACTATAGAGAAATGTGCAGCGGAATATGAAAAGTCTCCACGTCAATTTTTGATAATTTCGAATCGATAACAAAGAAATGAGATTAATAAGATTAATTCAAAATTGAAATTGTCTGTTTGCCTTTATCTCATAACTTAATGGGTTGAGCGCCCCTTTTAATTAGCGTCCTGTTCAAATGCACAAACTGCACATATAGGAGAGCCATCTTTGCCTGTAGGGGGCGAAGATTAACAATATCAATCGAAATTTAGACATAAGTTGGGTGATCAGCTCCTTTGGTACATTAAATCAAGGTCTCTTTGGCGTAGCATTAAGAGTAATAGTTGAAATAGATTGGATGCGTCAGCATCGGCATCGGCATCAGCATCAGCAGGAAAATTATAATTTAGAACACACGCATTTGCCTTTGATGACCCACATTGACAGCAGCAGCAGCGGCAGAAGCATTTTTTCTGCTTCTGCTGTCAATGTGGGTCATCAAAGGCAAATGCGTGTGTTCTAAATTGGAATTTTTTTGCTGATGCCGATGCCGATGCTGACGCGGGAAATGTATTTCAACCATAACTGAAGTTGAAACTAAACTGTAACTGTAACTCATTGAATACGAGTGAATGTTGTAACAAAAAAATTGTGACTAGAAAGCTTCTTATATCTATTTTGCGTGGCTACTTCTATAAACTCGTGATACGTCATTTGAAGAACCCCCAAAATAGGAAATTGTTACCCCATCTTGGTGAAACCAAGATTTCTGCTTCTGAAGCAGAAATCATGGTCTTTGATAAATCGCTCACTGCCCTATTTTGGGGAAGTGGTTTCGTTTTCATGAGTCGAATCAAATTGGCATGTGAATTAATTTTTTGTTAACCCTCAGATGACCGACAACTTTTCCAACGGTTAAAGCCCAACAAGGTCCCCAGAGACCTACAATATATCGTACAATGATGCTTATAATAGTTTTACCTGTAAACATTAATTGAATTATCTTTTTTTTCTGGTTAAATGTGTAGTTGAGTGTTCTACGCAAAAAGGATTTCGGCAGACAAAGCAAAAGTAACAAGTTTTGCGTTGTTTATTTGTTGAGTCACTGCACAAACGGCAAGAAGGCCGTTTTCCACGATTTAAGCTGCAATGCCTACTCCAATGTCGTGAAAAAATTATCGGCGTATATAGTTCGTCCGTTTGTCGTGCACTGTGGCCGTGATCGTTCGGTCGCCACTCTGTGAAATAGACACTCATAGAGAAACGAGTTTCCAAACTCGGCACGACTCGTCGCAAGTTTATTATTCAGAAGAAGATGATAAGAAATATTCTTATCGTAGAATAATAAACTAACAATGCGACTAGGAAGTGGTATGGCTGACAACCCTATCACAATCCGAATTCAGTTGGCTTTGAAACGTTGATGACTGCACACGGTAGTCATCAACGCACCATGCTCCACTAGGAGTTACGGTATCAAGAGAGAGATAGTTCGTCCGCTTCTTTGATAGCGGTGAACCAACCCTAAGACCACTTTTTCTCCTTGGCTGATTCGGCGTTCTCTGCCAGGCTGATTTTCACTGTAAATCATAACTTTTAAGGGTTAATACGATTGTGCATCGCAAAGCCACTATATTTTGCTGGTTTTGACGGTATGCACTGCGTGAAGCGACCTCGAAAGTGGAACAATTGTTCGTCTACAGTCATGGACTCGTGTGGTGTACAGGCTTTCTCCAAATTGGACATTACCAGATGTCGTCTCTTGCAGCTATCCTTCTTTCCTGAAGTCTCACCTTTCGATTGTTGCTATTATCAAATCGAATCATTCTGTTTATTGCTTTGAAGCGATTTTTGACCCATGGCTGATTTATGTAGAGACACGTCGCTCCATAATTATTTTCTTTCTTTCTTTTATTACCCTAACTCCTGCGACTACCGTGTTTAATCGTCAACGTTACAAAGACAACTGAATTCGGAGTGTGATTCGGTTGTCAGCCGTACCACTTCCTAGTCGCATAGTTAGTTTATTATTCTATGATAAGAATATCTCTTATCATCTTCTTCTGAATAATAAACTTGCGACGAGTCGTGCCGAGTTTGGAAACTCGTTTCTCTATGAGTCTCTATATCACAGAGTGGCGACCGAGCGATCACGGCCTCAGAGCACGACATAATTATTTTAGAGGCTCTGAATTCGACTGATGGCCACCCAAATACAGCAAAAGCCCTATATACATAAGTGAGAAATTTATTGAGGGTCAAGGAATTCCATTGCCTTGGTTTTGCATTTGCGTTTTTGGAATTCCATTGTGCTTTCATTTCCCCTTCCTATTTGACTCGCGGATAAGCGATCTCATCAGTGATGACTGACTTGAAGATTCCCAAAGGATCCGCAACATTTCCAGCAGCAAACCCTTGGCGACGATGTGTATAGTTAACGAAGTTATGAGCTCGAATGCGGCTGCTAGCGGGTGGATCAGCATACCATTTGTAGCCACTTCTGAGGCCTTTCATTGGGAATCGCTGCTGCCCAGGCTGTAGGGCTTTCAAACAGGTCGTCATCGTCCAATGAATCTGAATAATCTGCCACTTAACTTCCACTTCGATTTCGGCATCAGACGCGTCTTCATCCAGAATACAAGTGCGGCATTTTCCCAGAGTATTGTCATATTTAGTTGGGGTATCTCAATTTCGGGTTAGTCAAATTACAAATTGACATGGTCGAAGGTGAACTCATAACTCTAGGCATTCGGCGGCTCTGTGGTAGAGATGACACTCTATCTCTGAGTTGCCGGAGCGTGGGTTCGAATCACACTGTGACCATGGATGTTTGTATTGTCTATAAAAATGCTCCTATGGCAGTCGGTTCTTCGATTTGAATCGTCTCGGAGCTACCTGTTGTCACAACGGCCAAGAGCTGCCAAAACCCCCTTCGATTCAAGAGAGAAAAAAAATATCTCTTGAGTCGCTACAACAACAACAAGGTGAACTCAAAGAGAAAAATATGCCAGCGCAATATCATGAGGTCTTCATTGTCCTTCATCATCTAGAAGTGAATATACCTATGGCGAAAAATAGGTACAACACTACTAATTTTCCACCCAGAACACCAAAACACTAATTTCTGCTATTAAATGTTGAAACCCTCCCGAAACCTAATCCTAGCTACGTCCCTGCAAAAATGTTTCTAAAATTCTAGTCAGGATGTTCAAAACTTTCGCATACCATCGAAACTGGCGAATAATATCTAAACACGATTCGTGATGCACAACGAACAACGAAATGCATTGCTTCACATTTCATTTCAATTAGAATTTTTCTTTCCTTTCGTAATTTCTGAGTCTGGGAGGGACTACATTTCCCTCAGTTGGCCAACGTGTTTATCACCTTCAAAGCGTCCTATAGATACATCACGCGAACTCGTGATGCATGAAGTAAAGATTTATTTGGACTATATTGACGATTTAAGGTCGATCCACACTTTTCAGTTATCAGTCACAGTCATTTTCCATACAAGTTGACAGATTGTCAGTTAATTGATGCACTGATAATCTGTAAACTTGTATGGAGAATGACTGTGACTGATGACTGAAAAGTGTGGATCGACCTTTAAACGCCAATGCTGGTTGGGTTAATAATTGAAAACGTATGCATTTCGACCAGATGAGTTTTCCCCAGAGTGCATTTTTTCAGGTGGATTTGGACTAATAAATGTTGACCAGGTGGATTTCGCACCAGATTGCGCTATGCCTTAATTCAGAAATTCTACTGAAAAAACATCTTTCTCCTCAAAACAAATTATGCGCAAAACAGAATTTATGAACAGTAAATTTGGAATATATCCAAAAAGCATTTTATCACAGACCTAAATACAAAAATGCATTTCTAGATGTCATATACATTTTCGTGCATATCTCCGTCATTACTTTTAGAGATCATCATGTCTGGCTACGTGCCATACAGTCGACACAGAAAGTGCAAAACGCGCTTCCAATTATTCAATTTAAATCAATTTTTTATATTGTATTCTGATCGAAAAACTCTGAAGCGATTAATATTCGTTTTTTTTCTCAATCAAAAATGTCTACATGCTCCCCGCAGTAAGCGTGTCGGAGAACGAATTGTATCCGAAACGAAACACTAAAATGATAAAGCAACTTGCGCGTGAACTATTCAATTAAAATGGCTCAAATTCATATTCGTTTGAATATACTCGCTTTAATTATTTTATTGATAAAATCTACCAAAATCGTTGGGTATCCGAGGAATCAAAAATTCCAAAGACTACATTTTGGAGTGTTCCATATAAGAATTCATACCGGGCATGAAGTGACAAAATGACGGTTAGCTGTAGCTAGTTTCTACTGGATTTTTTTTTTAAGTTTTGAATAAGTAAAAAGCCAATAAATAAAAAAGTATTACTCAAAACTAACTATAGGAATGATTCTAAAAGAAATGTAGTGCATAGATCACTTACTGAAATAGTCTGATAAATTATTATTATTGTCATTAAAACTCAGTTGGTCAACCAACACGACAAGGATAAGTAAGAAGATTTGACCAATCGTAAGGTAAAACTTTAAAACTGAGTATCTAAAGTCGATTCCATAAAAACATTTTATTCGTGATCATGACTGAGACTGAGACAGCTTCCCTCAAATGCGTCAAATACATTTCAAATATCTACATATTTTGTCATTGACCTCTGAAGAATTTTTTCTATCAAATTGAATATGTATATGTATATGATACATACTTATTGATAAATTGTCTATTTTTACAGTTATCAATTGGACAATTAGCCCAATCCAGATTTTTGTTTTATCAAGATCACCAACTTCTGACATTTGGTTGTTCATTGACACATAGATGAAGTTTAATTGAAGAATTTCATCTTTTATTAGGAACTTATTTCAATTAATACTACCACGTGTACTAGGAGCTCTAATAGATTTTTGTATCATAAGACATTTTTATTAAGGGGGTTTTGTAACACATGTGCAAATTGTGTAATACAAATCAAAAATAATTACATAATGTACATAAATGTAAAGATTGTATTAAATAGATTTGATCTTAGAACTTTGGAAAACGTTGCGGGTAATATTAAGTGTGTTACTTAAATTTCAATTAAATACTGAAATAATGAAATTTAAGGTATCTAGGATAAGGTGACCAGACTTCTGAAGGCCCCATGCTGTACACATTGCGGAATTCGGTTTTCAGGCAAATGCTCAATCATACTATTTTTCCCATCCCCTTTCACGCCGATTTGGAGAAAGCATAATATGTCACGAGGCTACACTCTAAGAAATTTTTACTCTTATAATAGAAGGAAACAAAGTTGTAAATTTCTCTGCAATCTAAATTTGCAAATCGGGAACCATACGAAATCCCCAATCACAAAATCCCCAAACGTAGAAAAATCCCCAAAATCAAAATCCCCATATTCAAAATCCCCATAATCATAATACCCATTTACAAAATCCCCATAATCATAATACCCATATACAAAATCCCCAATCATAAAATCCCCAAGCACCCGAAATATGCTGGTAAATGGTAGATGAATGGTAGTAAAAAATCATCTACCATTTTTTACTACCATTCAGCTGGTAGATGGTAAATGGTTGATGAAAGACTGTAAATTGTTGATGGTTGATGGTAGATGGAAGGTGTTAAATTGTAGATGGTAAATGGCACTAGGAGGGTCGTAAATCGATACTAACTTTTTTTTTGATTAGCACAAACAAAATGTTCGAGTACATTATATTGAATAAACGATGGCATATATCGTTCTAAACATATTAGGTTTTCTTTAACATCGTCGAGACATGTCCTCACCCGAATGAATATTCGCGGAAAACTTGGTTGGCTTATTGTTGGAACCGATTCGCCTGCATATTATCTGATTTTGTTCTGTGTCACTTCAAAGAGTTTGCCGTTGATTAGCATTATACAGTAAAACCTCCACAAGTTGACCACCCAAGTGCGGACAATTTTTGATCAAGATAGAAAGAGTGGTCAACTTAGAAACTCGTTTAGCGTAATGTTGAATGTAAAAGGGCGGAAAAAAGATGGTAAATTTAAAGAGGTGGTCATGTTACAGAATGGTCAACTTAGGGAGGTTTCACTGTATATCAGTCCACGACGGTGATTTTTTTATTGCATAGTAGGACTATTACAATTACAATAGTCTAAATCACCTACCATTTACCATCTACTACATATTTGCTATTTACCATCCACCATTTGCAATTTACAATCTACCATTTACCATCTGCCATCAACCATTTATAAGCTACCATCCGTCTACCATTAGCCACCTACCATCTACCATTTATCATCTGCCATTTAACATCTATCATTTACCATCTACAATAGCCTGAAGAAATTCCCCATTCCCCATTTGAGTTGTTATCTTAGAACGCGCGCGCGTTCTTAGATCACACCTCAAATGGGGAATGGGAAACTTCGTTTGGGGATTTTGGTTTTGGGTATTTTGATTTCGGGGATTTTGATTTCGGGGATTTTGATTTCGGGGATTTTAATTTCGGGGATTTTGATTACGGGGATTTTGATTTGGGGATTTTGGTTTGGGGATTTTGTGACTGGGGATATCGTATCCAACCCTTGCAAATCAAGTGTAATTTTACATAAAATTTGTTTAAAAAAGTACTCCAATATATTAGCAAATTTACACCTCGCTATGTGTAAAAACACTCCGTAATAATAGGAATATAAAGCGGTTTCCACCTGGAATTTGTAATATTACATATTTTTTCACTCTTTTTTCGCTGTAAAGATTTAAGTAGCGAACCTTTTCAAATAATGCAGTTATCAATACAACTATTTAAGGACATATAAAATATAAACAAGTATAGGTCGAGTTTTGTTGATCAGTTTTTAATCTACATGGGAGCCGTTTAGGTATAGGCAATTTCGAGTCAACGTTACATTGCATACCATTTCGGAGTGTATAATGTTGCAAGCACTATAATATTTCCTATCCGCAGATGTACGAAAATTTTGCAACACGCCGATATTCGATCTCCGGACCTCTAGATTACTAGCATCGTAGAGTGCGACTCAACCAGGTGAGCCACAGAGAATTTTTGAAAAAATGTGTTTCACTGTGCTAAGTATAGCCGATTGAAGTATGATAACTGGAGAGCACGCTACAAAAAATGAGTAAAACTTCAACTGCACGTTGTAAAAATACACCGAAAATCCGAATTAAACACACAAACGTTGTAAAAATGCACCAGAAAATCTGAATTATACACAAGTGTAGCGTAAAAATACATTTCACACCGATTTTGGTGTAATTTTCTTATTTTACACAGAAATTATTGAAAAATGCTTTCTTGATGTGATTATAAGCGGGAAAAAGTGTAAAATTACCGCATTTTCAGCGGAAATTTAAATTCACTTCTTAGAGTGTACCACTATGATGCAATGGTCATATCCATCTTGTTTTTGGCAGAACAGTCCTGCTTTTTCGACCTTGACTTGTCATTACGCTATTACGCCGAATGTACTGCTTTTGTTCTGATTTGTCTTGTTTTTTGACATCAACTACGTCATTTTACCAAACATCAATAAATTTTGGAGAAAACTTAACACTTAAAAAACATATTTTTTTTCGTAATTTTTAGTGATAAGGCCTTACCTACTTCACTTAAAGAAACGCCACTGACCAGAACCCTCAAGCGTTGGTAAGTTGGCGATTACAATTGTTTTATAGTGTCTGTGTTTAGGGAGAGAATCGTATCGGAATTTGCTGAATACTGTTGAACAAGGCTGATATTAGGCGTCCAATCGATGAAGATTGTAGACGGTTCCTTGAAGGCCTTTATGTCGTTAATTCACCCTGGTGTGGGGGGGGGGGCATTAATGACATACGGATGGTTACGTTTTGGATAACGATTACCAAATAATTTTTAATTTATATTGTTACATATCATGTCGAGGCTAGGAATGCATCATAATACAAAGTAGGGATTACAAAAGTATGTCAAAGCGAGGGGGGGGGGGTGCTTAAAAAAACTATTAAATTTGTAAAAAATCCTACAAATATAAATATTCTTGACAAATTCGGACGGTACGGAGAATTATACAGTCGAATTTCTGCTCTGTTTGTATTTCTGGTTGTCCTTTTTTATGTCCTGATTTTTCAATAGCGTTGTTCTGCCAAACAATTGGTGCATTTGTCTTGCTTTTTTCCTATTAAAAAATGTACGAGCGTTATGCATGCCACAAAACGATCGCATATTCTCCTTCCCTTCATCAGTGATATCTTCGTAAACAGAATTGAGAAAGAATATTAGCGGATATTCTGGGAAATATGTGGTGAACCTTCAGAAAGCAAGGTTCTCTATTGATACTAAATAGTTGACATTGCCAGTATCTCGTTAAGAAGGGGCACCGCCATGAGCCCGGAATTTTCTTATGGGTAGGGGTAGTAATTCAAATCTTCGACAAAAATTAAGATTTCCTGTCAGTTTAATAGCGGCGGTCCGATTTTGTTAGAAAAGAAAATTGAGAATGATCTTTGTTGCGTTTTAACGATAAATTACCTCTTGCACGTGTTTAGCCCACTGGCGTAGATAGCTTTTCGGAGAGAAGGGGATCATTTTGCAAGATTACTTATACTTTTACGGTTATCAAATATTGAATTTCAGAATAACAATTTCTGTATTTATTACACTTCAAATTAGCAGTTTTTTTTAGCTAAAAACTGAGTCCTGAAAATATTGCATCGATAATTTTGTTTTAACTACGGTGAGTGAATCCGCAGTATTCCAATTTTTGTACAAATTTTTGAAACTGTGATTGGAGTATTAGAGTTTTATATTGGGTTAGATCAGTGGTTCCCAAATTTTTCAGAGTCACGGAACACCTAGCTTCGCCGCTTTTCTGGCCGGAACACCTCAAAACAGGGATGAGTTTTTAAATCTAAATTTTCCACTAGCTCAGAAATTCGTGAGTAAATATTTCCAAAATTTTCAAACTTATAGGACATCGTCGTGCTCTTTGGCCGTGATTGTTTGGTCGCCACACTGTGATATAGAAATTCATAGAGAAACGAGTTTCCAAATTCGGCATGACCCGCCGCAAGTTTATTATTTAAAGATGATAAGAAAAAATTATATAATAAACTAACAATGCGGTTAGGAAGTGGTATGGCTGACAACCGTATCTCACTTCGAATTCAGTTGTCTTTGAATCGTTGTTGATTACACACGGTAGTCGTCAACGCACCATGCTCCACTAGGAGTTAGAGTGAAACAATATATATTTGCTATAAATTGCGAGGTCCTAGCTATCATCCAATTGCTTGAAATGGATACCAGAAATGTGAGTAGAACTTAAAATTTGGACTGTTAAACATTCGTTTAAAAAAATCGTAGAAAAGTTTTGATTAAGACAAATATAATCCTTTAATTTATTTGCTCCTTAATTTAAATCCCAAAAACCTCGACACAAACACTGTGCACATGCTTTATTTTCTGGTACATATTACTTCCTTATCCATTTCATATAGTAGAAAGCTGTAAAAGAAAATCGGTCGAATCTCTGATGCTGGTCAAATATTTTAAAGTTTAGTTGATTTTCGGTACAGTGTAGCATACCCATATTTATAAACATACCTTAACTCAAGGAGACCTTTAGTCAAGGATGCCCAAATACAAAAAAAAAATAAATGTCATTTCCAGTAGTTTTTCATTGAATTAATTTATATTTACGAGTCGATGCATCTTCGATTTAAGGCGATTTCAAGAAGCCACTTCACTTGAAGTCAAGGTAGCTAGTTACCTACCTTGAGTTATTATATTTCAATTCTATTGAAAACTTAAGGTATCTTTGAGTGTCGCCTTAAATCAAGGACCTTCGGAATTTTAAAACTTTTTTTTCGTTTGGATTGTTTGCATTTTTCAATTTTTGGATATCTTTGTGAAACCCCTGAGAGATCTCCACAGAACCCTAGGGTACCGCGAAACTCCGTTTGTTTGTTAATTTGTTTTCGAATAACTGCCGGCATAAGACTATATCATTCAATTTTGGAAATTTGAACAATTTTTTTTTACAGAAGATTTAGTTAAAAAAATAATCCCGGTTATAGTTAGTTCTTCGCATTAAATTCAATAAAATTGCGAACATCTAGAGAAAGTCAAGACTTGCTTTGACCCGATAAAACCTTTCGTCAAATTTTAACTTAAAAAAAAATCAAAACTTTGTTGTTAAACTCGAATAATAAAGGATGTCAGCAGTACTTCTTAATTACTTCAGTAGCGCTTGCCTATGCGGAACACCAGATCCAATGTGAAAAAATAAATGAACGTAAAGCTATGTGCTGTAGTTTTCTATTCTATCAATACGCTTCTCAATTGAAATTTGAGGAGGTGCTAATGCTAAGTTTGCTAGTGCTGTTCTTAAAATGGTTTCACGTTTTTATGAAACACTACACACGTTGAATAATTGCAGCAAAACGTTTACTTTTGCATTGTTTTACATACCTAAAGTAATAATAAAAAAAGTGTAACCGAAGGGGGGGATTGATCCCCTTAATCACCCCCTTATCTACGCCACTGGTTTAGCCTTTACTTCTTGATTACATACAATTCGCTTACGATTCTGCTTTTAGTCTAACTTTTGAATTTCACTGCTCGCGACTGCAGTCTCACCAACATTGTGCGGATGTTAATGGGTGGGGTTACGAAACGGAACAGATGCGGATGTTTTCGTTAACATATTCCACAAAGGCAGACAAAGGAAAAGAACCGGAGATTAGTTAGGAGATCAGAATAGCAAACATGTTCGCTATTCATACGTAACAGTTGGGTTTCGTAACCCCACCCAATGATCGTTCCCTGTCTGTGAATATCGGAGACCCTGAGACAGAAGTCATGTAGATGTTTATTTGAAGTACGAACATTTTTGTGACATTCTAGGAGATGAACCCGCATTTTCACGCTCCTTTAGCATTTCCTATAGAGGTTGGGAAATCCGATGGAGTACAGTGATTTTTCCATTGTTTCGTTAAAAAATAGCGTCATTCCACGGCTGTTATTTGTGAACCTATAGTAGATATTTGAAATGTAAGTGTCAGGTCGCTCCCACAAGTGCGTTAAATTCCCGAAATATCGAAAAATAACGTACGACAGGTCAAAATGCTGTACTGTACAGCAAAATGCTGTACATCTGGTCAGCTTAATTTAGGAGAAAAAATGTTCAATCGCGAAACTAGTTCCTAATTTAATTAATTGACACCCAAAGACGAAACAATGTAATAAAAATTGTACCTACTAACGAACTTTTTTTCTAAGCAGAGAAAAAAAAACATTAAAAATAAATAAAAAATCAGCGAAGAAATCAAGATAAAAAAAAAATATTTATTTCGACCGATCTTTTTGACATTTTTTAAGTTAATTACTTACCTCCAACAGCTCAGGACCTCCAGTCGCTTGACATTCTTCTTCCTTTTGGCTGACGGTTGTCGTACTATTTGTCATTGTTACGACATGATGATCACTCATACCGGCGATCGCTGTATGATTCAACATAGCCACCATGGCAACACTCAAATTGACCTTTAGACCATAAATAATGGCCATAGCGATGGAACCCAACACGGCCAAAACATATCGAGCCGGAACCAGGCCTGGAAGAATTTAACAAAAAACATAATTTCGTTATACTTATACATATTGCGACAAAAAGAAGTTTATTGCATAAGTTTTAATGTACTGCGTTATTATAAATTTATTATTAAAACCGAAAGGTTAATGTGGCAAAAGGATGTTCAACTTCCGCTTGAGCGACGCTAGAAGGGTGTTCAAGGAAGCGAAACCGTGAGCCAACGATGACGTATACGTTAATGAAGACTATGGATTGATGATATTTTATCGTGATCTTGAGGGTGAACGTCAAAATCAACTGACCGTGAACTTGAGATGTGTTTATATGACATTTAGTCCAGTGGTTTTTACTATGTCATTTTATTGAATAAGAAATTTAACAATTACTTCTGATTTCGAATAAAGTTAGATCAGTCGAGACTCAGTATATGTGCTATACACGAGAAGAACCGCTTCTTTATTGTGTTCTCTTTGAAAAAAAAACCATGTCATAATATTTTGCTTGTTAATTCTCTAGTCTAGACCAGTGCATTTTGAAGTGTGTTTTCCCAAAATTTTTAAAATCGAATGTCAAAATTAATAGTTCAGAGTATATGAGCTCAGATTGGAATTTCTCATATGAACGTACTTTTCGCGACATTTTCGCATGCAGGAAACAGAAAACAGAAGCTTCAAGGTGAAAAAATTTTATTGCAATATTTACTCGTATTAGAATTTGCATAGATCTCCACAACTCAAGTGAGCAATAATAAATTCAACCACACTGATAATGGCAAATCCCAACTCAAACACTGTGAGTATGCTTTTAGATAAAACTGGTGCATTATATGTCTTTATTAGCAAATGAACATATACACGATATGATAATTATTTACATATTTATGTTAGTGGTATTTGAAAAATCCAAATAAATAAATCTTGAGGAACCAATGCTGCATAGAGTAGTGTCTTTACTTACTCATAATACTCGTATGTAGTACGTATTTTGTTTTCAAATCAACGTTACATACCATAATTTTGAGCTGTCTAATTTTGCTAGAACTATCCTACTCGGTAGTCTGGCTGGTCTAGCGGTTAGTGCGCGCACCTTCGGTACACAGGATCATGAGTTCGAATCTCACCGTGGTTCATGGTGTTTTTCGAACTCACGAGCTTGTGACGCACTATGATCTCACTCAGACGTTAAACGAGTACCCATTTATGGGGATAAATAACAATGCTGAGCGTGATGCTGATCTCATTACCTCAACAAAAAGCAGATAAGATCTTGGAAATAGGATGTCACTAACACATTCTGCGGCCTTAGTCCAATGTTGGATTGTCGCACCTGTTATTTTTATCCTACTCGTAATTTTTGTGTGTACGAAAACCACATACGACGAAATTCCATCTTAGCTCTCCGGAGCATTGGGGCTTGATTTTTAATCAAGTACTAAAATGCTAATAAATAATTGAAAGGATTCAGCTTAGGACGATTTTTAAGTGGTTGGGCAGTGGCGGATTCAGGGTTTTGAGAGAGAGAGGAGGGGAGGGGGTTGTTTAAACAATTTCGGCTGTTGCAAATTAATGCTAAGATACTAAATAAATTAAGGTAAAAAATCGTTCTGCCGAATCATTTTTACCAATCAGTAAATCAACTCTGAATGATCGAGACACTGCACAAGAGGCTCTAAACTTTTATATGCGATTTTGTAGATTGATTTTCAAATTTTCTGGTCGATAATAGCATCGATGAACTCACTATATTTTTGCCACTGAGCCAAGAATAGCAGTCGAAAAATCTGGATTAGCAAAAGCCATTTATGAAGTTAGCAGACGATGTTTTTTTTTGTGATTTTAAAGGGGAATGGCGAAATGTTATGACTCCTGATTTGATTTGTTGTGTATGCGAGATTCAAATCAAATTGCCATGTGTATGCGATATTCAAACGAACACCACTGGGAAATATTTTGGGATTTAATTTTATCTTCAATTCCTCCATACGTACGCTTTTAATTTTTTCATAGTCGGGGGTCGTGGGGTAAATCAAGACCCCAAAATATTGGCAGTATTGGACACTTTTTTATTGTAGTTTTTCAACTCTGTCTTGTATGTATGTATGAAAAATGTCTCACATCGGTATTTTTCTTTTTTAAAAATGCTAAAAATATAAGGGTACTTTTTACGAAGTTTTTAAGGGATAAATTCAATTGCATCTGAATACAACAACAACGTTTGAATTTAAGTAAATTTTCAAGATTTGTATAGGCATCCAACTACAACCTTACCATTTTCGCCCAGAGCTACTGTGTTCCTCTTAGTGATTTTCACTTGCTGATCCTCAAAAGGACTCCTTAAACTAGAAAAAAAAGCCAAAACTTCACAAGCCAGGGAACCAGATGAATCGCGGACTCTAATTCCCCAACATACAAGATAGCGAAATGGATAATCAAACATTGGGGAACACATACAGTTCTTACTCAGTGCGTAACACCATCGATAAGCTGAAGGGAACAACATTACAAGACCACGAAAAACTCGTCTCATTTGATGTCACCACTCTATTTCCTAGCACACCAGTGAAACAAGCGATTAGCGAACTAGGGACATGGCTAACCACATTTGACTCTACCCCTGAATGGAAAAGAAAGGTGAGGGTGAGGCAATATACGAAGCTAGCGAGATTGTGCATGGAGGAAAATTATTTTACGTTTAGAGGCAAGTACTATAAAACAACTTCGGGGGTAGCGATGGGCAACCCGCTAGCGCCACTTGTCGCCAAATGTTTATGCGGAGCTAGGAAGCGCGCTTAGAAGAGAGCGGCAATATGCCAAACGCGTGTGGCTTACAGGCCAAATACACCCGCAACTTGGTTGCCAACCTAAGTTGGCAACACGCAAAAAAAACGGAAATTAAGTAATTTGTAGGCATGTTGCAGGTTGCAGTACCAGGTTGCAAGAACGTGAATTGCGTGGTTGCCGGAATGTTGCAAGTGTGTAGTAACGTACCTGCAACCTAGGCTGGCAACCAAGTTGCAGGTGTATTTGGCGTGTTAGATACGTAGATGACGTATTCGCTATTATTGACGAGGATAAGATAGACGAAATTATGGATAGACTAAATAAATTACACAAGAACATTGAATTTACGGTGGAGCGAGAAACCAACGGAGCGCTCCCATTCCTCGATATACCAATCCACAGGGCCAACGGGAATTTACAGTTAGAGATTTACAGGAAAGAGACCACAACGCAGAGAACAATACCCGCGACACCACACCACACTAAAGCGCAGAAACTATAGCAACATATAACACGATGATCCACAGGCTAGTTACATACCCCCTTACACCAAATGGGTTTGCGAAGGAACGTGAGTACATTCTAGATACGGCTATGTAGAACGGATTTAATGCGGAAGAAATAAAGAAACTCATAAGAAAGAAGCAAAACCAAATAAAAAAGGAAGAGCTCACTACCTTATTCCAACAAGAACGGAAAGTGTGGTAACTTTTACAAATTAACGAACTATTTCCGAAAATTCAATTTACAGGTCGTAGGAACAATCCGAAATGCAAATTTGAGTCGGAAACTTGGAAGTGAAAAGAACCCCCTAGCAAAAAGCGAAAAAAGTGGCATATACAGGATCAGCTGCCGGGAATGCGGAAAATGGTATATACATAGGACAGCCGAAGCGCTTGGTAGTCGGTGGTCGTCGATTTCGATAACGTGGAGGCCTTACGGCAAGCAAGGAAAATAACAACTTTGGACCCCTGGGAAAGCCTCGAGATTTTACGCCACAAAAAAACAATTTAATGCTGAACATGGACGAGGGTAATTGCCCTTCTAAACTAATTAGGCACACTTTAAAAGTGAATAAAAAACTGATATTAGATAAGCCAGGTAGATAGGTATTGCGTCAACTTTCAAGATTATTATTATGTATAAATAGAGAGTAAGATCAATATAGACTTCAATAGCTTTGTACTGAAGAAGGGTGCAAGTTGCACCCGAAATACTGTGGTATATACCAAAATAAATATTCATTGTAGTGCTGGAACCAAGCTATTCTGTTTTTATTAACATGCTATACTCATCAAGTCGACTCAATTAGTAGCGTACACCGACGATATCAACATCATGTCTCGAAGATTAGGAGATGCAGAAAGCCTTCTGCATAACCTCAATAACGCCGCAAAGGAAGTTGAACTACATATAAAAGAAAGCAAAACAAAGGTCATGATGCAATCGAAAACAAGGACGCCAGCAAATTCAAGCATCACAGTATGCAGACAACTTCAACTATCTGGGTTGTAACTTATCAAAGGACGCTGATGAAATTAAGCGACGGATACAACTAGCCAATAAGACATATTTCTCGGTCCTCCCTATAATTAATTCGAAACTCTCTCTGGGATGGATGGATGGATGGATGGATATGGCGCTGAGATAGGTTGGGCTGGTTGCGCCCGATACTGCAGCCTGCTGGCTTATTGTATTACCCATCTAAGCGAGAAAATTTCAGGTTATGAGCTCTGTCCTACGTAAAAGGCTTAGAAGAAAGTTAACCAGGTTTACTTTGGGTGCACCCATACTGGTGGTTTGAGCCCCAAAGAAGTTTTGTCTCCAGCTCATATGAGCGGGACATTCGAAAATAACGTGCGAGGCTGATTCCTCATCTTCGTTACAGAGGCGACATAGTGGGTCTTGTGTGTAGATCCCTATTGTATGCAGATGTTTCCGTAGGGTGCAATGACCGGTTATAAGGCCTGTCACTGCCCTGAGGTTCGTTTTACTAAGACTGAGGGCTTCGGTGCAGCTGGTATGCCAGTTAGATTCCAGCATGCGCTTGCTATGCCTGAACCCTTTAGCGAGTCTCCATCGGTCTTGGAATTTATCCTCGGTCCATCGTCTGGCAACGGTTCTGGCAGTAGATTTACTGATCCCGATTGCAGGTTCAGGACCAGTTAAGGGTAGTTCGGAGCCCTCTCTTGCAAGGGCATCCGCTTTCTCATTTCCTTCGATCCCCTTATGTCCTTTCACCCATTTCAGAGTTACTTTGTTTCGGATTGCTAGGTTTTTGAGATTTTGTTGGCATTCCCAAACCAATTTAGAGGTTGTTTTGGGATTTGCAATTGCTTTTATAGCAGCTTGACTGTCGGAGAGAATATATATGGTCTTATTGATATTTGGATAATATGATGAATCAATTACCCAAACGATATTTGTGTTGCCGGGATCGGATTCGAATTTGACAAAAGTGTTGTATTGCCTCCTTTGTGATCCACGAAAGTAAAGAAAAGTCAATGAACGTTCATAGAATGACCAATATATTTCGGGCGACTGCCCATCATCAGGGTGTTAACATCTATACAGAACATGACTAAATTAATAACATTTTTTAAATTAATAAAAGGAAAAAGTAAGTACCTAATATATAATTAATAAATAACACCAATTAACACAAAGACGGTGTACACAGTGTAGAAACTTTCAAATGACGATAAAACTAATAAAAACAAAAATGGCTAGTGTCAATATGGATGTCAAATAATATCACATATGATTTTAAATATAAAGGTGTGTACATACATATCACAGATGTTTAAAGCTCAGTCGTAATTAAATTAATGTAGGTGTTAGTGTATTGCTTTTTATCACTTTTCTCATTACAAGCGACATCCTCGTGTTTAATAATTTGATTCACTTCGTGAATCTGCAACTTACATTTGTTTCGTTCCTTTATAAGGATTTTGGTGGCATCGAAATTAAATGTATGTTGTTCTTTCAGGGAATGTTTTGCAAGAGCGGAAAGATTATCGTTTAGTGATTTTGTACAATCGTTTTTATGTTGACTGACCCGCGTGCCAAGTTTTTGTATGGTTTCACCAATATATGTCTTGTTGCAATTGTTACAATCGATTTTATAGACTACACCTGATTGTTCTTCTTTGGGAATCCGTGTTTTTAATTGTTGAAACATCATGCCGTTTTTTTGGCTAGGACGCATTGCGATATTAAGATCTGGTATGAAATGTTTGCAGGATCTGGAGATCGATTGACTAAGTCCTGGGACGTATGTTAGCGATGAATAATGCTGGGGGCTACGATCGTTAGTTGGTTGTAGTGTGGAGTTACCTTCGGTGGATAAAAAGGCATAACTCGGTCCGTTTGAAGTATTCTTCGTGTTTCTTACTTCGGCAATTAACCTATCGATGATTTTTGCCGGATAATTGTTTTTTGTAAGAACTTTGCGAATTCTTTTCAGATTTTCATTCCAGAACTTTTTGTGGCTTATTCTGAAAACCTTTCGTATAAAGGATTTCGCCGTGTTGGTTTTCATTCTCATTGGATGGGTGGAATAGTAATTCAAAAGCCTATTAGAAGCAATAGGTTTATGAAACCAGTTGGTTATTACTCTCTGGTTGGTTGTTCGATGGAGAGTGAGGTCGAGGTAATCCAGTTGTCCGTTTTGTTCGACTTCATATGTGAATCTTATGTTGGGATCATATGCATGCAGTGCCTCCAGCATTTGTGGTATTCTATCCTCAGGTTCTTACAAAAAACAATTATCCGGCAAAAATCATCGATAGGTTAATTGCCGAAGTAAGAAACACGAAGAATACTTCAAACGGACCGAGTTATGCCTTTTTATCCACCGAAGGTAACTCCACACTACAACCAACTAACGATCGTAGCCCCCAGCATTATTCATCGCTAACATACGTCCCAGGACTTAGTCAATCGATCTCCAGATCCTGCAAACATTTCATACCAGATCTTAATATCGCAATGCGTCCTAGCCAAAAAAACGGCATGATGTTTCAACAATTAAAAACACGGATTCCCAAAGAAGAACAATCAGGTGTAGTCTATAAAATCGATTGTAACAATTGCAACAAGACATATATTGGTGAAACCATACAAAAACTTGGCACGCGGGTCAGTCAACATAAAAACGATTGTACAAAATCACTAAACGATAATCTTTCCGCTCTTGCAAAACATTCCCTGAAAGAACAACATACATTTAATTTCGATGCCACCAAAATCCTTATAAAGGAACGAAACAAATGTAAGTTGCAGATTCACGAAGTGAATCAAATTATTAAACACGAGGATGTCGCTTGTAATGAGAAAAGTGATAAAAAGCAATACACTAACACCTACATTAATTTAATTACGACTGAGCTTTAAACATCTGTGATATGTATGTACACACCTTTATATTTAAAATCATATGTGATATTATTTGACATCCATATTGACACTAGCCATTTTTGTTTTTATTAGTTTTATCGTCATTTGAAAGTTTCTACACTGTGTACACCGTCTTTGTGTTAATTGGTGTTATTTATTAATTATATATTAGGTACTTACTTTTTCCTTTTATTAATTTAAAAAATGTTATTAATTTAGTCATGTTCTGTATAGATGTTAACACCCTGATGATGGGCAGTCGCCCGAAATATATTGGTCATTCTATGAACGTTCATTGACTTTTCTTTACTTTCGTGGATCACAAAGGAGGCAATACAACACTTTTGTCAAATATATGGTCTTATTGGTATATATATTGGTATATCCCCTGCTGCAAGGTTTATGGCTATAAGTTCTGCCTGGAAGACAGTTGTATATTGACCTAGGAGTTTGGAGATACTATAGTTGTTGGTTTTAGTATAGACTCCTCCTCAGTGTACCACACAATGTGATTTGATAGATGGTTGTCGTTCCATTTACTTCAGTCTTCCCTAACCGTTGAGGTTTGGATGTTAGAGTCGAAGGTGTACATGGCCGGGGTATAGTCGCTGCCCATATCTAGGATTGGGTTTGCAATGATTTCTGTGATCGTACTCTTTGTGGTGTCCACATGTTCGATGATTGGAGTCTGTACGCTGCGAGTCTAGCCTCTTCTGTGATTTTGAGGTCCAGTGGTGGCAGGTCTAGTAGTTTCTCTAGAGTTAAAGTTGGTGCACTGCGCATAGCGCCGGTTATGCTTGCGCAGGCCAGTCTCTGTACTGATCCCAACTTCGCTGCTGCTGTTTTTTGCTTGATTTTAGTCCACCAGACTATGGAGCCATAGGTCAGACGGGGTTTGACCACAGCTTCGTATATCCAGTGTATCATTCGTGGTTTTAACCCCCACGTTTTTCCTATTGCTCTTTTAGTAGCATGTTTGCCTTTTGAAATTGTGTTTTGCAGCTGCTTGTTCCACGTGAGTTTGTTATCAAGGGTGACTCCCAGATATTTTACCTCCGTGGTAAACTGCAGTTGTTGGTTGAATAATGTTGGAGCGTTGAGCCCTTCCAAGTTGTATTTGCGACTGAAGGTTATTAATGTTGTTTTGGCGGGATTGTCCGATAGGCCTACCCTCCTACACCAATCCTCCACTTGGGTTAGAGCTTGTTGCATGAGTTCAGAAATAACTCCTGGATATTTTCCCCTTATAAGGATGCTGATGTCATCGGCATATCCTAGGGTATAGAAGCCAGTATTATTTAGCTGGACCAGTAGGCTGTCCACTACAAAGTTCCACAGGAGGGGTGAAAGTATACCCCTCTGTGGGCAACCTTTGAGGACAGCTGTATACATCGTTTCACCGAATAATTTTGCATGTACTTGTCGTCCTGTCATCCTCCCAGCTCGCTGGGAGGTAGGTGAAGACGCCTACCAGCTGTTGGGCTTCTGAAACTGGAGGTCAAGGTCACGTAACCGCGACAATTGGAGGTCAACGATTCAGGCGGCTAAGGCCCGATATCGGGCTATCGTGCCACATTGATGATGATCTCTAGATCACCAAAATTTGATCAACAAACCCAGAAATTTTCTTATTTTTGATCATAGCCGTTACTAAAAAAAAACCAACGATAGCGGGAAATTTTCCGATTAAGATAAGCTGACCAGACTCCAGAAAACCCAACGCTGTACACATTCGTACGGAATTCGGTTTTCAGACAAAGCCGCAGCGGCTCTTCTTCACGCCGGTTTGGAGAAAGAATAATATCTCACGAAAGGAAATTGTGAAGAACCTTGGGAAGGCATGTTTTGGATGAAAGTGCAACTGCCAAAAGAAGAAATCAGCTGAAATTTACTAAGATAACTTAACATTATATCGAAAATCAGTATTGTTAGATAATCTAGTAATACAATAGGGTTCTAATTCAGCGGCATTACGGCACAGGGCAAATGTTGATGTTGTACTAACTTGCTTGAACAATATTGCATCATAGCATCATCCTACCAGGTATGCAGTTACGTAAGATTTTTCTCGAATAAAATCACAACCATCTCGATCATCGCCGGATTTTCTTTCGGTATTTCTTCAGAGGGTAGTCTGGCTGGTCTAGCGGTTAGTGCGCGCACCTTCGGTGCACAGACTCATGAGTTCGAATCTCACCGTGTTCCATGGTGTTTTTCGAACTCACGAGCTTGTGACGGACTATGATCTCACTCAGATGTTAAATGAGTACCCATTTATGGGGATAAATAACACTGCTGAGCGTGATGCTGATCTCATTACCTCAACAAAAAAAGCAGATAAGATCTTGGAAATAGGATGTCACTAACACATCCTGCGGCCTTAGTCCAATGCTGGATTGTCGCGCCTGTTATTTTTTTTTTTATAACTTCAGAGGGGCAGCCTTAGGGTCTTTACGTCCTGCTTCCTCGTTCTGCAGAACATTATTGTACGCTGCAGACAAACCACTCACTGATGCCTATTTTTACCGCATCCAACTCCAGTGCGGGAACGATTTTTAACATTTGCGCTCGTTATTGCAATTTTGAGTTTACCCACAACCTTCCGGGATTGAAATTTCAAAGTTTAGAGCGTATTCTGCATACTGATATACTTATTGATTCTTCCTAACATGCTTTGTCTCTTGACGGGATCACGCTCCTGCGAAACATTCAGGAGATCCAACTTCGATTAAGTAAGTGTATCAACATTACGGTGGGGATTATGAAATATGATCTCTACTGCCATGTTTTCCGACGTACAATATTTGCTTCACTGTACCAAACCTATTCTTTCGGAATTTCAGCTAAACAAGAAGAATGGAAACAATTTAAATAACCTAAAGCCACGGCCCATTTTTCGATCTCATCAGCAGACCTCAAGCGACTAAAGGAAATTTTATTCGGTAGAAAAGCATAGAAACAATATCTTAAATTCCCTATGTAGAACTTCTCAATGTAATGCTTTTATCCTAACCACTGATCCCCTCCCCCTCTGAAAAGCTACCTATGCCTTGACAAAAAATCATCAAAATTTGAAGCACAAACAAATGTTTTAACACGAAAAGCTATAACAGGGAAGAGTATTGGAAATGAGATTATGCGCTTAAAATGAGCTATCCAGGTACATTTTAAATGTAGCTATGGGGTGGAGTTTAAGGAGAACAATGTGGTGAAACGGTTGTTTATCCCGTATGCAATTCTTCAAGGTTACATTAGTGATGTTGCGCCGGTTCTTTGGGTTCTTGACGCCATTTGAACTGATTCGAAGAACATTATTATGAAAAAAAAAACTTTATCTAAAAACCTCTGTCAAAGTAGTTTTTGCATCAGATTGCGTACAGTGGCTTATTATCCATCGTTTTGAGAAAAATAAATTAAAATCGTATTTTTAGACGTCTGCAAGTCCTCATATTATTTTGTAAAAATTCCGATCAGGAATTTTCAAGTTATGTACAATTTTCGACAAGAAAACTCAAAATTGCAATTTGGGCAGCCGCTAACTTCCGAACTAGGATAGGTATGACCGCTTAATTCGGATCAAATGTGAGCGCCAAGTAGCTGTACAAGTTTACTAGATTTTGGAATATGTATATATATATACGGAAATTTTGGACCACGCCGAGATTCGATCTCCGGACCTCTACATTACTAGCATCGTAGAGTGCAACTCAACCAAGTGAGCCACAGAGCGTGTAACGTGTTTACTAGATTTTGGAATATGTATATATATACGGAAATGTTGGACCACGCCGAGATTCGATCTCCGGACCTCTACATTACTAGCATCGTAGAATGCGACTCAACCAAGTGAGCCTTGGTTCGTGAAATTTAGCATTATAAAATTCTCAACTTTTCTTCAAGATTACCCATTGAGAGATCACGAAAAAAATGCTATTTTGTTATTGGACAACCCTCTATACATTAACCGAATAGTATGTATGTAATTTCTTGTCCAATTTTTGACAATTGACGATACATATTGTTAACGTACTTGGTTAACACCGATACTCAAAAAGTAAATTTTGTCTATTAAATACATATGCGGCCGACTGCAATGGTTCTTGATTCGTTGTGCGTATCCATACAAAATTATGTATTTTAGTCAAAATAGATTGAAATATCGATTGCAATGTTATTTGTGGACCCCCAAATTAGTGTCTAATCAAAATTTGCACGCTTTAATATACATAATAAATTGTGCTAAATTATTTTTTAAACATTGTATGAATAAATAAATAGAGTAAATATGTAAAATGGGTACCAAAGAATATTGCTCACACATATTTTTTGTAGCAAATCATTGATTACACTCAAATATTAAGTTTTATTATTAGACAGCCGGCTTTTTTAGTAAGCGATTAACATTATTGCAGCATACAGCGTGATAAATTTAATTTAGGCATTCGGTAGCTCAGTGGCAGAGATGTCTATCTCTGAGTTGCCGGTGCGTGGGTTCGAATCCCACTGTGACCCATGGATACCCCCCGCAGGGGGGTCTGTGTCCGTGTGACACTCAGCTTGGAAGGCTGTTTGTAGTCGGACAGGGATCTTTGGTGACTTACGACACCACGGACCTAGTAGCGCAAGGGGGCCCCTGGTACAGTTGATACGCCATGGCGAGGATCTGTACAAAGACCATTCGGGCGTTAACGGTCCCGTGCTCCTGAGTTATGCACGGGTGGCTCTTGGCGTGCCTACCTCCCCCCATAGTTTGCGGGAGGGAAGCACTAAAGGCCTAGCACGATTTTGATGTCCCCTGGTGGGGGGGTGCATCATACGGAAGTCGTGTGAGCTTCGGAGGTGACGGCTCCGCATGACCCGAGTCAAGAAGGGGCTAGCTAGGGAGAACGGCCTTGGTGGAAAATGCCTACGCGCCTATATCTAGCTAGTTTGTGGATTGATGACCACACTGCCTGAGTCGCATTGCTGACTAGTAAACTGAAGGGGCCGCCTGGATGTGAAAAGCAGCGCTTCGTTGTCTGCACAGACGCGGAGTCACAGGTCCAACGAGCCTGGGGTGTGCATGCCCGAATTCGACGTAAGGCTTAACCAATAGGGGGCCGAAGGAGGATCACACCTGCTATGGAGAAGTCCATAGCGAATAGTGTACTACGGGGATGGGTGTGCCCAGGGGACCATGGTCCTTGCCCATCAAGGTGTTGGACTCGTAGTGGCTGGAGGTTGTTACCCAAGTCATCCAGCTAGTGATGCAATCCCGGGGTTGGATTCCGGATGGTGTGTGCATGCGCCTGATGGAGAAATCTCCGTCTGACAACAACACCTTGTCAGTAAAAAGCCGAAGGTCCAAACTTTTTAGCGGGACCGGGAGATAAAGGCCGAAAGGCTAGGTGCTCCCCTGACGGTATACCTGTAGATGGTTTGCTTGTGACCCATGGATGTTTGTGTTGTCCATAAAAATGCTCCTACGGCAGCCGGTTCTTCGATGTAAATCGTCCTGGAGCTACCCGTTGTTAAAACGGCCAAGAGCTGCCAAGACCCCCTTCGATTCATGAGAAATAAAAAAAAAATCTCTTGAATCGCTACAACAACAACATAAATTAATTTCTTTAATTTTTTATAAGGCATAGCGTATTCAATATTTATTTATTTTTAAAAACATGTTTAATTGACGGTATGTTTGATCTTCGTTTTTCTGCAAAATGTATACGCTGCTATTGTATACATCCCGCACTAATTAATTTGACCGGCGTTTTAGTCGATTTGTCATGGAATGAAGCCGTAAAATATAAAGAAATATGTATAGACAAAAAATACTCATTCATAAAGCTCCTTCACCCCCTGTGTAAGTACACTGAAAGTGAATCTTTTTCCCTCACAAAGTGTTCAACAGGTTGTTCCTTGGAGTCCTTTTCATACGACACTCGTCGTAGATTTACGAGAGCTTTCCTTCTATTCTATTTGTCTAAAAATTATTACTCTCACTAAGCTCCTGTCATGTGTGCTATTATTACACTTTAATTACGTTACCGAAACACTTATTTGTATACAAAGTCCTATTTAAAATCGTATTCTTCTATCGAATGCATTGCCTCCATGTGTGTCATAGTAAGGAAGGAAAAAAAATCTTCCAGACTATGTCATGACTTCTATTCGACCTTGATTCAATGGGGTAGACTTAGGGGTGACTGACGACATATGGAGCGATGTGGTATCCAGCTTTGTGGAATATTTCGCAACGAAAACGATGGTTTGGTGAGAACACCCGTTAAAGGTCATTGCCCGAGTCGAGTAACAAAATCACAATAATATGTACCAGATGCAAGAGTGTCAAACATATGCTTAAAATAGGTTTATTAAAAACATCTTTAGATACTTACTTCCGAGGATATTTCCCTTGGCGGGTACGGCTTCAACCATTTTGTACTGAAACGCACTTTTTTCCACACACTCACAAAATAAACTTGAATTTATCCTTAAATAGGATACACAGCAATATGGTCTGAGTTCACTACTATTTCAGTAACACTTTGTCCGAAATTCCGTTACTATTCGACACTATGATTTTGTATATATTTTCTTTTTTTGAAACAAACAAAAGTCTGCTCCTAGCACGGAGAGTCCTTGAGACGTGCTCGTCCTTATGCACGAAAGTTGATTGTGTGTGAACGCAATTCTACGCAATTTCCTTTTGAGCAAACGACACACTCTGCTGTGTATGTATATGAACCGAAAGCCGGTCAAAGCTTTACCCAAGTTATGACCGCGTCTGCTCCTGCTTTCTTGTGCTTCCGTTTTGGTTGACGATGGCTCTTGTACTATTTACAGTATCTGAACTGAAGTAACTTCCATACGCGTCCATAGATGGATTCAGTCCACTCTCGCGCTTTGTTGAAATATGTATAAACAAAATTTCGTTGGGAACGCAAATGTACATATAGTGGATGTTGAGTTCAACATCGGTTGTGTTAATAGCGGAAAAGTGTTACCGTTCGGAATTTTTTTTTTATTTCTTTTAGAATAGTTTGCGTTTGAAGAATGCATGTAATTATAGGGGAGAGGGGGGGGGGGAATTAGAGCCTAGTAAGGAAAACAGCTAATAAACACAACTTCAGATAGTATTTTCTTTTAAATCAGTTCTAAATGTCAATTAATTTGGTTGGCTTTACTTTACTTTTTAAAAATTATGAGAATTTTATAAGTGAATAGATGATATTCGTGTTTTTAAAGAAATATAGAAAACGCTACAATTACCCCACTGGTGGAATAACTTAACTAATTAACTTAATTCTTAAAATAGAAAACTCCAACGATAACATAATCGCAATAATTCGACATCATTGAATTGATTAATTTTTTATATTTTGCTTTAGATCAGTATACCTGGGAGCCCTTGGTTCGCCGAACCCCCCTTACAAAACTCAGCGATTATAAAAAACCTAAAGTTAGTTATATGCTATTAATCATTTTAACCTATTATGTACTTGAAAATCTGTTATTACGATTGAAACAAAATAACGGTAAAAAATTTGTTCTTTATCTTCTCTCCCACGTACAAAAATGTGCCATTTGTTTCCATTTGATCATACTTCGACAGCTGGAAGTCAGGTTTATAGTGTAGGCTCCAATTACCTAATGACTCTATTTACCCTCGTTTAAATACTCCTACAAATGAAAACATTGTTTTGCTTTTGGTTTCTTTTTAGCTACATATCAAACATTTTTTGAAGTCATTTGTTTGGATTCTTTGTTATTCAGTTTTATAAACTGAAAAGGCCTTTCATAAAAATTAAAACAAGCTTTAAATATATATAAATGTTATACAGGCGGTAACCCAGTCCGTATCTCGGGCTTGAATTAAAATGCTACCATCAAAAGTCATTTAAATAACAAAAGAGGCATATTCTTTGGTATGACCGCGATATCTGTCTTTGAAGGGGATCCAATCCCTTCCCAGAAAATAAAATACATATTGAGGTATACGAGAATTGAATATATGTACAGAATTGACTACACATATGTTGGTGACATGTGTAAATGGTAATTAGTAAATATAATATGCATTTATGAACATTAAAAATGGAATATCGGTAAGAAATTTTTTTTACTAGATACACTCGAACTTCAAAAGTCTGTCTTTTTGTTTAAATTTTTTTTAGTATGAATTCTATAATTAACATATATATATGTATATATATATATATATATATATTTAAATATTTAAATATTCGTTCAAAAAATAAGAAAAATCGCATATAGCAACAACTTGATCAGCAATATCGTAATATCATATCATTAAAAAAAATCGGTGGCGCCACGCTATACCAAAATATAAGTAACTTTTATTTTAATCCTTTGAAAAAATACATATTTCGAATTATATTTTCTCTTTTTATGATCACTAGCCTATGATTGTTTGCTGAAAAGATTTTTGTTGTGTCTATATTTATTGCCATAAGGAAAAAAAAAAACTTAAAATCAAAAATAAATAAAAAGTTGGCCAAATATACAAAAGTTCTCATGATTATGATAAAATTCCAGTTGAATGTGCGTTATATACATTTTTTGTCATTTCTTCCGACACGTGTAGGAATGAAAATGAATTAAAACATTTAAAATTCAAATTTAATTTAAAGTTTATGATATACAAATAGTGTGATATAACACACTACACACTCATAGTATCTATTAGTTAGTATATATATATAATGGATGTATATTTGAAGGCAATCTTTGCGATCTCAGCTTGATTCGGTTGAATTTGACCAATCTGAGAGCGTCAGATATAGTATACATTGGAATTTTTGAGCTTAGATAGATAGATTTACAATTTACATGAATGAGTGCTGAGTGGCAAGTTTATATCGATGAAGATCGATATAAACTCTGGATAGACTCATTCAGGATAATATTTCTCAGGGTATAATATGGAACAAGTAAGTGACTTCCCTATTAAATAGTAACTACACACATACATAATTTTAAAATTTTCATTGATATCTTATTAGTCAATAAAAAATGTTATGAATTTTGTGAATTATCCGTAAATTTGTTATATTTATACAAAATTCTAAGCATGGCAGCTCTTAATTCACACTCAATCCATAGATTCCTCGTAGTTTTGAAGTCGCACCAAATGTCGATTTGAACATACCACGTGGAAATCCAATGGAAATCTATAAGTGTACCTACTTATGTATATCTTTATGTTTACCCGTAGTAGGTGCACAATCTGAAAGAGTTGTATAGTACACACATCCATACTCGAATATTGATATGATGTAAAACTACTAGCATATCCATGAAATGGAGGTTTGGCGTCAGCAAGCGCTCATTATGTGATGATCAATACATGAGTACTTGCACGTTGTCGATTACAACAAATTTTAGAGAAATTGCATGGCGTATAGCGAGCGCACTTTCATTGAAGATATTGACCGCCTGCCGATACAGATATAATGATGACGCACAGATCGTATACGTCATGGTATGTACCATCCGTAGCAAAATTATTAGGGACAGCAACAGTTTTCAAGGTATGATATGTATGTTTGTATCAGGGGCGTACGCAGAAAATTATTTTGATATGGGTTTTCGAGAAAATCCGATTAACGTTGCCCTAGGAAATTAAGGGACAGATTTGGAGACATCAATACCTTACATATGGCAGTGGGATTGCCTACACTGAGAAAAAAAATTAGAATGGTTATCTAAAGAAATAGCCGAATTCATCTTAAGTTCGCGTTGATTTTCAGCTTATGATTCTATGTGGTTGAAACAGCTACGAAGATATGGATAATTTTTCTATTCGTCATTAGTTGAAACATCTACTATATTTTCAAATTCAATTAATTCATTTGTAAAGACAGCTATTCATTATCCATAAATTGTTAAATGTTGGATAGCTAAATTGTGTGGAAGAAAAAAGAACGATTGTTTGTAGTTGAATTTTATATTTGAATAGTACAATCAACAACTTTTGTGGAAGAATTGACTAAACTTTTTCTTCTAATCTTGCGTGGTTAAGTGAACGAATTAAATAGTATCTTTAGCTGCGAAGATTAGAGAAATCCGCTATTTCTTTGGTAAAACTATCTAAATTTAAGTCAACTACTTCACTTTAGATAAAAAGTCTAAACCATTTTTTTCAGTGTAGTTGCGAAATCTCCATAAAAGGATCGAAACGAATACCCAAAGTTGCTATTTCCAATTTAAAAATCGTGTCCTCTATTAAACAAAAAATTAGACCGAGGCTAATTTCGGGCGCGACCGAAATTCGGATACCCTTCGCTCCCCTCGGGCTAAAAGTTTTTTTCGGGCGTACCTACGACTTTTATTTAATCCGCACCATTCTTTTCCTTCGGTCTTCACAAAAATTCCGTTGCGTCGACAAAACAATATTTGTGTGATGTTTGGTTGGAATAAGTGGGCAAATAAAAATATTTATTCTGAAAATTTTATTGGTGGATGCGGGAGCATGGCCCCATAGTACGAATCCATTCAGTGGTGGATTTACCAGTAGGCTGGAGCCTAGGGCGGCAGATTTTACGCGGGCGGCGAATTCGGGGCAAATATTTTTTTGTACGTTAAACACATTACATACACATTTATTACAATGGAAACCGAATTCCGAATACGAATTTCAATGCCAGATATAGCATTTATACTTCTCATGAGATACGATTTGGGAGCCTTGTGTGAAGTGTGTTTGTACCTCAGTGAGATACAAAAGTGAAGAACTGTTTGTCTGTCACCGTTATCTCAGAGTTTCAAACACCAGGAATGATTTGTAATTGAAGACGAATCTTCGAAAAGGCCTCTTACAGTCAATTCTTTACAGGCTAAACTTCGAAACCAAGCACTTTTTTCTTTTTTTAATGGTCTCTTGGACCGAGACCTTTTTTGTTAGTAAAAAACACCAAGAACTTGTTCCCTTAATCCCGGCTTCTTGTCAGTTCTATAAAATATAAGCAATAGGCAAATCAATGTTTAAAATCCAGATAGGGAAAACGCTATAAATCTCATAAATTGAGAACTAATTAAAAAAAAATACTAAAATTAAGACGGCCGATTTTCAAAGGAGTTTCAATTATGAAAAGTGAAGCACTTCAACTCTTCAACTGAATATCAGGGGAGAGAATATATATATACTTTTGTAGTATTTGGATCCTTCAGCAACGGCTGATTTGAAGATTTAAATTTTTTATTGTACTACCAGAAATTTGAAAATCTTTAACTCAATCTTTAAAGTTTGCAATACGCTAATTTAATTTAAAAGCTTGTTCTCCCACTAAAGCAAATTTGCAGATTCATTAGATAAAAGTACCGTTATGAAATTGGCTTTTAAAATATTCAATCAAAAATCAAACTTGAAATTTCCTAGAGATATAAAAAATCATAGAAGTGACGTTGATAGAAAAGTATTTGAAAGCGGAAAATACGGTTTCAATGAAATTTCAAATATGTACAGTTCGCGATCCCCTCATTCACGAGCTCGCTTTAGCTTCATGTTTTGCGACACTTCTTCAATATTTCACATTTTCCCTATCCAATACTTCATGTTTGGGCGCCAACACAGTCTGGTACGAAATGGTGGATCCATATGCTTCTTGTACGGTCACCAACCGGTGAGAAAAATTCACTTCAACATGACCCAATACTTACTTGAAGTGGTCACACGATTTCATTTGTTGGCAGCCTTTGCCCAGAAAACATCCTTATGCTTGATCCTTCGCACAAGCTCATTTATGAAATGCGCTCACCTCTTTTATTTGGATAAACTTCATTCGTTAATCAGCTACGAAAAGAAAAAGATCATGGACTTTTGATGATCAAGCAGTGCGTAAGACCGGGTCGAAGTCCTCTTGAAACCACTTTGTTTAAAGCTTGTCTTCTCAATTCAATTGAAACAACTGAATGAATTCATCAGGGAAGAGATGGAGTGAAATAAAGTTTGAATTGTTTCGAAGAGTGCAAGGAAACAAAAAAGGCACCCAAAATTTGAGTGACAAGCTTCCCACTCTACATATATCATATAACATTATTGATATTTTACGAACATTTTAAACAAGTCCAACCTCTATCCTAAAAACCGTACCCCGAAATTCGGAATTTTAAAATTTGGCAGACTGGCACAGTCAATATTTGGTGAGAATTTCCAAGGTTCAAAAGTTGGTGACGTCGAAATATGCGATTTTAATGTATTTTTCCTACCACAAGACGATAGATAATAAGCAACTGTACTCTATTCGATTCCTCTATTAACCTCTATAGGTAAAAAAAGCATACTAAAGAAAGGACTATGCCAGGGGTTTTTTGATAAAGTTTTGTTTTTCGACAATATGTCCTTAACCATTAAGAATTGCATACTCTCCTCCATAGAAATATCGCAACCAGCATAAGCAACTCTTCCAATGCTTTGTGACTCCACTCCATAGCTACATTTGAAATGTACTAGGTAAGGAAAGGGGAAAATCATTAAATTTAGAAGTTCTAAATAAGGAATTTAAGGTATAGTCACCACCATATTGTTTCTATGCATTTCTACCGAATAAAAATGTCCTTTGAGGTCTGCTGATGAGATCGAATGATGGGCTATGGCTTCAAGTTTTTAAAATTGGTTAAATTCTGCTTCTTCAGCTGAAATTCCGAAAGAATAGGTTTGGCACTGTGAAGCAAATATTGTACGTCGAACAACGTGGCACTAAAGATCATGTTTCATAATCCCCACCGTAATGTTGGTAGCTACTTAACCCTCATCCAGCGGGATAGGTACAGGTGTACCTTTTTCGTTTTTAAAACACCGTAACTTTTTTGCTATGGGTCCGATCGGTCTGAAATTTTCTGACATCTCTACGATTTTAGTTTAAAATATGTATTCCAAATTTCAGAAATGTGTCACCACCCATCCCCAAATTAGGGAGCAAAATTAGTCTTACACCCTTTAACGGCGGCAAAGGTACATTTGTACCTTCATATATTTTGTATGAAAGAAAATTTACAAAAGACGAAAATAAAATATTTTTGGTGAATGCTCATGCTTAGAGAGACTTATTATAGCATCAATAAGTTGAGAATCGAGTGTTGTACAGAAGTATTTGATTTAAGATTTTTATTTGTAATGGTCAAGGTCCTTGGAGATATCGATCTATAAGGACTAGGCTAACTCATACAGCGGTTTTTGGTTATTTGACATCAATGTGAAGACTTTTACTGGCATAAGGTATGTAATGGCTTGGGGCAACCAATACAATGTATTACGCCTTCTTTCCCCCCACAACATCTAGTGAAAATTAGGTTTGTAACAAATGCTAAAATTTTGGATGCCAAAATTTTGGATTTTAGCGGTTGATTTTCTATTCCACAAATTCCGATAATTTGTATTCCATCACCTAATATTTATGATTTGTGTAATTCGGGACGTCCACCCGAGTTCCTTTTGAAGTTTCAGCTGAAAACCAGCAGAAGCCTCCAACCAAATTTCTAAATGAATGTTTGGGTGGTACTTAAACTTGGTTGAATTGTACGTCGGTACCATATATAGATACCGATAACTGCTATAGAATATGCCACATGTCTTCGGTTTCTTGTTTTAATTTTTCAATCGATCCTTGGATTTAATTACATATACGAGAAAATATATTACAATTAACCAACAACAATCACAATTTAAATTTTAGATATTTTTCTACTACAGGAATTGGCCTGAGTTTAGATTTACAAAGATTAGAGACTGAAAATTATACTAGCCGATTCTACTTGCTTGTTGCTTGACAGGACCTTTCTTTCGTATAATAACACATTTACTCATTTCTCATATATATTTATTGCTTCAAATATTGTTGTTTTATGGAAAATAACGAGAATGTGATAATTAATGACGTTTTTTTTTCGTTTGCGATAACGGGTTCTAGTAACAGAATAATATATTGGGGGCAGGGGGGTAAATTTTAACCAAAGACTCCACAATTCGCAAATCAAACATACCAAATTCTTCTAAAATCATTAATGACTTAATTTGAAACGTTTTCTACTTTTCATTTGTAAATCAATTTTAGATTTCGTCAAATTAAAATTCCAAGCAACCCATTTTTTCAATTTTCTTTTTAAAATTTTACCTATTTTCTAAATTTACCCACTCCAAAAATTAAATCCAAATAAACCCAACTTCTTAAAACATTCAGTTCGGCTAAAACAGTTACTAATTTGTGACTAGTCAACATAATATAACGGTTTTACGGTCAAATTTCATACAAATAGTGAAGATTTTCATACAAAATGTACTAAGGTACAGGTGTACCTTTGCCGCCGGTAAGCGTTGTAAAAATCTGCCGCTGGATGAGGGTTAATCGAAGTTGGACTAGAGACTCCTGAATGATACGCGGGAGCTTGATCCCGTCAGACGACAAAGCATCTTAGGAAGAACTGAGAAGTGTATAGCATCGCCTAAAATTATCAGTATGCAGAATATGCTCTAAACTTTGAAAATTCGATCCTGGAAGGTTGTGGATTAACTTAAAATTGAAGCTTCGTCTGCAATACCGAGCGCAAATGTTAAGAATCGCTCCCGCGCTGGAGTTGGATGCGGTAAAAATAGGCCTCAGTGAGTGGTTTGTCTGCAGCATTCAATAATGATCTGCAGAACGAGGAAGAAAGTAGGACGTAAAGACGCCGAGACCGCCCCTGTGAAGTAATACCGGAAGATGATCCGACGAATGAGTGATCGAGATAGTTGTGATTTTATTCGAGCACATTTTTACATAACTGCATACCTGGTAGCGTGATGCAGTATTGGTCACACAAGTTAGTACCACATGAACATATGCCGTAATGCCGCTCGATGGGAACCCTATTGTATCACTGGATTACCTCACAATACTGATTTTTGCTATAATGTTAAGTTATCTTAATAAATTCCAGCGGATCTGATCTTGTGGCAGTCGTACTTTCAACCGAAACATACCTTCCCAAAGTTCTTCACATATTTCCCTCGTGAGATATTATTTTTTCTCCAAATTGGCGTGAAGTGAAGAGGCTGAGGCTTGGCTGAAAACTGAATTCCACAAGTATGTGTACAGCATTGGGTCTTCTGGAGTCTGGTCAGCTTATCGTAGAGCCTGGTAGGGGCGGCCAAATGTTAACAGCCTACTAGCGGCAAATGTTCGAATCCGCCACTGATTCCATTTGTTTTGACCATTTTAGTTGCATTGATAAAGACACATTAATTCAAAGTAATAGAAACGCATTTGTGTAAAATTTGGTTGAAAATAAAAAAGTTTTTCTTAGAAGAACCTAATTTGAGGGGTTAGGTTTGTATGGCAGCACCATGACGCCGTGGTCTGATTTGATATATTCTTGCATATGTTTTGTGTTATCAATAGAAATACATTTGTGTGAAATTTGGTTGAAATTGGTACACAAATAAAAAAGTTTTTCTTAGAAGAACCTAATTTAGGGGGTTAGGTTTGTATGACAGCCCCATGACCCTATTGTCCGATTTTACTGATTCAAACATACAAACTGCCTGCAGCAAAAAGAAGTATTTGTGCAAAATTCCAGCTTCATAGCTTTTAAATTGGCCGAGTAAAACGCGTCGCAACAGACAGACATACAGAGGGACGGACAGACGGACGGACGGACGGACAGACAGACAGACAGACAGACAGACAGACAGACAGACGGACAGACTGACATCGCCCAATCGACACCCCAAGTCATGCTGATCATATATGCATACTTTTTATGTGGTGGGAGATGCTTCCTTTAATGCGTTACAAACTTCATGACAAAGTTAATATACCCTTTCACTCTATGAGCGAAGGGTTTAAAAATAATGTTTAATCTAATAAAGTCGGAAGTAGTCTCAACTTGGTGCCTGTAAAAGTTGGCGTGCACATCGATCGCTCTGCTTATCATGCTCTAAAGGTGTTCGATAATTTTTCACTTTATTTTCAAAGTGAAATTATTTTGAAAATAAATGTGCAAATGATGCATTATGACAACGAGGTTGCCTTTTATATTTCGGGATTGGACAACCCTAGTATTGCAATCTGGCAACTGACAGCTCTATCGTAAAGTTTGATATTTTTGAGGTTATACGTACTCAGAACGTTTTGACATACGAGCGCTATTTGTGTTTTTTACAGTTACTTAAAAGATTCATCTCGGCCAAATAATAGAATTAAATCGTGAACATTTACAACTTTCGACGTGGATTAACTCAGCAACAGTGCACGGATGAACTGAATTAAATTTTTGGCGATGAAGCTCCATCAAGGAACATTGTTTATCGATGGTATGGTGAATTCAATCGAGGTCGTAGTTCACTCCAAGACGAATTTCGTGAAGGTCGTCCAAAATCAGTTGGTGTTCCGGAAACCATTGATGCTGTGCGCGAACTGATATTGCAAGATCGTCATGTAACCTATCGTGAGATTGAGACAACCTTAGGCATTAGTGGGACTAGCATGCATTCAATATTGCATGAACATTTGACTGTAAAAAAAAAATTGGTCGCGTTGAATCCCACACACACAATTTGTCAATCGCTCAAAAAAAGGCTCGTGTCGATTGGTCGAAAGAAATGCTCAAAAAATACGATCGCGGTGCTTCGAAACACGTCTATGACATCGTGACAGGTGATGAATCGTGGATTTACGCGTATATGAGCACGAAAGTCAACAGCAGTCGACTGTATGGGTGTTTCCAGATGAGCCAGACCCAACAAAAGTTGTTCGCGCACGAAGCACTTCCAAGCAAATGATCGCCTGTTTTTTTGGAAAAACTGGACATGTCTCAACCGTACCACTAGAACCAGTTGTCTTCCAAGAAGACAGGAAAACCAACCGCCAAAGACGGATCACTCTTCACCACGACAATGCGAGCTCTCACACATCAGCTCAAACAACTGCATTTTTGAGCACTCAAAATATCGATTTGATGGGTCATCCGCCGTATAGTCCTGACTTGACACCGAATTACTTCTTTTTATTCCCGTACGTAAAAAACAAACTGAGAGGTTAACGTTTTTCAACACCTGAAGAAGCGGTTGCTGTGTTCAGAATGCATGTTTTGGAGATACCTCAATCAGAGTGGCAACAGTGCTTCGACAATTGGTTCAAACCCATGCAAAAGTGTATAGATCTTCATGGGGAATATTTGAAAAACAATAAAGCGATTTTCGATGATTAATATTTGTTTTTGTTCTCTAATCCCGAAATATAAAAGGCAACCGCCCCCCCGGGGTGTGGGTCGCTCTTTAGCCCTCTCACATTCTCAAATTACGTTCGTTATTATTTTATGAGTTTTAAAAATCGACCAATATTTTTAACGCAAATCTACCACAGTTCTAAGATCGTTGAACAACAGTTATCCAAATTTATTACCCTGAAATAAGTACTTCGTTTTCTAACAATGACATTTAGTTACTGTATGGGCATGTAATTAAACTTTAAAATTTACTTCTTTGAACGGGTTTTAAGATAAGCGCGTCTCCAACCTCCAAATTCACCAGTAATTTGATAGCGTATGAAGATGAATTTAGCGAAACGGATTCACAAAGTCTTTTTTTTTTGGTACAAACTGTATGCAACATAAATAAAAGTTCCTAAACATGAACATGTGTCTCTTCCCCTGGAAAAATGAATGGTAAACTTAGAAAAGCTTACGTCCAGATGGCGCTTTTAAAATTAAACTTGTAAGCACCATTCGGTAAAAGGATAGTATATTTTCGAAAACGTTCGATTCTCGCACAATATTGAGCGCAATCAAAGAGAGAGAATTCAACAGTTTCATTATAGGCTTTGTTGGAAGAGGATGCTTTTCTTCTATTGTCTTTATCTTAGCACCAAGCATTTAATGACGAAAAAAGGATATTAGTTTTTAGACTATTGAGTCTTAACCTGAAAATACTCTCGAAAAAAATGCGCGCACTTTACTTTGATAAAGCCTATCTCAAGGAACAAAGCGTCGAAGTGAAAAAAAAAACAGTTTCGTATGTCACTATTAGGATTTCCGAAACTTATTTAAAGAACCACACAAATGAAAAGCAAACAAACAAGGACTATGATGTGGGATTAAGTAGCTTTGAGTTGAGATGACGATAATGTTGATGCGAAGGCCAAGAGTGAGTGGCTGTTGACATGTCTTTATTGATTTTTTAATTTACTTTTTTTTTAGAGGTTGTTCGCTGTTTTAGAGATTATTTTATTTTAGGAAATAGGGAAAATTAAAAAAATTAATATTAATTTAATTAATGTAATTTTGATTTATGTTCGTAGTGGTTCATTTCTGAAGAGGCTTTCAGCAAGGCCTTTGATTTTTAATTACTATTTCTAGGCCGCTGCTGCTGTAGCCTATCTAAGTTTTTGCTTGCGTTTAATATTAATAAAGCCGATTTTTTAATTAACTCTTTCTGCGTGAATTCGAATAAAAGTAATTTATCGCTTAAGTCTGGTCTAACTAGAGGTAAGCCTGGGTCTACTCATTGAATATTCTAACTAAGAATAAGCCTCAGGAGTATCTATTTCTATTTTGCTACGTACATATGTCGCTATGGTAGCGAATCTGCATTTATCACAAAACTAAATAAGGATCAGTCTTGTAATCAGGTTTTTTCAGTCTGAACAGTCAGTATGTAGATATGTACCACACAAACGTCGCATTGTTTTTTCTCGAGGTAAGTCGTTACTCAGTGTCTTTTTATATAGCTTAACATTAGCACGTTCGTCTCATCCATAATACCTATACGGAAAAACTAGGACAAAATCTTTACTTGACTTTGCCCATTATTTAAATCATACATTCATTTCATGTAACCTTTTCACACATGTGGCGCAACGCGCACACACACGAACTTTTTGAATAGATTCAACTTACGAAGAATTTGCATTTGCATTATGAAAGTCAAGTAGTATCCTTGCTGTTGCTGGGAAAAAGTGGGAAAAGATTGCAAGCCGGTGCACCCTCGTCCGTGTCTTGTATGCATTGCAATGGAATGCAATCCTCCGTACTGACGACAACGACCCGACTAACAATTCATAGAAAGATTTGTGGGTGGGATAGGTATAGTTGGCAGAATATGTTCTTTGTCGAATCCTTTTTAATGGCCTTTCACATACGTGTGCTGCTTGCTATGCATGTAATGAATGCATCTACCCGCACGAAGACGACAACGACTATACACGAGGACGGGATATCCCGGAATAGTCATCATAGGAAGTATGTACACAAATGCGAACCCAAAAAGGAAAATGACTCGAAAGTAGGTTGCCCTTTGGAAAAGAATAAATATAGTGAAATCGGAATAAAGACGACTACTGGGGAGTGGGATGTATGGTATGGGTCGGAAAGGGGATCATGCCATAGGAATTGCTTTGAATATATTCGTAATTCACCTGAACATTAGGTAGTTTGTGTAGTGCAGAGCGTCACGATTTTGTGTTCGAATATTTTAATGAATATACCCACTTTGGGTAAGGAAACCAGATCATGTCCCACATTTTACAAGTCTGTCTCGCATTAAAAATCCTCCTGAAAGGTTTCTGTTAAAAATACACAGTGCGCAGTATTTTATGCAAAATGACTCCGTTTGCGCCATCAAATTTTTTTGTCGTTGGGTAACGTCTTTGAGCTGCTGTAATTTTTGAACACAGTCGGCTAGGATATGCTTTACATCGGCTGGAATTAATTAAGCATTATAAAATGTATAAGAAAACGACAGGCTAGAGTGCATTGAATGTCACGCGTTTTGTCGTGATTTAATGGCAAAAGAGAGAAAAAAAAATTTCCCGTGCGTATTTAAAAAAAAAAACTTTAAGTGTCTTATCGCCAAATGGTTGCACGTGCAACCAACTGGAAGTTGTCATTGCATCCAAACTGATCGCCATTTGGGTGTGGGTCCAGTTTTGATATTCAATATGGCAACTCAACCAACCGCTTGTCAAATCCAAAGTGACAATTTTGTTCGTTCTTTTGTGTGAAATTGAATAATTCCTGAATGGCCGCGTAGTAGTTCAAACGCGCAAAGTCCGATTTTGTTAATTAAATTTAAAAAAAATCACCAAAAAGAAATTTTGGTTTTGTCATTTTCTGTCTCCATTTGGTTGCTAGTGTAGATGCTAAGTAGCAACCAAATGGCTGTTCGTGATGCCAGTTTTTGGACGCACAACCATTTGGAAATCAGTCTGGATGGACCTTTATGGTAGTGCTAAAGAGCCCCATAGACTCAGCGATTTATCGGCCGATCAAAGCTCATTTCTGTGGAGAAAGCACATTTTTTCCACTACCAAATTCACAAGAGAAAATGAGCTTTTTCCACAAAAAATGTGCTTTCTCCACAGAAATGAGCTTTGATCGGCCGATAAATCGTCTATTGGGCCCTTAAGTTTGACAGTCAAGCTAGCACTGCCATCCCAGTGTAGCGTAGAATTTGAGACTCTCCTAAGACTTAATGTATCCAATTAATAGTCTCAGCGGCTAAAAAGAATATTTCCAGCTTCAAAAATTTTTCTGCATTCCTTCCCTCTTCAAAAATTACCCCTAGATACGTTTTCCTAGCTAAACTCAAATTATAAGAGTCGGCAAACACTGTCCAATCGATTGTATATAATAAAGCTAATTTTCTTAGCTTCCACTACCGGCGTCGCTAAAGAAAATGAGGGTTCACCAAAAAAGAACTTTATTGTATAAACGATGGACAGTATCAAGGGTTGATTGTCGGGCCCCCTTTTCTTCTTAGAAAAGACACCCCAAGATGTGATTCGCCCACATAAAAAGCATTTGCTGTAAAAGCTCAAAATTTTGGAAATATCCTTTGCATACACTGCAACCAACAATTAATTGGACACTTTTTGTTTTAAAGATTTTGCCGCTACTGTCTTGATAGGGGTAGTTTTTATGGGAGGAAGGGGCGAAACAAATTTCGTGAAAGTGGCAATGTCTTAAACGACCGTTGTAGTTCAGTCATTCTAGCATTTCAAATAGAAAAAATAGAATAAGGCTATTTTTTGTGGTTTTGAATCAGTGGGGTCCCAGGAACTCCCCAAACTCACTTTGATAAAAAAAAATTGTTTGATCGGAAAGGCCCCAAAAAGAACAAAAAAGGACACTATTTAATCCTTGACCGGAGGCTTTGGAAAAATACAGATGATAAGTTACGGGGAACACAAAAATTGTCCATTCAAACGCGATTTATTCTGTTGAAGTCCTTGAAACAGGAAACAAACACTGGATTTGTAATGTACTCGGCGTCTCCTTTGATATAATACCGTGCATGTCCACCGCTGATCAGAAATTAATTAGTGTCCTTTTTTGTTCTTTTTGGGACCTTTCCGATCAAAATTTTTCTTAGAAAAATGAGTTTAAGGGTCGCCACATACCTAGCGATTTATCGGTCAATCGATTGCCCTATCGATTGCCCACAATCGATTTGCCGCCCGTACAGCACACACACTAGGCAATTTATCGGGCAATCTGAAATTGACAGTCTCACGGTCCACAAGACAAACACAAAATAGCGAAAATTATACCATTTTTGGCGATGGAAGATGGACAACCATTGCTACTTTTGATGGAGAATGACCGCCATAACCACAGCATGAAGAACTACCACAGGTTTATGTAAAAAAAATCAGCAACTGAGAACACATTATTGTCATGACAGCGGAAAATTGTATGGCAATACGTTCCACACGTCAAATCAAAAAATTGAATCTGATGGTCCCATACACCTTCCGGTTTATCTCGCAATCAAAAAATCGCGTCAATCGATCGGAGGGTCTGTGGCGCTTCTTAGACTCCTGGCACCCTACTGAACCGATAACAACCAAAATGAGCCTTACTCAATTTTTTTCTATTTGGAAGCCTGAATTGGGATATTTTGACTAGACTATTGTGATAGCTAATTGAACACATTCTATTTTAGAGCGAGTCTTTCAAACTCGAGTTTGCTGATATGAGGCTGAAATGCACTTAAGGGTAATTTTTATGGAAAAGGAGGAATTCGACAATTTTGTTGAAAGTGGAAATCTAACTGGAAAGGACGAAACAAGACTATATCTGAATTTTACCCGTAGATTGGCATGTATTGTATCATATCAAAGAGGACGTTGAGTACATTGCATTTCTGGTGTCGTTTTTTATTTCGGTATATTTAGAACCAAACAGGACTAGGGGGACTGGGGTTAATATTTTTCTTTTTGTGAATGCATGAGAAAAACTTCAGAATTGAATGCTTAAAACTATAGAAAAATGGAAAAAAGTAAATTAAGTGCTCCCAGGGTAGACTCAGGACTTTGTGTTGTGGCATACTAGACTTTCGCCGCATGTACCCCGCATTTCATTTACTCTAAAATTTTGACTAGCAAAAGTGCTTTAATAAAAGCCGAAGCTACCCGGGTATGGGGCACATTCAGCGAAAATGACTTTTGTCTTGAAATAAAATCACTAGCATTACATTTGGGACAAATTGAATACCAACAATTAATCTTAAGAAAATTGTGTTTTTCCAGAGCTCTAATGTGTTGTCAAAAATGTCAAATAGCTTCTGAGTAACATGCCGTTGAAAAAAAAAGTACCGAAGCTACCAAAGTCTCCCCTACATCTAATTTTTACCAGGAGATAGGCATGCAGGGTATCAAATTAAAGAGGACGTTGAGTACATTGCATTTCATTTTTTTTCAGTATAATTAGGAAATGGGTGCAATTTTACCCAAAGGACTTTATAAGAAAATGGGGTGGACTTTAAACGAGTAACATCATTGAGTGGATTTTAATGAGGTGGATGTCATACCATGTTATGATCCCCCGTTGAAATAATTTGAAATTATTAAAATGCTCGAAGTGAAATATTTTCTGTTCTAATATATCTTTTAATAGAATCTGTTATTATCTTAGATTTAAAGTGTTATAATTTAGATATATTTATCAAGACTTTGCCTAAAGACCTTTTCTTTTATTATCTCTCAACTTTTCATTAACCTTTTTTATAACGACCGACCGGCGGCACAACCCTCCCCTCTTAAAGTAAACTTATAATTTACGAGCACTTAGACGCAAGGACACAGAGTATAAAGTCGAACGAAATTCAATCTCTAAACATTTTTGCCCATTTTTTCCTAGAGCTTAAAACTTATAGTCATACCCATAACCACCGCATCACAAACAAAGGACGAGACAAAGTATGTACTGCAAATCTTTTAACACAAAATGAAAGAAAATCTGACGCCTGCGATGGAAGGAGCCCAAGAAGATTTTAAAGTACGTCGTAAAATTGTTATTAAAAATTTTATTGTTGAAAAGGACGCGCTGACTTATATGGACATAGCCAGCATCTGCTCTAAGATGTGTAGTGGTATAAAGTACGAGTTTCCATTGAAGAGACGAAAGAGAGTCTTTAAAACGAATATTCTCATGAGGTCCTTGGCCATACACGCGCGAAAGCTCGTTCGTGGCAGCAACTGGTTTCCCGCAAGAAATCATAAAGAAAAATATGAAAATGTGTACATAAATGAGAAGTGAGAGAGTGTGTTCGTTTACGTGGATCCTTTTTATATTTTTTTTATTCTTTTTTTTTTTTGTAAGCATCGAAATCTCAACTTGCGGTTACCGACTGCCAGCCATAGCTCACGTACGCGTTGCATCCCTTTAGGATACGAAAATGCTGTAAGTGCTTACAAACGATATGCGGTATGGGTGGCGTCGGTCTTTTGGGAAGAGGATATTGCACAGCCTTTCCAAAACCCTATAGCAGTAAATATGTTTTTACTTCGACATAATACTTGACGAGGCTGGCAAACGAGAACGGTTTTCAAAAGTATGCATGAAGAATGCCATACGACGAGGTTTTTCTTGTGTTTCGATTTCAGCTTGCATCCTTTTTATATTACATATTGATTTGTGCTCTCGCGTATATTGATACAACGACTCAGACGGGACGCAGCAATGATTTTTTTTCGATGTTATGGGGTTTGTTGTTTTCCTCGAACTTCTGAATGGATAGCTATAGACCCTTTTCAATGTGATTCCATATAAGACGCGAACAGGAAAAATACGAAATATTTCCCCAAAGGAGTCTGATTGTGGAAAAGGGAAATGAAAATCAAATGAAAGACCGTCGATCTAGATTGCGGTTGAATTGTCTGCATTGTATGGGAGGATGATTTTCAAAACATTTGATGCAGATATTAATGGGCGTGGGTATAAATTATTGAGTTTCCTTGAAATTTTGTCGAAATGTATCGAATCGATGAAGCGTTACTGATTGAAAAGTTTTTTTTTTGAACATTGAAAACTAAAGGTCTGAATAGACCTCGGGTGGAATAAAAATGAAATTTCTGTCCGCTGCGATTTTCTCAATGAAAATGTATACCTAGTGTCGTGGAATATGTCGCAAACGCTGGGGAATTCCATAAGCTACAATCCGAGACCGGTTTCATAATTCTTCAAGGCCATTTTATGTATTATTTTTCGATTCCCCTGTCATATAAATTTTCCACGATGAAATGACAGGGCATTCGAAAAATAATACATAAAATGGCCTTGAAGAATTATGAAACCGGTCTCGGATTGTAGCTTATGGAAATCCCCAGCGTTTGCGACATATTCCACGACAATAGGTATACATTTTTATTGAGAAAATCGCAGCGGACAGAAATTTCATTTTCATTCCACCCGAGGTCTATTCAGACCTTAAGATAACACGTCTTGCTTTTCACCCACCAATCTAACCGCAACATCTTCATAGGGTTAACATTTCCTAATTGTTTGATTTTCTCTCTTAAATATGTATTTCTGTAACTGGCCGTCAGCCCTCATATTATAGGATGTTTTCATAAGAGCTTAATAGAACGATATCAAATGTTCCGTCGCACTGAAAACGGAAAGCCACCCTAATGAAAACCAAAAAGTCCTTCTCATTATATAATTATGATTCTGGCTCTTGTTCTCACCTTCCTTTTAACAGAAGCTACGATTCTCTCTTGCAATTATGGTCGAGGACGTTCAACAGGAGCATATTAAATCTAAATGAAGTGCGGCATATTTCGTTTAGTTTATGGATTTTAATTAAACAGACACAAAATCGTAATATGGTCGAGTTTTTCGTGCTAGAAGAGTATAGAGCATGTTGTGGTCTCCGATAAAGGCTGTGTAGCACACGGCTGAATGAACACATGAGTTGAAACAGTTCCTGCTGCATCATGTGAATGAGAAGTGTAAAACGAACCACTTTGTGGGGTGAACATTTATCCATCCAGTTTCCGCCAATTCGTCGGTAAAGATCGATTGGACAAAATGTCGCTTAAGACCTTTATTATTGGTCCCTAACCGGCAACCTGTGATTTTACTATGTCAGAAGAATTAGAACCATCAAACGGCAGGAGTCAAGTGTCCTCTGTATCGGGAAGCACTAAAGCATGAGGTTCCTCTCTAGGTTACTCTCATTTTGCTTTAAACTGTGAATCAGAAAGCTGGATGTGCGGAGACCATACCTTCTAGCAAGGAATGTCCGGAAAACTAAGAGCATTTGTAAGAGCAAAGGTCAACGGCATATACGTTTACAGCACTTACGCTCCACCACGATGGAACGACGTGACGTTGACTTGGAACAATTTCTGGAGGGACTGGTGCACGACGCCAGTACGAAAAGCCCTCTTATCATCTTTAACGCGCGGTACACGGAATGGGGCAGCCGGGATACAAATAGACAAGGAAGGGTACTTCTTGACGTGTATTTAGAGCTGGATGTTGTTCTATTGACCTCAGGGGTTAGTAGTACCTTTTTAGGAGGGGAAATGTGGGACCTAATATTGATCACACATTTCTCAGCAGATCGTTGGCGCCGTTTATGGAGTGGCACGTCAGTGAGCTCTATACTCACAACGATCACCAATTTAATTTGCATCCTGTAGCAAACAGAGCAAATTGATCAATGATCCCGACTCCGCAGGGGAGTCTGTATACACAGATTTTTCGTGAGTTGCGACACTACGGACCGGATGGTTGATACTGCATGGCGTGGATCTGTACGAAAATCTTCGGGCATTGACGATCCTGATGCACTCGAGTCATGTAGGGTGGCTTACGGCATGACTGACTTTCTCCCTTTTCTTCCGGAAGGGCTGACATGCAAGCCGAACACGACACAGTGCTTCCTTGAGGGGGAGGAATCCGCCATAAGCAATCGGCGGTTTGGCATAACCCGAGCCTCGAAGAGGCTAGTTAGGGAGAATGGCCTTGGTAAAATGCCTACGCACCTATACCAAAAATTGATGACCAAAAATTGCTGACTAGTATGCTGAAAGACGTCCATCCGGATGTGAAAAGCAGCGCTACGAGTCTGCTTTAAGCAGACGAGTCACATGTCCAACAAGCCTGGGACATGCACGTCTGAATGTTCTACGTGAGGCTTAACCAATAGGAGGCCGAAGGTAGATTGGGGTGAGTATGCCCAGGGGACCATGGTCCCTGGATATCAAGGAGTTGGACTCGAGGTGGCTGTAGCTTAATAAGCAAGACAACGAGCTGGTGTTGCAGCCCCGGGTTGGGTTTCTGAAGGTGAGTACATCCACTAGATGAAGCAATCCCATTTGACAATAAGACCTTGTAAATAAAACGCCGCAAGTCCAAAACTCTCAAGGGACCGGGACATAAGGGCGTAAAGCCTAGGTGCTCCCTGATGCTAAGCCCGTAGATGGTAAACTTGACCAAAGACCCAAGCACATGCCATATAATAGTCTTCAAAGAGATTGAACGAGGTACTCTTCAATGAAGTTCTGCTTTAAAGTAGTCCAATCGAAGGTTTTGCCGAAAACAGGTCAACACATGGCCTGCGACTCATCTATGCCCCAGAAGATGGTATTGAGTCAATGAACTGAAAACTACTGGTGGTTCGAGGAAATGTCGGGGGTCAGACGCAATTGCCTGAAGGCAGTTAAAAAAAACGCACATAATGTCCTACTAGAGTCTCGACGATTACGGAAGCTGCCGAATGGCGCATAAGGTGATAATGAAGAAGATAGGGCCAAAAGCACCACAATTAAAGTGTCCGATGCTCCTCCAAAATATTGTCTCGGTCCTATTCCCTTGTCATGAGCAGATAGCCGTGGGACATGGTTTATCAGAGCAGATGGTTCACATTTCTGCTATAACAGACGAGCAACAGTGACAAGCTGCTTCAAGATTAGAGGAGGGCAAAGTTCCAGGACTAGACGGGATCCCTAAAAAGGCGTTGCAGGCTCCAATCCGTGCTGTCCCTCAGAAGTTTGTTGAAGTCTTCGAAACTTGCTTGGCCAAACAGCATGGAAACGACAAAAGTTGGTTGTCCTTCCCAAACCAAATAAACCGGCTGGAGAGGCAAGTTCATATCGGCCAATCTGCCTGCTCGCCAACTTGGGAAAATTGTTTGATAGAAAAATCTGTTATGACTGTTATGGGTTAAGTCTTATAGTGGAAGAAAAAGGAGTTTGTCAGACCGATAGTACGAAACGAGACGAACGAGGTCTACGATGTATGCTATTGAATTGGTTGGTGGTTGAATTCGTTGGTCAATTTGGCAAGGGAAATGTTTCAAAATGGCACATGCAGTTCTGTGGTGACGCTTGATTTTAAGCTTTTAATTCTGCAAACTGGGCCTCCATTCATGCCGCTCCACAAAGAGTGGATGTTGCAGACTATCTTGCAGTTATTATCAGGAGCTAACTCTCCAATCGTATGCTCCAATACGATAATAGCGATGGACGAAGTATAGGGTCAGTGCGGGAGTTCCGCAGGGCACAGTATTTCCAGGGCCGGATTTACCCTCTGTAGCGCCCCTGGGCAGTCGTCGAGTTGCCGCCCTCCGTCACTAGTTTAAGCTGAAAGTAGATCAGTTGAATTCATTCGTCGTTCTCCCGCTACAGCCCACTAAATTGATTGTTTTCAGTACGTGATGAGTTTCCGTAACGTTTAGTGAAATTGAAGTCAATCAAAAGGTCTCGACTCCCAAACAATGGATATTAAGTCCTTTTTGTCTTAGTCACAAACGTTCTCCAGCTGCTGCACCACGAAATGGTCGTTTTCAATACTTAATGAAACCAGCCCGAAATTGCAATTTCCGGGGGGAGGAGGTAGGGTATGCTATACCAGGAGAAAAAAGTGGATCCAGGGAAAAGATCCGTTCATTGGTGGTCAAGACATTTCGTTATACTAGCGTAGAAGTAAAAAAAAGTAAAAGTCTCGGCTTTTTTTTGGCTCCGAGTGTACGTTACTTCTCCCACGCGCGATATCCAAAGCTCTAGTGTTGAACTGGCAGGCTGACTTTATTCCAATTTTAGAAGGGATCGCTTAATTCGTTAGACAATTTCGGCAAAAGTCGAAACGCCTCTACTGACGTCAGATATGTAAGTCCGCCACTGACCAAAGGAACGTCTTTTGCAGAGTTTCCATTATTGTTTTTCTAATTTATTTAAACTGCCTCCTGAAATATCGAAATGAGTATTTTTCAGAGAACATTAATCAATGGAAGGATGAAAGATTCAGAAATATGCCGCCCTTCAAAATTTGCCGCCCCGGGCAGCTGCCCAGGTTGCCCATATGGGAAATCCGGTCCTAAGTATTTCACCCGTTGCCATGGATCATAATGTATATTCTAGAACTTCCAATACCTAAAGGAGTGACTGTGGTAGGCTTTTTCGACGACATTGCAGTAGTGGTGGTAGCAGAGAAATGGTTGGCCTCGAACTTGTTGTTGTTTTTATAAGTAAGCGCAGATCTTAATCTCCAAAAAAGTCATTATGAATTTTAGGGTTTATGATTGATTCGAGACTTGACTTTAAAACTTTGGGGAGCATTTGAAATGGATGTGAAAAAGTGGCGGTCGCCACGCGCCTATACCTGACCTTAGCAAGGATTATACCAGCCAAAATAGGCGGTCCATGATGAAGCAGTAGTCTGTTGGCTACGCTGTTGTTATACCCTTCGCTCATAGAGTGAAAGGGTATATTAACTTTGTCATGAAGTTTGTAACGCATTAAAGGAAGCATCTCCGACCATATAAAAAGGGTATTGAAGCTAGCAAGCTGAAATTTTGCACACGTGCTTCTTATTGTTGCAGGCTGTTTGTATGTTTGATTCACCCAAATTGAATCACTGGGTCATGGGGCTGCCATACAAACCTAGCTCCCCAATTTGAGTTCTTCTAAGAAAAACTTTTTTATTTGTGTACCAATTTCAACCAAATTTCACACAAATGTGTTTCTATAGATAACACAAAATATATGCAAGAATGGATCAAATCGGACCATGGGGTCATGGGGCTGCCATACAAACTTAACCCCCGAAATTAGGTTCTTCTAAGAAAAACTTTTTTATTTGTGCACAAAATTCAAGCAAATTTCACACAAATGTATTTCTATTGTTGACACAAAACATATGTAAGAATGGATAAAATCGGACCATGGGGTCATGGGGCTGCCATACAAATTCAACCCCCCAAATTAGGTTCTTCTAAGAAAAACTTTTTTATTTGTGCACCAATTTCAACCAAATTTCACACAAATGTATTTCTATTGATGACACAAAACATATGTAAGATTGAATCAAATCGGACCATGGGGTCATGGGGCTGCCATACAAACCAGACCCCCCATATTGGTTCTTCTAAGAAACATTTTTTACACCAATTTCACAATACCTTGAATTAATGTGTCTTTATCAAAGCAACTAAAAAGTTCAAAACGAATGGAACCGTACTGTGGGGTCATGCTCCGGCAACATCAATAAAATTTTCCGAGTAAATATTTTTATTTGGCCACTTATTTCAACCAAGCCCAAAACTTTTGTCAAGACGGAAGAAAAAGAATTAGGAGGGGGATTAAATACAAGTCATAGGTACACCCGAAAGAACTGTTAGCCCTAGCGAAGGGTATCCAAATTTCGGCCGCGCCCGAAATTAGCCTCGGCCCCGGGGTTGGCGAGCGAAGCGACCAGGGGGCGAAGCCCCCTAGTTTTGTTATATCCTCACCGGTTTGGGATATTTCACTTGATTCCTCTGGGAACGCCCAGAAATTAAGACGCATTGAGAGTGAAGCTGCTTTCATCCTTGATGGAGTCATGGCAATAGGAATTCTGGTTGAGGAGACAGGCAGATTGTACGGCGGTCGACGTTACAACACGCAACACGAACCACTCAATTGCTTACGGATCATGGAGGATACCGGCAATAATTGTACCGTTTCAAGCTGGATGACTCGCCAGAGTGTCTTAGCAGCAAGATAGTTGCAGAAGACGCATGGCACGTATTTTTTGACTGCTCTAGATTTTCCGGGTGACGCGCGTACCTGAATGTGCAATTCTGGGAACGTTAAGCCCACAGAATTCGGTGAACCGTATGCTGGAGTGCCAGCACAACCGGAAGGCAGTTAGTGAGTTTGTGCGTAGCATCCACAAGAAACTCCAAAATAAAGAAGCTATACGAAAGTCAGCAACTCGGCCGGATGACTAATTAGACCAATCCGCCCCTGAGAAGTAATACCGAGAGGTGGTCCCACTGGGAGCAAGGCGATGGAGGTGGCATCCGAAGATTTCCCCTCTTCGTCAAAAAAAGTCCATCGATACATGGCGATAAAATAGGTATCCCGATAAACTTAGGTTTTAGGTCTTCCTTATAATTCAAGGTAGACTAAAAAATGTTACCACAAATCCTGTCGTATCGCGTCACATTGCATTATCTTAATAGACCCCAAAACATCTATACCTCCCTCCTACATACTTACATAAAAACTTTCCCGTCTTATCGACGCGTCCTTGCATTATCCTCCCACCAAATGGCTTCTATTCTTGGCAAGAAGTATTTATGGGTCGTAATGTGTTTCGTGTGAGAAATAAACTCTTGAGAAGGATCATAAATTCTGTTCGTAACTTTTTCTAACTTGCGGCTGCAAATGCCATATAAAGTGTGGCAAAGTGTATGGTTAAGCCGCATGTATTGCATATCCTTCGCACATACATATTTCGCTACTTATTCGGGTAGGGAAGATTCTAGTACCTACATATGATGATAACAAGCGCGCGACAAATGTGAATACATACCGTGAATCGACAGGAGGCAATGTCGTTGGATGGCTCAGCGAAGTTGAACCAACTTTATCTCAGCAATATGTTACATTTTAGTACAACGACAAGCCGTTTCCAGGAGTGGGTATAGCACAAAAGTTATGATAACGCGCCGCATTGCTAGAAGAGGCTGTAAGCAAAAGTTTTGTGTAGAAATGATGCGCGGAGCGTAAGAGTAAAATTAGGAGCTACTTGTACAGGGTATACGATAGGCAGACAGCTGACAAATAAATTAAGTTCAGGACATATAGGTTTAATGGCACGCCATTGCCTGGTTTTGATAGTCGTATTATGTATGTATGTACATTATTATCTGCTGAAAGTTTTGGCTGACGCAAGCACATTTGTGGTTGAGATACTGTAATAATACCCCAACATTTTCCATTAAAATAGCGATAAAGCTCTGAAGATAAATTCACAAATCCACATACAGTAAGAGTCTGTTCTGGACACATCTCTTCGCATTTTTCAATTATCCACACGACATTTGTCCTTTATTCATATTTTAGCATGTGTCATCAATCAAGCGTTTGAGTGCAACTCGAATGAATTTGAAAAGTGTGAAATCCTCTTTCACAGGAAATCCATATAGCATACTCAATATAGCCGCCAGCTTATTAGAGTACAGTACAGTACATTGTACAGACAGAGAGTGTCCTGTCAGTCTAGTTTGCCAACCGGAACATCTATAAAGTCCAATTTCGATACGTTCCCTATGGCTATCCTGGTGAATTGTTTATCATATGGGCAACAGCCACTTATGGTCTTATTCGAGTACACATCCGAAACAGTGAACATATTTTACACTTGTTAGGGCAAAATGCAGGCAGACCCAGGATCTCTGCATCCAAATTACACTACACTACATTTAGGTAGCTGTTGGTATATATGATGAGGAGACTATAGTTAGTATTGGTATTCTGGTTAAAGTCCGAATAGTCCAACATTAGTTCTAGTGTTTCATGTTGCAAACATACAGCAAACACATTGCTGGCGTACAGCTGCTGGATTTCATTTTGTTATGTCGGTTAGTTTGCATTTACAGTCGGAAAATTTGAAATAAACTCACTGCGAAATGGTTGAAGTTTGAATTTGCCATTGGAATCAGATGGAGTTGATGGAACACTGAAACAAAGTGAAACTAATTGTGCTGTTGCTCATGCTCAGATCTGGCTGCATCTCAACCATCCCCAACAATTGACTCTATCGGATCTGAAACGGATGGAGAGGGTAACATTACGGTGATTGAGAAGGTGTAATGGCGAAGTTCCTTCAGATTAACCTTCACCGCGCAAAGGCAGCATCAGCTGCTCTTGTCTTTCGTCTATCGCATGGTTTTATTTTAGACGATATCGTGGTTATTCAAGAACCTTGGGTTACGGATGAGCTCGTTAAGGGTCTGATTTTGCTAATTTTTACGTTACATGACAGGGTGTACCGCGATCCTGTATTCTTATCAGAAAAACCATCAAGGCGTTCCTGGTGCTTAAATATAGCGACAAAGATTCTGTCTTAGTCTGTCTTGAATTGCATGATAAGATGCTTAAGGTTGCTTCGGTATATGTGCCACATGACAGCAATCTGCCTTTCCATAACGGCTCTTGGAAGTCGTCGAGCATTGAAATTGAAACCATCGAATGTCTGTTTGACACTCACTTCTCTGGTAGTTCAACGGCTACTTTACCTGATCTACAGCCAGTTCGCATAGAGCCATGCGACACGGAGTTCATACTCAGTCATGAGAAGGTTATGTGGGCCATAAATAGCTTTGAGCCCTTTAAATCGCCTGGGTCTGATGGCATTATTCCTGCGGTACTGCAGAAATGCGCAGCTTGGATAGAGCGCATACTTACAGAGTGCCTAAAGTTGGTACACATTCCACACAGCTGGCGAGAGGTGAGAGTTACTTTTATTCCTAAAACGGGTAAAAGTTAACATGCGAGTCCAAGGGACCTCCGACGCATTAACCTTTAATCGACTATGCTAATCTACTATCCATGTCACAACATTGACATTGAGAACAATATTAAACCCAGAGCAATAACAGATGCTCTCATGAGCGTACAGGTCGAACGTTCAATTTGTACCCTTGTTAATAAGCTACTCACTTCTAGCCGCATTCATAGTAGGTTGGGTTTGTTTTCTGCTAGTAGATATGTTTGCAGGGGCACTCCTCAGGGAGGTATTCTGTCTCTCTACTTTGGAACGTAGCGATTAATCAATTGCTCTTAAATTTGGAAAGAATCGGATGTAAAGTCACCGCTTATGCTGATGAGATTGCTATCATCGCTAGAGGCAAGTCTCCTGACACACTTAGTGGACTTTTGGAGAACGCCCTGGCTATCCTAACTGGCTGGGCAAGTCTCAGCGGGGTAGGGATTAATCCAACCAAAACGGAGTTAGTCCTGTTCACAAGAAGGCGTGTGATCCATACTTTTAACTTCCCAAAGCTAGGGGGCATTCAACTTGGTTTCTCCGACAAGGCCTTACTTGGCCTTATCTTGGACAAGAAATTAAGATGGAAACATAACATCGAAGAAAGAGTGAACAAAGCTACGGTGGAACTGTACTTGTGCAAGAAAGCTTTCGGAAAAATTTGGGGCCTTCAACTAAAGGTTGTATATTGGATGCATACAGTTATTGTTCGGCCTATTTTGCTTTATGGCGTTAGTGTGTGGTGGACCGCACAGGAGCTCTTCGAACAACACCGTCATTTGGACTGCCATTGGACATATACGGCCAATGGTCAGCAGCTGTAAGGCCGTGTAAGTCAAGTGTAAGCCTTCGTGAAACTGATTTGTGGCGAGTGCTGGATTATGGTCACTCAACGATACTTCGTAATTTCAGCCTGATGGATGGTTCCAAGACGGACACAGGAGTCGTCATTGGTATTTACTCGGAGGAACTGGACATCAGTTTGTCTTTTCGCTATATACCTATATACTGATAGTCAAGCTGCAATTTGATCACTATTGAAGGGTGCCGCTATTCACTCAGAGAAACGGGTCATTTCTTCAACATTGCACTATGCTGGACAGACGATTTGGTCCGGAATGCGTTAGTAAGTATTGTTGAAGGTGACCGCTGGAAGATTAAAACACCTATTGTCGTCTGTGCATCGATAATTGCACCGCTTCTGAGTGTAGGACCAACGCGAGATGGGCCTGCGGATATACTTGTGCTATGACGAGGATGATCTGGCCTATACTAGACATATCCCGTTCCGCCATATTACTGTCGCTAGACAGGAAATATATACGCAACATAGTGGGGGTTATTACGGGACACTGCCCTATTGGGGAGCACGCTAGAAGACTCCGAATTCCTCACAACGACTTCTGCAGAAGTTGTGATGATGAAGAGGAGGAAGAGAGTGTTCATCATTTTCTTTGTGAATGCCCAGGCTTATCCGAGAAAAGGAGGCGTGAACTGGGTTCGAGGTATTTTTACGATACAGATTATATTCGAGAAGTCAGTCTAACAAAAATACATTGTTAGCACTGGCTGGTTTTAAACGTAGGAGTTTTCGGTGGTATCACAATGGACCAATCTTTTGTCTAAGTGCGCCTGGCATTAGCCTTGCGGCCCTTTTCCCCAACCTAACCTAAGCGTGCTGTTTTACACAATCCTTGAGGATGGAAAAAGCTTATTATGAATTTCTGGGACAATTATTAGAATTCAAATTTCGGAAACAAGTTGAACTGTATACATCTAATCTGTCTGTATTGTATCTAGAATTCTAATTCAATTGAAGATACAACAAATCGTCAAATGCACACACATACATCAAAAACCTACATAGATAGCACAACAGGCGAAATGCTGAAATTACGATAGGATCTGCGGCTGGACTGCAGACGAGAAAACAAATGGCCCAAACGCACAGAAACACCAAACGAGTACTTATCTAAATTGTACCTAGCAATAGCCTCTGTATCTGTATACTAGCCATAGCCAACGTATTTGATAAATAGTCCTTCTGTCCACACCAGATCCTCCATATATCTACCGTACCGTGGTAGCTTCACACTAGCCCACTTTCGCTTTAAAGTCGTTTACAGCCGATACTCGTAAACAAATTCGCGTGTAGCTTTTCCAACAGAACCACCCCGAATCCTTCTGCCTGAACACTGAGTATAGTATACGAGTACTGCAATGTTGTCGGATATCCTTTTGCCGGAACATGAGAACGAAATAGTATTTCGTATTTCTCACCATAGCCATCATCATATCGAATCCGACATAGAGAGTGTTTGGAATACATACATATTCTGGCAAAATAATCGGTCAAGAGTGAGTTTTTTTTTGCCTAAATTGGATTTCTAAAATTTGACGATAAGGAAAGGCAGAAATTGAAAATGCGAAAATGAAAACTAAACAAATTAAGTGGCCTGGGCCTGGTCGGTCAGGATATTGAATTTGATTCGATCAGTCTATTTAATAATGCAAAAAGGTGGCAGCCGGAAAATTTGTATACGTTACTCGTATAGAGACGAATTGAGTTGTTGCACACCGTTATGGGTATTTCAAATTTGATGGAGAGTGGAAAATAATTCAGGAGGATTTCAATTGCAAACAAACAAGTTGGGAAAGTGAACTTATTATTTAACTGCTTTTCTGATTGTTTAATATTTTAACATTAATACGGTAATTGCATTTCAGTAATTGCTGTTTTAGACTCAGACACAAAACGGACAGTGGCCGTGCGGTTTGACTAATTTTGCGAGTTCTCTCCTGGACTACACATCGTATCATAAGGAGATGAACGATGTATGTATGTATAGTTACTACTTTTAAGGTTACATTTGGGGTTAGCCTTATCCATAGAATCATAAAAAAATATCCAATCCAAAATCGTATCTCCCGTCCTTTCCAAAAATATACAGAATGAATTCTAAATGCGGTCAGTACATCCTGAATTCATGTACATTTGTCTGTTCAAAGGTAAGCACTTTAACCTTGTTTTTTTTTCTACAAATCTATACATCAATCCTAGATTCGTATACATACGCACACATACGCGTATGCCAGAATTTTCTTTACCAGACTCGAGACGGGAAGAAGCCGAATGAAAAAAGCTAGATTGAAAATGTAATTGGACTATCTAATCAGCCGGAAAAGGGTCAGATTGTGCAAAAGGAAAAAGTCTGTATCTCTGATTTAATGTGACCGATAGTATGCCATGGAATTGAGGTCATCCATCAAAAGAATATTTTCGGATAGGGTAAAAAGTTGTATCTTATAAAAGGTCTATAAATATGGATTTAGATCAAAGTAAGATAGGAATGATTACACTATATTCCTGGTTTTATATTGATGTGTAGTTTATCGTTATCGATCTGATCAAGAAAGCGAATTTGAAAATCGAATCATGATGAAACAACAATCTGTATATAATGTACTGGTACATACATATACATACATACATATGAATGTGTATACATACGAATATGTTGTGCTTGTAAAAAAATCAATATATGTACATATGTATGTATGTATTTGCATACTATAAATGTACATTCATAGACTCAATTTAATTAATTACGATGACTTTTCATCTTAGATGTACGCACACTTGCTTTAAATTGAGTTTTTCTCTAGCTAGTAGCCAATTTTCGTGGAAATAAAAATAGAAAAGGCTAGTCAAAAATCAATATCTCTCTAATATTCCATGAAGTGAATGTTACTAGTAATTTTACGAATTCGTATTTCGACCTAGCTACATAAATGTCATAATCAGAGCATATCCCCTTTGGGCTGCTCCCGACTGCCCCCGTAAATAGATATGACTTTTAATTCAAATGCTTTTTCAAAAATTAAAAAATTTTAAATATCTAAAATATTAAAGTTCAAAAATGGAGAAAAATGTGCTGCAGACTACCTTGAGTTTCTTAGAAAGTCGTCCACTGGAAGAGTCATTCACTTTAATTTATTCCAGTAATTGATCAAAATGGCTTTCTCTGATTCATTGTTTGAGCTTTGAGAGGATTCCACCACCTGAAACAAGTCTCTCTACGACTGCAGTCTGAAATCGGGTTGTCGGCCTGAGATTTTGTTTAAAAGTTCCTTTTTAATGCACGCAGTTTATTTATATGTTAATGTATGAACTAATGGAATCGTATCATGGCATCATCATCGAACAATACAAGCAATTCCAAAATCTAAAATTAGGTTCTTCTAAGAAAAACTTTTTTATTTATCAGTCAATCTTAACCAAACTTCACCCAAATGAGTTCCTAGTAAGCCCTCAAAACATATCCAGAACAGATGGAATCGGAACATTACTTCATAGGGCTGCCATACAAACCAACCCCCGAAAATTAGATTCTTCTAAGAAAAGTTTCTCTCTAAATTAACACACACCATTAATATTCTTTTGTTTGAAGACTGAATCTGAAACCAACATTTGCACGCTCGATGTTAATTTCTGAACCAATTAAGATTATCTTTACGCAAAAACTGACTGCATTGTATTGATTAATGTGTGGATTTAATCAACCTCAACTGATTGATATATAAAGTAAAAGGTTCATTGCAGAAGATTCGATAAAGAATTGTTAAGCATTTCTATAGAAGCAACTAGTAACCATTTGCAGTGCTTACGAGCAATGCTGACTATATCTGAGGTTGGCCGAGTGGTTAGCGCGTAGGACGGGCAATTCGACGGCCATGGTTTCGGTGTTAGCTGTGGGATTTTTTTTTTCGCAAACGCGATAACATTATGATATAAGACACAAATGATGTAGGCTTTTTCGAACCATAATTTAATTGTTAGTAGGGGTTCATGGTCGTGCTCTGTGGCCGTGATCGTTCGGTCGCCACTCTGTGAAATAGACACTCATAGAGAAACGAGTTTCCAAACTCGGCACGACTCGTCGCAAGTTTATTATTCAGAAGAAGATGATAAGAAATATTCTTATCGTAGAATAATAAACTAACAATGCGACTAGGAAGTGGTATGGCTGACAACCGTATCACACTCCGAATTCAGTTGTCTTTGTAACGTTGATGACTACACACGGTAGTCATCAACGCACCATGCTCCACTAGGAGTTACGGTAATCGAGAGAGAGGGGTTCATGGTATGTAGGTTGCTGATTAATTTTTGGGACTTAAAAAAATATAAGAGGGCATGTGGGGCCCGAAGAGCCAAAGCCAAATGCACACATGCGCAGTTCATTAACAAAAAATGTGGCCCCCTCTTTTCATATCAACAACAATCCATATTTTCGTAGTCGAACTCATTTTCTGCAAAAATTAATGGTTACTAGTTACCAGTACCACATGATCTCAACTACTTCGATTGAGAGAGTTCTTGAAGCTCGTATTCATAATTATGGATGCCCAGTATCAGGTCACAAAAACGTTCGGATCTATAATAAAAATTGCGTGAACCTAACACCCTTAATGCCTGAAGGATAAGCTTCAGCTTCACGAGCGAACACAAAATAAAAACGAAATTCTGAATATATGTATGTATGTAGTTATTTTCGAAACTGTTATCTGCTCTGTTACTCCGTCCAAGTCGAAAAATTATGGCGAAAGTCTAACCTATTGTCTGGAAGGAATCATAAATAACATTTCAAGAGTAATGTGCATAATGTGCCAATGGGCACTCCTAATAGTACAAATTTTGAAATTTTAATTACAGTAAGATGAAAAGGAACCCCAAAATGATAATATATGTGCCCAGCCTTCCTTGGATAATTTGGGCGTTAGAGTACAAGTGGGGTTTCAACGGGATAACTATCATCATCTCTCTGCCCCAAGGTCAAATATCAATTGTAGCACCTACGTTCTAACATCTCTAGCACAAAAAAAAAAATTTACTGTCTGTGAATATTTTTCAATTAAATAATATTAATAAAAAATGGGACGTCCTCGTCCGTGGAGGGCACAGTGACCTAAGGAGGTACATTGTGCCATAATCTATTAATAGAGAACTTTTACCGGTAGCCTAATATAGGGCATCCATCAATTCTCCTGGAACTGACCATTCGCTGGACAGCCACAAAACATTAACCCAGGTTTCAATCTTTTCTTAAAAGAATCGGCAGACCGTCTAATTTGATATTGAGATAAAAGCGGAAATTACCTAATAAGAACTTGACTCTGTTCTACACAGAAGCTGTATTTGAATAGCTGGAGGGACAGACTAGGTTCTTAGCGTGTCGCAAACCGAGCTGTATGTAGTACCTTAGACAAGGTTTTTTGCTCTCTCGGAGATGCTTCCGTCAATGCGTTATAAACTTCATGAAGTTTATATACGCTTTCACTCTACGAGCTGTTCCGGAAACTTCGACGATGCACTGAACGCGCTAGTTCTAGTTGGCGACCCTAGCGCCATCTGGTGTAAACTAAGGATACAGTATCCTAAACACATTACAATATCATAAAAATTAAAAAAAAAATTATAATACTTTTACGTGACACTAATAGGATAAAAATAAAAATAGTTGATTTTACGTTCTCGGTGACTATGTAGCAAGATTGGTCCGAGTGTAACATTGTAATAAGCTAATAAGAAAACGGTAATTGTAACAAAATTGCTCATATGTAACACGAAGGATTTTTTTTTTTAATTTCCCACACAGTTCTATAAAAATAGTTTCATTTGCATATTCAACGTCACCCGCCAGGATTTTTATAAGCCCGCCCGACAAAACCTAGATTCGTGACAGCGAGACGAGGCCCGAGAAGGTAAATGCGTCTCTGAAATTCGTAGGTATTTTTTGTTTGTTTCTGTGTTCGGGTTTCGATAATGTTTTCGTGAAATATGTTAAGTGGAAAAAAGGAAGTGCCTCTGAAAGTGTTTGGCGTTGAAAAAAAAAAACAAGGGTAGGAAATAAAAGTGAAGGTAGGTCCCCGCATGTTCATCGGAACTCTACGGCCGGAACAAGAGCGCTCAATTTATAAAAACGGATGAATACCTTATAGTTCCGCTTTGTTTTTGATATCATTGTTCGCAATTTAAATTTTACATCGTTCCAGGAATAATTTTTTTTTTTTAGCAAGGGATCCCCCAAATAATTGTTTAAATTTTCGTGGCCATTGGAGCTTAAGGTCGGGCTTTCGTTTCTAATTATAGACCTCACCTGGGATAGACGGCCAGGGCCCAATACCAGGAAATCGTTCAGGTCCAAAATTTGTTCAGCATCATGATGGTATACAGAAATTTCCTTACGAGGTCGACGGTATAGTATGTATAATTGAAATCAATGACAACAATTAATATTTCCCGTCAGTTTAAATTGTCGATCCCAAAAGTATTGTAAAAGTAACCCAGAACGCCCTTTGACACCCTTTAATGTTAAATGTGGCATCTGCGTGTATATCGCCTTCTACTCCTTATTGCGTCATTATAAGCATTGTCGCCAAATTTATCCCTTTCAACCAACATCCCAGATCTCTCATGTGATATCCTTTATTCTAACGGTAAAACATTGCGGAAAATAAAAATGTTATAAAATAAATAATAATAAAATTCTTCTAATTGTGAATTGTGAAACATACAAAATATGGGCTTTGTGGTGGCAACATATTTTCCAGTGATGATCAACAGAGGTTGGTTGGAGAACGTGACCAGAAACATAGGTGGTTGGGATCCTCACGGAAACGATACCTTAGGTCCTTGCGGATTGCGCCAACCTCCACGCAGTTATTTATTTTTAGTCAGGGAAAAAGAAAGAAATTTCACAATTTCACAAATTCACTCCGCCATTAGCTTTATTTCGTTTTCTTTAAGATTTCACCCGAATCTGGTTGATTTTTGTGCATGGAAATCTCAATAAAATATCTCTCGCTAAACTGGTGACACTGTTTGCGAACCCGAATGTATTTTCATCCGTAGCAGGTAGCACGCTCACTTCTTCAAAAACCCATCCTCAGGAATTGCAACTCCAGCTGGTTAACCTGAGTAGCAACCTGGTAGCCAGTAGACTCTTCTTTCCCGAATAGCTCCTATTTCTTATCATTTAGACAACGCCAAATCCCTTCGCAACATCAATTTATTAGGAACTAAAAAAAATGCGATATAACCGTAATATGTAATTTTACCCTAAATTTCAGTAATGTTTACTATGCCCTTCCCGTACGAAACACTAAAAGTTTATCGATGTCCGGTACCTATTACATCCCTTAGCCGGTCCTATTATATGTGCGTCTTCGTGACTTGACGTAACCACAAAAATTGACAACAAATAACATCTATTGACCATTACAATCTGTCATACGCTTCATATGTTACGCTAGGCGTTTGCTAGTACAACCGAGTCATAAATAAAAGGACTTCTTCCTGTTTGCTTCCTATAGCTCCTCTACTATACTCCTATCGACTCCTATACACAATTTTGTATCCAACAAACATCAACTATACGCACAGAGAAATGGCGAATCCAAAGTGGATTAATCGACCGAACAAAGAAACCCAAAAAGGACCCCTTTTGTACACGCATACGCGAACAAAAAAAAATTATGACAATATTCGTACACACACATCGTTCGCATGAACCACGCGGGTATCCGTTGCGAAATACATACATACATATATTTAGACTGGCAGGTCGTGTCGCAGCTATAAGAGTATGGAAAACGCCGGCCGCCGATACATTGAACAGGACATGACTGAAAATCCTTTTTGGTCAAGACATATTTGACTGACACTGATTTATCGGCTCATGCCATATTATTATCATTCGGGTCCTGATGTCTATTGCCTTTTGGGACAAAGGTGGGGATGAGTTGAATATGGCATGGTCCATGGCATATGTGACCGACTGGAACGTTCTACCTATCAATCGTGCGAGGACTATGGGACGCTTTACTTATGACCTTTTATGCCGACCGAGTGAAGTATGATGATTTCATCAACGTGCCGATACACATCAATGAAAAGTCAAAAAACGACGACGATGACGACGATGTCCTTCACGAGCTCCGACTCAATTTGGTTGGATAGGAAACGACGCGACGACGATATCATAGAAATTCGCCTGCGGAGCCTTGATGGAAATTTCATAAAATTGGAATCTATTTTTAGATTTGCACACTGGCTTTGATATTTCGGGTGATGAAGTAATTTGGATTCATACAAAGGAGTTCATGGGGCGGCGTATAGGTATGTTGTTTTGACGGATCATAAAATCGGAGGGCTGTGATGGTTTATTTGCTAATCTTATGGGAATTTCTGCGGTGAATACGTCCGGCGCAGACATTTAAGAGCACTGAATTGCGTTAAGGCGGAATTCTATTTTAAACACAACGAGCTTAGGTTATATATTTTCAAAAAGCTTAAGGATTTTAAGAAAGCCTCCGTCGACCGTAGCAAATTTCTCTAGAAAGAGTTCAAAACAGATGAAAACTCCGTAAAACCTTCCATCTCGCCCAAAGCACTTTGCATAATTCAGCGGATTAAAAAGGTAATACTTTGCTTTTGTAATTTAGTTAACCTTGTTCGTAACCTTTCTGCTCTGGTGCTAAGAAGTTATCCTTATACTCGTATTCATTTCGTTGTTTGTGTTATTGTTACCGCGCGGCACCGGCCGGGGGAGAATATCGGACGCCTTTCCAGTATAATATGGTCGCTTTGACTAAGCTATAAGCTCCTTTTTTGCCGTAGAACGGCAGCATACGTTCATTTTACTTTTCGGGAGTTTCATTTTCATTTTATGTACAACAACGACAACAACAACAAAAATGTTAACGACCAGTGTTGCCAACTGGAAATTTAGAAAACGGCTAAATTTAGCCGGAAAACCGGCTATATTTTTTTGAAAAACGGTTAAAAATCCGGCTAAATAAATTTCAGCGAGAAAAACGGCCAAAAAACCGGCTAAATCATACAAAACAGTCACATTACGAAAAAATATAGGAAAAAACTGATTTTAATAATTTTATTTCTTTTCTGGAGAACTACCGTAAGCTATGCCTTAGGCAGATTTCTTAGTTTTATTACATATATGCTCCAATCGCTGGCATTAGAGTCAAAATTTAATTTGTTCGGAGTTAGATAGCTCAACTAGTCAAAATTGTTGTATACAGGAACAATTTCTCGGTCATGCCCATAACCACATTAGGTTCGAAATTGTGGAACATAAAATTCGTAAAAGGAACGTCCAATACGTTACTATGGGCAAGGGCATCCGCATTTATGTATTGATATTTTGATTAAAAGTTAACCATTTTAGGTCCAAGACACATATCCAAATCATCATGACGGTAATCCATCATTATGATGAAAGTTCGAAATTGGAGTGACACATATGCTTTCGTCATTAGAATTCGTCATTTACTTTTTACGTTTGTGTAAATGGTGAAAATGTCCCTCACAAATGCGATATTTTGATGAATATTCAATTAAATGATTTGAGGACACACTTTTCAGAATTTGAATAGAAATGTGTAAAAATTGATAACAAATTTAATATTTTTGTAAACATTCTGGTGCTTAAATTTTACAACAGATGGCGTCCCCAGTCATTATTGAGCGAATCATTGTCCAATTGCGTAATTAGGAACTCGTGCTAATGATGATAAACTTTGAGGGAAATGGTATAGGTTTTTGCTAAATTTGTTGCTACAAACCCAAAAACAAAATATAATGTCAGACGTCAGACGTTGTACAAGTAGCTTGCCCATTAGACTACAAAAATTAGATTTAAGTGAGTATATTTCGGGGGCAACTTACCCCCTTCTTCAGCACTTAGCTTTTGTGCTGGTAAGTTGCCCCCGAAATACATACACACTTAAATTTAATTTTTGTAGTCTACTGGGCAAGCTACCTGCACAACGTTAGTGTTGAACACTACAAAGTTCCGGATATATTATCACTATCTATGAATCGCGCTAAAAGGTTTTCACCCTTGCAATTAATCTGGCATGATGGCGTTATCTGTGGTAAAGAATTGACACTTTGAAAAATGGAAAAATGTTCAGGTACCTCCATGTTCCAAGAATTGCTCAGCAGAGAATTTTATCTAAGAAACTGCCTTCCATTTTGCAGATTATTCAGCATATTGGTGGTTCGGAAATTACATGCTTAGACTAGGTACTAATATCGTCAGTTTACGTGAAACCCATTACCCTAAATTTATTGAAAAAAAGGCAAGTCTCCGCGGCAAACTTTTCCCAGGAGACGTAAATGCAAGTATTCCTCTAGGTGGAATAGTAGGTACTTACCCTAATACACTAATACACGATAATAGTGTATGTAGAAATAATTTCACGGCGATGAATTATTTTGTTTGTGAATATTGAAAAATAGATTCTAGTTTCAAAGTAAACAAAAATTCATAAAATAATTTTAGTCTGAAAAACGGCTGAAGAAAATCAATTCCGGCTAAAAATCCGGCCGGCCGGAATTATAAATTTCTTCCGGCTAAACAGCACGGTTTCCGGCTAAATTTGGCCGGAAAACGGCTAAATTGGCAACACTGTTAACGACACACTGCCTGGCTGGAACACACTGTGCGGAAACAGAAATTGAAACAGGTAAAAAGACGTTAGAGGGGGCGGAAAAGAGATGTGGATACGTAAGTAAGTACCATTTGTAGCAAATGGGTGGAAATTTAATTTTGCAGCGAACAGAAATTATTGCGGACCAGGAAAATGTTGTACACCTGTAGCATTTCAACATTGGCGTTAGATTTGTTAAGCAACATATCTTAACGAAGGGATGCAGAGCGCTACAGTTGGTGGAGGTGTTTTGGAAGAGAAGAAGGAACTTTTATTGGGTTAGCATGATAGGAGTGAGTCGATGTGCGTATAATTTTCTTGAGTGTAAAATTAAATTTTACTTCGAATTTTCTATATTCGTAAACTGAAAGGGCTGGATACGATATCTCCAGTTACGAACGATCCAAATCAAAGTCGCCGAAATGAATATACCCTCAAACCTCAATGAATATACGTACCCCTAAATGAAAATCCCCATTTTCAAATGGGGATTTTCTTTAAACTATTGAATTAACTGCTGTACGTATCGGTGGATATTTGAAGGAAGTAATATTTGTGGAAACATGCAGTCTAGTACACACCCGTAAACGAGTTGTGACTAGGTCGTTCAGATACCATAAAAGTATAAAGGTAGAAATCACGTTTGTAAGTCTGGATCAGTATCCCAACCAGAAATAAATTTTGGATGGAAATGTCGGTATAAAAACACCACACAGATAAACCGTTTTGATACCGAGTAGAATCGAAGAAAAAGTATCGATACCAAAAGTACATGGTATCGAAACAGTATCGATACTCTATTTGTATCCGGACGTCCCTAGTTGTGACCTACATTTGGGATTTAGAATGGATTGCTGTTGATATCGATAGATGGGAGCATCGCCGGATTTCCCATATGGGCAACCTGGGCAGCTGCCCGGGGCGGCAGATTTTGAGGGGCGGCAAATTTTTGAAGCTTCTATTGGTTTTACATTCTAGGAAAGATGGATTTTGACTCAAGGAGCAGGACAAAATTAGGAAAAAATGTTAATTGCTTATTCTATAGTTAGGTGACGTCTTAATTCAGGGCGCCAAATGTTATGATACTTGAAAAAAAATTGCTGACTAGTATGCTGATGGATGTGAAACGTAGCCCTACCTATCGCATTAAGCTAATGGGTAGTCGTTAACCTTTAAGTAGGCCGAAGGAAGATCGGTCACACCTGCTATTGAGAAGTCTTTAGCAAATAGTGTACCTCGGCGATGGGTTTGCCCAGGGGGCCATGGTATCCTCTCATCATGGTGTTGGAGTCGAGGTGGCTGGAGGTTGTTACCCTAGTCAACCAGCTGTTATTGCGGTCCGGGATTGGGTTTTCGAGGTTGAGCGTACGCCTCGAACGAAGAAATCACCATTTGACAATTAGATCCTGTCAATAAAATGCCGAAGGCCAAAACAGTCCGATGGACAGCGTGGTAAGAGCGTAATTGCTTAGGTACTCTCCTGACGTTATGGTCCCGTAGATGACTCTCTATGTTCAATTTTATTGAAAGCCTAGAGAATCTTTCGATTGTAACAATCAATGAACTTCTGAACCTGCATTGGCAGCGAGCTCCACATTTAACTACAAGCCTCCTAAAATAGTCCCTTCGGAGAGGGTAGATCGCCTCCAACGAAGTAACTAATCGAATCACACACTTTTTTAAATTCATGTTGATCCTGTGAAAAAAAAAATAGTTTTGACTAAACATAGGGTCCAGTCATGCCTCTATTTTAATCGATTTTAGATAGAGCTGTTCGGTTTATAAGAAAAAGTTTTATTTCTTCATCCGACAGAAAAATGCATCACTTTTTACATTTTTAAACCCATCAGATGTCTAGGAAAGTAACATGTCCATCCAATTTTTCCCCACTTTCAATTGGATGAGAAGCAAAAGTGAAATCTCTCTGCAACGTCTATATTTTTTAAGTAATCATGTTTCCTTCGTGTGAATCGGTAATTTTTCACAATTTTTATACCCTTCGCTTATTAAGCGAAAAGGGTATATTAACTTTGTCATGAAGTTTGTAACGCATTGAAGGAAGCATCTCCGACCATATAAAATATGTATATATATGATCAGCGTGACGAGCTGAGTCGATTGGACGATGTCCGTCTGTCCGTCTGTCTGTCTGTCTGTCTGTTGCGACGCGTTTTACTCGGCCAGTTTAAAAGCTATGGAGCTGAAATTTTGCACACATGCTTCTTTTTGCTGCAGGCAGTTTGTATGTTTGATTCGCTAAAATCCGACAAGGGGGTCGTGGGGCTGCCATACAAACCTACCCCCCAAAATTAAGTTCTTCTTTGAAAAACTTTTTTATTTATGCACCAATTTCAATCTAATTTCACACAAATGTGCTTTAATTGGTGACACACAATATATGTGGAAATCGACTAGATCGGACAATGGGGTCGTGGGGCTGCCATACAAACCTAGTCCCCGAAATTAGGTTCTTCTAAGAAAAACTTTTTATTTTCTCGTCGATTACAATCAAATTTCGCACAACTATGTTTCTAATGATACCACAAAACATATGTAAAAATGGACCAAATCGGACCATGGGGTCATGGGGCTGTCGTACAAACCTAGCTCCTCAAATTAAGTTCTTTTAAGATTTTTTTTTTATTTAGACACCAATTTCAACCAAACTTCACACAAATGTGCTTCTATTGATGACACAAAACATATGTATAAATAGATGGAGTCGGACCATGTGGTCATGGGGCTACCATACAAACCTAGCCCCCAAATCAAATTTTTCTAAGAAAACCTTTCTTATTTCTACACCAATTTCAATCAAACCTCAGAAAATTATATTACTATTGATGCCACATAACAAACATGAAAATAAATGAAATCGGACTATGGGGTCGTGGGGCTGCCATACAAACTTAACCCCCAAAATTAGGTTCTTCTAAAAAATACTTTTTTATTTGTACACAAAGTTCAACCAAACCTCATTGAAATGTATTTTTATTGATGTTACAAAACATATGCAGAAATGAATTAAATCGGACCATTGGGTTCATGAGGCTGACATATAAACCCAACCCCCAAATTAGGTTCTTCGAAGAAAAACTTTTTTATTTGTCCACCAATTTCAACCAAATCTTATAGAAATGTGTTTTAATTGATGCCACAAACATACCTAAAAATTGATGGAAAGGCCATGCGTTCATAGGGCTGCCGTACAACCCCCCCCTCTTTTTGGTTCTTATAAGATACCCACGTCCCCCGCTTCTCCCAATAAATCTTCGCCACGGCACTAATGTGAAAATTCAAAAGCATGGAAGCGAGGAGGACTGAACACAAGTCATAGGTACGCCCGAAAAAACTTTTAGCCCGAGGGGAGCGAAGGGTATCCAAATTTCGGCCGCGCCCGAAATTAGCCTCGGTCTCGTTTAGATTAAAATTGTCACAAAAAAAAATTATTCCTTGGCTGTTTTTAATTGTATTTTTTCTTGTTTTTAACAAATGATTTTTTTCAGTGTAGGTACTTTGAAAACATTCTGAACGCAATTTGAACGAACTTCTATGTTTTTTGAAAGGTTCAGCTTGCGTACAAGTCCGCAACTCAGTCGGACATTTTCATGTTTTCAACAAATGCTAATGTACAGTACTGATGCAACCTCGAAATCATTTATACCTTATTTCGTGACGATTTGCTTTTCGAATTTGACTCTTTTTGGGTCGTTCAACAAAAGTTGAACGAAAGTTGAAAATGAGTTGAACCTAAGTTGAAAGTTACACTTTTTGGGTCATTCAACAAAAGTTGAACGAAAGTTGAACCTAAGTTGAAAGTTACACTTTTTGGGTCGTTCAACAAAAGTTGAACGAAAGGTGAACGTGAGTTGAACCTAAGTCGAAAGTTGAATTTGAGTTGAATTCGAGTTGAATTCAAGTTGAACCCAAGTTGAATTCAAGTTGAACCCAAGTTGAACCCAAGTTGAACTCAAGTTGAACGTAAATTGAACCCAAGCCCAACCTCTGTTGAACCTTGAATGGCACCCAACACTCACAGGGTAGCACCTAGCCCAACTTCCGTTGAAACCTTGAATGGCACCCAAAATTCACAGGGTACTACCTGTAATGCCAAAAACGTAACGCTTTTTCGTTGCAATTTTCGTGACGATTTTCGATTTATGTGCCAGAGTCAAGACATAAAAAAATGTCAAAAATCTCAAAGGACCGCTGGTTACGTCTGTATGGAAAGCAGGATATTTTCAAGCAATCGAAAGACATCACTTACACTGAAAAACTCATTTGCTAAAAACAAGGAAAAAATACAATAAAAAACAGCCAAGGAAGATTTTTTCCTGATTTAAGATGTATTTTCTTATTCCAAGAAAAGTCTTTGCTTAAAATAAATAAATATGCATTCTTTTAAGCAAAAACTTTTCATGGAACAAGAA